>CM037777.1:47974971-48024971 GCA_021229015.1 Solen grandis
CTATTTTTAGATTTTCTATGTTTTACATATACACTATCCTAATCAGCTGTTCAAAACTCACAAACATGTAAAAATGTGATACCTGCAAAATAAGTACATGTAGAGGAATAAACCTACCCCATTACAACAATTTTTGCACAGATAAGATCATAAGATGCTATGCAAAAACTTAAGTTCTGTAAGCTGTGTGACCATAATGGGGAAATCAGCAGATAAAATATCCCTGAAAGCCTCTTCTTTGGTTTGTTGCTAGAACTAGCAGGCTATTTTCGACTCATTGACAACAGAATCTAGATTTAATTATTTATGATAATGAAAATTAAAAGGATAAAAATTGAACCTGTTAAAAAATTTAAACAAGTATGACCTTGTAAATTGCGGATAAAAATAAAAATAAAATCTTTTGTGACTGCATCGTCTGCCATGTTGCTAATTACTGACCAATAAAGACAGAGTTTTCTGTATGGTTTCCATTGCGAAAGATCAAACTCCATGCAGTAGTTACCTCCCCTTGCAGTTGTAGATAACCACTGCCACCACAAGTAAAACTTAACAGAATTTAGCTAATTTTTCTTTTTTAGCTCGACTATTCGAAGAAAATGAGAGCTATTGTAGTCACCCTGGCGTCGGCGTTGGCGTTGCAGCTTTTGGTTAAAGTTTTGGGTGCAAGTTACTATCAACCTTATATCTTAATAACCGTTTATGGTATTGACTTGAAACTTTATAAATATGTTCAGGGGCATCAGACAACCAAGGTAGATAACTCTTGACTGAATTTAATATGAATTATGGCCCCTTTTTAACTTAAAAATTTTGGTTAAAGTTTTGCATGCAAGATACTCTCATGCTTATATCTCAGTATCCAGGCATTCGATTGATTTTAAACATCTTTAATATGTTAAGGGGTATCATACTTTCATGGTAGATAACTCTTGATGGAATATGTTACAAATTATTGCCCCTTTTTAACATAGAAATTTTGGTTAAAGTTTTGCATGAAAGGTACTTTCATGCTAATATCTCAGTATCCAGGCATGCGATTGATTTGAAACATCTTAAATATGTTTAGGGGTATCATACTTTCATGGTAGATAACTCTTGATAGAATATGTTACAAATTATGGCCCCTTTTTAACTTAAAAATTTTGGTTAAAGTTTTGCATGCAAGGTACTTTCATGCTAATATCTCAGTATCCAGGCATGGGATTGATTTGAAACATCTTAAATATGTTAAGGGGTATCATACTTTCATGGTAGATAACTCTTGATGGAATATGTTACAAATTATTGCCCTTTTTAACTAAAAAAGTTTGGTTAAAGTTTTGCATGCAAGTTACTTTCATGCTAATATCTCAGTATCCAGGCATGGGATTGATTTGAAACATCTTTAATATGTTTAGGAGTATCATACTTTTTAGGTAGATAACTTTTGATGGAATATATTACAGTTATGGCCCCTTTTTTAACTTAGAATTTTGGTTTAATTTTTTCATTCAAGCTACTATTCAGCTCATATCTCAGAAATTGCTTGTGGAATTGACTAGAAAGTTAAGGAGTGTCTTCAGGGGCATCAGAAAACTAAGGAGGATAACTTTTGGACTGAATTTTATACAAATTATGGCCCTTTTCTAACTTGGATTTTTGGTTAAAGTTTTGCTTGCACAGTGTTATTGTTGTGCTTTTATGTCTCAGTAACTAGGCATGGGATTGATTTTAGACATCATAAAAATATTAAGGGGTATCAGACTATCAAGACATATCATTTTTGACTATTATTATGTACAGGGTATGTGAAGGGCAGGGTTCATTCTAGAAATGAAATCAGATGGGTCAAAGGGCCCACTGTTGGCAAAAAAGTGGGGACATTCCCAAAAACACAGGGGTCAATACAAAATATATCTTAACAAACAAAAAGTGACTTATATTATCTCTCTTTTTGTTCCATGCCTCTTAAATGTCATTCATTATTGCTAGTGTCTTTGAAACATCCATTAACTATGAAGAAAACTAAAACTTTTTTTAAATATTTGAACTTTTTAAGTCTGTTGAACCATGTTTTGGTTATGACAAACAATCACTATCATTAGCCATTAAAAGCCTTCTGTGCTTCTTCTCTTTCCAGTATTTAGGGCACTTTTGAAGTCAAATTTATATACGGCTGCAGAAAATTCGGGTTTCAATTACTGTTTCATTTATTCAGCTTTCAGTTCACCCACATCAATTCAGTTCTCTTTAAAAGTGCATTTTATTTTGCATATGTACGTCACAATACAGTATACTTTTATCGTTATCATATTTGAACCAAGAAAACTTTTCAAGCCAAATGTTGCTTACTTTCTTGTGACGAACTAAAAGTAACTGTATCTGACATATCCTTTCAACTATTGGCTGGGGCCTCTTTTATCAATATTTTCCACTGATTTATTATCATTTTCATCACTACTTGTCTTTTGTTGCTTCGACCAAAGTCAAAGAGCGTCTTTCGCTTTCGTTTTTCAGCCATCTTTGCAAATTACGAAATGTAAAGGAAACGCCGATTTTGATTGGTCGTAATACTGAAAATATCGCTATCACAGCCAATCAGAGATGCTTTAATAAAAGCGGTTATAATTTTGATAGTGCACTTGATTATGCGATATGATATGATCAGAATAATATTTTTTTTGCGCCAAACAATGTTTCTATGCGCCAACTACGCAAAGGCGCGTTCTAGAATGAACCCTGGAAGGGCAATAATTGAAATAGATTTCAATTGATTTACCAACAAGCATTTTGAATAGTCGAGCATGCTGTCCTCTGACAGCTCTTGTTCCAAAAAAAAAAATTTTTCTGCGAGTATCATTTCCCTAAGTATGTTTTCTTTAATAAACATCAAATATCTCCTTGTGGTAAAGAAAAAATCATTTAAAAAAATATTTTTGTTGTTGTGACAGCAGATGGAGATGCCATTTTGTTAGTTTACCATCATCACATGACATTTTTGATGGCAGTGATTTTTTTGCTTGCAAGGGAGATCACTGTGTGGAGTTTGATGAAAAATATTAGTATATAATTGCGGGGAATCATTTGGAAATCGTAACTGCTTGGCCATCTCAGACAGCTGATAATCATACATAATTGCTAAAAACAGCATTGAAAACTGTTTTTTGAAGAAAGTGAAAATAATTTTCCAAATGAAACGGTGCTGTAGGAATTTTTCATCGGACATTGTGTCCGACAATATCAGACGCTTTCATCGGTCAAAATGGAAATATACTTGACATGTCTGATTGACCCACAGGCATTCAAATTCACTGTTAATATATTCATGTACCCTGTATTTGATACATTTTGATAATAAAGGATAATGTTATACTTTTGTACTTTTATTCTTTTATTACCATTGTATGTACAAAACATATACCTTTTTTGTATTATTTTTTTCTAACCAGTATATGCATCACAGAAAAATTGAAGGATAAAGGGACAAGTGCCAGCAGTAAGGCAGGGCTGACCAAGCTTCAGGAACGACTGAAAGAATTTGTGAAAGATAAAGACTACAATCTGGATGTGAAGTCCAAGAGAATGAAGGAGAGAGATAAGAAGGTGGTGTGTAAAAGTTTCCATGGCGCCGGCATCGTGGTGCCAGTGGACGAGAATGAGGTTGGGTATCGGGAGGTACCGGAGACTGTAGGTAGGTGCAACTAGGGGATTCTGGTGTATTGCCCTATTTAGTTTGGTCCCATCCTACATGTGTATGACATGTAGCTGTTACTGATAATACCTTCACAAATGGAATAATAATTTATTATGACAAGACCAACCAGAAGACAAGTGCAGATAACTGTCAAAGATTTCGGAAGAATTATAGCCCTTTTTATTATGCTCCCCGAAGGGAGAGCATATAGTTGCCGCTTTGTCAGTCCATCCTTCCTGTCAATCCATCTGTCATAATTTTGTCCATAGCATAACACGACGACAGGAAACTTCATAGGTAGATAGATCTCAATGAGGAGAAGTGCAGTTTACAAGAACCACAACTCTGTTTTGAATAATATAGGAGTTATTGCCCTTTGTAATTTTTCATGCTTAAATTTTGTCCAGAGCATAGCACAAAAACTTAAAGAGGTATCAACATGAAACTTAGATAGATCTCATTGAGGAGTGCAGTGTACAAGAACCACAACTCTGTTTTACATAATTTTGGAACTAGCATTTTTTCGGGGAGCATCCATCGGTTCTACCGATTCTTTTGTTCTCCGTCAAAATGGTGGGTGGGGTATTAATCACCTTTAGTGATAGTTTAGTTAGGCACAGCCAAGATGTGGCAGTTAGGTGTCCATTCATTTACAGTTGCATTCCTGTGCAGGAAAATATCATGGGAAAGTAGTTTAGGGGGACTTTATCACTGTAACTAACATTACTTGTTATGAAACTTCTTGCTGGTCATTCTCAGTTAACATGGCTGGCATTTAGATTATGTTGCAGTGATAAATGAACATCTAGCAACTGTTCCATTTCCACTATAATGATTTATTTAATTAGTATCTAATCATCATATTTGAAAGAAATAAAAAGGCTGTTACAATTTTGAGCTACTTCTGTTAGTATATGGTTCCTTGATAAAATGTGAACTTTAATTTTTAATCTTTTTTTGTTATTATGCCTCCCTTTGAAGAAGAGGGGTTATTTTGTTTTGCAAATGTCGGTCGGTCAGATCTGTTGGTCGGTCCATGGGTAGACCACTTCGATTCCAATCAATAACTGGAGAATGCTTGGGCCCATATTCCTAAAACTTCATAGGGTGATTAGTCATGACTAGAGGATGACCCCTATTGATTTTGGGGTCACTTGGTGAAAGGTCAAGGTCACAGTGACCTTGAATGTGAAAATCTTTTCAGATCAATAACTGGAGAACGCTTAGGCCCACATTCCTCAAACTTCATAGGGTGAATGGTCATGACTAGTAGTTGACTCCTATTGCTTTTGGGGTTTCTTGGTCATAGGTCAAGGTCAAATTGACCTCGTTCCGACAACTCTTGTTATTAAAGATTAACAATATATTTTTAGCTCACCTGAGCACAACGTGCTCAAGGTGAGCTTTTCTGATTGCCTTTTGTCCGGCGTCCGTCTTCCGTGCGTCCGGTGTCAACAATTGCTTCAAACAACAACTTCTCCTAAACGGCTTGGCCAATTTGAAAAATATTTTGCAGGAATGTTCCTTGGATGAAGCTCTACTAAAGTTGTATAAATGGTTCTGGTCCATTGCATAATTAGGTCACAGGAGCTAAAAATAGATTATAAAAATGCAAACTTTAAAAATCTTCTGCAAAACTGCAGGGTCTAGAGCTTAGATATTTGGTGTGAAGCATTGTCTAGTGGATGCCTACCAAGATTGTCAAATCATAGCCCAATGGTGATAAATGACCCCGCACCAGGGGTCACTTGTTTTACATAGAGTTATATAGGAAAATCTTAAAAAATCTTCTTTCATGAATCCATAAGGCCTAGAGCTTAGATATTTGGTATGAAGCATCATCTTATAGGCCACTACCAAGATTGTACAAATCATAGCCCTAGGTATAAATGACCCCCACCAGGGGTCACTTGTTTTACATAGAGTTAATAGGAAAATCTTAAAAAATTCTATGAATCATAAGGCCTAGAGTAGATTTTGGTATGTAGACATCATGGCATACAAGTTAGCCCAATGGTGATAAATGACCCCACACCAGGGGTCACTTGTTATACATAGAGTTAAATAGGAAAATCTTAAAAAATCTTCTTCTATGAATCAATAAGGCCTAGAGCTAAGATTTTTGGTATGTAGTAGCATCAAATGGTTCATTACAAAGATTTTCAAAGTCTTGGCCCTACGGTGATAAATGACCCTGCACCCAAGTCTTCTCTGAAACCATATGGCCCATTGCTTAGATATTTGGTGTGTAGTATTGTCAGGGGTAAAATGTTTTAGATTAAGTTATATCAGAATCCTTGTCTGTTTAAAAACCTTGACATCAGTTGAAGCAATGGTACTCAGGTGAGCGATTCAGGGCCATCATGGCCCTCTTGTTATACTATCAATAACTTTGATGATAAATGTTTGTTTTCATACTTAATAATAAGCATTCCTTTATAACATATTTGATTCATTGTCAAATATACCGGTCCCGGTGGCTGAGTAGTTAGAGCGTCAGCCCTTGAATCTGGAGGTGGTGGGTTCTATCCCCGGCTTACCAAAGTCGAAAAAAATGGTACTGGTATAGCTCCCTTGCTTGATGCTCAGCATATCAGGGTAGCTCCAGGACTGGTTGACCTGGTGTCATGATAATGTGACTTGGTGTTGTATCATGCCACATGTCTAAGGTGTGATACTGCAGTGTGGCAGCCCTATATCTGTCTCAAGTAGACATTTCTCCAAATGACTGGAATACTGTCATTAGGACTCTAAACCCAACAAATAAACAAACAAATATTGTCAAATATATATATTGATCATCTGTTTAAAAGAATTCTAATTATATGTATGTACACAAGTACTAGAAACAATTGTTCTGGTTTTATAAAGGTTGTATAGTATTTGTTTATTCTTTAATTCTTTAGTGAAAGTCTAGTTGATGTTTTAAGTAAATCCTCTGTACTTTTTAACTTATGTTGATATTCATTTTAATTGCAATGCCTAAATTTTAACCCTTTACCTCATAGATGTTTTTTGACTTATTGGCAAACAGACGAGACACGGATCAGATAGCTTCTTCCAAGTGTCTTCTCTGTTTGGTTATTCAGTATTGTAGCCCAGATACAACACCGTCTGCTTGGCAAAGAAATTCCATTGTTTCTTATACCATATTAAGTTCAAAAAATAGATATTCATCCTGAAAAAAAATGTGAACATGAATATTCATGAGGTAAAGGGTTAATATTCAGTCAAGTGGCAAAAGTTAAGTTGTACTAGCCATATGAAGGTCCTAAAACATTTGCTATCTCTCCCACCTACAGGCGACCTGAAAAAGATGTTTAAGAAGATAGCAGACAGCAAGAATGAGGCAGAACGCGACAAGAACTTTGAGCCATTACAGGAGCTGATCACCCTGGTACAGTTTGCCAACGATGAGTGTGACTACGGGGAGGGGCTTGAACTGGGCATGGACCTGTTTTGTTACGGGGGTGAGGTGTTTCACTCCACACTGAGGCAGCTGCTTCCTCTGGCCTACATGCTACTGGGCAGGTCAGAGTTTGAGACCATCATACTGCAGCATTTGAAGCATCGGAGAAAAGGAAGCAATTTAAGTCAGTTGGAATAAGTTTTATTCTAAAAATGGAAAGGAACATTTTTACAATGGTGTAAAGTGAAATCTGTCTGACGTTGAAATAAATATGCCTGAGGGAAGAAAGTTTTGTTTTTAATTTTCTGTCAGTTTTTTAAACACCTGTCAAATGACGGGATGTATTATGGATTCACCTGCGGCAGCTTGTTGGGTGGTGTCCACTGAGGTTATAGTCCGCTCTCTAACTCGGAACAAACGTAACAGATCTTTACCAAATTTAGTAACAATGTATATGGGCTAAATGTCTCGGCCAGGTTTGATAACCAATCGGATTGTATCAAATTCTCCGGAGTTATGACCCTTGAATTGATGAAAATTTTCAAAATTAAAAGTGTCCGCCCTTTATGAAACATAACTGATCTAGTCCAAACGTACAATGTGCATGTGCACAATACCAAGTTTGATAACCAGCCAAAATGTCACAAACACACAAGAGTTATGGCCCTTGAATTGAAGAAAAATGGCACAGTCACAGTGTCTGCTCTTTAACACTAACAAACGTGAGCAATCTTTACCAAGCTTCATCACAATGTGTATTGGCATAGTATCTCAATCGAGTTTGAAAACCAGTCAGAATGTCCTGGACACTCCAGAGTTATGACCCTTGAATTGATAAAATTGCAGGAGGGGTGTAATTTGCAATAACCAGAGCTCTTGCTTACAGCTTGTTGAATTTATATAAGGATCATATAGATATCAACGTGCAAAATAAATATGTGAAGCATAATAGCATTGTATTGATACTTCACCTCATATAAATTTGTTTTGATTCATTGCCAAACAGAGAAGACCCAAATCAGACAGCTCCTGGAGGGAGCAGTCTAATCAGGGTCTTCTCTGTTTCCAGTAATATAGTCAAGATTCTACATTTCTACAAAGTCTGTAAGGCAGGGAAGAATCCATTGTTTCATACACCATTTTTAAATTCAGTACATGTATATCAATATTCATCAAATTTTAAATAAGTGTGTGAATATTCATTAGGTAAAGTGTTAATTCATTTTTGTCATCATCTGTAGAATTCAACTGACATTGCATTATTAAGTAAAACGGGAGGTCATGGGTTCGATTCCCAGCCGTGACATTAAGTCTTAAAAAATGGTAACCGTCCCCAGTGGCCGAGTGGTTAGAGCGCGGCCTCTGGAGCGGGTTCGATCCCCAGCCGCAACATACCAAAGTTGTAAAAAATTGTACTGTTATGGCTCCCTTGCTTGGCAGAATCCAGGCATGGGATTGATTTGAAACATCTTTAATACATTTAGGGGTACCATACTTTTATGGTAGATAACTCATGATGGAATATGTTAACTCTTGATGGAATATGTTACAAATTATTGCCCTTTTTAACTTAGAAATTTTGGTTAAAGTTTTGCATGCAAGTTACTTTCATGCTTATATCTCAGTATCCAGGCATGGGATTGATTTGAAATATCTTTAATATGTTTAGGAGTATCATACTATCAAGGTAGACAACTTTTGATGGCATATATTACAAGTTATGGCCCCATTTTTAACTTAGAAATTTTGGTTAAAGTTTTGCATGCAAGGTACTTTCATGTTTATATCTCAGAGTCCAGGCATGGAATTGATTAGAAACATCTTTAATATGTTTAGGGGTATCATACTATAAAGGAAGATAACACTTGATGGTATAAATTAAAAATTATGACCCCCTTTTAACTTAGAATTTTGGTTAAATTTTTGCATTCAAGCTTCTATCCAGCTTATATCTCAGAAATTGCTTGTGGAATGACTAGAAAATTAACTTTTGGACTGATGCAAATTATGGCTCTTTTCTAACTTGGATTTTTGGTTTAAGTTTTGCATGCACAGTGTTATTGTGCTTATGTCTCAGTAACTAGGCATGGGATTGATTTTAGACATCATAAATATATTAAGGGGTATCAGACTATCAAGGTATATCATTTTTGACTATTATTATGTACAGGGAATGTGAAGGGCAAGAATTGAAATAGATTTCAATTGATTTACCAACAAGCATTTTGAATAGTCGAGCATGCTGTCCTCTGACAGCTCTTGTATGATCTGTGATTGTGACTTTGACCTTTGAGTTACAAACCTGGATCTTTTACACAACACTTGTCTTCTTGAGGAGATCATTGATACTAAGTTAAATAAACACCAATCCATACATGACAGAGTTAATGTGCGGTAACTGAAAAATTCCTAATTTTACGACCTTTGATCTATGATTGTGACCTTGACCTTTGAGTACAAATCTTGATCTTTCACGCGACACTCCGTATTCTTGAAGTGATCATTGAAGCCAAATTACTCAAAATGCATGCATGCAAGACGAAGTTAATGTCCGGAAACGAAAATATTCGGGTGGACTGACACACACGCACGGACAGTCCAATTTAAATCTATTGTTTCATATACCTTTTTTTTAAAGTTCAGTCATTTTATATTCATTTAGTCAATAGCTTAGTGGTAGAGTGTCCGAATTGCGTTTGGGAGGTCCTGGGTTAGAGCACTTCCTCCGATGATCGTGTCGAACCAAAGACCTATAATATTGGTACAAGATGCACCCTTGCGGGGCACTTGACAAAATGGGGTTGCTATGAGTACTGGTTCTACACAGGAACTTCATGTGTATCAGTGCTATACACGAGACACGTAAAAGAACCAAGGGAACTACTTGCAAAATGAGCTAGGGAATCGCACCCGGACTCTCTTGTATCCAACCACTGTCTCTTCCAATGCTGTCTCCTCAGCAAAAATAGGACCCACATATGGGTAATCCTTGACTGCAAGGTCTAAAATATGGCAATAATAATCAGAAAATGATTGCTAGCCATTACAATATTCATGAGTTAAAGCCCCAGTGCGTTTTAGCTTGGAAAAATATATTATTCAAAATTTCTAATTAGCAAAGCCTCAAATGATGTCTGATTAACCTCTTAATGTTTAATTAAGCCCACATAATGAAATATTCGCCCGGAAGTCTTAGTTGTTCAGACAGGGCAAAATAGTGAGAAAGATGGGCGGAGCTTGTTCTGAAACACACTATTCAGTAAAACCACGGATGTCTCGGTGTACGTGGGGTGTTTCAGAAGTTCATGGACTTTTTCTATAGACTGAATAAATATTGATACACGGTAGTAGAGGAGATAGGAAGAAAATCCATGAAGTTCTGAAAAATCCCTTGTATAATAATTTTATGCTGTCATTGTTCTGAGCTAAAATTAAATGTTATTATTAAAAATAAACACAGTATTTTTTTTAAAAACAATTTGCATTTTTTTCTGATAGAATCTTTCCTGTAAATCAGGCATTTCCCAAGGTCTTTCAGTGATGAAATTAAAACTGAATTATATATATTGTAAGTACATTCGGATTTAGGTCTAACATCTATAAGATACTGGGACTTTAAAGGGTTGATATTGATGTTATTGACAGGATATGAGAACTGTCTGTGTATCTATAAACCTTCTTAATGCTTACTTAGTGATAAAAGTGAAATCTTCTTGATTTTATCAAACATAGTATAGAGGCCAATTATGGATTGGAGAGAAACCCTCTTGAGTTTATCTTGCAAGTCAGTCTAGGCTATTTATGCATTTGATGGAGAGATTGCACATATTTGAAACACTCACAAAGAAGCATGAGATATGACTTCCTCTGTACATATGCTGAAGACAATTTGTTTCAACAGCTGTTATTATACGCCCAGATACAAAGTATATGGGAGCTATATTCGAGTCCTGTCTGTCGGTTATTTATTGAGTTATGCCCCCTTGTCATTAACATTTATCTGCTTTATTTCCCGGCTACTGTTGGTGACTTACAATTTCTTTCTGATGGTAATTCGTATTCCACAGCTTTACTAAGTAATCAATAGAGACGCGTGTTAAAAGTCGGAGTCCCGGGGGCCTCCGTGGCCGAGAGGGTAAAGTCGCTGACTTTAACACTCACTCAGCCCCTCACCGCGTAGGCTCGAATCCCGGAAGGGTCATTCGGATTTTCATGTGAGGAAGCTTTCCAGCTGGTCGGTGGTTCTACCCGGATGCCTCCGTACATTCGGGGTCTTCCTCCACCTGTAATTAGCTGGATGTCGCTATATGACTGAAATATTGTCGAAGCGACGGTAAACTCAAATAGTCAAATGATCTTCTTCAACCCACAGAGTAGAATACGACCTTTACCAACAAATGAAAGTGAGGCCGCCGTGGCTGAGCGGTTACAGTCGACTTACAATTTCTTTCTGATGGTAATTCGTATTCCACAGCTTTACTAAGTAATCTATAGAGACGCGTGTTAAAAGAGGCGTGTGGCCGAGAGGGTAAAGTCGCTGACTTTAACACTCACTCAGCCCCTCACCGCGTAGGCTCGAATCCCGGTAGGGACTTCGGGTTTTTTATGTGATGAAGCCTTCCAGCTGGCTTGTGGTAGGTCGGTGGTTCTACCCGGGTACCTCTGTGTACTCGGGGTGTTCCTCCACCTGTAATTAGCTGGACGTCGTTATATGATTGAAATACTATCGCAGCGACGGTAAACCCCAATACAACAACAACAACAACAAGTGAACGTGGCCTTAATCGCCCTATTACTCCACCTCCAATCCCTATGCTGAATATTAGACAGCGCATGTTCTTTTGAGATGCCAATGTGTTCATTGGAAGAGCCATCTTCCACATGATGTCCGAAAACAGATACTTCTTTTATAACATTGCTGGGGAAATACCAGAAACGTTGTTTGGTTTGGCAAACTTAGTACCTTTGCCAATTGTTCCGAATGCGAGACTGACTGATGTAAACAAAATTCTTCTGCTTGATTTGCATACGATGTTACCTGAAATTTGATGCACTCAGTGCGATTTTCAACATCAGCATATCTGCTGCCCAAATTATTATTCGGAAAATGATCCCTGTCTTATATAACTGCCTCGAACATAACATTAGATGGCCAGATGTCGCAGAATGACTATCCAAAATAGATTACTGGGAAAAGGAAGACTTTGCTGTCGGTGCTATTGATGATACATCACACCAAATTCAGAAAACCTATGACGGGACCTCCGTGGCCGAGAGGGTAAAGTGGCTGACTTAAACAATCACTCAGCCCCTCACCGCGTGGGTTCAAATCCTGGCAGGGTCTCCCGAATTTTCATGTGAGGAAGCCTTCCAGCTGATTTGCGGTAGGTAGGTGGTTCCGTGCATTCGGGGTCTTCCTCCACCTGTAATTAGCTGGACGTCGCTATATGACTGATATACTGTCGCAGCGACGGTAAACTCAGAAAATCAATCAATCAATCAATCAGAAAACCTATGAAAGAACCACGGGAGCAGTTTTATTCGGGACACCGTCATATTATCATGCTTTGCATTCGCATTCATTTGCCACGTTGAATGTGGGTTACCTTGGCACTTAAATGACACACAAACCTTTAATCTAAAGCCTCAGGTGGAGACATTTTGCCATTTCCGGACGAGTGTGAGCTGTTTGGCCGATAAGATTTACCCAAGTAGGCATTCCATCATGACACCAATGTCAAGACAGCAGTTAAATAGACTAGAGGAAATAGGAAGAAGGAAAGGGAGGAAGTTAAACCGGCTTATGAGCCAATACAGGGTTTGTGTGGAACAGGCCATCACTGAAAAAATACAGAGCTATTAGCTCAGTGTGGCGAAACACGAGGAGGATGCTTACAGTAACTGTAAAACTGGCCGCCTGCCTAACTAAAAGAAGAAAAGAATTGACTTATTCATTAAACCGCCCTTGTGCGTTTAGTACATATTCATTCCTTTTAATAAAATAATATTGAGACGCCCCCCTTAGAAAAAAGGCAGTTTCATTAACATTCCCATTAATGTAGGAAGGTCCAATACAACACACAGCTTCGGGCATTATACCATGCTTTTACGAGTACCTTATGCTGTATAAATACGTGAACATCATGCCAGACTACGACATCTTCCTTCCGAGCGTTCGTATTAACGCCACACAACATTACTTCGAAAAGTAAATTGGATAACTTTATAATGTAAATAATAGGACCCGTGTAGTTAAAATGGGGACACAAAACTGATTTCGTTGCTTTGTAACACTCTTTTAACGTGACTGCGAGGGTAATCTAGGTTCCCCCAGAAGAGCAGACGTATTTTCGAACAACACGAAGAACCCACTATAACAAACGGTGTTCCCCAGGGCTGTGTTGCTCAGACAATTTCATTGTCTGGTTCTTGGCTGAGGTACCTACTCTACACTACGTTATCTGTAATCTTGAGGGCGATCGGGAACCAGAATACAAAACCTATTGAAACTACTTGTGTAAGCATCTTGTCCAAGATATGTTACTATTTTTAGATTTATCCAATTTCGATGGATTCACCATAAATTCTTGCAAACTGCAATTCTATTTATTTTTAAACACAAATAACACAGCTACTTGATGGTTACTGAATAACCGTGATATTCTTTATACATAGTGTTGTTTCGTAACGGTGTCAAATACAACACAAAATTCAGTTCGTTATTTTAATAATCTAGATACTACTTTTAAATTTGCTAAGGTTTTCTTAGTAGACATGATTTTGAATATTTTGAATCACCATCTATTTTTTTTTAATTGATCATTAGCAGATTTTAAGTATTATATTTAAGTCAGTGACCATATTATACTTCAGAAAATCCAACATTTACCTATTAAGAAACTGGGCCTAGTCTGCATGTGGTTCGTGTGTCATGAGTAGGAGTGTGTGTAAATACTTTTTAGACGACGACAGCCGTCTTATGCTGAAAAACAAATCCCTTGCATATTTTCTACGGCAAGTTTAACTGTACCGCTCCGCGCTTAGTGCTGATCCATGCAATGCGAATACGAGTGGAATATGTTTTACAGACGTTTAAATCTTAACCGTAACCGCTTATAAATGTGTTATTGTTTGTAAACATGTTTTCTATTACCATTATTTTGCACTGGAAACATCAATTTTAAGCGTGAAAAAATATCCGTGACATTTCTTAACTAGAACAGCAACCCATTTTACATACATGAAGATCTATTCATGTAAAAAGAAAAATGTAGCGCTCCGTATGTATGTAATTGATCTAAAGTAGTCCCTACGTAATTTTGCATGACGGCTACTTAGGTTCCTCCCAGAGCATTTCTTAACTTTGAAATAGAAAGGCAAACATTCTAGTATCTTAAATAATCAAATACCTTGTCAATTTCTATACATACACAACGGCAGATAGAATGTGTATATCAGGTTAACTAGTA
The DNA here is from genome assembly GCA_021229015.1 of Solen grandis. Classification (NCBI taxonomy): domain Eukaryota; kingdom Metazoa; phylum Mollusca; class Bivalvia; order Adapedonta; family Solenidae; genus Solen; species Solen grandis. The sequence goes on from CM037777.1 coordinate 47,989,526, forward strand.
CTGGAGAAAGAGAATGACCTACTTATGTATGCAGCTTTATGAATGAAAGGTTCATGACCCTAACTCCGGAACAGAGAGCGATTTCAATTTCCTCTGTAGCAACATCGTGAGGAGTTTTTGTCGTCATATGACTGCTTCAGTAACTTCAGAAAGGCTGGGTTTAGAATTATAGCTATTTCTTGTTAATTCCGTCGCCGTCTCTCAGCGCATTGTGCGCTTTGATTTTAATCAGTCTTGGCCCCTTGTTCTCGAAATTACTTATGAACAACATCGGACACAAATTTGAGTACCATATTCAAATCCCTATTGAAACTAATGGACACAGGTTGAGTTTTAGTAGGAAAATCATGCTTAAGTATCGTTTAATCTCGACTATGTGCTTTTTTTAAGTCATGTCGGCGTCTGCGCCTCAATAAATATTGAGGTTTTGTTTAACATTGCAATTATCTCCACAATTACTCACTGCATGTCCCTCAAACCTCACACGTGTTTTACCATCATTAGACCAACCTTAAGAAACAGGAATAGTAACTATTCCACATAATTTTTGCATACTTCTGGCCCTTTTTAGACTTGGCAGGATGTCATTGAAAATAATGCATTTTTAAAGATGTGACCAAAATACTAGTATTTAATAACATGACGGTCAAAATTAAAACAACAAAAAAAAAAAAAAAAAAAAAAACAACAACGGCCAAGGTGGCTTTGTGGTTAGAGCGTCAGTCCCAGACTCGGGAGGTCGTGGGTTCGAACCCCGGCTGCGATATACCAAAGACATAAAAAATAGTACTGGCAAAGATTTCATGCTTGGCGCTCAGCATATAAGGGTACTTCCAGGACTGGCTGGCCCGTTGTAAGGATAATATGTAGTATCATGCTACGTGTCTATGGCGTGATATTACAGTGTGGCAGCAGTATTTCTGTCTCAAGTTGACACAGTCTCCAAATGACTGAAATACTGTCTGCGGGACGTTAAACCTAATTAACAAAGACCATTCAAAACATTTCATTGTAAACATGCTTTTGTTTTATAACCTTAACAAACAGTAAAATGTAGAATACAGTAAATCATGAAAACATGAAAGTACATCGAATCCGGGCTTAAGGATTCCTCTTGGCATACCCAGGCACAGAAGTACTGGTCCAATCCAGAAATGTTCCATAAGGGTATATTTAAGTTGTAAGATCTTGTTTCACAATCGACTTTAGATTTATAGATAGTTAAAGATGTTTTCGGCTCAACTTTCAGTAAATATTGGGCAGGAAAATTCTTCACTTTTTAAAAAAAAAAATAAACGATACAAAACGACATCTGCGTAAATATACCTGTACAAATTGACCGGTGTTACCAGAATATTCAAGAAATAAAACTGTCATGCAAGTTTACGGAAATGCGCCTGTCAATCGGAAAGACTCGCTGGTAATTGTTTTGCATACAGTAACGAAAAGGGCATGTGTAATCGACGGCCCCAGGCGGGCCCAATCTGCGGCCCCAGTATAGACATGCTGATTTGAAGCGAAGTGATTGAAATAAGTCAATTAAACTTAACTTTGTACTTTCAGTTGTAAAGACTTACAAAAATAAGGTCATGACTTAAGAACCAAATATGTGTATATCGTATTTAGTGTTATAAATACTTATTATTACTGGTAATACAAAAATGCAACATGCAAACCCAGCTACTGGACAACATGCTTGGCATGAGCCGTATCAATTGTGGAGCGTGTCCGATGATGTCCGATGTTTGCTGGAACTGATTGGCATCTGTTTAGTCGAGATGAATTCCATCTAAGTCATAAGGGAAGGTGAAGATTGACATAGAGTTCAAAGTTACGGCTCACATCTGAGCTGATGCATTGTGATACACTAAGGACAGAAATTATCAGCATGAAATAGGAGACCCTTACGGTATGTGGATGTCGTGAACATGAAATTAAAGTAAAAATGTTCAACAACCTAAGCCCTTACACCGAAGAACCATCAACTCCATATTGTCGGGAAGGGTGAAGAGTTCATGTTAATATCCTGAAGGCTTTTCCCATGATACTTGGCAATATTTCCTTCATCAACAGCCATCAGTAGTCTTGATACTTTGGCCATTTCTATTACGGAGTCATGTAGTCGGTAAAAGTTCTTGTGGATGTTGAGGGAGTGACCCATATGGTTTGACAGCCATTCAGTCTCAACTGGACTCAGATCCATTATCTGAAATTATTGAAAATTGTGATTAAACATATCAATGTATAATAAAGCAATATAAGTTCTGACATGAAAACAAAAAATAAAATGAGTTCTGCTTTAGTAATGATTCATTTCCAGTAATTCAAAGATAACTGTATATTGCAAACATTACATTGTGCATGTCAACATACTGCTTTGACAGGTTTTTGTGCATATAGTAGTTTCAGCTTACTAAAACCATGCAGATCAGACTTGGAACCTAATGTATATCTTATGCACAGGGTGACATCTTATCTCACCCTATCCTTGAGTCCTTTTTTGACACACCTTTTTTCACACTATACACTGCATTTTGCTGCTTAATCAAGTTTTTTTCCTATCTACAGTTTTGATGTCACAATAAAACAAGGACACTGACAATCGCAAGATATGCCCGCCTAGCAACTTGTAGACATAAAGGGCCATAACTCTAGAGTGTCTTTATCAATATGGCTGGTTATTGAAAGGAACCAAGACATTGTGCCAATACACATTTTGACCAAGGTTAGTTAAGATTTGTTGACATTTGTTAAAGTTAGAGAGCGGACATGGTCAATTTTGCAATATTTTTACAAATAAAGGGACATAACTATAGGGTATCTTTATTAATATGGCTGGTTATCAAAAGGAACCAAGAAATTGGGCCAATACACATTCTTGGTTAAGATCAGTCGTCGTTTGTTCAAGTTAGAGAGCGGAGAACCGGAGTTGACGCCGCCCGCCACAGGTGAATCCATAATACACCCCGTCATTCGATGGGCATACAATACTGCTTTATAATTTAACTATAAATTATTTTTAAATAGTTGTCTATCATCACCTTTGGCTGAATAGGGATAGAAATTTAAATATTTGGGTTAAGTATCTTTTTAACGTGCCCTTTATTCCATTGGAAACATGTTCATGTATCATTAAAATTACAATTGCATATACAATTACAAAATGTTTGCCACAGATTCTAGTGGTTCCTGATACCCATTATAGAGGGCCATGATGGCCCTGAATTACTCACCTGAGTGACAACCATTTTTTCATACCATATTCTGTACTTCAATTGTGGCCACTAGGGTGTTTACAAGGTTTTTCCTGAGATTTGACCTAATGACCTATTTTTTTACCCATGTGACAAAATTTTGAACTCGTCTGATGTTAATGAAGACAAACATACTGAGCAAGTCTTATAAAGATTTAACCAAATATGGGACCTATTTTTTCCCCTTAGATTTGACCTAGTGACCTACTGTATTGGCCAAACCAACCCATGTTTAAATGATTAAGATATAACCATGGCATACATTCCAAACAAGTTTGTGAAAGACTGGGCCAATGATGTCCCAAGAGTGCAAAGAAGACATTTCCAAGATTTCTTCTCATGACCTACTTTTGACCCCACAAAACCTATGATCGAACTTGATCGAGATATTGATTTAAACATTATGACTAAGTTTGTGAAAGATTGAGCCAAAAATGTAGTCCCTAGAGTGTAAACAAGATCTTCAGATGATTTGACCCTAACATCTCATGCTTCTTTTTGATTCCACCTAACCCATGATCAAATTTGATGAAGATTATATGACAAATATTCTGAATTGTAAAATGGGTAGAAAATGTGGCCCCTAGTGTGTAAATAAGATCTCACTAAAGATTTAACCTAAGACTTGACCTCATGACCTACTTTTTGACCCAACCCAACCCATGATTGAACCTGATCAGGATATTATCATGACAAATAATCTGACCATGTTTCGTGAAGATGGGGTCAAAATTGTGGCCTGTAGACTGTAAACACTAAAAAAGATGTTGACGAACGATGGACGTCAGACACTCAACGGATCACAAAAGCTTACCCTCAGGTCCGGTTAGGTGTGAGCTAAAAAAATAATAGTAAGTAATAAGCAGTGTGTACCTGACATACAGTTGCAATGTACTCCCTGAGTCTTGTTGAAGTGACTAAATGTGACCTGGCTAACTAAACCAGCTTCATTTGCAACCAAAGACATCGCCTGCCATGATTCCAAATACCCTTTTGTTGATTTGGATGTAAAAACAAAAGGATTTTCTCTTGGACTTCCACACATACTTTTGTTGTCTACAAGCATGCTAAACCCGATTTTCACTTCCTGTGTTAGCAGAAGAGGAGAGGTACCTTTCTGTTCCTTTTGCCAGGCAGTTGCAGTAAATCCATCCTTAAGAAGTATGATACCAGAGATACATTTAACTCAAATGAGATTGTGCAGATATTGTGAAATCTTGATGATATATCCTAGTAAGAATGTGTTTTTTTTTATTATATATATATATATATATATATATATATATATATTTTTTTATCCATGAGTATGAGCCCCTATGAAAAACGTAATTTTGTAGGCCCTAATTTTCTAAATCATGAATCCATGAATACATGTGTCATCAAGTACACAATAAAGGATATGGAAGACTCTTCAAGTCATAGTAACTCCCTTTTTGACACTATATGAAGAAGGAATATGTGCCAGCACTGCATAATATGCCATGTGCTAGTCACTAAATCAAACTTGTTCACCTTTTGAAATAATAAATAGTCAATAATGTTTTCATTTTTTTTTTCTTAAATCATTTTAATAGTATGCAGAGAAGATATTGCCAAATATGTAAAAAATATTTTATTAAGTGTGAAAAAAAGTTAAATAATCTTAAAATTAAAGAACTTATTTTCATTAAAAAAAAGTTATTTCTATGCAATTTTGTGGTCATCTTTTGTCATCAGTTGTCATTAAATATGTTAAGGAAATTTAACATTTACACTAGATTTTTAAGCCTTATAAGTCATTTTACAGCTCAAGTCAATTTGCTTTGCATTAACTAACAAGATGTGTTCCAAAAACACTTGCCCTGAAAAAAAAGTCAAAATTTAAGGGCAATAATTTCAAAAATGGAAACAGGTAGAGTACAGATATTGCTCACTGCACTTTTCATTGTCACCATTTATTTACACACGAAGTTTCAAGTATATACCTTTTATAATTTTGAAGTTATGGCTAAGGTTGAAGTTGTTAACAGACAGACAGGACAAAACAATATGACCCTCCCCCTCGTTTTTTCGCTGCAGGGGCATAAGCATTGATTTATTTAGATTTATTTGTATGAGCTATTCTTACAAAACCAATGACATAACTGTCTGTACAAACCTTTTTAGTAATTCGTTTTCCAGTGGATTCAGTGACAGCAGCAATTCTTTATTTGAAATGTCATGCCTGTCTGGCTTGTCTACATATGTTCTCAGCAACAATCTGGAGACTTCACCCCCACGGCGCTTATTGAACAAAATTAGTTTGGTCAAAACATACTGTACTAGCCTCCTCCATACTTTGTAACAAGGATTGTCTCGTAACTGAAAATCGGTTCAGAAATAATGGCTGTCGACCGCGTAAAACCTTTTTGTCCTGACGTCAAACACAATGTTATATGACGCCACATGAATATGAAATTCAATGAATTCAAAAGGACATAATTTAATATACATGCCATTAAATTTCCATGGTCCTGGGAACTTTACAACATTTTAAAATTAACGTGCAGATGTAAGACATTCTTTTTAACCTTATGACGTCATATGACATTAATCTTCACATAATTGAAAGCACACTTAAAGACTTATACTCATCTGGTAGCGATTTTATACGTATTTGAATTTTGACGTCAATGGTTCGAATCTTGGATTCGCCATAAAACCTTTGCCTATTCAAATTTGGAAAAACGGACACCAGGATGCACAACTAAAACGTAACATACACATTCTGTAAAATTTTGATGGAAATCGGTCCAGAAATAATGGCTGTAGACCGCGTACAAACTTTTGTAGACAACGTAAAGTGTGACGTTATACGACGTCATAGGCATATGAAAATCATTGAGATCAAAATTTCAGCATATGATGTGTACTCAATTAAATTGAAATTGTTGAAATTTCGCTCTTATACTCAAAAGGCAAACTGATCAATCAATCAAATTGATTAAACAAGAGGGCCTTAATGGCACTGAATCGCTCAACTGATTATAAATGAACAACATATGTTGGATTTTTCATAATGACCTACTTTTTGACCCCACATGACCCAACTTCAAACTTGTCCAAGATTTTATGGAAACAGACATTCGGACCAAGTTTCATGAAGATATGGCCAAAAATGTGACCTCTAGAGTGTTAACAAGGTTTTTCTAAGATTTGACCTCGTGACCTGCTTTTTGACCCCACATGACCCAATTTCGAACTTGTCCAAGATTTTATGAGACAAACATTCTGACCAAGTTTCATGAAGGTTGACCGAAAAATATGGCCTCTAGAGTGTTAACAAGCCCAATTGTTGACGACGCACGACGGACGACGGACGCTGGACGAAGGGCGATCACAAACGCTCACCTTGAGCACGTTGTGCTCAGGTGAGCTAAAAAAAATAAGAATAAAAAAAAACAGTACAAACCCAGTTTTCAGTGCCTTTAGGCAGAAAGTTCTAATAATAATTACGCCTGATACTGAATCAAGAGTTCCTAAGTCAAACTAGAACTGCCAATGTAACGGCGAAAGTACCGCCTGCATGCCGCTTTGTCACAGGAATTTTAACACAAGTTACATAAAATTTGTTAGTTAAACAAGGCAAATAAGTTGTATTAATACATTCATTGTTATGTGTACAAAAATTTACAAAGGGCCATTACTCCAAAATTACGCAAATGAGAGTTAGGGTTCTAGATTACTGCACTGCATCTCTATAAGCTATGTCACAGGATGTGACAACCGCCCCATAAATGCATATTCACAGTTTTGAACTACAGACGTGGAGAACGTGTATGATGACACATTGTCTCATGGTGGTGAACATTGTGGCAAAGTAATTTCAACATCTATCAATGAATGTAAGAGTTATAGCAAATATACAAAAAAGGCCCTATTCTTTGACCTTTGAACTCTAAGTGTGATCCTGACCTTAGAGCTACAGAATTGGGGACTGCATGAGACATATTGTCTCACAGTGGTTTCATTCCTGCCTAATAATTTAAAAAAAAACGTGCCAGGAATGTCAGAGTTAGACATTGAGAAACACAATTATATGTTTATATACAATTATGATTTCTTGGAACATGTTTGTACCCAATAATGGCAAGTACATATTTTATCATCCTGTTTATTATCAAAATGCTGATCAATCTTTCTTGTATTTAGTTATAAGTCAACAGAGGATACACAAATTCAATCGTCAGTAAAATCATGATCTTCATTAAACATTTAACAATCGCGTTCCAGCAATCTGGATTACTTGGTTCTCTATGGCTGTTTTCCATTTCTTTCTTCCTAAGGCTTTATCTGACAACTGATGAGGTTAGAAACATCCTCACTGATGGTGACTTACCAGGAATTATTTGGCATTTATATCAGAAAAAAAAAAAAAAATCTGACTTATATCTAATAATTTCCTTCAAATCACATGGTCAAAAAAAAGTGGTCAATACAAAATACATATACCTCTTTTCGGCTTCTTGGACATAAGTGGCCTACATGTGAATGTGCATCATAATTTAAGTATCATTTAGATGATTCAGACCATAGCCTTCCTGTAAGACTCATGATGAATGCATGAGTATGTGTAGTCACCTGTGACAGATGCATTTCTGTGTGTCCATCTCCTGAGTCATCATGATGCTGCTGCTCAGTATCAGTTGCCATGGAGAATTTCGACTGCTTATTTGACAAACACTCCTGTAATGAATAATCTTACAATACATGCTGCACTACTGAATAAAAAGAAAGTGATATTGAGGCTTTGACGTATTATCTTTGCTACTTAATGTCAGTGAAACAATGAGAAACACAATTATATGTTTATATACAATTAGGGATTCTTGGAACATATTTGTCGACAAAAACAGCAAGTACATATTTTAACATCCTGTTTATTAGTAAACTGCTGAACAATCTTTCTTGTATTTATTTCTAAGTCAACAGAGGATACACAAATTCAATCATCAGCAACATCACGATTTTAAATTAAACATTTAACATTTGCGTTCCAGTAATCTGGATTTCTTGGTTCATTTTGCCTAATGCTTTATCTGATAACTGATTAGGTTAGAAAGATCCTCATTGATGGTGACTTACCAGGAGGTATTTGGTATTTAAGGATGAAAAATTAAAACAAAGTCTGCCTCATATCTAATAATTGCCTTCAAATCACATGGTCAAGAAAAAGTGGTCAATACAAAATACATATATCCCTTTTCGGCTTCTTGGAACATAATTGGCCTACATTTGAATGTGCAAATGTGCATCATAAATTAAGTATCATTTAGATGATTCAGACCATAGACTTCCTGTAAGATTCATGAAGTATGCATGAGTATGCGTAGTCACCTGTGACAGATGCATTTCTGTGTGTCCATCTCCTGAGTCATCATGATGCTGCTGCTCAGTATCAGTTGCCATGGAGAATTTCGACTGCTTATCTGACAAACACTCCTGTATTTAAAAAAATTTACAATACATACTGCACTACTGAATACAAAGATAGTGATATTGTGGTTATGATGCATATCTTAACTACTTAAAGTCAGTGAAACATTGAGAAACACAGCTGTATGTTTATATACAATTAGGGTTTCTTAGAACCTATTTGTCCCCAAAAAACGGCAAATACATATTTTATCATCGTGTTAATAAGTAAAACTCTGATCAATCTTTCTTGTTTTTTATTAATAAGCAGGGGTACAGATAAGGTGTGTATTTGTGTAATTACGCAAATAAAATAGATAAAAACCTAATTCTTTTTAAATTCTAGCGTATCAAAAAGCAATTAAAAATTAGGTTACTCAAATATCAAAAATATTAAAGCGTATTGGTACGCAACATTATGAAACCGAGTGATGTTTACAAATACTCGTATATGTTTGACTGGTTACTTGCAAATCCGCAAAAAAGACTGCAAGCGATTTCCGGTAATTTCTTACTTTGGGTTCCATTCAAATAAAACATAAATCCATCTTATTCGTTCATCTGACGCTTTTCTATTCGTTTGCTTTAAATATGGTTACACAAGACAGGAAGAAACGGGTAAACGTTTAAAAATGCAAAAAGCTTTGATGCAGGTGAAGCCAGATTCCAGGCGGAGCATAGATAAGAACCTATATACATAGTATAATGGTTATGATAGTAATTAAGGAATAAATAAGTAAAGTCTTTATTGAGTCATTTATGGTTGTTTGGCACAGTAGTTTGAAAGTTAGTCACAGTTCTTGGACACTGCACTTCTCCTAGTCACCATCTGTTGACATTTTAAGTTTCAAGTCAATACCATGTGTAATATTCGAGCTATGTTCGGGACAAGAAAAAGCAATTTAACAAAGGGAGATAATTAAAAACAAAAGGGCCACGATGGCCGTATATCGCTCACCTGAGTACCACTGCTCTAAAGGAGCAATCTTGGTAGAGGTTTACTATAGATTATCTGTGCAAAAAACATTGTAAAATATGGCCAGAAGTATTGGAGCAGAAGTCTTTTAAAGTTTTCACTTTTCATACATTTAATGCAAATTTAGCCCCACCCCTGGTGGCCATGTATTGTTACGGATCGGAATAATTTTAACAATCTTGGTAGAGAGATGATTTTTTTTTTATAGTTTTCACATTTTTTTCCCATTGCCATGACAACTAGAGTTCTACATGGATCAAGTTTATTTTATCAACTTATGTGAAGGTTCAACCAAGGATCACCCCTGTCAAGTTTTATTTAAGTTCTGTCCAGCAGTTTCAGAGGAGATGGCGTTTAAAGTTTTCACTATATACATATAAGACAAATTAGCCCCGCCCCTGGCGGCCATGTTTTTTACGGATCGGAATAATTTTAGCAATCTTGGTAGACGGTTACCCAAGGAACATCTGTACCAAAACATGAAATCTGGCTAGTAGTTTTGAAGGAGTTTTTTTGTTGCCATGGCAACCAGAGTTCTACATGGATCAAGTTTATTTTAGCAACATTTGTGAGGGTTCACCCACGGATCAACCCTGCCAAGTTTAAATTCTGTCCAGTTGATTCATGAGGAGATGTCATTTAAAGCAATTTGTTGATGCATGATAAGGGTGTAACGATACGCTTACCCAACGATACGATACGATACGATACGTATCGCGATACAGTAGTCATGATACCATACGTATCACGATACGGGCTTTTAAGTTTTGTCAGCCTTGTTTCCTATCTTTAAACGAAGAATAGATAATTAAGAAACAAAGATAAATTCTTAATTGTTTAATATATTAGTTTTTATTAAAATAAATACAAATTAAGTTGTGCTTTCTGTTGAAACAATGTTTTTTTTTTAATTATTAAAAAAAATAAAAAAAATATCAGTAAAGTTATTAACATAAAAAGACGGTTTTATATGATTTAATTTGTTGTTTACTGATAAAAATCTTGTTTTAACATCATTAAATAATCAAAGTAATATCAAAACTACATGATAGTGCCGTATATATTGCAGAACTTAATTAAACTTATACGACTTATTTTAAATGCTTATTCCATAATAGACGTAGCATAACAACAACTTAAATATTTTCAATGAAACCACTAAAGATGATACTGGAAGTTGAAGCATTCACATCTATACCAAGGAAAAAACACTTGTAGTTCCAATCGGATGAAGTTTTGGTTTCAGATGTTCGATGAGCGATAATTTGCATCAAAGCATTTAATTGATCCCATTTTATATAAATCAATATCTTTCATGTAGTTACCTGTTTAAATTTTGCTCTTTTACTAAAAAAGGCAAACTGATCAATCAATCAAATTGATTAAACAAGAGGGCCATGATGGCCCTGAATCGCTCACCTGATTATAAATGAGCAGCATATGTTTTGACCCCACATGACCCAATTTCGAACTTGTCCAAGATTTTATCATTCTGACAAACATTCTGACCATGTTTCATGAAGATTGGCCTAAAGATATGGCCTCTAGAGTGTTAACAAGCAAACTTGTTGACGATGCAGAGTCCTCTAGTCTAATTACATTGATAGTATGGTATCTATCATAGCAAATATAAAATAGTATATAGTGTTTTTTTTTTTTTAAAAAAAGGAAAAAACAAGAGTAGCACGATGACCCTGAATCACTCAGTGACAACAAATTTTCCGAAAGATGGGACTTCCATTTCTAAATAGCAGAGAGGGATAGACATTAATAATTCATTGAGGCACTGGTGTGTCAACCACTCAGACTGGTCTTTTTTTTCGCGTAAGAATCCAAGAGGGATAGGAAGTATTATCGAGGCATTGATATCGGGTGTTTTGCAGGTGTCTGCATTTACATTTGACAAAAATGATTACGAACTAACCAGTGATTTGAAAGTGGTTAGGAACTGACCTGAAAACGGCTAGGAATCTACTTATACAATATACACCCGAAGTGTGTCCTTGACCTTGAACCAAGGCATCCTTAACCTACGCTATATCACTTTTGAATTTTAATTAAAGGAAAACACATGCTGGAGAAAGCTGAACAATCATAAAAGGGGGCAGAGTTGGTCACCTGTGTCATTTTATCCAATCAACAGGCGTTCTAATTCTTCCTAATTATGAGTAAATACGGAATACTCGGATGGTATTGTTCATAATATTTTTCACACTACCGACTTACGTTTTATCAGCGGTGAGAAACTGTAGATTTTGGGTGACAGGAGAGGAGATGACTGCAGGAGTATGTGTGATACATCATGTATTTATTTATTTTAGTGTCTAAAAAGATCATTAAATGAATATTTTTAGAAAAAATGATACTGATAGATACTGGAAGATGCATTCCGGCCGCATTTGACTATGACTGACAACTACCATAATCGCTGGTTCCCCCATGTCACATTGTAATTATCACAAAAGCCAATAACCAATCTAATATGGTAGCCGCCAGTCATAACAAAATGCAACAGTGGAATGAGGGCGGAATGCATCGATACTAGAGACTTCTGGAAAAAAAACCATAACTTATGAGAATTAAATAATTTATTGTTTAATATTGCTATTTGTTGGAAATAACGTATTTCTGTGAAGTTGCCGTTGAAAAGTGCATTGACTGTGATATGCATTGCTTCGGTCACATCGTGTCCGAGTACAGTTTCCATTGAGTTTCGTGACTCGTATTGTCTTTGTAATAAATCGACTCGGCAGCGAAAAGGCCTTTTGTTTCTGCGTTGAACAAGCCAGGCATATTTAAAATCGGCTGAAAATTGTGTCAGATACGAAGTTCAGAATCCGACCATGTCAGTTTTCCTAGAGATTTTGAAAGGAGAGTTACATACCTTTTCTTTTTTTATGTCACAGGGATTCAGATAAAAGCTACAGATGACCGGAAAAAATAAATTCAGTACGCCATTGAGCCGATAAAAATACAGTCATCAGACAATGTAACCGACAAATGTCTGTTCTGGACGGTGAAATTTCGACAATTAACCCTTTACTCATAGAGACTCATTCTTACGCGTTGCTATCAATGTAATATTTGATGCCAAATAAAGAATATGTATGTATGTATGTATGTATGTATGTATGTATGTATGTACCTGTTACTTCATACAGACGCATTTTGACTCAATTACCCGTTACTTCATGGGGACTCAAATTGACGCAGTCGGTATTTAACAGCAAAAAATTCCTTATCGGCAAAAAAGACTAGCATTGTTGCTGTTGAAACTTTAATCATAATACAATCTATATAAAAATGTGTTTATTCGTAGGATTCGTACGTTGTGAGAATTTCATAGGACTCGTAGTGTTACGTTGTGAGAATTTTATAGGACTCGTAGTCGTACGTTGTGAGAATTACTTCCACCGGAAAGATCTATATTTTCCCAATTTTTAGCTCACCTGAGTACAACGTGCTCAAGGTGAGCTTTTGTGATGGTCCTTCGTCCGGCGTCCGGCGTCCGTCGTGCTTCGTCAACAATTTGGCTTGTTAACACTCTAGAGGCCATATTTTTAGCCAATCTTCATGAAACTTGGTCAGAATGTTTGTCTCCATAAAATCTTGGAAAAGTTCGAAATAAGGTCATGTGGGGTCAAAAAGTAGGTCACGAGATTAAATCTTATAAAAACCTTGTTAATACTCTAGAGTCCACATTTTTAGGCCCAATCTTCATGAAACTTGGTCAGAATGTTTGTTTCCATAAAATCTTGGACAGGTTCGAATTTGAGTCATGTGGGGTCAAAAAGTAGGTCATGAGGTCAAATCTTAGAAAAACCTTGTTAACACTCTAGAGGCCACATTTTTGGCCCAATCGTCATGAAACTTGTAGAATGTTTGTTTCCATAAAATCTTGGATAGGTTTGAATTCGGGTCATGTGGGATCAAAAAAAAAAAATTTTCATGAAACTTGGTCATGTGATGATGTTTTTTCATAAAATCTTGACAAGTTGAATTGGGTCATGTGGGTAAAAAGTAGGTCATGGGTCAAATCTTAGAAAAACCTTTTTGTTAAAAAGAAGGTCAATATGAAAAATCCAACATATGTTGCTCATTTATAATAAGGTGAGCGATTCAGGGCCACCATGGCCCTCTTGTTACGTATAAGTATCTTTCTTTTTCATAGTTACAGGATTCCTTAAAATTAAATACATATATCAACCAATAAAATCAGGAAAATGACTAAATAAATAAAATGATGCATGTCAGGTTTCGTTTTCTTTTCTTCATGCTATTCAAGTTCTGTCCGGTGGAAAATTACCTATGCAAATATTCTTCTCGTGCTATTTGTTTTAAAACAATAGCGTCTGTCTATAAAAACTATAGAAAGAATCAATAGTATTGTCAGATACCATAAATCAAGTGCCACATGATGTGTTCATTTGATTGTCTAAACAAGTGTCGTTAAAACTGGAAATCGGCGAGTCTTCTAAGAAATAAACAGGCCGTTATAAAATGTCGGCAAGAAACTGTCAATGATGATTGAAAAACAAAGAGTAGATAAGGAATAAAAGGATGTCTATCTATTATTTGGGGAATAAAATATATATACTTGTAACTGATTTGTCAGCACTTTCAAATTAGACCGTGTTTATAAGAACACGACTGTCATAGAATGGAAAATCATTCTGACGAGTCTGAATTTTGCTGAATTCGCCTTAGACTTTGATTAGATAGAAAGTCATATAAATTACAATTCTATGTTTATTTAATTTGATAAACAATCAAAATATCCTTATATGTCCAATCTATCTCTCACTCATCATCTTCAAAATCCCAGAAGTATGAATGATTTCACATTTCCATTTAAAGTTAAATAATTTATTATTACCTGCTGTTTTCTTGTGTCAATAAAATTAAAAAGATATATTTTTCTGCTTTTATTTGTAAGATTTTTTATGCTTAAGGGTCGGGTGGGTTCTTTTTAGTGACATACTAATTTCAAGCTGAAGAAATGCATCCCTCCAGATACTAACTTGAATAACAATTATTTATTTCATTCCTATATGAGTGGACAAGGTATAAATAAAAAAAAAACAACATATTTACCTAGGAAATTAATTAACTGACTGAAGTTTTGAAGCAATATTGAATGATATATTTCAAAGTAAAAAGAATATGAATAAATAAAGTAAACTTGAAAGTGTCATTTATGTCTTATAACTGTCTTATGTTCGACATTGATGTTTAGATGGGTCCATATAGCTTTTTGATGGGTCGTGTTATCATCATGTGTGGTTGTAATGTCATCTTGTTAGGTTGTTATATCGTCATGTGGGGTTGTAATGTCATCTTGTTGGGTTGTTATATCGTCATGTGAGGTTGTAATGTCATCTTGTTGGGTTGTTATATCGTCATGTGCGGTTGTAATGTCATCTTGTTGGGTTGTTATATCGTCATGTGAGGTTGTAATGTCATCTTGTTGGGTTGTTATATCATCATGTGAGGTTGTCATCTTGTTGGGTTTTTATATCATCATGTGGGATTGTAATGCCATCTTGTTGGGTTGTTTTATCATCATGTGAGGTTGTAATGTCATCTTGTTGGGTTGTTATATCACCATCTGAGCTTGTAATGTGATCTTGTTGGGTTGTTATATCATCATATGGGATTGTAATATTATCATGTAAGGTTGTAATATTATCATATGAAGTTTTAAAGTCAGTGTGTGAGGTTATAAAGACATCATGTGTGGTTGTTAAGTCATTATATGGGCTGTAATATCATAATGTGGGGTTGATATGCGATTTTGGGTGGTGCAGTTGTCCTTCTGTGGTGTCCATTTGACTTGCTTTGTGGTGCAGTTGTCCTTCTGTTGTGTTCACCTGACTTGCTGTGTGGTGCAGTTGTCCTTCTGTGGTGTCCACTTGACTTGCTGTGTGGTGCAGTTGTCCTGCTGTGGTGTTCACTTGACTTTCTGTGGGTTGCAGTTGTCCTTCTGTGATGTTCACTTGTCTTGCTGTGTGATGCATTTGTTTTTGTGTTATGTCCACTTGACTTACTGTGTGGTGCAGTTGTCCTTCTGTGATGTCCACTTGACATTGTGATCGGTTGATTAGAATTACATCCTGTCCATTAATATGCTGACATATACAGGTAGTATGCTGTGATGTTGTTCTCTCCTATGTGGTTCATTCGGCACATGTACTGTTCGGATGAAGTCAGAAATGTTGCGTATTGACAACACCGAGTTGGTCACTTCCTTATTTTCAGTTATTTTACGTTGGATGTTAAAGGACAACCCAAAATTTAAGATTTTCTTTATCTTTTCAGATGAAATCCACTGATGTAAGAATTTTTTAAAATGTAAAAATAAAATGCAAATCAACTTATTTGCTTTTTTAACTAAAACTGCATTTTCATTTACAATTTGCAAAACATACTACTAGATTGTTAGTTTTTGCAACTACAAAAGTTGGCAAATATCCTTGTATACTGTCTAACACGAGAGATCTTAAAATTAGGGTTGTCCTTTAACAGCCAACGTAAAATAAATGAAAATGAGAAAACAATGAAAAAAGAAAATAACCAACTCGGTGTCGTCAATTCGCAACATTTCGAAAAGGGTGTAATTCTAATTAACCAATCACAATGTCAAGTGGAGATCACAGAAGGACAACTGCACCACACAGCAAGTCAAGTGGACATAACAGCAGGACAATTGCACCACACAGTCAAGTGGACATAACAGAAGGAAAACTGCACCACACAGTAAGCCAAGTGGACATAACACAAGAACAGCTGCGCCGCACAGCAAGTCAGGTGAACATTACAGGAGGAAAACTGCACCTCACAGTAAGTCAAGTGGACAAAACAGAAAGGCAACTGCACCACACAGTAAGTCAAGTAGACATCACAGCAAGTCAAGTGAAAATCACAGAAGGACAACTGCACCACCCAAAATAGCATATCAAACCCACATGATGATATTACAGCACCATATAATGACTTAACAACCACGCATGATGTCTTTATTACACCACACAATGATTTTACAACTCCATGTGATAATATAACAACCTTACATGATGATATTACAACCCCACATGATGATAACACGACCCCTCAACAATCTATATCGACCCATCTAAATATCAATACCGAACATAGGGCAGCTGTGGCGTTCCATGCATTGCATAGATGGTGTTAGTTGAGGAACGAACGACAACTCTGCTTGGATATTGGGTTGCCTTATGTAAACAAGTGCGTCTAATTACAGCTACCCGGTAAATGTAAAAACATTGCTATCAATGACGTTCCGAGCGTTTCTGAATGCGATAGGATTGTTTCCAACTATGTTAGGTAATTTCCGTGTGTATTCGATTGTCAGCAGTTAAAAAATCTTCCCTTATCATGTAACTTTGTTGTTTCAATCTTTCGACTTTTCCGGAAATATTGATATCATTTTACTTGAGTATACACTTCCTTCTATCTCACATTATCTTAGATTGCTATCTTTATTCAGACGCCCTTACACCGACATATATAAGTAGCTGACTTATATAATTATATATATTAAAACCTCATATAAAGACCATCCCAATATAAAGACCAACTCAATACAAAGACCACTATCAGAGAACTCTTTCCCCTTTTCATATTAATTGAAACTCGATTATCAGACCACTTCATTATTAAGACCAGTAAACAGCAGCCCCACGGGTGGTCTTAACACTGAGGTTTTACTGTATGTTCTCTTTTTGTGGTTCTATTATTACCATTCCACTGAACCCCTTCGATATAGAAGTCGCAAAAAAAAAGAAAAGAATTGTGGCGACCCAGAAGCTTTTAAAATTCTAATTCATCAGCGATTCATTGCAAAAGAACGCCTTTATTTTCCATGTACTTGATAGATATATTTATATGACAAAATCAAGTGTTTGGCTCAAATTTAGGGTGACTAGAAGCCTGCGCTCGCTATTCTCCCTCTGGTCTTTATTGTCTGTATAATTGTCTTAATAGACCTTGTCCTTTACCTAGATTCAATATGTCCTTCCTTTATCATTAGATAACAGTAAAGTGATGCTTAGGAAGCTGACACTCAACTTGAACTTCAATATAACATATTAATTTGAATAAATTGTTGTCAATAACGGTGACTCAATGTTTCATCTTATAATGTAAAGATAATGTAAACAATAAATGTATCAATTGTACCAAATCAGCTGGTCTTCACAAAATTAAATTCCTAAGAATTCTGTTACATTCAATGTGTGTTTTTGCATTTTTTTCAAACCATTACTATTCCATCTTTTAGCAATAATAAAATCAGATACACTAACTGTGACTGATTGACTTATATCTGCGACCCTTCCCATCCCATCCCTTAGGCCATTCCAGTCGCCTGCTGGGTCCAGCAGACCGTGAAGTTCCCAGCAAGGTGCCACATTCATCACACAGGATACAAATTACCCATTCCCGATGGCTGAGAAGCTAGATCGCCTGCCCTGTATCCAGAGGATATCCGCAGGCCGTGGGTTTGATCCAGTTTAGGCTCATTTTTTTTTTGTATTCTACATATTGAAAGAAAAAGGCATATTTATTATAATGATCAAAATTAAATACATGTTTTTTCCCCTCATTTTCTTAAAGACCAAGTAAAACAGGAGTGAAATGCGAGTTTGTTTTGAATGAAAGTCTATACTATATGTGATGAGTAAAGGCAACAGAAACATCTCTGTTAACAAAAGACATTCTTGTGTATATACTTTAATACACACGTGAGATCCAGATGCTCAAGACGTAAGGAAGTTTAAAACTCACGATATATTGTACAAGGAAATGTTTCAGAGCATTTCTACACCGTCATCCATCATCTCCTTGTGATGATCTATTAATCAGTATATAACAAGGAGATGAAGAAAATCCTCTATACGGACATTAATGCGCATTACTCACTGAAATATTCATGGAAAATTATTTAAACGAGCAATGAAACTATTTTTTTTAAATAATTTAATCACACCGCTGTTATGGGAGTGAAGATAAACATATAAGAACGATTATCTGTGTGTGTGTGTGTGTGTGTGTGAATACATCGAGAAATGTTGGCAATATTAATTCAAGTCTTTATTCATTCCCAAACTCCGGTGGATTGGCTCCAGATCAGTCACTGCCACACAGAGTACCATGTGTGTAGTGTCCATAGTGTGGACCATTTCATACATATTGACAAAAATGGCTGTCTACAGACATTGTGTTTGAAACGACGACCAGACCCATACTCTGAAAATGTTTGTTGTGTGTTCGACACAGTTAGTTTAGGAAGCGTCATATCCTGAACAGCGTCTAGTATATTAATTAATGCTCGAGGACATCTTACTTTGGCTTTCAATTTCAAGATCTGCTTTGTTGTTGTCATGTAGAAGTAAAGCAAATATATATTTTTTTATTATTTTGACTAGTATATTTCCATTTAATCATAAAATTACCCAAAAGAGTGGTGAAAACTAAAAAAAAAAAAAAAAAAGAAGAAATTTGAATTATGAATAAGAACAGCCTGTGCTATTTCATCACAATGTAGCAAGATCTCTTGCGTGGAGATTGATTCCCGGGAACCAACCCAAAATTCCCCACAGCAGTTACTTCCCCTGATAAGTGTGTAGCGTGATGCAACCGTCACGAGGTGTATGGTATGTCTTATTTAGCATATCCGCTTCATTTCCAGAGACATTTGTTTTTCTGTGTTCAGTTTTATTGTAACTGGCAACTAGTTATTATATATTGAACAAATATATTGAACAATCGCTTAGAGTACATTTCTGCTCTAATGTCATGTAACGCTGTATGCTTTTAATAGAATAAGTTCTTGTAATTATTCATAATGTATTCTGCTTCCGGTTCACTCATCCAACCAAGTTTAATTAGACTATTCATTACCATAGCTTTACCCTCCTTAGATTCTTCGCCTTCAAAAGAATGTAGTTTCTCCCGAATTTTTGTGGAACTGACATCTTCAAATTCAAGAGGAAGAAAGAAAAAGTCGGACTTCAATTTCTGCTTAGACCGCAGATCCGCTTCGTACAGGTCTTTAACCTTCTGTGTGTGGCCCTCCCTCATGACGACGATCGTGATGCAATCATCCAGCACTCGCCATTTGCCCTTTCCATTCTCATTCAAAGCCCTGTCCGTTCCAAATACGTGAGCTATCTTTACTGGCTTTTTGTGCTTCTTCTGTATTAGCTTGCTGCAGTTGGTGAAGGTAACTGTTCTGTCCAGTGGTTGTATCCAGTCGTGTTCCTTACTTGCCAGCTCACAAAGTTTGATCCTGTGTTTTCCTTTGATTGTTTTTACCTTCCCCGACGGGAACTTTTTCTTCAATGCCTCATCAGGAGTGACACTGAAATGCCCTTCCTACTACACGGTAGTTTGTTGTCTCTTCAAGGAATTTGCGGGTCTCAACAAGGGCTGCCACATGGCGAGTATGAACTGGATTGAAAGCACCAAACAAATTAACAACAACATCTTTGACACGGCTTCCTCTGAAGATATTGTCATTGATTGGTTCCCCAGAAAACGAATTAAAGAATAGTTCAGAAAAGCACCATCCCTCTTCATAGGAAGTTGTTCCGGTAAGAGAATCATCTGTGTACCCTTCGAGTTTTAATTTTCGGCAGATATTAGAATCTTCCGGAACAAAAGATGATATTTCCGGAAGCTTGATTTCGTCCAGTCGGTCGTTTTTTACCAAACTATTTTGGTTAAGAAGGAAATCAGAGATATCTTCAATGTTTGTTAGCATGGGGTCTTGGGTAAATCTGTGCAGATGATCTCCTTTAAGACCTAGTAACAGAGACTGGATTTCATCAATGGAACCCACCGGGTCAATATATTGATACCACCCAAACACAACGTCGCTTTGGGAACTGTCCTCTGAAATAGAATAATAGAATAAACATCAAATGGTTGATACGCTAAGGACGGGAAAGCTGATATGTCCAGATTATATTGATATTATATATCAGTGGCCCAGTGGTAACCGACTGTGGATCCTAAAGTTGTGGGTTCGATCACCGTTGATGGCAAGGATTTTTCCACGACCTTCCTAGGCGCAAGGTAATGGTCCAACCCAGGAACCATAGGAAAGGATTAGTTAAAAGTTGTAAGAGCTCGTTTCTCGATTGACGTAAAAATAAGTTTTAAATAACCGATATCATCATCCTCTTACACTACATACAAAATAGGCAGACAAACCAAACAACACGGAATATATTGCTCATGATTCTTAACTGATAAAAATCAATACTCAATCAATAGATTTTCCTGATTTTATGTTTAATAGAAATGCAAAGCTATTTTTGAGATTCTACGTATACCCTACCTTATTTTTCCATATTATTACGTGCGAATTCAGGTCACTTTAAATAGATCATATTGAAAATTAGTGTTTCAGTAATAATATTAGTGGCATAAATTACATCAGCTGTACATATCTATATGGTTTTCGCTGGAGTAATCAAGTCTGGCTTTGACACAGCGGAGTTGTTGTATTTAACAAACAAAAACAAATTTGTTGCAAATGATTAGAAAGGGTATATCATTTTACAAAAGCTAGTATTATTTTTGCATGAACGTATATTTTCATGCACGAGCTACGTGGTTTTTGTACCATAATAACGCAACAGCGACGCACTAAGACGCATGAAGTTAAACATCAAACAAGAAGTTTTTACTTGAGGACATTGGACCAGGAAAATATTACAATGAATCGGATATGTTAGTCCATTGTTTATTTTTTGTTATACGTTAGAATCTAACTTGTTAATTTATTTCCGTTTAATCCCCCCCGCCCCACTTATTGCACCTATGCGGCTATTACATTACTTTTCAAATTGCATTATGCTTAATGCATCACTCGGTCCAACAACAACAACGTTTCTGCATTTTAAAAATCACGAGTGTAAACGTTTTACAGCATGTTATCAAAAAGAAATATGAAAATACACTAACCTAAAATGAAAACTGAAAATATCTAATTTCCTGAAAACATAGTTATTTTTATTTCTTATAATACATTTAGGGTTGTAAATCCCGGGACCTCTACCTAAATACCGGACCAAGCGCCTCCATTGATTGATAGATGGTGATTTAAAATATGAATTAAACTAAAACTTGTCTTTAAAACAAGCCTTTTTTTTTTGACTATATATGTATCATATGATGCCAATAAAGACTATTGTATGTTATCAATTTCACTTATCCCATGTTAATCTTTGAAAATAAACATTTGGATGTAACAACGCGATAATGGTAATTGAATAATGTCAAATAATGTAAGGAATACATGATATATGCGAGTATATAGAAAGAAGACTAAAAGATAGCATTTTTTTTTTTTTTTAATTTATGCATGGGAATGAATCGAAGGAAGAAAGAATTAGAAGTTTTATCACGTATTTTTACAAACGAGTTTTACTAAATCATAAATGGACATAATTAATGACCAATGTATCAAACTCAAGTTTGTATATATATATATATTTAAAAGATCACGAATGTTGGCCTTAATGTATGATTATAAAATTACATATAAATTTGTATTTGAAAACTACATTTTATGATAATTGCATGTAATTAAACATATTTTAGTAAGCCTTTATGGCCTCCCTTCAGCTATTTCCACTGCTGCAAGTGGTACTCTTTGGTCGGTGATATAAATTCAACAATTTGCTTGTTACATAAATTTTGTTTCGGCAGGCATTTTACTCTTGCGTAAAACAAAACTTGTGATTTTAATTTCATACTTATGGCAAAGGAACCCTAATGTGCTCGGCAAATTACGGTCACTGTCGACAGAGATCGCCGAACTTTCGATATTCTTCGACATAACATGCCATGATTCGGAATATGTGTTTTTTTTTTCATTTAGAAGATTTATTTATGATATCTTTTATTATGTCTTATCAAATGTAACAGTTTTATAGGCATTTATCTATTTAAATGCAAAAATATAGTTCCTTTTCTAAAAAAGAGAAGATCTACATCTCCTTGTATTACTTCCGGTAACGTCATTTTTAGGAGTCCTAGATCTGTCAAAATGCATCATTGCGATAATAACGCTCTTCATTAAAAATCAACTTTGTAAAAGCAAAGGGTAACTAAATCGACCACGAGTTTGTGTATTGGAAATTCGTGTAGCAAATAAAAGTAACAGTGATTCATTCGAACTAAGATTGTACGTACTTGGTCAAATGATTTTGTATAAAACTATTCGGATAACTTTTATTGAATGTTTAGACTTTTCATTCTAAAAACAAGTAACAAGTGAGTTGGAAATGAAATACTTTATTAAAAACAGTTCTGTAGTTGTTCATTTGCTTATATACAGAACAAAATGGTGAATTTGTCTCCGTGGAAATATTATAAATAATTTGATTCGATGGATTTACCTCTTTTTACATTCGAAAAGATATGCATAATTCAAAAATGTAATACAAATAAACATTGCATTAAACATTCCGTTATGTTTTTAATATGTTTTCAATTTGATATATCCTCAAGCTGTAACAAAAATCAATTCATGAGGAAAAAAATAGGAAATGTATTAATTTTATGGCAGTTTTTATACGTATGCCTCCTCACAATTTGCATAAGCATTTAAATCGTGACAGGGTTTGATAGACTAAAAATCATCATTTTTTAAGAATCTAGTAAAAAAAAAAATCTTACATATATATCGCACAAAATGTATAGAATGAAAGAAAACACCATTTCAAAATTCGTGCATTAGGGTTCAACAACTTTAAATTTAGCCCATCTAGTTATATCTATGTAAAGAATGATAAAAATGGAATATTTGATATGTAACTTACTTCACTATACAATCTTGTCTAACCAATAAAATCACATGCTTAATTTTAGCATTTTGTTATACGTTTAACCTTCATTAAGCGGTCACCTCAGTTAAGCGGTCACTTTCTCTTGTTCTCTTTACAGACCGTTTAAAACAGGTTTGACTGTATATCTTTCAAACAATCGCATACTTATTTTGATACTGAATGTATTTGTCCCGAATAAGATGAATCGATAATAACCTCTTAATTGTTTAATGTTGCAAATGATTTAAAAATTACTAAAGCCGTCAGCAAAAGTATTTTTGAGTTTATTTGAGTTTCTATAAGTTTATATCTTGTATAAACATATGATCTTTGTATCTTGTTGTCGTGTTCAATATCATGTTTAACACAGGGCAATTTCTCTGCCTACCAATCAAAAGGAATAATACTACCAAGTTTTATAAACAGACAAATACATAAATACAGTAATAGAAAGGACTGATATAGACATGATGTAAACTTATTTGTTTTAACGTTTATTTATGTTATATTATCTAGTGCAATAGGAAAACACATTTCGATTTTATTTTCCGTCAGTGGGACTCATTTCTTAGAAACGAATGAATGAAATTTACAAAACTTATACATGAATGGTTGAATTGACTATTTTAAGATCGTCAAAGTTGTTAGGTTTGCCCGCCTTAGGAGCGGAAGTTAAGTACCCGGCTGCAAAAAAAAAAAAAAAAAAAAAAAAAATGATGCTCAGCATAGATATGGAGTACCGGTAGTTCTAGGACTTACTTAGACAATGCCGTTTTTTTAGCCATGGTGAGTTTGCCGTTTTAGTTTATTTATTGGGTTTCCCTACTGACAGTATTTAAGCAGTTTGAAGATTATATATCCAAACTACATAGAGCAAAACGTGTGTACTTCATTCATTGCAACAGGTAATATTGGCTATAGCACAAATATGCAGTTGTTAAAAGAAGTGTAAACATAGCCTAAGGTTTACAGATATCTGAAACACCAGGTAACCTAGCTTTACACTGCAGATACTTGTTTACCCACAAACATATCAATACCAGCTACATATACAACTTTTCTAAATTTAAAATACGGCATTGAGAGTGATATCGATACAATACATAAATATTTACCTGCGATGGCCTCCTCCGATGTTTTCACCATCTCATCTGCTGTTTGCAGGATGTCCGTCAGTACAGTTCTGTCCACGTGCAGGGCCAGACATCTTTCGCCCACAATTACTGATCCCCATAACGATCTGTTCATCACGCACAAGAAATCAGTGGTCAGCCATAATCTTCGACAAAAACGGTCATGTTGACCAGCTAAGTGACCATGTTTTATCCCGAAGTCTGCAATTTCACGTTTCACCACGGTATACAAAATAATACCATTATTGTTATCGACTGAGGTGAGTATATTCGGTCCCCCGACCCTGGAGGTTTGAGACTTCTGTCTCACATAGAGGTCCGTGCTGAACCCTGGATCCATGAGCACAGCAATAATTTCTCTACAAATAAGTCGGTTTAACTTCCTTGTTGTTTGTACACTCTCAGTATCTGGTTACACAAATCCTCGGCATATGAAAATCCCCATGTATGGGGGCTATATGATCGATACCATGTCTTATCATTCATATGTCATTTTGTAGACCAGCAATAAATATCACAATTTAACTGTTTGTACAACTGCTTTTGATTTGATAAGCGAATCTATTTAATTTGCCACGAATGAGGAACTTAATTATACTGCGCAGTTTACAGTCCGTGAGAGATCACATAAAGTAATTGTGTACATCCGCCCGAAAACAATACATGTCACGAAGGCGGAAAGAGGTTTAAATTAATTATTTGTCCTTAGCACAACTGGCAAAAACACTTTCTTTTGCTCTTGCGTAAATTCATCTATACCGGGTTGGTCTAGGGATAGCCGAGTATCGTAGATACAATTGACACTAATAATGCCGTTTTAAGATCACTGAACTGTCATAGTTTACCTGGTGCCACATGTTTGTTGGGTTAAACGTCCCACTGACAGTATTTCAGTTATTCCGAGACCATGACTACTTGAGACATATAAAGTGCTGCCACACCGCAGTATCATACCGTAGACATGATTACATCCAGTCACATTACCAGTATATAACAGGGGTATTCAGGGTGAGTATTACCGGTGGTCGTATATTACAGGGGTATTCAGGGTGAGTATTACCGGTGGTCGTATATTACAGGGGTATTCAGGGTGAGTATTACCGGTGGTCGTATATTACAGGGGTATTCAGGGTGAGTATTACCGGTGGTCGTATATTACCGGGGTATTCAGGGTGAGTATTACCGGTGGTCGTATATAACAGGGGTATTCAGGGTGAGTATTACCGGTGGTCGTTTATTACCGGGGTATTCAGGGTGAGTATTACCGGTGGTCGTTTATAACAGGGGTATTCAGGGTGAGTATTACCGGTGGTCGTTTATAACAGGGGTATTCAGGGTGAGTATTACCGGTGGTCGTATATAACAGGGGTATTCAGGGTGAGTATTACCGGTGGTCGTTTATAACAGGGGTATTCAGGGTGAGTATTACCGGTGGTCGTTTATAACAGGGGTATTCAGGGTGAGTATTACCGGTGGTCGTTTATAACAGGGGTATTCAGGGTGAGTATTACCGGTGGTCGTATATAACAGGGGTATTCAGGGTGAGTATTACCGGTGGTCGTATATTACCGGGGTATTCAGGGTGAGTATTACCGGTGGTCGTTTATTACCGGGGTATTCAGGGTGAGTATTACCGGTGGTCGTATATTACCGGGGTATTCAGGGTGAGTATTACCGGTGGTCGTATATAACAGGGGTATTCAGGGTGAGTATTACCGGTGGTCGTATATTACCGGGGTATTCAGGGTGAGTATTACCGGTGGTCGTTTATTACCGGGGTATTCAGGGTGAGTATTACCGGTGGTCGTATATTACCGGGGTATTCAGGGTGAGTATTACCGGTGGTCGTATATTACCGGGGTATTCAGGGTGAGTATTACCGGTGGTCGTATATTACAGGGGTATTCAGGGTGAGTATTACCGGTGGTCGTATATTAAAGGCGTATTCAGGGTTGGTATTACCGGTGGTCGTATATTAAAGGCGTATTCAGGGTTGGTATTACCGGTGGTCGTATATTACAGGGGTATTCAGGGTGGGTGTTATCGATGGTCGTATATAACAGGGGTATTCAGGGTGAGTATTACCGGTGGTAGTATATAACAGGGGTATTCAGGGTGAGTATTACCGGTGGTAGTATATAACAGGGGTATTCAGGGTGAGTATTACCGGTGGTCGTATATTACCGGGGTATTCAGGGTGAGTATTACCGGTGGTAGTATATAACAGGGGTATTCAGGGTGAGTATTACCGGTGGTCGTATATTACAGGGGTATTCAGGGTGAGCATTACCGTTGGTCGTATATTAAAGGGGTATTCAGGGTGAGTATTACCGGTGGTCGTATATAACAGGGGTATTCAGGATGGGCATTACCGATGGTCGTATATTAAAGGCGTATTCAGGGTTGGTATTACCGGTGGTCGTATATAACAGGGGTATTCAGGGTGAGTATTACCGGTGGTCGTTTATAACAGGGGTATTCAGGGTGAGTATTACCGGTGGTCGTTTATAACAGGGGTATTCAGGGTGAGTATTACCGGTGGTCGTTTATAACAGGGGTATTCAGGGTGAGTATTACCGGTGGTCGTATATTACCGGGGTATTCAGGGTGAGTATTACCGGTGGTCGTTTATTACCGGGGTATTCAGGGTGAGTATTACCGGTGGTCGTATATTACAGGGGTATTCAGGGTGAGTATTACCGGTGGTCGTATATTACTGGGGTATTCAGGGTGAGTATTACCGGTGGTCGTATATTACAGGGGTATTCAGGGTGAGTATTACCGGTGGTCGTATATTACCGGGGTATTCAGGGTGAGTATTACCGGTGGTCGTATATAACAGGGGTATTCAGGGTGAGTATTACCGGTGGTCGTATATTACCGGGGTATTCAGGGTGAGTATTACCGGTGGTCGTATATTACTTGGGTATTCAGGGTGAGTATTACCGGTGGTCGTATATTACAGGGGTATTCAGGGTGGGTGTTATCGATGGTCGTATATTACAGGGGTATTCAGGGTGAGTATTACCGGTGGTCGTATATTACAGGGGTATTCAGGGTGAGTATTACCGGTGGTCGTATATTACAGGGGTATTCAGGGTGGGTGTTATCGATGGTCGTATATAACAGGGGTATTCAGGGTGAGTATTACCGGTGGTAGTATATAACAGGGGTATTCAGGGTGAGTATTACCGGTGGTCGTATATTACAGGGGTATTCAGGGTGAGTATTACCGGTGGTCGTATATTACAGGGGTATTCAGGGTGGGTATTACCGGTGGTCGTATATAACAGGGGTATTCAGGGTGAGTATTACCGGTGGTCGTATATTACAGGGGTATTCAGGGTGAGTATTACCGGTGGTCGTATATAACAGGGGTATTCAGGGTGAGTATTACCGGTGGTCGTATATAACAGGGGTATTCAGGGTGAGTATTACCGGTGGTCGTATATAACAGGGGTATTCAGGGTTGGTATTACCGGTGGTCGTATATTACAGGGTGGGTATTACCGATGGTCGTATATTACCTGAGTATTCAGGGTGGGTGTTACCGATGGTCGTATATTACCTTGGTATTCAGGATGGGTGTTACCGATGGTCGTATATTAGTTGGGTATTTAGGGTAGGTATTACCAGTTGACGAATTTTGCCACAATATATTTGCTTATCAAAAGTAGACAGTCACTCTGTGCTTTTTGTTTAAAGTCTGAAGGTAATGTTAATCTTCCAAGAGATATGTTGTATTTCTTTTAAAAGTATCCT
Organism: Solen grandis; assembly: GCA_021229015.1. NCBI lineage: Eukaryota > Metazoa > Mollusca > Bivalvia > Adapedonta > Solenidae > Solen > Solen grandis. Next base: position 48,017,946 of record CM037777.1, read on the forward strand.
TTAAAAAAAGTGAAATTCTATAGAAATCTTATACATTTTCCATCTGACATACTCCAAAACATATTTTACTTTTTTTACATTTAAAACAAATACCAATATTAACTAACAGGACAGCTTGCTAATCGTCTTTCCAGGAACTGTAATGATATTTGACCTTAAGAATCATTAGGAGGTAAAGTTTATATGTGCATTGGTATTACCCTCCCAAGAACATTGCTGCATAGTGCTGACATTGTCAAGCTTTTTGTAAAAAAAGAAATTGTTTTTGAGACATGATAATTAAAGCTCACTTTATTCGAGAATAAAACTGTACAGAATTTATTTCGTTTTGAAACATAGCCTGTCAAATACGCACTTGTTTAATCAAAAAGTTGCTACTGTTGGTGAGAAAACTATTTTTTATATGGCAGAAATCATATGGGTAGGTCCAATTTCTATATTGGGTTACTGTGGAATACGATCGAACGACACCAGATTTATTTCAAATCAGGACAGTTTGATGTAGAAAATCATATTTATTTTTGTCTCTATCTAGATATATATCTGGTAATACGGCCGGAACCTCAACAGAAATGTTCGGTAGAAATAGGTCTCTTTCCCTTGAACAACTATTTTACCGTGTCGCCGGCAAAGTTGTTGTAGCGTACATAGCCTGCATATTCATTAAAGGTCCCACGGCGCGAATTCCACTATCAATACTTAGGTTAAGTAATACTTAAATTCTTAAACTAGATAGATACACATTCCACCATTACTATTTTATGAAATATTCAAGTACATGACTAGGCTGAAATGAATTATTACCTTCATAACTAACAAACAAAAGTAAAGAAATGAAATATTTTGGTATATTAACTAGAGAAACAAGACTAATGAAATTTGCCCTTAAGTATATAAGTTTTTCTTAGCGTTAAGATTGTTGTTGGAATTCGACCCTGGATACAACCGGCCGCACTTCCGCTTCACTGCGCATCTACGTCAAAAACGACAATGAGACAGGCCACACTGGATTTTCTTGCGATATTTCGAGCCAGTAGATAGCAGTTTATTTTGTTCATGCACAAAAACTTCGAATTTAATTCGGCAAATTATGATATTGTGCCGTGCCGTAGCGCTTAGAAAAACTTATATACTTAAGGGCCAACTTCATTAGTCTTGTTTCTCTAGTTAATATACCAAGAACATGCAGGTCTGAAGCGTGTGCTTTATTTTTACTGGTCATCGGAATACAACCATTTGTTCAAGACGCACATCGGTTGTGAGTTATAAGACGGGCGCACAGGCACAACGTAGGCAATAGTTCGAACGCCCGGGCACGGTTTAGGTATGAAATATCATTTGCAGATCGTTCGTTTTCATAACGATTTTGAGTTCTGAAAGTATTCTGACATATATATTGACTAGAATACCTCCAAAAGAGAAAGAAAGAATGATATGTACATAAAACAAAGAAATGGGATTTGATCCACATCAAATCAACATAACTCCGGTAGGTCTATTTCCCTTTTCTAAGATGCAATTCGGAGTTAATTCCCTTTTCTTTGTTTAGGTCTTATTGCTTTGTAAACTAGCATTAAATTACACAGACAGTTAACTCTTGTCATATTATTTTAAGATATGTAACATGTTGTCACCCTGACGATAAGATCATTTCAATAATATCATAAATCATGATATCCTCAGTTGATACTAACATGTCTGTCTTCATATTTGAACCGAATCTTGCCTATGACAATTAAATTCGCAGGTCACATTATTCCCATAAACATTGTTAAATTTCAGAGATTTAGAGAAGATTATGTGATACCAGGCAACATTCTATATCATATTTTTTTCACATATCGGGTGGTGAAAAGTGGACCATCATAAACTATTTCATGGTCTTTTTCTTTTCTTTCCTTTCCTTCCTTCGAATGAATATTGTCGCAGTCAATAAATGTACCCATAATGTACAATGTTTTGTATATCTTCTTCGCCATTTCCCATTCTTTTAACATTAACCACATGCTTATACATATTACTGAAGGTAAACTCAGCTGTCCAGGCAACACCAATCATCATCAGCGTAGTCAACAAATACAAGTTGGTTTGGCCCAGTGTCAGGATAATGTGCCTTGTGTGGGTGGGATCTTGCCACGGTGTAATACTGTAGTATGGCAGCAACATATCTGTTTCATGTACACATAGACTCAAAAGAAACTTAAAATACTAGAGAGGGACATTAAATAAGTGTAACAAATTCAATGATATTTCACCAATATGAACCGGGTAAGCAACTGAAAATTTAGACAGTGTAATTATTGAACAAATACATTGTAGAGACAAAGTAGGTTCTGCATCAATTTTAGTTTATTTCGGGTTTTTTTCCGATATTCTGAAAATGGTAACTCTTCAGAGGCTTTGAATATTGTGTGTGTTGTTGTTGTTGTTGTTTATATAAAATGTTTTCAAGATGTATATATCTATATCACAATTTTATTTACCTCCACAGATTCGGTTCCAAAATCCATCAAAGAATTTATGGTAGCGTTGAAATATGAGGTCAAAGATTGGTTCCGCGCCAGGGAAGAGAAATACAAAAGAGTCCTAGGTAGGAGAAACAGCATATACAAATGTACTAAAAATGAACTAACAGCAGAAGGAGGTACAAATCAAGATGGGATTTCTCCCCCCCCCCCCCCCACACACAGGGTATTTGTTAGGTTTGTTAGAGGACTTTGTTCTTAAATTTTAGGATAATAATTTATTTTCCATGGTCTTGAAGGAAGTTACGAGGAACAGAATTAGCAGCACATGCAACCGTATTCTTGAATGAAATATACACGGAATTTCGACAGCAGATCTACAGGCCCATAAATATTTTGATAAATAAATATTTATCAACTCATAATTTAAATGTTCCCTTAGTTAATTCCCGATCTACTCACTTAATGTATTTAAGCTGTTACCATAGATCCCGTATACGCTACCCAAACACATGTTTATGATGACATTAATGCTTTTTTATCCTTTATTCCTCTTCGAAAGTTCAGGTTTTACTTGTATTTAATACGATCGCGACAGTTTCTATTTTCACACACGAGTGAATTTTACACTAGTAATGCAAATATAATAGTTTCCTCTTAAATATTTTAAATAAAACACACTAGATGATAGAAAAAAAAGTGTTGCATGTTATATTTTAACTGCAAAGTTGCTAGCCGCAAATTTGAACCAATATTAGGATGAGTATTGCCGTACTTACCTACTGTATTGTACATATATATCACGACGACTTCAAAGAAAAAATGTTTCAAACGATTAAAAGGAACAGAATCTGCAGTTAAATATCCTCTTAGTAAAATTCCTGACCCACAAACTTAAAATTTGATGTTTCACCAATATAATGACATAACATTTACTAATAATTGTAATTCTTTTGAAAAATCTAGACTTTGTTGGGATTAACGTCCCACCGACAGTATTTCAGTCATTTGGAGACGATGTCTACTTGAAAAAGATATAGTGCTGCAACACTGCAGTATCACGCCGTAGACATGTGACATAATACAACACCCGGTCACATATTCTGGCACCGGGCCAGCCAGTCCTGCAATACACTTATATGCTGAGCGCCAAGCAAAGGAGCTATAACAGTACAATTTTTTACGACTTTGGTATGTTGCGGCCCAGGATCGAACCCACGACCTCCCGCACCCGGAATGAGACTTAGTTTTCATTAGTGAAGTTTCACCATTAACTGCTGCTGTATAGGGCACTCAATTTTTTCTAAGGATGGTAACACCTCAACCTGTTTTTATTTCCTATTTTAGTAGATCAGATAATATACTATCAATATACAAAGAATCAGGAAATTCTGAATGTTTTGAAAAAATGATGAAACTGTCGGAAGTCATTTGAGTCGTCACACAGGTGCCCTTCATTATCCACATCTGTTCCACACTATCAGCAAGGAGGGACATTTCTTCAAGTAGGCTTGAGAGACCTGAGCAGCACTTGATAAAAAGTAGACAGGTTCCGAACCAGGTTCAGGTTTTTCCCAGTATCTCTTTTTATCAGTCAGCCCATCTTTTCTTTTTATACTGCCGCTAAAAGACACGAATCTCTTGCTTAAAAAGTATAGTATGAAACAAGAAAATATTATTTAACATATATTTCTAGTTTTGTTTGGTTTGTATCACATATAAAATGACTGCATGGTTTTGTATAATTCCACTGGATATATTATATCTACACTTATAGGTTACAATACAATTAAGTTATTTCATATTTTTTTAAATAAATTACCTATAGATAGTAGATCTATTATTGAACGATGTGCAGTAGGTTTTGTGTTGACTGCTGAATTAAAGACGGTTGTTGTAAACGTACTCGTGTGGGTGAGCGGAGAGACGAGGCCTCTGGCTAAATGACCAAACGTTCCACTTATAGGATGGACTAAGTTTTGGCTTCGGAGAAGGTTTCAAATGTATAGTTGATATAGTCAAATCTACTGCAGTGTGCGTCTCATCTCCTGCATTGGAGAAAGCATTTGACCTAAAAGAAAAATACTTTTTTTACGTGTGTGTGTCACTGTGTTTCGGTAAGAGAGAGAGACAGAGAGAGAGAGAGAGCGAGCGAGAGTATTTTTGTCATGTTCCTAATATGCGTTGAGGGGATAATAATATTTTAAAAACTGCGTCTGAGACGAATTATCTCTGCCTTTACCGTTCTTTTTTTCTTTTCGACTTTCTCAAGTCTTTATCATCTGATTTATTCTTGTTAGCTGTTTAGGCAAATTGGAATCTTTTTTTTTAGCCGGTGTCTAACCCCAGCATTAGATTTCACAAAAGACAAAAGGCCCATGAGTTCATTCTCAAATCTATTTCAAAGTCTGTGTAACATTTAAAACAAAAAGTTGAAAATGCTATGGTAATCTCTGAAAAAACAAAAAGCCCCGAAATTTTTGGAAGTTAAAAATAACTGCCTTTGTCTTAAAAAATAGTTAATGGTGATTTAATACTAACTTTGACACCATCCGTACAAACAATGCACATAAAATAGTCCATAGCTGTCACTATACTAAAAAATATCCTTTAATTGCTATTATTTTATCTCTAATGGATTAACAATGAATTCAATAATTATAACGTTGTTCATACCATTTCTATGTAGTTAGCTGATTTGATAAGATTACCACCTGTCCTGTGGTTTCATCCTCTGTGCAACTGCTTTCATAAGTTGTCAGGTGTATCGAAGTCATAAGGCGATAGCGAGGTGATTTATCTGCATCATTTGTTTCATAATCGAAAATCGCAGAGAGCCTTTTTCATAGTGTGACGTAGAGTCTAGGATAATTTAACTTATGCTAAAATGAATACTGTGTTCTACCACTGAGGTAAAATCCATAACACCACAAATGTGAGTGATATAGGTCCGCTGGAACTACTTTTTTACCTATAAAGGGTATGTATATTATGTATATGCAGCATTCCAGAATTTACTTGTTGTCTCCCTTTGTTTTCTTTAAATGGCTTTCATTCCGTGTGTTAACATGATTGAATACACAAAACAAGTTCCATTAATTCTTCAAGAGTTTGTATAAAATGAAACTAAAAATTGGTTGTTTTGATTGGATATGGAATATATCTAACTTCAACGCGCTCGTGAATACATTAAAATTGTATCACATTTTGATTAGATGCATTCCATATCCACTCAAAACAAACAAATGTCCTCTATATCTTATACTCTAAGACATATTCAATAGAGATCTGATTTTTTTCTCGTGACGAAGAAAACATGTGAACGGGATATGAACGAGATTATTATCTTGCACATGCTTGCAGACACTTAGTGTCACTTATGAAAGAGATCTCCGATCTTATGAAAGACATATATATTTGGCATACCCCGGTAATTGGCAACAAATTGAGGAGAACACTTAGTATAATTATAACTGATATGAGCAATTCTACAAATTTCGAGGACACATGATCATACGTGTAATTTAAAGAGAGTTTTTCTTGACTTGCTCTTTATCTATATCAAGAGTTGCAGGTCCCTGTAAGGCTATTAGGTCTTATGATTGAATTGTATACTTATTGGATTATAAATTATGATCAGATAGGACAGAGTTATTCTGGAAAATGCTTTCATCATTTTCGCTGGTTTCCGGCATGTAAAAACAATTTGACCCAAGCTGATTATACAAATATTTCAAATGAATAGTAACACCTCTCTTTAGCTCTTTCAGAAATTGAATAAGCTTCATTTCTGACCCGCGAAAACACATGGTATATGTATTGCTAGGTCAGATGGCTACCCATTTGACTGTTGGTTCTTCAAAAGATCTAATATATCACAAAATAAGCAGATTTTTATTTTCAACTGCAAAATGTGTTTGTATAACTAATTGTTCATTTAATCAACTGTTTTGAGTCGTTTTACCTTTTATTTTGTTCCTACAATCGGAAATTTCAAGTCTGATGTTTTTTAATACAGCAGTGCATGCAGTTTTTAAATTATAGACAAAAGGAAAAAATTAATATCTTATTTGTCTTTAGATAATATATAAATGTTTTCATCACATCTAAAATATTTCATCAGTTTTATGATTTCTACTTTAAATCTAAAAATAATCAATGTATATATCACTCATTATAAAATCAGCGCTTCAGATGCTTTTCTAATTTAAAAAAATGCAAATTTGCATTGAAAAGTTAAAAAAAGGAACTTCAACACCAGAATATTAATCCAAGAACCCGCAAGACTATAATTAGTATATCTGTGACCGGTATATCGGCCCGGTATCGGTCCGTCGTCGATAGCTTATGTTGCAAATTTATGAGCTACCTTATATCGGGCCTACAAATTTAAGAGTAGCCTCCAATATCGGGTCTACAAGTTTATGAATAACCTTAAATATCGGGCCTATAAATTTAAGAGTAGCCTCCAATATCGGGCCAGTTTTGAATAACCTTAAATATCGGGCCTAAATTTAAGAGTAGCCTCCAATATCGGGCCTACTAGAATCAATTTTCTTTT
>CM037777.1:48025071-48060071 GCA_021229015.1 Solen grandis
TGGATATTTTGTAAATGTTCATTGTACTTTCAACAGACGATGTTAATTTATTAGATTACGTTTTAGCTTATGAATTATGTATGTGATATATTATCATATATTGAATGCTTCTGAGGTATTTCCAGACACAATTTTCTCTATCGCTCAATACGTGGAATTTGAGACAAGCATAAGAATCCATTGAACTTGCTGCTCATGCATGGTATGATTTTGAGTTCGTTACAGCATGTAATGAATATTAATGTAAGCCGAGCATACATAGACTTGACTAGACTTGACTTTTTGAGTTTACCGTCGCGTCGACAGTATTTCAGTCATATAACGACGTCCAGCTAATTACGGGTGGAGGAAGAGCCTACATAGAATATGGACAGTGGCAATACTGTGGTCGAGTCATTTCAAAATTTGGTGTGCTTACTTCAAACTTATTCGAAAAATTTATTACAATTTGACTAATCCTTCTCGGCGGTTCTAGGGTTGTACCAGTACTTAGCGCCTGGAAAGGCTTTGAAACTGTTCCTCTTCAGTAGGGATTGAACCTACAACATATAGATCCGATGACATATACACCACCACTTGACCATGGCACACTGCCGTTATGTAGTATTTTCTACTATATTTTCAAAACAATATTTATAGCTTTAAGACATTAAATTTCTTCCGTAACTTAAAAACAAACATGTATTATTTCAAATTACACTTGGGACAATATTATTTATTATTTTGGCGGATTAGATTTCATTCGGATTTTCATGTGAGAAAGCCTTCCAACTGGCTTGCGGTAGGTCGCTGGTTCTACCAGGATGCCTCCGTGCATTTGGGGTCTTCCTCCACCTGTAATTAGCTGGACGTCGCTATATGACTAAAATACTGTCGAAGCGACGGTAAACTCAATAAGTCAGTCAAATCTTTTTTCGCGGAATAGTTTTCAATGGGACGGAATAAAAATTTCTCAAAGGAAATGCTATTTGTGTGTTATCTGAAATACCCTTACTCAATGGAGATCAGAAAAGAGTTCATTGGAAAGTATTTCTATCAAAGATTAAAATGGATCAAAGTAAAAAAACAAAAAAAAACAAAAAAAAAAAAAAAAAAAAAACAGAATCCAATACTGTTTTAAAAGTTAAAGACATTAAGTAGATATATTAAATTTCCTACGTTACAATTAATATACATGTATATATCACATTGTAAGTATTCTTTTTAAATATTGAATTGATAATATGTCCTGGTAAAAATGGTTCTGGATATAGCTCCCTTGTTTGGCACTCAACATTTAAGGGTAATTCCAGGACTGGTTGGCTCGTTGCCAGGATAATTTGACTGGGTGTGGTATCATGCCACTTGTCTGCGGCGTGAAACTGCAATATGGTAGCACTATATCTGTAGACATAGTCTCCAAATGACTTTAATACTGTCAGCGGGACGTTTTGAGGAATTATTGAAATGTACAAAATCAACAAAATGTATTGCCAACGAAAGTAAATGGTATAATGTAAGCCACCACCATTGCTCATATAGACATATCTTATTAACTTTTAACAAATCACACAAATAAATAACTTCTGTAAATGGTCCAGGTTATTTATCTTTTGACTGTGTTGGTATGTAAAGCATAATCAAATACATGTACACAAGTATTATCAATAGAAAAAAAATATATTATTACCAATGCAAGAAGGTAAGTCTGATAAAACATTTTGCTGTAAAACTCGGGCATAATTCCGATTTTTATTGTAAAATCCTGTAGAAATAACTTCATTGTCATCAAGTACCTCGACTCAGTAGGCACGTGAAGCACATGCAAACCTATAAAATTACACTCGAGGACTTTAAAAACGCCTCTTGTATGCAACTTGGAAATTTCACGCAATTTTGATTTTTCTCGGGTTGACCCCTCCTGCTAACTCGTATTTTCTTTATCGATAAAAAAATGTTTGTTTGTTTGTTTATTAGGTTTAATGTCCCACCGACAGTGTTTCAGTCATTTGAAGACGATGTCTATTTGAGACAGATATAGTGCTGCCACGCTGCAGTATCACGCCGTATACATGTGGCATGATACTACAGTCACATTATCCTGACACCGGGCAAACCAGTCCTGCAACTACACTTATATGCTGAGCGCCAAGCAAGGAAGCTATAAAAGTACCATTTTATACGACTTTGGTATGTCGCGGCCGGGGATCGAACCCACGACCTCCCGCTCCCGAGGAGAAAAATATAGGGCATAGAATTTGCATTAACATTTTGGCTGAAATATGCCGAATTACATTTCTAAATAATCTAAACTCGTTTGAAAAAGCAGTCTTCCAAAGTTATGCTTTTTTAAAGACATTGAGTATACATTCTGATTAGGAACATCCTGAGATGAATTGCATGGATTATTTACTGGCTTAGACCTCTCCACAGTAATGAAGTTGCAACAACCGCATAATGCGATCGTTTTTGGCAATTATAAAAGTAACGCAGTTCCACACGTGTATATTTGCGCATGCGCCTCGTAAAAACCATCTTGTTTTGAACCATAACTTAAAATATTTGGTCGAACAAAACAAATTTCAATAGTGTCCGGTTGTCTTTATTAAAAACAACCTACATTTACTCACACGCAAATCATTAGCCTATTTTTATCGAATAATTTTTTTGTTCGGAAAACTTCTCTAAATTATCAATCTCGGTCACAGTCCTACATGTCAACTTTGATTCTTCTTATTTATAGTCCCATGCTCCCCAATCCATGATACGAAATTGCACCATTTTGCTCTTTATAAAGATCATGCAGTAATATAATCACGCAGCGCGGCTTTTCTTTTTCAAAGAAGCAAACTTATATTATGTAGAACCGAGTCATTATCTAGACCATCCGCCTCGAGAGAATGTTGCCCGGCCATGATTGTGCGAATCGTAAAGATGATATCAGGCAATGTTATACTTCATTTTTTATGTATTTTATCATTTTTATTTATTTATTTTTATTTTATTTAGTCATTTTTTTAGTACACATAAATAATTGAGTAATATATTATATTAATTTAAAAGTAATATTAATAAATATAAATATGATACCAACCACCAAAATGATATTAGCATGATGTAATTTATGTCATAAAAATTGTAACGTTATATTCATCGTCATATTATGTTAATACATGTATTGAATTTATCTATTAAATGACTTTTTTTTTTCATCCAGAATTGGTCACACAACATTATTTCCGCCATGAAATTTGCTATTTTAGATTTATGATAACTAAATATTAAATTAATACATGTAAATGCGATCTAAATTTGGATATAATCACTCATGATATGAAATTAATCTAGGAATATAGAATGAAACGTCCGTTTCAATTTTGGCTTTGACAGAACATATTCATTCTTTATCATACGTACCATACACCGTGAGATATAAAACAATGTCACTATCATACGTACCATACACCGTGAAATATAAAACAATGTCACTATCATACGTACCATACACCGTGAGATATAAAACAATGTCACTATCATACGTACCATACACCGTGAGATATAAAACAATGTCACTATCATACGTACCATACACCGTGAGATATAAAACAATGTCACTATCATACGTACCATACACCGTGAAATATAAAACAATGTCACTATCATACGTACCATACACCGTGAGATATAAAACAATGTCACTATCATACGTACCATACACCGTGAGATATAAAACAATGTCACTATCATAGTACCATACACCGTGAGATATAAAACAATGTCACTATCATACGTACCATACACCGTGAAATATAAAACAATGTCACTATCATACGTACCATACACCGTGAGATATAAAACAATGTCACTATCACGACGGCAAAAGTTCTCATGTAGGCTTCGTAGATAATATTTTTATGTTCACCGAGACGTGTTGAAAAATGATGTTCTTTTAAGAGCCCGGTAGGGACTTCGGATTTTTCATGTGAGGAAGCCTTTCAGATGGCTTGCGGTAGGTCGGTGGTTCTACCCGGGTACCTCTGTGTACTCGGGGTCTTCCTCCACCTGTAATTAGCTGGACGTCGCTATATGATTGAAATACTATCGCAGCGACGGTAAACTCCAATACAACAACAATACAACTATACACAAACTTTACTTGTAATGATGACGGTGATGATAACAGCTCATGATAATCATACTCGTTGACTTAATCTTGTATCGTCATTCATTTTGATCACTGTTATTTGTTTTCAGCTCAAACAAAATCATATTAAACAGCAGCAGCAGTAATGTGTGCCGTTTATATTGTTGATCTAGTTTGCGTGATTATAACTTACACATGGCTTATATGTCTACACATTATTTTCAAGATATTTTGTTAAGAGGTTGTTAAGGAATACAGTAACAGTAACATTTACATGATTAATAAAAGTGTTATTTTCCCCCTTTTTAAGGTCAAGACATTTTCTACCTTATGTCTATTCTTCACGGGGGTCCAGCCTCATATGGATCACCAAATTGTGCCCCGCTTCAAAAGATGTTAGGATTTCCGGTGATACATATGAGGGATAAAAACATACATATGTGGAGAGAAAAAAGCAGTAACTTGAATGGTGAGTTTTCAGATAACGAATTATTTTTGTTAAATATCAACTGCTTTTGAAAAAAAATCGAAATGCTATTCGACCCTTCTATACTTCCTTGATGGTTACCCATTCGTGTTTTGTCATTTGATGCAGTCTCTTTTGAGAAAGTCTTGTTGTCGTGGGTTCGGGTGTGTTAAACAACGAACATGGTGATGAGGAAACGGTCCTGAAACAGCCTCAAAACACTAAACAATCTAGCAATCTGGCCGCGTAATGGTGTAAAACATACATACAAAACCTAGTTTGACCAGTCTTTGGAAATCGGCAACGAACGAAGGGAACTTCGGTCAAAATTCAATTTGTGATGCGCTCCATATCCACCATTTAAGTATAATATACGGAGAATCGCAAACCTTTTTTTTTTTTTTTTTTTAAAGAAAAACAAGAAATATCTTTAAAAAATATTCGGTGACATCGGCGTAAGAGAGAAAAATAAGATATGAAAATTAAAGAAAGTAAAATTGTTTCATCATGATATATTTGATATAATAATGCTGGCATTTTTATCATTATGTGATTTTTCAGTTTTCCAGTGGAAAAAGAAAGAAAGTGACAAAAATGTAATAGAAATGAAACATAAAAAAGGTTTCGTCTCTTAGTTTAGCTGACGAGCCCTTCACCAGATGTTACTATAAATAGCTTACCTAATAGCTATCTTATGCGACTTTAAGGGACGAGTTCACTACCAAGGTTAACTACGCTTTCTAAAGGCTCACAACTGATTACTTTTTCAAATTGGTGGTTTTTATGTTTGAATTTTTCAACTGAATGTTTTTTATGTTTAGAAATGTAGATTAAATCATGCAGAAAATTTTGCACCCAGAAACTGTATGTTTTACACCAGTACGCGGCCAGATTGCTAGATTGTTTGGTGTTTTGAGCCATTTCCTCATCACCATGTTCGTTGTTTAACACACCCGAACCCACGACAATAAGAATTTCTCAAAGAAGATTGCATCAAATGACAAAACATGAATGGGTAACCATCGAGGAAATATAGAAGGGTCGAATAGCATTTCGATTTTTTTTTTCAAAAGCAGTTGATATTTAACAAAAATAGTTCGCGGCCAGATTGCTAGATTGTTTGGTGTTTTGAGCCATTTCCTCATCACCATGTTCGTTGTTTAACACACCCGAACCCACGACAATAAGAATTTCTCAAAGAAGATTGCATCAAATGACAAAACATGAATGGGTAACCATCGAGGAAATATAGAAGGGTCGAATAGCATTTCGATTTTTTTTTCAAAAGCAGTTGATATTTAACAAAAATAGTTCGAAATGTGAAAACTCACCATTGAGTTTGCTGCTTTTTCTCTCCACATATATATGTATACCTCACACGTATCACCGGAAATCCACATATCTTTTGAAGCGGGGCACAATTTGGTGATCCATATGAGACTGGACCCCCGTGTTCTTACTATCAAGAAAAATATCCAACACAATAACTCAAATCCTTCTTAACTATTGAGTATTTTTTTATGAAAAGAACAGTAGACATATACTAGTGTTTTTTTTTCATTTTCAATTTAGTAAAGTTGAAGAAAAATATCTTGAATATGGTTTAAGATCGTTATTGTAAACATTGTGTGTTTTTCTTCTTATTCTTGTGTATTGTCCTTTTCAAAATGTGTTTTCTGTCTAAATAATCTCAGAGGAGTAGAAAAATACTTGAAGGTTATTGTTTGGTTTTGTAATATGGAATGGATGTTAATAAAAACTTAACGCTAAATATGGATTGAATATGATATCCTCTCTCTCTCTCTCTATCTCTCTCTCTCTCTCTCTCTCGCCACATATGTACACACGCGCATGCAAATAAAATGTGTTTGTTTATTTGTTTTAAACGTCCCGCCAACAGTATTTGGTGACTATGTCACCTTGATGCCACACTGCAGTATCACGCGGTAGAAATGTAGCATGATACCACTCCCAGTCACATTATCCCGACACAGGGTTAACCTGTTCTGGTACTACCCTTATATGCTGAGGAAAGGGCCTATACCAGACCATTTTTACGACTTCGGTATGTCGCGGCAGGGGATCGAATCCACGACGCCCCGATTCCGGGGCGTACGCTCTAACTATATGGCCACTGTGACCGGTCATTAAAACAATGACAGAATTATAACCCATGGTGCTGTATTCGTATATTATGTAAATATATTTAAGGGCGTGTGTTACAGTTTACTATCACAACGTTTCGGACATGTTTTTTGTCGGGTACGCGAAATTTTCGGATGTAAGCAGTAACACAGTCAGCTCGACTAAGCATAGAAGGTTGTTTTGCCAGTCAAACATGTTTGGCTGTATTTATGACATTTCTTTTTCATTTTGAAATGAATTGAATATGTATAACATATATTAAACTTTGTTTTCTTATATAGCATTAGATAGTTACCATAGAAACAGCTAATTAGCTCCTAAATGAACTCGGTTACATATATATTTTTAAATTGTTTAGATCAAGCAGTTTTTAAAGAATATGAACAAAAAACATTAATGGAAGCATTTTCCTTAAGAATTAAAAGATGTTTGAAAATGAAGCCTCTCCCAAAATGTCTATTCTTTATTTTCCATTTCTATATAATAAAGTACCTGCATGCGGATAAATAAACCATTTAATCAGATAAAATGAATTATCATGAATTATCTGTTAGTATGTGTGACTTCTCTCTGTAGATTTATGATTTTTTAAAATCTGTTTTAACAAGAGCTGTATAGTTAATCATTTTACCAAAAATGGTGACGATGGATATGTGAATGTAGCGTAAAACCGAGTATTGTAACCATTCATTATTTTTCCATTTTCGTATTTAGGACATTCTCTTACATAACATATGGGAAAGATCTATCAAAACAAATATACTGTAACAAACGCCCTCAAAGTATGAAATATACTTATTTTTCTTATTTTAAGTATATTTACATTATACGAGTAACAGTTAACAATTATCGATATATATGGCGCAAGCGGTTGGGAAAGAATATTTTATGTAGTCTTAAACGAACTTTTCAATTACTGGCCAACCGAGGGTACGACTGGATCTCACCCAAAGGAATGCAACTGAAGGATAAAAACATAGACATATTCACCTACTCCATATATCTGTGATAAAAACTAGCACTAAACGCGGTGCATAGATTTTCTTATCTTTTGCTCGATACATCTGGCACCCACATTTTAATATATATTTTATTCTTATTTGTATTACACAAATGGCAAATAAGAGTATCCCTCACTAATTACTGTTCACTAAGTTCAGAATATTACAAAAATATATAAATGTTTCATAGGTTATGAAAGGATACCATAAAGCTTTGGAATCAGCAATATTATACAATTTTTATATTTCATGCATCCAGGGTTCTTCTGGGAATGTTATTATCAAGGAGTCTAGACTTGAATCAAACAGCATGTATGCCGTGAAGAAAATCCATAAATGAGTACTAGTATAGGAAACCAAATTCAGACTTACTAACGCATTATTACTGCAGCATTTATTTATTATTTAAGTACAAATAACAACAAAGTATAGTGCGACAAAATAAAGGTCAATGTTTTCCGCTTGTAAAATTAATCGACTAGCATATTATGTATAATGTAGCAGCAAGGAGTTCAGCAGTTTCTACATATAATACATCAAAGCGCACAAGAACTTTTCCGGTTATTGCAATCGTCAACATGTTTTGAAGATTTATCCTCTTTAATTTTAATGTCAGGTTTGCTCAATGAGATTTCACTCCTTTCTGAACTAATTTTACGTTGAATTGTATTGTTATTTTCAGCATCCGGTTCATCGGGGGAGCCCGGAAGTGACGACATCGCTGGACTTGGGGGTGAATCTGGTCCATTTCCGGTGCTTAAAGGTCGAGGTCGTCTTTTCGCTTCGTCCTTTTTCCACTTCATTCGACGATTTTGAAACCATATTTTAATGTGCCTCTCTGTTAGATTTAACATGGCAGCGAGTTCTATCCGCCGAGGGCGTGAAATGTATTTATTAAAATGAAACTCCTTTTCTAATTCCAAAAGCTGACCTCGTGTGTATGCCGTTCTGGTCCGTTTGTTCTCATCTTCGATTGAAAATTGGGCTCCTGAAAATATACAGACATGTCGTGTACTCACCACATAATTATACATGCAGAATAATTACAAAATATAAACACATGATGATAATACAATTTCAGTCATGTTAAACATGTACATTTCCAGGATATGATTTATGATCTGTTTTATTTGCAAATATTGAAGCGTCCTTTTATCTCATTAAATAATGAACATTTTCTAATTACTTACAAATTATTCATCACATCATTTCAGTATTTTCTCATTTATTTATTTACATAATCACCAGTTTTCTAATTCATCCAAATATGTGTATTCAAGAATCACGATGTTACCTTTTGAAGTGAACAATATCTACAAGTAGATATGAAAATAAATCAGGACAATTCTCCTAAATATATAGTTTGTGTGAGATTTATCACAAGGTCAGTAGGCACTACTGTGCCAAAGAAAGAACGGTCTAAGTTGTTCTGAACAGGGTCCCTCTGTATTAAAGTATTACAGCAAAATCGAAATTTAATGACAGCTAGACATGCTGGTGACACGGTAAAGATTTCCGAACACCGCAAAAATACG
Source organism: Solen grandis (assembly GCA_021229015.1). Classification (NCBI taxonomy): domain Eukaryota; kingdom Metazoa; phylum Mollusca; class Bivalvia; order Adapedonta; family Solenidae; genus Solen; species Solen grandis. The sequence goes on from CM037777.1 coordinate 48,034,342, forward strand.
CCCTGAAAAGTAACATACTTAGGCTGACTTTTAAATATTTCCCTACGTTTTGTCTACTTCTTCACACATTGTATCGAGATTTGAAAAATGCGTAGTAGACTATATAAATGAGTTAAAACAAATCCTTCTTAGACGGGACTAGAAACAGTATCACCCGTTTTATAATGTTGAAGAGGCAAGTTTCGTTTGAATTGTGGTAAGCTGAAAGTCAAAACAAGCAAATTCAGCAAACTTGTGGAAAATACGCGATACACATAAATGATATATTTAATTGATTAGTGTATTATATCTTGATATTTCTTGAGTAGATGTACACCTGTACGTACTAAAAAATGGAGGATATATATGGTTTATCTGATATTGTTTACGTTTATATTGCGCATGTTCGTTTAAACTGTGAAAATATCGAGTATCAACGTAAAATGATTTAGAAATGAACACATTCCCTGTGCTTATCAGTCACGAACACGCTGGTCATTAGGTAATGCAAATGACATTTTTCTACATGCAGGGAGTCAAGCAAACGCTGACAGGTGGTTGTTCTGGCTGTCATTCGGAATGCTTTGTGTTTCTTGACATATCGTGAACTAAAATTAAAATCAAGAAACTATGCTTTCAAGAGTTATTTCACTTAACATGAATAAAATACTGCCGAAACTTTCAGGAGTATATCTACTAAAACTTAAGTGAACGTCTTTGGAATCACAGTGTACCCGTGAAGATGGTCAACCAATCATATAGAATTGTATTTACCGAGGCACAATTCATTTTAATTTTTTCTGAAGGGTTCCCTGGAAATATGAAATATCATTGTTTCTAATATCTGTTGATCATATGTTCATATTATTTAAAAAAAAATGTTTTTTTTATTTTTATTACTGCGATTTTGACCATGCTTCATGTCGTGTTTTTCTTTCTCTCTTTCGTGTCTTTGGCTTTATTCCACTGGATATTTTATGACAGACTTGAGTGGTGATCTGCCGACAGCATGGAGTCCTTTTGGGCATGCTGTTATCAGATAAACTTACTGAGGGTGGAAACCTTTCCTGTGGATCGAAGAAGAAGCTTCGGAGGTGTATTTTAAATCTTTATCTGACAGCTTTAAGTGATAAAAGTTGCGTAATCCCCGCCCGAAACCAACTTAATGCCCCCTGAATAGCCCTCAAAGCCCCAAGATAAAGCCATCAAACCTGGTCTACATGTTTACGAAAACGTCAAGCAAGATCGTACTCGATATCTTAGCCTGTCTGACATTTTTATCTCATATCGACAAAATATGTTATCCCGCTGTCCTCAAATTACAATATACCCAGGCGGTCATCTTTTTTAGAGGAACAAAATAAAGGAAATTTATTGCTAATTTACGAAGGATCTTTGCTTTGTTCAAATACAGAAAGCGAAACAAGAGATTCGGATAGCATTACAATGTTATGATACATATAACATTTGTGATAAGGTCTTTGCTGTTTGATACATGTTATCTGTCCTTGGTGTTGAAATGCTTAAGCCTCATGAATACTATGATGGAAAGACCCGGCAAAATCTAATTTCCGTGTCTTTATCTTTTAAGCTATTAAATGATTTGAAAGTATTTAGATCAATAAAAGATTTCCAGTAGTGACATAAACTCTTAAATTTGAAATTTAACAGGAAAATAATTGCTTATATAAAACTGGCTTCTGATTGACACCACAAAAATGCAGTCAAAAAATCGAGATGAAAGCAACTGTATACAGTTTAAACACTCGCTTTCATCAGTAAGATATGAAGCTTCCTCAACAATATTAATCAGAGATTATGTTTGTATTAGATTTGTGGTTTATCCGCTTCAACAGAATGCACAGGTGTTACTGTAGAAAGTAAAGGGCAACCTCTTCAGAGTAACGAACACGTTTGGATATTTAAAAGGGCACTGTTGTCCGATTCAGCATGTAGCAGTTGGATCGTAATTATGATAATGCCTTGACACCCATTGTAAGCCTTTACCTCATGAATATTCATTTACAAAATTTATGAATAATTATTAATTTACTAAACTTTAATTTGTATATGTGTATGTGAAACAATTGACCTTTCTTTGCCATGTGAGAAAAATACTGTATGAGCAAAGAGGGGAGTTCTGGTCAGACAGCTGTCAGATTTGGATCGCATCTGTTTGTCAATGTGTCAACATGCATGAGTCTATAAGAAGTACAGAGTTCATATGATATAGAATAATAGATTTTAATTATACCCAGAAACAATTTTTTTAATATATTATGTTTGAAAAAAAATGAATGTTGTATGATGTGTATTTCTTTTATTTTTAAAGAATTGTTATTTTAGAGAATGGTTTGCAGCCCAGAGCCCAAACATATTACATTTAAGTAAACAAAAGAAATGAGTATGCATGTGTACTTTCTTTCGCACCTGGATAAATCTAGTGTCTGACGATTCCTTTTCATCCGATTATTATTTTTTTTAATATGTTTAATCTATATTCCCAAAGGATTCCACATATTTGCATTGAAACAGAATCATATAACGTGATATTTCTCGAAAATCAAATTCAGTTTTTCTTATTCACAGAAATTGTATATTTCCGATAGGTTTCAATGTTAATTTGAATACAAATTATCTCCCTTGATTTTAATAACACTTGAAAAAACTCTCGGTGAAATATTTTTATTTTTCAATGTCTCCAAATCGACAAAGATTCATGGGAACATTATCATCTAATGGTTAGTAGTGGAATATGGCTATGAAGATCCTAATACCTTAATCATGTGAGTTTGCTTATAACCACAAAACGACTTAGTGGTGAAAGACACGTCTTGAAAACTTCAACACTGATGAGAAGTGGTTGGACACAATGTTTTATCTTGTTTTGTTTTCTTATTTTTTTAATGCTGATCTGTATTACTTTATGGTAGGTCATCATGTTACAGATTCCCAAACTATGGAGACGATATAATGCGGAATGTGGAATTAGGGTTTCGCTTCAAAAAATATAAAAAAATCATATCAGTTATTTCCTCCTTAACGAACGAAGAATATCCTGATGTTATGTGTGATTTAGGCATTCAACATTTTGTTATTCATTCCTCTGGCAAAATGTCGGGAATTGTTTCTGAAATAGAACTGTTTGACAATTCAATGTTACAACCGACAGCGTTCCATTACGTGTATAATTCACACCGTTTGCTGTGTATTAAATCTATGCTGTATGACTTGACTATTTGAGTTTACCGTCGCTTCGACAGTATTTCAGTCATATAGCGACGTCCAGCTAATTACAGGTGGAGGAAGACCCCGAATGCACGGAGGCATCCGGGTAGAACCACCGACCTACCGCAATCTATGCAGTATGATACTGCATGATATGTATTTCAAAATTGGATCATTTTGAATATTTTGATATATCGTTTGGAATGCAAAATCGATGAGGAAGTTTGACAACTAACCTAAAAGTAACATTTTGAATGGCAAAATAAATAAATAAATAAATAAATAAATAAATAAAATAAAATTATCGCAAGTATCACCAAAGATTTAGGGTGCATTTATGTAATCTTATTTGGTTTATCGTGTTTAAATGGCTGATTCTGTTCCTCTACAGCTGTTTATCATTTTAGAATAAAACGTATACTTGTGTAGCTGCTGGGCATATAAAGGATGAACTTATAGTCAGGATAAACAAACTTAAACGATAGAAAAAACATTGACCCAGTTCTTTCAGCTATCCTCCCCACTTGCCAAAACAGACTTTCGGCAATATCATCGTTATCCTTGTAAGCTAACTCTAATAAAAAAGAAAATGGTTTCACGTAACTTTCCCTTCCCAATTTATCTTCGTTCCTTCAAATATAGACCAGGAGATATTCATAAACCCCTTGTCAATAAAGGGTCAACACTGCCTTCATACAGGTGTCGATATGAAAGTTATAACTGTTTTCAAAATGGAAACTTGTATGTAAATACTTGTGCCGTCAGGATATTACAATATCTCTTCCGAACTAGATCCATACTCGATGACAAAAGTTTGATATGTTTTCGAGGTACGTGTTGAAATCCGTATTCAAGGGGTACAGGAGAGCATTCAGATATCTCCAGCGCCACATATGATAGACATAGACAAAGTTATCTCTGTTCTGTTTGACAGCCTGGGACTATTGACATGCATTCAACAATGAGAATAATCAGATTTGATAAACGGGAAAGAGTGTCAACTTTGAAGATAGATTTCTTCGATAACATTGGTATAAATCTGATGAAAAGATTTTCAAATAAAAGAAGTTGGCTATAACACTTACAGGATATTGGAGAAGTAATAAATACATGCATTAAAATAAAGCCGGCGACTGCGAAAGACGGTGATATTGTAAAATGAAATCAGAATATGTTGGAGTTTTACCATGAAGACTTATAAGAAATGTTCTAGAAATGTTTCTATCTGACCTGGGACGTATATTGTATATTTTACCTTTCGCACATTTGACGAAGGGAACTTTCTTATACCTGACTTCATATCGAAACCTTGAAGCTGATCTTTCAAATTATTTTTAAACAGGATTGCTTGCAACTCTTTTCTATGGAAGCACACATTTCTACATCATTTCGAGGCTTTATTTAGTAACACTGAAATTCTCCTCCTTTTAACTACGCAGTAAATTTCTTATCACTTAATGGTGTTAATTTTTATCTTTATTTAGATACGATTGCACTAAGGATGTTGAAAGTTGATTGAAATGTATCCATGATTAATGCCGGAGATAATAGATTGTAATCAAAAAGTAAATGCATGAGTGGGCCAATCGCATTGCATTCGGTGATATCTGAATGCAGTTGTTTGACGAATATTAGGTGGTTAGCATTCTATTCCTTTTTTCTTTTTCTTTTTTTTATGCAGCGTACTGCAGGGTTAGGTCGCGAGTTCGAACCCAGCTTAGGGACGTTTTTTGTTACTATATGTATTAAATAGTATTCATTTATTTTTCATTGGCACAATAGTCTTGAAGTATTATATTTTTATTTTGGGTCTCTATTAGAAAAAAAATATCTAAACATATATTTCACTTTATGATTTGTTTGTGTGTTTGTTGTTTTATATTTGCTTCGTTTTGATCTAAATACATATATTCGAATCTTGTAAAATGCAAGAGAGGGAGAGAGAGACAGACAGAGAGGTCATTACTTGAAAACTTTTATCCTCTGTTTTCTGAATTTACTAAATATTCAAAATATATGCGACAAAATTACATTAAAATCTCCGTTCTCTTAGCGCTTTCGGAGCTTTGATTTTTTTATATCTGTGCTAGTCTCAGATATACACAGATGCCTTGACAGACGAGGTTTTCTTTGACATGTCAGAATCGTATTTCAAAATAAATTTGATCCACTGACATTTTTGCTTAAGGCACAGACAGAGGTATATTTTCCGACCAAAATGTTTGTTTTCCGATATAAATGGGACAATAGGATGCATTATTAAAATCTCTGTAAAGATAAAGGACCTAATATCAGGTCTAGAAATCGGCCGACTTAGTAATAATACAAGCCGTATCCTCGAGCGATACGTAATAATTCAAAATCATAATCTCATAATTCCAGACACGAACACAAATCTTAACATGGAGATGATACCCGAAGAGCAATCGTGACCATGTTTGCCTTTGGTTGTTGTCAGTTTTCGCGAACTCCTAAACCGTGTTTTGTTACAAAGGTGCCCCCCACTGTGGCAGGATTTGGTTTGTTTTAGGTTTACCGCGGCCCTATTGATTTCACATTTAGATTAAGCTTTAGTATATCTTGCTGCAGATGCCTAAGCTGGGATTTGAGCCTAAATACACGCCAAACATGTATTTGGTATCTATCGATTGAACATATTATACAATGCCATTATTGTAAGTAATAGGTAACTGACCTTTGCAGGACCGACCGTTGAATAAAGTATGTCACCTAGCTATGCTATCATATTTGGTATAACATTATCCAAAAAAAATAAATTACATACTAGGACAGTTATACTACGAAATAATAAGCAATGAGAGCAGAGGGTAGCAAATATGACTATGTAATGTGTGTGTGTGTTTATATGTGTCTTTCTACATTTTTTTATCGCATCTATTTTATTTTGAATGACATTTGAATACATTCGTTTAAAAATAGCTGAGAAATTATAAGAATAATATTGGAATAAAAAAATTAAGAGCAATTTGATATGTTTTGCATTTGTTAAGTTGCGTTAAACAGTGTAATTACGGTTTGCTAGTTTATGTGGCAGTATGTTTATTATACATTGTATGGTAGAGCCAAATATTCCACTGTCGAAATAAAAGCTACTGTTCCAATTTAAGAAAAAAATATATAATTAGTTGTCAATATTCCAGCTTTTTAAGGAATGCGAAATTAAAACTAATGTAAGGTATAAAAACGAGATTGTAAGAAAAAAAATAATTAAGTAATAACTAAAAATAATAAACTACAAATAAAAGTAGAAAGAAATAATATTACACATATCTGAATCAATGAAAGTTTATAATTTCTGCGTCTAAATGGTATATATACCCTGTTTTGGACCTGGTTTATTTTTTTTATATACATACAAAGATTTTAAAATAAAAATTGGTTGTACTTAAAGAGAAGGATTTTTGCTAACAATAAATATTTGGTAATTATAACCTGTTTAAGGTTTAAGGTATTAAGATACTTGATGGGTATAACTAGGAACGTTGTATTTCTTTTTTCTCACATTTTCGTCTAAGGGGTTAAAGGTCCATACCTCGAAAGTATTTATTCTGAAAGTCACTCCAAAGGAATTGTTTTCAAGACTCCCAACAGGAAGCATATACAAACAACAAACAGGTCACAGAAAGGCAACACATACTAATTTGATGATGTTCTTAATATTTAAACTTGTCACAGAAAGGCAACTCATACTAATTTGATGATGTTCTTAATATTTTAACTTGTCACAGAAAGGCAACACATACTAATTTGATGATGTTCTTAATATTTAAACAGGTCACAGAAAGGCAACACATACTAATTTGATGATGTTCTTAATATTTTAACATGTCACAGAAAGGCAACTCATACTAATCTGATGATGTTCTTAATATTTTAACATGTTTCTTGCAACTAAGCTAATTTTCTGAGATTTCATTAAGATCTAAATATATTCCCATATATGTTTATTATCATTAAATGTCCGCTGATTACAATAAAGTAATGAAAGAATGGCATATTATATACTCAATTCTATATGATGCATTGATCTTTTAAATTAAAACCAATTTATTGAATCGAAAGATTGCAAACGATTTTAAAAACTAACCAGATTCGATGTTGAAAGAAACCTTTAGTCGGCGATGTACGAGTATGTTTAGATGCTAATAACTGATATCATTAAGTTGCCTCCTGAGATAAGTTTTAAGTAAAAACACTAAAGTGATCATTATGAAAGTTATTTAAATCTTAAACTCTTTCAAAGAAAAAGACTGACCCCTATTTACAAGTATTTGCTATATCAAACAATAAATAATGATATGCCAATAAAAAAAAAATTAAACTAACCTTTTGGCTTTTTGAGAGCCCATAAAAAGACATGAAAAACATCTTCGAACTTTAAAATGATAAGGATAAAAGAACTGAGCCATATTGATGCCAATAAAGATGTAAATGTATTATCAAAGTGATTTCATTAAGATTTATCATTTAAACAACGAAAAACTTCGGAAAAAAAGCGTTTCGACGATAGCGACTATACAGTTAGGAAATATTAAATCAAATACCAAACTCAAGTCGGGGTTGGATCAGATAAACAAAATTGTCAATAAAGTGTGTCTCGAAACACCGTTGTAGCGACCACAGGAAGCTAACCGCAAATATTGACATGCCCTTAAATCTATAGAACTAAAGTATACAGACAAATCAGTATCGTCAACAGGGATATACATAACTAATTTATTAATAGTTTCATCTTATTTTCAGCTGTAGTAATATGACGCAACTTGTCACGAAGTTAGAATCATTCTTACGTTTTACAGGAAGCTTTTTAGAGACAAAAATTAATATTGAAACGTATTTCATAGAAGTTTCTTTTCACAAAAGCGAAATATTCTTATTATTTCTCTTTAATTAGCTACACTTTTAAAGGCCGTGATTGATCATAATATACCTGTAACACGGGATTTTAAAAAGTTGTTATGAAAAGGATTTCGATAATATATAGTACCTGTAAAATAGTGCTATAAACTATTACAATAAATTGTCATTTCATTATTGTTTTAGAAAACAAAAATCATTCAGTATGCTGATATGTTACATTTCTATTTCTATGTATTTCTTATATGATTTTGATACATTATTACCTTGATTCGGCCATCGACAAATCCGTCAATGTCGCCAATGTCTTTCAATAATAACGGTGTCTGGTACATGTATTTTTATTAGAGAAACAAGAAAGTTGAAATTTGCCCTTATGTATTTAAGTATTAATTAGTGCTAAGAATTGGTGGTATTCGACCCTGTTCAGTTTGCAAGCAGTCCTTAGTCAAGTATGCATGTCATTTATTAGTAACATAGTATGCTTCGCCCCAATCGAGATGGTAGCTATCCAAACTTATAAAATAAAGATAAAAGAGACGGAATGAATGATCCTACATAAACAAAAACAAAAAACTCTGTTTTACTGAAATTGTCTTTCAAAAACAGATATGAATAAATGTACCAGACGCTTAATGTCTACAAAAATTCAAAACACAAGTCGTGTAGTGAATTTACAGAATATACCTTTAATTAACATCGATTTCTATTACTGTAAAATCATTCATTTTCGTTCACATTAAATTTCGTTGATTATGTACCTAAGGGAATTTCGAGGATACATTTATTCGTGGACCTATTTTTCTAGAAAACATGAGGTCTATATAAGAGACAAATTTCCGTGGAGATTCATATTCGTGGATAAAAACCTCCAGAAATGGACGAATATTAGTGTCCCACGAAAATTGATGATTTTACAGTACATGAAAATACCAAAGTCGTAAATATTGGTACTGGCATAGCTCCCTTGCTTGGCGCTCAGCATATAAGATTAGTTCCAGGACTGATTGTCCCGGTGTCAGGATAATGTGACTGGGTGTGGTATCATGTCACATATCTACGGTGTGATAATACTGTGTGGCAGCACTATATCTGTCTCATGTAAAACATACTCTCAATATGACTGAAATACTGTCGGCGGGACGTTAAACCCAATAAACAAACAAACTTCCTAGAAGCCGATCAACCAATCCCCCCCCAAAAAAATACATATACAAAAAAAACAAGGAATTATCCGAGTCATTCCGTACCAACCTCCATCATTAGAAGTTAATTCATTTAGATGAAACCTGTGTTTGATGTAACATGCGCTATCAAGCGAATTGTCAAGATGGTCCTGTTTATGTCAAGACAAGAATTCATATCATTTGAGTGCCTATAACGCAGTAATACTCCTAAAACATACTCAAATTTACAGGGCAATGGAATTTTAGGGATAAACCGGTCGATGAGAGCTTAAAGAGGTAAAAACATTGCTGCAAACCCCGTATGGAAAAATGTCCGTAGAAATGTTTAGTAATGCTGCATGTCGGCCAGCTTTGATGTTAGTGAGTCCACGTTGCAGACCTTGTTCGTACTGTCCTAACCACGACATGATTTGTGTCATGCCTGTTTCCTGCTTGATACGTGGAAAAAGATAACACAAAAAGTATTTTCTTGTACCATTCGCTCTTAGCCATGTTCAAGTAGCTATACACCTGCGGAAGGAAATCAATTCATACTTAAAATAAGGCCTTAACTACTGACAAAGCAGAGAATGTAAAACTGACAGTCACTGTTTATGAGTTTCATAATACACTTAAATGAATAGAGGCGGGTGAAGAGCGGACTAAAATGGTGTAGTTGTTTGAGTGCTTGTTGAATAATAGCGTACAGTTTTGATTTTATAAGAATCAAACACCTGGCAAAATAATAAAAAAGATAAAATATAAAGAGACTCTTCCTTAAACTAAATATTGTGATATCATTGAAAAAAGGTGATTCACTGAGCTCAGTAACTTTCCTTTATTTTTTCGAAAGACCCACTTCTATATAATAAACGTAATAAAAAACAAGAACCGAATAAATAAACAATAGTTTCTTAAAATTACATTTCCTTAAAAGTCAAGTGAAAGTGATTCTTCGCTGCTGAGAATATTGGGATCAGTGCCACGTGTATGCAGTTTTTATGGCAAACATTTCTGATACGATTGCATTCAATCTCTGAAATATCCGACGGTCGCACCATTTAAAGCTACAAAACATTCTCCCTACAGTTTGTATCATGTACCCAGTCATGTTTGCCCACGAATTATCCTCTCGACAGAATCAATCGCACGTTTTTTTTGTTTTCCAATCGCCCCTCTTGATGGTGCATTATTATTAAAATATCGTCTCTTAAATGGCTACCATCCCACTGTCAATAACTGACGGGAACAAAATAAATATCCCACAATTAATTAAAATCACATTGATTAATCGCTTTGCAATTTTCTCGTGCCGACCGCCGGTCTAGTGCTCCGTGTTTCCAGCCATTGGTTGCTGGAGTGGAAATGTTTAATATCCGCCCATTGGTCAGTGCCGTTGTTGAACCGTAATTTTTCATAAGAAACAAACATTACGGGATAAAATTAATACCGTATATAGGTTATTGCACAGTGGAAGTTGAGTATTTATCAGCGCTAATGGTCCGGGCATTCAATAGCTCTCTCCCGAACAAAGGCGCACGGGCCCAGCCTTACACTAAGTCTTGAAGGCAAAATGCTTTAATCATTCTATAATAAAGCAGCCTCTGAACATTAGTTGGAGATAAATTAATATTACCCGAATTTATTTCTCTTTTGGCCAAATTTGTTTTCTTTATAATGCAATTTTTGTACTTGATTTCCAGAATCATCGTATATAAATTACAGCCACTCTCCGAATTCAACAGTCTGTTTCTACGTGTTGCACGTATCATGATTTACATACTATTAAGTAAATATGTGGTGAAATATCAAGGGACATAGACAAAAAACGTATGTATGTGTTTTTCTTTAAATTTAAGTACTGTTATTTATCTCTCAGACTTGGAACATTGAAAAACATATATATACACACACACAAAGATTGTATATTGAAAAGAATACGTGTTTAAAAAATATATATATGACTTTTAGCTAGAATAGAACATCCATATCTTGCCGTTGTTTTGATTTTATGATGTTTAATTTTCTCACTACCGTATATACGAACGGGACATTATTTTTTAAACCCCATCACAACACAAAATGTTTCCCTGTTATATTCAAGCAATTTGTATATAAATTGTAAAAGCATTCGTCATATTATAATATTTGTATAAATGTATATGAAATTCAAAAGAGAAATCACATGCTTTTGTTATATCAATGGCAATGGTTTTTCCTACAAACGTAATTAGCATTTGTTTCCAATGTATTCAACACGTATCTTTATGAGCATTTAAAACAATTGATTTTATGTTTATATGTGGCTAAATGCAACAGTATCCTTTTTTCTTTGCATGTGAAAGGCTCCGGGTTCAATTCTCTGCATCTTTATTTGTTTTGCATGCTATGGTTAAATTAACAACAAAATAGATTTTAATAGGTACAATTCCGTGTGTCTTGTACGATTGCAATTGTATAACTCTTCTCTCTAAGTTACCTAAATGTTTAGAACATAATAAGTTCCTGTTAACAAATAAAGCTGAAACTAGTTTTAACATTTACTTTGTTTAAGATAATAAAACATTCCTGCACTCGCATTTTTTTTTAATTCCGCGGCAATGTTTAATAATCATTAGCAAACATTTCTTTTTCCATGATTTGAATAGTTCCTTATTGTCAATAAAACATCAAGATTATTTGTTTTGGTAAAATCTTCCAATATTATTTTCCATGTATACGTTTGGATTATGCAGCATTACAGAAACGTATATGATACTAAAATATACGCACAGTGGGGGAGGTGAATCCACCCTCAAGGAGTCCGGGAATTTCACCCGCGACAAAAAGTCATGAATGTGATAACCACACTGGTGAATTCTGAAATGTTTATGGAAGCCAAAGCCAAAGCCAAAGCTTTGATTTTCCGCTGGGAAATTTACGCACGTGCGTATTGAGCATAATGGGAACGGCTCCATTGCCAATACAATACTGACCAGCTTCATTGTATAACGTCTATTTAGTAGATTTTGAAAATCTTATCAATTGACGAAAATAAAAATTGTTCACGAACCTCTCAGAGTTCTTTGTTCTGTAAATAAAGTTAAAGACAATACGGTCGTAATTTACTATTGAAGCAGCATCACCGGCGTTGGAAAAAAAGACCTAGTTCAATTTTATTCATATAAATGTTGTTTATCACTGGCAACATGACATCTGTTCACAAACTTACATAGATGCTGATTTTGATATCGACTTCACATTTGTAGATTCTACATGTACTTTTCAAGATTTTCCAATCAAAATACTACAAATCAAAATATTTCATTTATGATTGTCGACGATATGAATCTTACAGTTGAAGCAGACAGACTTAAGTCACTGAAGTTTATGGTATTATAATCCTTTGAAGTCTGCAATGTCATACAGAGGAACCCAGGGTCATCGGTTTAAGAAAGAAAAAGAAACATATAATTGTCAAGCGAACAAAATAAAATTACAAAAGAAATGGTCACATATTAATATGATGTACAGCAATAGATACTAACAGAAATTATCATCATGCAGCATTTAAATATATATGAGTGAATGCTTATAATTCAAAACGTGTATTGGATGAAATGATCATAGTTGCCAGAAAACAATATGTAAGATCAAATTTATTTATTGTTGTATGGGCTATGCGTATGTGTTACATGTCCATTAATTCAGAAGATCGAAGCTAAAGTGTAACTTACTCTTGATAAATTAGTGTTAAATATATTAGGCATTTTATTATTTCTAGCAAATATTAATGTGCAACTTTATGAAATAAATGAAAGCTTACTAGACAGACTCCCAGATAGTTACTATGTATTTTCCTTATTTTGATTACATTATTTTAATTTCGTACGAGTTATTCCACAACGCATAAAATGACCAAAGAAAAAACCCGCGAGCGTGAATCTGTACATAAAATATTGCTTTTTTTTTTATTAATTAAAGGCAGCCTATTGTGCTTTTGGTGTCCCCAACGCGATAGTTCTTATTCATTTATTATTTATGCCCTTCAATAACACATTGGCAGTAAATGCTTCATTTATTAGTCTTTAAGTGGAAAAGGGTGTACTCTAAATTCATTGTTTATGTATTCCAAAATGTGAGAAAAATGTAAACACACCTTTTCTTACTAGTATTTTACATTTTCCATAGTTTATTATGTATAATATAAGTTGTTATCCATGACTTAGATGGTGCTCCGCACTCATATGTTGTTTCTGCATATTCTTTTGAATTCGGTTTCTGACAAAATATGATGTAGATATGTCGGAGATCTTTTTACATTGCTCTCCGAAACCAGCGGAATCTGAAGTGTACACCACCATTAAATAAGAAAAAAAAGCTTAATAGTTTGACATTTATTATTTGACCCCACCCCTCCCTCTTTTTAATAAATCTCTTAATCTTTGTGTCATTAAAACATAAAAAGTAAGCATCAGCATCCAAAAAATTAATTTTAATTAATGAAAAGTTCGTGTTTCTGGTAACCCGGCGGACCGTAAATTTTGACCGCCGAAATTATTATTTTTATGTAAAGCTCTAAGGAAAAATAATCGCGCCGAAAATGAAAAGAATTAACGATGTATACCCGGAGATTCAAAAGGACAACTTTACTGAGCAATTATAAAAACAGTATTTTTTTAGAAAAAAAAGCTACACAATAGAAACTTATGTACAACAAATACTACCTGAACATGATAATTAATCTGAAAAAGAATTGTCGACCAACCAACCCTAACCATTTATTTTTAGTTTTTAATGTTTGTATTCCAATGTCACTAGTCTTTTTTTCCTAATATTAAAACCTGTTCATATTTTGTTTTGACTAAAGAATCGCGCGAGCGAGGGTGCGCGCGTGTTTGTGTGTGTAAACAATATGTTGAGAGGTTGAGAGAAACTTCGTACCTCGGTTTTTCTTTTTCAATATTTGGATTAGGCTGAGGGTAAGGGTTGGAGTTAGTTTAAGTTTCTGTGGTTTGGTTTTGGGGTTGAAATAATGGTTCGTTTTTAAGTCGAATTTCATACCGAGGTTCATAAACGTATACCTCGGAAAATTTACCCTTTGCATATACACACCGAGGTACAAACCGTCATAGTGAGGTATGAGGCACACATGCAAAACCTTGGTTAGATGGGTAGATCAAGTTGTGTGTTTGTGCTTAGGGGGATTGATTTACACAAACTACAGGTATAGAGATTTTCTCTCTTTATACATGTACATGTATTTAAGTCTTAAAACGGAAAACTATTGTAGTATAATCAACTTTTTGTATAGTATAATCAGAGACTAACGTACAGCAAACACAAACTGAATCTGATAATTCAGCGATAAAAAAATGCCGACCAACCGACCCATCCCTTTATTTTTAGTTTTTGGTGTTTCTTTGCCGATGCCACCAGAGTCTATTGTGCCTAATGTGAAAACCTGTTCACATATTAGACTATAAAAGTGTGTGTGTGTGTGTGTGTGTGTGTGTGTTTTGTTATGTGGATTCATTTATATACTAATCTAAAGGTTGTGTATTTATCGCTATGTATATTTGTATGTAAGTCTTGAAAATAAATGCAATTTAATCGTTAAACTTTACATACTGATAATGAATTTAAAGAATTTATTCAGTACCAAAATAAAGTAATTATGTATTTTATTGTAATACAATAGAGTATGGAACGTATTAGTCAATTCATTGGTTCAAAGCCATACTGCAACATTCTTCAGAATCAGCGACCCACCATAAGCAAACTGAAGGGTTTCACACATGAAAAAATCAGAAGTTACTCATTGGATCTCGAACCCAGAGCGATGACGGTGTTAACTAATACCGGTATTTATAAATAGTATAAGTGATAATGTAACACTATTTGGTGAGATATATTATTCAAACATTTTTAATCTAACTGTATACAAACACTTATTGAAAATAGAAAGGATTTCTTACATTGTTTGTAATCAGTTCTGTAATTCAGTTTTGATACGTTTTATAACAACAATAGTTTGTGATAGTGTGTCGGGACTTGAAAGATAAATTTAAGAACGTGAAATGACTTTGTAAACATTTACGAGGTTCGGCTAGTATCAGATAAAATGTCTACTGTAGGACAATATAAATACTTGATAAAAGTTTCAAATTCATCTAATCATGATAGGAAGAAATCACTTATTTTATTCTGTATATTCAAAATATTTACAATTTAACGCAATGAATGCTCGTATTGTCCGTATTTCTTGCAATAAAGCTGACAATGCGGCCAACAGGAAGTGAAGTGATTCTGTAATACATATTAAGTGATAAAAACTTATACTAAGTTTCAGTTTGGTAACACTTTGAAATTCGAATTAAGAGTGAAGTAACTGACATATGTCTTCCCGTGAATAAAATAAAAATTACATAGTTTTTCTTCTTTTTCAAACAAATTAGCCGATTTTTCAAATTCATAATTGTGTTCACGTTTATGGATAATATTGTGGCTAAATAATGCGACTTCAATGTCTTTGAATTAACTATAAATTATATTCAGAAAGTATCTACTGTGATCATGGTATATGTATATATATGAGAGTTAGACACAGATGATATACATACAAACATATATAGAGTTACACACCATATAATATATAGAGAGAGTTACACACCATATAATATATATAGAGAGTTACACACCATATAATATATAGAGAGAGTTACACACCATATAATATATAGAGAGAGTTACACACCATATAATATATAGAGAGAGTTACACACCATATAATATATATAGAGAGTTACACACCATATAATATATAGAGAGAGTTACACACCATATAATATATAGAGAGAGTTACACACCATATAATATATAGAGAGAGTTACACACCATATAATATATAGAGAGAGTTACACACCATATAAGATATAGAGAGAGTTACACACACAAAATAAAGTGAGCGGTGGACAGCTAGTTTTGATGGGTGCCTTTGTTTGTGTTAGTTGTTATTCAACCCCGAATCCGTTTTGTAAGTTCGAATTCTTTTGAGTAGAATAGGGAGAAAGTATTTTTAGGTTAGAGGTACTTGATCAGCGCAGGAAAAATCGAGCAATTGAATTACTCACCAAGTCTACGTAACAAGAATAAGTTTTAAACGTATCAATAGAATAAATAAAATTTCATTTATAATTTTACCGGCGACAATTAATGAATACGCCAAAGTTAATCATGCTAACGTCAGCCATTACAACCAAACATGGAATTCTGCGACACGTATATGCAGATAATCCAAACGTCAATTCATCAATCTGAACGTTAATTTGCCCTTCTTCGGTTTTGCATTCCTTTTGAAATAAGTGCTTGGTATGTTGATATTTCTTTAAGTCTTGAATTATTTTCAGGAACTTATTTTCAATAAAATATGGTACCTGTGGATGAAAATAGAGTATCGGGACTAATCTTCCAATAAAAGCAGGGTGTTGGTTCGTGTAACATTGAGGGGAAAATAAAACTTCGACTATTTTTGTTGTGCAAGAATGAGATTCATATGTTACTTTGATAAATATTCAAACAGTAAGGCCCCATCTTCCCGAAGGAGATCATATATTTTTCTTTTCATCTAGAGCTTGAATTATGCCTGTATAACAAATAACATTCAGCTGAGCAGAATGACTGGTTAAACTCTGTATAAAATAATAAATAAATAATGAAGCAAGTTGCAAGTAGTCGTGTTAAATCTAACAATTACTTTTCAAATGATATCAATCCTCACACCTACATTTTCAGTCAGTAAACATTGTTAGCATAAGTTGAGCAACAAATGCAATAAGTTTTGCAATTATGCATCTTGCACTGGTGAATTTTAATCAATCTGTATTCAAGTTTGTATTTGTAACTAGTTACGTTATCAATCCATACGTATGTTTGCATTATGGTGTTGGGAAACGCAATGCAGACTTCTGTATAGAACACATGTATATACTAAATGTGTCTAAAGTGGTTCAAGAAGAAAAACTAAATATGAAATGTTCAAGAAAAATTATCCATAAAGATCTCATTTAAATCAGTGTTCTCAATGTTTGTTATCCCTATATTCTCTCAAAATGGACCGTAAGCTTGTAAAAAGAAAGCAAAATATTACTGACTACATACTATTGCATTCCGTGGGTCATTTTTTAAGTTTATGGCAAAATGTTCAAAAGAAATATAGCTTTACGATTTTTTATTTCCAATTTAGCTGATAGGTTTAAAAAATACTTTAAAAAAATATTTTTAAGTTATAAACTTTTTTTTTTTTTTTTATTGTTTTTGATTGTTTTAAACGCCAAAGGAGTTCCAGAAAATGTGCCAGTGAAACGTGAAACACACCATTATGCGATTTTTGTTTCCTGTCAGCCGATAAACATTAAACTTTTGATTTAGAAATGTTTTGCGTTCACAATTTGACAAACCACATACCACACTCAAACATTTGTCCAGGATGAGTCATGCTAAACGAATTCATACCTCTCGCATTCGTTAATATCACTTCAAAACCCCTTTTCTATGTAAGAATGTCTTTGTTTAAATCGTTTAAATCATGCCAGCAAAGCAATCTTCGTAAAGATATGAACTTCTGTGAATACCTCCGAACCTATTGTCTCCCTTTGTAGTTTTTTATTACCAGAATATTTGCCTGGCATTTCTATTGTCACAGATACTATCACCTAGAATAAAATGCATCCAGCAACAGGTGTTGGTCTCTCCAAAAGGAACACCATCATATTTGCACATAATGAGTTTCAAATAATAATGATTAACTTTTCCGATATATTAGGCATTGTTCCTCGCTTCAACAACAAAGCTGTCATATACACGTGTCACACCTACCCATGTGACCCGTGGTTTGTATCGTGAACATGGTATAAAACCAGCGTAGCTCTCTATAAAACAATACATGTACTTTATTATTCATTTGCAGCATGTTTGTTTATTACGAAATATCAATAACGTACAAGTGACGTTTACGCTTATATAGTGCGAATGTTATCGCTAACCTCGATTAAAAAGGAGGCGAAAAATATTCGAAAAATACAAAATTCAATTTATAAAATTCAACTTACTTATAAATTACTTGATCAACATAAACGATTTCTTGGATGTATATTATTTTGGCGAAAACCCATCACAGCAATTTAAGTGAAATAACTTTCTTAATCTAAATTGTGATACAAAATTATACGGTATATTCTTGTCCTAATAAAACATACTGTGTATATATTAGGGGGTAATTAGGTTTACTTATTGTATAGCGATATATTTCAAAGAAACAGAAAATGGCGGGACCATGGTAAATGATACTTAAGAATTTAATAGGACCCCGACATACAAAAACAACACTTTTCTGTAAGTACCACAAATCTGCAAAACACTGGCAACGTTTATGAACACGAAAACAAAATTTACAAAACAGGAAATCACACATTATAGTCATATGTGTGTGTGTGTACTCACTATTGCTGTACCCGTGTGTCATTAGAATTTATTGAGCCTAAGCGTAAGGGGTTGGTTTTATCATGACAGAGTTTATTTTATTGTGATGGTGCAAAAATGTATTGAAATTCGAAGAGTAAGCTGTGTACTTGTTTTTTTTTTAATTCATTTAATTCATATTGTATATGAAATCAAAATACCATAATGTATAGGGAAATATCAGATAAAATGATATATATATCAATGTATATAACATGTATATAAGACAACAACAACAGTGAAAAAGCTGCTTAACATATTTTTTTATTCACTGCTATTTTTAAAAAAATTTTTTTTAATAAATTCTATCAATTTTATTATGCATTAGGTTTATTTTTATATAATGCACCTTATAGTTTTGACTATCAATAAAAAAGATAATTTCTGCTTACATGCTTTAGAGTATAAAATTGACACACGTTTCGTGAAGTGATAGTTTTAAATTTCCAGTCGTTTTATCTAAAGCTGTGTTTCCCTGTTCAATCCATTCGAGGGTAATTGATTTATTATAGACCTAAGTTGACAACTATCGTGACTTGTTGAATGTGTCATATTAAACCTTAGTCGGACACTTTAGAGAGGATGAAAGCGATAATTAGGAGTGGAATATAAACACGTGAATGTCCGTAGAAGTCAAGGACACTTCACAAGATATATTGACGACTGACTTACATATTCGCCCTGATAACATATGAACAATGATCATGGTTCATCACTAACTTGTCGGACATACTAAAAATTAACAAACATTTTTTTTTCTACTAACTAAAAATATAATAAACTGTGTTTATCAATCATGATAGAAACACAAATATTTTCTTATAACATTGATCTATTTTTGTCGAAACTCTTGCATATAATGAAAGAAATGATAATAAAATAATAAAAATTTAAAAAAATGATAATTTATATTCATTTGAATGAAATTTAATTTACTAAGATGATACATATAATATTAAGTACATCCATTTTTGAATACTTCTTCAAATATCTTAAGCATTTTATTATTATATTGATTATATCTTGTTCAATAATGTATGTTAACTGTAATTTAATGCAATGCATATAAGTCGTGTGCTTATTTTATGTGTTTGCAATTTTAGTATTATACATAATGATAGAATAACATCTAGATATGTTTTAATTCAGGAAAATGTACTTTTAAAATTAAACAGAATAAGTATTTTAATCATAAAATTAATTAAATATAAAGATACTGAAATATTTTAAACAGAGTTTTAGCAGACAATTTCAATCTAAATACAATTTCAATAAGTAACGTAAACGACAAACATACAATGCTGAATACGATCAGTAGTTTTATATGATTATATGATTATTCCTTTTAAATAATTATTTATTCTATTCTCAAAGCATGGACATATTATAAAAATGAATATTTTTGTCATTTCAACCCACCTGGCCACTGCGCTTTCCATTGTGCCGCGTGAGATTTCGTCGTTTTCATCCATGGGAATTGTAAATTGTTTGTCTGACTTTTCTGTGTTCCTTGCAATAATTGAGCGTCCCCGTCAGAAGACAATTGTTGCGAGTTGGCCGACTGATGAGCCGGCGGAGGCTGTGGCATCTGCATGGGAGACACACTCATCTGATGGTGTGCACTTTGAACACTCTGCATGTGTGCCGGGGTGGTGTTGGACAGCTGGTTCTGTCCCTGGGGGTTGAGGGTCAATCCCTGCTGCTGGAGACCTCCATGATTGTGGGGCAAATGTCCAGCATTTTGATTTAATCCCTGGAGTCCTTGTTCAACTACGGACATAGGCTGACCGCCGTAGCCACCATTAGAACTCCTGGCATATGCACAAGTTGGTTGTTGATTATAACTACTCGTCACAGCACAGTAACCATCATGCGTATACTGCATTGTTTGATTGTAGTAAGCACTTGCTCCTTCCATCTTTAACATTTATACTATTTAAAGAAATAAAACCCTATCCGCTTTTTAATAAATATCTTTTCATAATATCTGTAAAATTGATTCAGAACTAACACATCTTGTTTGAAACATCACATCTTAACCGTACGGAAGACAAATCACTGCTTCGCGAAAAACCGAAAGTTTTCTGCAGACCCTATGCCTTATTTGAATTTTTCAAATCTTCGACACTTATTTAATCTTGTCTTGTCTTCTGCTTATTGATTTTAAACAAAATAATTCATGGACGTAATATTACTGTCAGACGGTTATCCAATCACATAATCGCTGTCAGCAAGATATTAAATTCCTGGGGACAAGCAGTATTCACTAATATCACAGAACACTAAAACCCTTGCCGATGTGCCGTCCCTATGTTCTCACCTTTGACCCATGTGTTTGGTTCTGACTCATTTCAAAATTTAAATCTTAAACTACCTGTTGATCGTGCTGAACGTATCACAGTGTTCACGGTGGATCATTTGTTTTGAATGTCCTCATTTGGTATAGGAAGATCTTAGGGGTTTATCACCGAGCCACTGTTGGCCGGCGATGTTTGGCCACAGATAAAGTGACATTTTACTGATAAGTGAGGTTTTTCTGAGAGTACCATGCGGGTACACTCATTGTATGTCTGCCATTGACCGACGGTCATTACAAATTCACTTCAATTAATTCTACGAACATTGATTTTAATTAGTAAAACATCTTGAATACTGAAGTATCAAATTCATCAAAGTTTTGATTAGAAAAAATACATCTTGAATAAAAGGCTTTTTTTATATACTTGCTTTTACATTCTCAGCTAAATATCAAACCATATAAAGCAATTAATGAACAACACAGCGCCCATCCATACTCCTTAAAAGTTGACATAGATATTAATAAAGCTAGATAAATTCAAAATTGCATAAAATAGATTATGTATTTTGAAATAAATTATACCTGACTTCTTATAATTATGTAAAATTTAGAAAGCGGAGTCCTAACATATTGACGGGAATAATCTAAATAAGATATTTGACATGCATTCATATTAAAGTGATAAATACAAAGCCACCATCAACTGGTTGATATAAGTCTAAACATTGATTAAAATAAAGAATAACTTCAAGTCAAAATAAACGATATTAATAATCAGTTATAACAGATGATATTGGATTTTTTGGTTTACAGAGAGTGCTTAATCAAATATTTAGTGACAAAAGGATGCATTTTAAAATTAATATAAATAATACTACGAGAGTAGTTTAGGGATAAATATGTAAATGCGTTGGTTATTAAACAAATATAAAAGTATCATTAATATATAATGTGCCGCTGGTTCATTTACATATTTAGATCTCAGTATAATCTATTTCAATGTACGGTTATCTCCTATATTCGGAGTATAATTCTATGCAATGGATACTTGAATTATATACTATTCAGCGTATCACATTGATTCTCGTTTAATACAAAAACGATAGAGGCGCACGTGCACCGCCTTGCCTAACACCAAATTCTGGATTAGATAAGGCCACAGTATCAGTCTGACTTCTGTTTACTTATTTTTTCATATTTACTTTTCCATTTTAAAATTAAAACTTTTTGGAGTTTAAATCCGAAACATACCAAATGTTCAGGGCAAGACACATTGCGTCTATCAGCTCTCATGTCAGCGAATATCGCAAGCAAACACCGGCATAATAGTCCCGTAAGACCATGTGTCAAACTATCTTCTCTTATCTATGGTTTCTTTTCAAAGTTTTAAAACCGCGACGTTACTCGCGTATTGATTAAAAGGGGGTAGTGTTTATACATCGGTGAAATTCTAATATATCCAGGGTGTATGGACCGCTGTATCAAAGATAAGCGTCGATGTTACAGTAGATGGCGGAGACCATGGCATTGCCGCCACCAGTATTGATGGTGAAGGTAGAGAAGCCAAGCACACCATAGGTGGAAAACGTATGTCCGCTTTGTACAAACATGGCACGCTATGTAAGACCCAGTCTGTTGAATTGGCCATTATTTAAAGACGTGGCTATTAATCAACACAAGCAGTTATAAATTGCGTCTCATTAAGGAACGTCTTTATGTAAACAAGTGTGAGAAATGTTAATCAGTGTATTTTCTCTTTTAATATCTTACTTGACAAATGGCGCCAATCATCATTTATATTTTGCTTTCATTAACAGGGCCTATCAATACGCATGTCAAAATGCTTTTTTTAATTGACATATTTACATGTACATATATTTGAATGGAAATTTTGAATTTAACATTTACAAAGGCAATGGTATTTTTTTTCTATTCTATTTTATTTTATTATATGTTTCAAATAATATTTTTGTTCAATCTTAAATGCTCCTGCAGTCACAATTGTCCATCGGTACAAATATGTATTTCTTTAGATGACTGTCAGATCCGAATACCAACCTTTAACATTTTGCCCTCTAAATTCTTGGTGCCCAACATTTCTCTTGACAACTGCTTAAGAGTAAACCCTCTTTATAACCTACCAAGTGGAGTTTTAAGTTTCATTTGATTTTCCCAGACTTTTGCCCACTAAACTGATTCTTATTTGTAATTCCACAAAAAGATGAAAACGCAAAAAAGTTTTATGTTAATCTTCTATAATCTTCTTATTTAGCCACCGCCTTTGTACATTAAGAAGTGTTTATCTAAATGACTTACAACAATTCTTTGTTTGCATTATATAAGGGACACAACAGTCGTGATATCAAAAGATGAAAATTTTGTCGCTTGACCTTAAGGTTATGTTTCTTCAAACACGTGACGTTATTTATAAAATAAAATCTGATTTGTTGAGCAATTAATTGTGTCTCTCTGAAAAGCGCATCAGTCTGTTTAAAACAAATACCACACTCAGCCGTAGGTTGTATCTTGCCGACGCATTTCTTATCTCAGGGTGAACTTGAAAGGAAACCTGAAACATAAACCTCGCTACTGGGCAAACAGTCTCACGGAGACTGATGTCCTCTGTTCTGCACCATCCAGCCACCTCGTCCTCTACATGAACAACCTTTGTTTGACAGATTAATGCTGGGAGACGGTTGTAGGGTGCCATCTGACCGCTCACCGGCTATATCTGTTCATTAACGTAGACACTAACGTCATTTTAAGTGCAAATCCGGCCTTATTTGATCATTTAATGAGTTTAGAACCAGTGCAATGCACAAGTACAAAGAGAAATAATTAACGTCAAAATTACGATGGGTAATATTTTTTTCTAATTAAGTTCTTCTATGTTACGCAATTAATCATTTTATATCGCTGTTTCACAGCATTTGAAATTTCGTGAATTCGATGGATTTGAACTGTTTTGGATATTTATATACACTTCTTCTTCTTCTTCTTCTTTTTTTTTTTTTTTTTTTGTTGTTGTTGTTGTTGTTGTTGCGTTTCACGTCCCGCCGTCAGTGCACGATACCACACCCAGTCACATTATCCTAACATCGGGCCAATCAGTCCCGGAACTACCCTTTTATGCTGAGTGTCAAGCAAGGGAGCTATAACAGTACCATTTTATCAACTTTTGTATCTCGCGGCCGGGGATGGATCCAAGCACCTACCATTTCTGTGACGGACGCACTAACCACTCGGCTACCGGGGAGATCACTCCTTTTGTGAATAATTATAGAAATATAACAATTTATAGATTTTTTTAATTGCATATTCGTAAGACATATACTAATCACCTGCATATTGTTTCTAATTAAAACAGTTCTATGTAATTCATATGTAGCACTCACTCTCTATGACAGGCGATTTAATTTCGGATGTCTAATATGAACATTAAAACAATTTGGAAATATTTTTAAGTTTTTTTTTATCAAACACGTGTTTCATTCAATTATTCCTGAAAACAATATAAGCTGTCTTTATTCTTCAAATTACACTTATTTCATTTTCCTTGATAAATAGTTGGGTGCCTCAGTGGAGAAATACAATAATTTATATATTTCATCATCTATATGAAAAGGACGATGATAAAACAATTAGATTAAATGTTTATAGTTAATCATCGTAGCTATAGTAACATACACGGCAATTTTCTTTTTCAGCAACAACACCTCCCTTTCTCTCTCTCTCTCTCTCTCTAACCCCGTTACATTTTGCGTATATTTATCCAGGAACCTGTCACGCTTCTGTAAATACTAAAATGATTAAACAGCCGATAATCCTGACAATACATCTGTGGGGACCATCACATTTAAATACTACAGAAAAAAACAACAACAATTTCTTCCTGGAGAGACCCTGCAGTGAGCAGAGCATTCTCGGAGATTACAGTATTTTATTAAAATGCCTTGCACGGGAGCCAGTATCCGGGGTGCGTATCGCATGTTAGGAAATATTTTGATCTAGAGGGATCTAGACCCCGAAGAGTCTTTGCGGAAAAGCGCCATTGTAAATCTGGTCGGCTGATGAGATTAACTCTCGACATGCCTACGTTATCCAAGTAAGATCGTCCAGTGCGGCGCACTATAAAGATCCAATTTATTACGGGTAGATTCAAGTTTGAAGTTTACATATCATTTAGTGGTATTTTCATCGGATAATGTGTTAAAACATGAAAATAAGCGGACTAGCCAGTGTCCCTGCTCCTCGAGTTGAGTGTTTGTTTTAGAGTTTGATGCCGACGATTGTTCCAGAGTGTTAGCCAAACAAATTATTACAGCATTCATCAGAAAAAAGGATATCAGATATTTTGAGATAGTTTTTAATAAATATTTAAAATAAAAAATAATCTGGCAAAAGACAATACAATGTTGGTTTAATTAGATAACGACAACTATAAAACAGCACTAACATACTGATAGGAACAATAATATAAAAATAAAACCATAAATTGGCAGTTGTAATTCATTACCATTTAATTGATGTAATCTTTCAGATATACTGGTATGTCTAGGCCTTATTTCAGTTTTATAAGGTTTGTGTGAGTGTTAAACACACACTGATAAATGATATGAACAATTGTTTCAGGAGATATTTAAAGGAAATGTAAAATTGGCCAGTTGAAGAAAGATTTTAAT
>CM037777.1:48065071-48075071 GCA_021229015.1 Solen grandis
CAGAGCGTTTACCACTGTGCCACAGTGGTTTAATGCTCCTACTACAACTTTAAATACCCTACCTTTCGCTAATTAATTCCTGTAAACCGTGCGGAATGTATCGAGAATCGAGTTAAGAAAAATAATTATATATTCGGTGAAGTAACCGTGAAATGTCTGCGTTTGTAACAGGTTAAAAGGTTAAAAAAAATAGGACAATACTGGCATATAACCAGAGCAATAAACAATGGTAAAACTTATAAATAAATAAATAAATAAATAAATAAATAAATAAATAAATAAATAAATAAATAAATAAATGAAATTAGAGAATTTAAGAAATTAAGAAAAATATCTTAAAGCTATTCGTTTCAGCGGGTAACACTGACTTTATTTTTTTTTATCAAAATTCACATTTATCTTTAGTAGAATGCTAAAGGATATTCCAAATTTTAAGATTCCTGTATTTAAAAACACATTAATTGAAAATAAAATTAAAATGTTGAGGGTTAAAAAAGTAACATTTTAGATTTTTTTGTTTTTTGTTGTTTTATAAACATTTGATTAAAATTCATTAAAGAAAAGAACAGTTTTAGTGAAAAAAGAATTGTGGTAGTTTTTTAATTTAATTTTGAAATTTATTAAAGTATTTAGAATGCAATCTATCCAATTATTAATGTTTTGATTTTTTTCAACAACTTAAACGCCTTTAACATAATTATAGTGAATACAATGGTCAGTTCTAAATTGTTTGGGAATAAATGTTTTGTCTCAAATGAATTAATATGAAAAATACATTCCTATTTCGGAAATTAAAATTTTATTAGTATGTCACAAACTACTTGTAAATATTCCAATACTCATGTTAATTAAGGTTATTTTTTATTCATAATGTATCTGTTAGCCTGCAAAATCGAATGCACAAATAACACAGTATGTATTATAAGGGGATGTAGCTCAGTGGTAGAGCGTTCGCTTCGCATGTGAAAGGCCCCGGGTTCAATCCCCGGCATCTCCAAACATTATTTCACTATTATTACTATTATTTTAGGCAGCGCCTCTTGGATTTATAAGAAAAATAGGTTGTGAATGTTAACTCTAAAAAATAAACGTGTGCGCTAATATTTAAAAGCGTGCGAGCGATCTTCTTTGCTAAACGACATTATTTATATTATTTTTCAAACTGCGGTCCTACGACAACCATGTTTCTGCATTTAAAAACCACTGCTGTAGGCATTTTATAGCATGCTGTCAAAAAGAAATATTATGAAAATAAATCAACTTAAAATTTAAAGAGAATCAATTTTCTGAAACTTAGTTTTTTTTATCCAATCTTTTGTAGCCAGACTATTCTATTAAAGACATGTGTAATTAACGGGATATGTACCCAAATGCTGAACCAATCGTCCCTTGATTGAAAAAAAGTGAATTGATGCTTGTTACATTTGTTTCGGCAGCCATTTTACGCTTGCGTAAAACCAAGCTTGTTTTACATTGATATGATTTTAATAGCTCTATTCAGAATCAATGACATCTAAGGCGGAACGATACACATGGATTAGATGTGGGTGAACAGCACACCGATGACATTAACATACTGAGTTGTTATCAATCTCTTCTTTGTTTTCACATTGTATATGAAGACCTTACATTTAAACCGTTTAAGAACATCGAATATTGAGCAACAGTTTAATCAAGATATATCGAGTATCCTTATAAGGGAAAGCAGCTTAAGAGGTGTTTAGATACTATAATTATTTGCGGTATGGATTAAAAAAACAACAACAACAACAACAACAAAAACAACAAAAAAACAAAACAAAACGACAAAACGATAGCACTAGCTACAATTACCTGAAAAGAAAGTTGACATCATATTATGTCTAAAAACGAACATCTGTCTTATTATTTTTCAATACTGAATACCCAGTGAAGATATATATAAATATAGCGTTTGGAATACCTCTATATACAAATTACGTTTAGATACGGGTGAAATGAAGTTGATAAAATTAGGCATGGTGCATGTTTATCAGAACAAACGTCCTTATTATTCTCAACAGCATACTGATCTCGGACAAGACATATTAATCCTTATTTATTTATTTATTTATTTATTTATTTATTTAGCCTGAGTATTCAGACAAATAATTCCTCATGAAATATAAGTCTCCAATGCCTTTTGGTTATAATTAACAATGATTTACATACTAGATAAAAATGATTATGAATTTGTTCAAAAATACATAAATCATTATTCAATACATAAATTAGTTACTCGGTTTATTTACTTTGTGCTAATTCGAAATGAAATGTTTAAGTTTTTTTGTTTTTTTTATTGTTGTTGTTTTAGGGAGAGACTGAGGCGAAGATAAAGTTCTGGAATTCGTTAATTGTTGGAATGATGTGTTCCCGGGTGTCTTGGATGTGATTAGATATTGCTAGGAATAATGGGAATATTTTAACATTAAGGTTAATGATGAATAATACTAATAAATTTAATTATCGTCACTGTCTACGGAATATATAGCTCAAGGGGATTATTTTCCTCGCCCATTTTACACGACAGATGTATTTCTTCAAGTGACTGTTGTGTACTGTTTTAACAATTTCATTTACCTAAGTACATGTCATAATTTCTATTTCAATAGGTTGAGTATGAGTATACTGCGTAACATGTTTTACTCTCTGCACATCTATAAATATATTTAAAATTACCAACGTATATAGCACCAAAATGAATCTATTCGACACTTCATATGACATTGTATCTTCCTATCCAAGAATTTAAATCATTCATCGTCAGATACGCACGATCGATATCATTTGTTGGCAGTCATGTCATGAAGTGAAACGGAATAAGTCAACCAGGGGTGTGCGACGATGGTGAAACATTAACAAATGATTTGCAAAATAAAATGTGATAAAAACACAACAAGAAAAGTATATGTTCACAGCATTGTCGTTACAGGGGTGGGGATGGAAATTTAAAAAAGATGGGAGAGTAGAGGATATTAAAAAACGCTTTCGTTAAATTAACCAAATTTTAATTAAATCGGAGAGAGAGAAAGAGAGAGAGAGAGAGAGAGAGAGAGATAGGAAGAGAAAGAGAGAGCGAGAGTATGACGGAATATTTTTATATAATTTGGAGAGAGATAGAGAGAGAGAGAGAGAGAGATCTGGTCTCAAATAAGAAATTATTCCAAATTGTCTGTAAAAAAAGAAAGCAGCCTGAACATTTTCAATATTGGTACAGAGAGGATGGCTCTTCAAACTACTGTCACGTGACGAGACTTGTCTGGATGGTTAACGTATGTCTCATTTGAATATGTTCCCTGTAAAAGAAATATTCCAAAGATAATTAAATGATGCTATGTAACGAGCAAGACAATATAAAACATCTTGTGTGATAACTTAGGCAGTGTCGTTTCAGAATCAAATTCTAGACACTGAAATTCTACTTAGCTTGATGTTCAAAGTAATTTATTTTGAGTCGAGTACTTAATTTACAACATAGTTCCCGTGCTGATCAATAAAAACAAATCAAACCAATTCAATTCATGGCCCCCTATCACACAGTCAATACAGGGACAAATAGGGGCTGTCATAGCGTATCTCGGCACGTATGCATATTTATTTCGAATTAATCTCTATCTCAAAGAAATTAATCTCGATCACTTGAAAATGCCGACGGGAAGCGATATTTACGGTTAGAGCTGTGCATAAATTACACCTCACTGACAACGGGTTTCAATGTTTTCTTGCTTTATTTACATTCTCTAAAATAGCGCTAGTTTGTTCCCATTAAATCATTTGGGGAGGCTTTAGTCTGTTTTTATTTGACATGATATAATGGTTAACCTAAATTGCGCGTTGCGTCATGGGTCACGAGGCGCAGATTCAGAACACGACAGCGTGGTTATGATTCGGCCGTCTGGGGCCGCCGGCCGATGTGCCGGGACCATACAAGCAGAACAGCTCGGGAGTAGCGTGCACTCCTGCAACCGTCACGGTCCCGCGTCACAGGTTATCACGACATCATTTCCATGACAAACAAGCACAGAATGGACTCACCCTGCGTTCCTGAGGTGTTGTCAACCGTCCTGACGGGTACACCGCCGTCACAGATGAATTCAGGTGATGTGGTAGTTTATTCGTCATTTAACCACGATCCACTGTCAATTAATGTGTTAAACGTGACAACTGAATGGTTGTTTATAGCCATGTCGACACTTTCAGAGTCTAAACTACTGAGCAAATTTACATTACATCTCCCTTTTTCGGGTCAACATACAGCGGCGTTTGCCAATAATGCAACAAAAAGATTGTTTTTTTTTCAGCTGCTTTTGAAAGTGACAATAGCCAAACTGTTGAATGCTGTTAATATATGATGTATTGCACTTCAACCTCTCTGTCTTCATATAATTATTTATTCATATCTCAAATGGTTAACGCACTGTAGCGCACTTTTTTTCTCTAATCATCATTAAAAGATTGATACGGTTGTACTACGCCATGGACATTTTTTTTTCCAATTTAACCTTCTTTTTCTTTTCAATTTAACCTTGTTGACATACCAAGCTTTCTTTTTTTTTTAAGTCGATGTT
The DNA here is from genome assembly GCA_021229015.1 of Solen grandis. Taxonomy (NCBI): domain Eukaryota; kingdom Metazoa; phylum Mollusca; class Bivalvia; order Adapedonta; family Solenidae; genus Solen; species Solen grandis. The sequence continues at coordinate 48,069,658 of CM037777.1, forward strand.
CTTTGTGTTGGATTTGTGGCACGAGGCAGCATCAAATGTTATATCACACAGTTGAATTGATTAAAAAAAATGTCACTGGCACTCCTGTTGAAAGTCGTTTCTGTTAAATCATTCGAGGCCCTTGTTATCTTATAATGTGATCTATCATTGAAATGTCGTATCCAACTGTTTTACTTCCTCTCTCTCTCTCTCTCTCTCTCTCGTGTTTTCAATAAACGCACATTTCATTTAATTTGATGGGTTTATATAGATTATATACTAGGTTATACGTTATATTATAATTTAAAAAAAAACCACACACACAATAGATGTACAATTTTCATAGGGTTTAGAAAATCAGCTTTATGTACTTTCCATTTTAGTTTCTAAGCATATATCTATAAATAAAATATAGTGCCATTGCGTTCACTTCCATTATAAGTTGGAGAAATATACCCTAATAGATTTTAAGGATACTTATACCATTTTACATACACTGCATTCGTGTTTCTAGTCTAAAGCCGTTACTAAACGTATGGATATGTATATACACACACATTTCAAAAGAAATTTCATTAATTCAAATGTATTATTTCTATCAGAAATATATCATTAAAGGCTAGAACAATCCCCGATATACCAACACGTTCAAAATAAAGGAAAATGGTTATATATATTATACTTAAATATTTCATAAAGAATTATCGAGCACGTGAGTATACGCAACCAATTAATTATATAATGAGAAGATAATTTTTTACGCTTCTGTGTGTTTTTGTGTGTTTTAGTCCTCCAAAAGACCTAAGGAAGATAACTACTCAGTTGCATTTCGCCTTCTCCAAGCGACATTTTGAATTACCTCCCATACCTTTATAGTTTATACTGGTTTCAATTATGGCTGGGAAGTATGCAAGAAATGACATTTGCTAGACTGTTAAAAGTTACAAAATATATTTGCACTGTTCAATAAGAGACAGACGGTGGGTACGTTAGATAATTCATAGATTATGAAAATGATGCAGATGAAATGTAGATCGAAATTATTCGATTATTATTTTAGCTTTATTAATCACATGTGAAAGCATTACAAACTTTGTTGTCAATAGTAATGATTGATAGGACTAGAATCTAAATAGGTTGCTGATGATGATATTAATTACGATAGATACGTTCATGTACATGCTTATGAATAAGTATTATATACTTAAATAGATGGAATAACCTGTCACAAATTAAATTCGCACAAATTCTTATTATATAAGTACAAAAAATGCAATAACTGATAGAAAACTGACAAAAATAAGTATAAGGAACAAAAATAAGTATAAGAAATGGTATCCAATTGACAACGTACATGTGTGTTATATGTACATGTGTGTTATATGTACATATGTGTTATATGCACATGTGTTATATATGGAATTGCATTATATATGCATGTGTGTTATATATGCACAGTTAGTTTACAAACATTGTAAGTATAACTTCTTTACACGAGGCCTTCTGAAATAAAACATCAATGTTATGTACAAAATGGTGATAAAAGAAATATAATAACAACAAGCAAACAATGCGTGTTATATATGCACGTGTACTATATATGTATGTTTGTTACATATCAAATGTTTCTTAACAGTTTAACTGGTAAAACCTAGCTGTTATGTCGAGTTTAATATTTAACCAATGAGAAACAGAAAAACGCAAATGAATAAAGAAAATAATGAAAACAGAAGACTAGTTGAGTTTTCGGGAAAAAAATGACTGCTGTATGTAAAATAAATGTATTCTAGGGATGTTTCTACGTACAAGGGAAAAGGGATATAAATATAAGGATTCTGAAATAATGTAAAAAGATAAAAAACATAAAATTAATGAAAAGAAAAAAAAAAAAAAAAATTATAAAAAAAAATATATTTATAATAAATAAAATAAAATAGAATTAAAAAGATTCAATGCAATTTAAGACAACTATTACGTAATTTGCTATGATATGACTGCTTTGTAATGAACATGAACTATAAAACAAATCACACACACACACACACTAAAATCAATCTTAACTAAGGTAAAATTAAAAAAAAAAATCTAAGGCAATTTAAGACGACTGTCACGTACTTGGTTAGATATGATTTACATGCGTACTTTTGAAAGCGTGCCCAACCGTCCATTTACATGTATCCTGTTACTTGGAAAAACGGCCGTGGTCGGCGGTAGCTAGGTGCTCCACCTACATTACAAAGGAAATAATTGCCGACAAAAATGGAGAAAATATTTAATTAATGACCAAACAATGGAAAAAAAATCTGGGCCGATCAAAGTTCATGATGAACACTAATAATTATTGCCAGTGGAAATTACAGCTAGAAAATGTATCAGGACTGGGTATTAAAAGTCTGCAGACATTGTGTTGGTACTGAACAGTTTTATTACGTGCGAAGAAAGCAAAAACCTCTCCAATCATGTAACTGATGATGACATAAAATTGACTGCTACGTCCCACAGACTTTCCTCACAATTCGTCTCCCCGACTGGCACGTGGTTTTGTGTCAATGTCTTCATAGACATTCAGTAAAAATACCCTTATTTTTTAATTATTAAGTTTGCTCGCAACGTGAACCTACGCCACAGAAATTGCATAACCGAGCATCGTGAAATTGAGGAAAAATGCAGAACGCTCCATAGACTGTGGGGCGACACGGCCGGTGGTAAGGGTTTATTAATTTTAGTTTTATTATCTCAATCTGCAACTTAATACTAATTGTTTTAATATACCCCTATACACCGTGCAGACCCCACACGGATTCGAATGTTAAACAAGTGTTTTATTGTGCAATGTGGGGAGAACAAGCCAGAGTCAGGCATCAGGAGGGCCGTGTTTGTTGTTTCAGTTTGATATCTAACCCGGTGTCGCATTATATTCACTGCCCCGTAATCGCTGTACTTATCTTAGCGCTAATAGGGGGCGTTGTTTATGGGGACATTGTCAGGCACTCAAGAGAAATACAGTTATGAACGTATCTTGGGAAACATATTCACATACTTTTTTTGGATGTTATGTTGTAAAAAATGACTTTTTTTTCAAATTTTACTTTTGCAATTTTAATGAGTAGGTGTATAAACAAAGAGTAAAAAATAATTGCATTATCATTATGCTTTCTTAGTGGTTTTAAATAATTTGACAAAGAAGCGTCTTATGTTATATTCAAAATATATCGTACTGAATTATATTATTTGTGAAGTATATAACATCATATTGCCGCGATGATTACGGTATCATATTTTGATGATACACTAATACGATGACTCATTATATATATCACATTTTTATGTATTATTCGACGTTTTTTTGTGTTTATTTCAAAAGACTATATTTCTTAGCATATTGTTTTATCACATACCATTATGCTTTATAGTATATTATCTTATATCATATCACATTATTTCATGTTTTATCTACTGCATTTGTGAAAGCCATAAGGTATGTCTGAATGTCCCTATGGAATGCCTATATATACCATTACTCTATGTCCTCTTCGTGTGGATAATTTAGTTTTGAAAGTTTGTTTGGTAGTTGTTGCGGGATTAAGATTTTACTGTTCAAAAAGCCAGTTTTCGGCAAAAATTTATAAATTATATTGCAAATGGCACAGGTTATCTATAGTTATATACTCGTATATTTAAATCATGATCAAGTATTGTGTCCTTTTAGCTTGGTCTTTGTCTGCTGATTTGGACCGTGAGATCGGAGTGAGACTGGGAGGGAATCTATTGCCGATTCTCTTCTAATATGAATGCAATATTGTATTGAAGCTAATGGTGGCAAGGGTATCGAACGTGTGTCAGGCGACGAAATTTCTTGGCTTCAATTGATCTTTTTCTCTATGCTGCAGACTTTCATACATGTCTTGATGCCTTCAATTACAAATGTTCTGTCACTAAATTGTTTATCTTAGCAAAAATGAAAATATCTTATTCGAGCAAGAGATATCTTAAATTTAACCTCCTTATAATTAGAATATATGCGTAAAAATCACGTGGTTATATGGTATGTAAATGCCTAAAAATGATAATATTATTAATTAGGCATATCATAACATATAAATTTGGATATCTTCTACTGAGCCTTGAAATATAGATATTACGTTTGAAATTGAAATTTATGAAGGACAACAGATACTTAATTTAACCCACTAATTTTTGTGTCACCTACTGTAAGCAGAGGTCACACATAGGGATACGTCGTCTGTCTGTCACACTTTTTTTCTGTCACACTTTTTCTGTCACGCTTTGACAAATGTGTTCCAAAGAACCTCTTTTTATCTTTTATACTTTGTTTTAGAATCATTCCGTGATTCAATATGCCAACATAACTGTTCTTAAGGGAATAATGTCTTACAGACATATTGCAGAATAAATTTTAAAATGTTAAGCTTGAATAATTCAGTGTGTTGTTATTTTGAACATACGTTGATCAACATATTCAGGAATGACACGCTCAGCTAGACCGTTTATATAAGGTAGATAATATAAATCATTAATTTAACCAGAGTTACATTTTAAATCTTTGTAAATCTTATCATTCTGGTTAAATAAGGACTATGTTCGGTTCTGTTGCTTATTGATCGGGACATCCGTGTACATTTAGTGTAGTTTATCATAATTCCATTTATGATTTAACAATATGACTCAAACTATAATTGATATGTTTATTTCTTCATTTATCACTCATTACTCTCTGAATTTTTTTTCATATTTGTTACCGATGTGTATAGTTTTTATTTAATTTCGAATAAATTCCTGATTATTTCCATTTAAAGAAGCTGAACCTCTTATATACGCGTTTTAGCTCAGAATTTATTTTGTTATAATTCTATCTCGGATCAGTTATCCGTATGTGCGCATGTCACAAATTACGCAAAATTAGTTTTTAAACAATACAGCGTTACATGGAGGTCAAGTATGTATTTTTGAGGGCCATTTACCTGTTTTAGCTGACCAAAGAGCTTGGCCTATGTTTGATAGTGAAAATAGCATTACAATTATTGTGATATTTAATGGTTTTGATGGTCAATGATATTACCACTTCATCCAGATTATAATCGTGACATTCCTTGTCTCTCCACTTTCACGAACTATGGTTAATATTATCGCCTTCTCTCTCTCTCTCCATTTCTCTTTTCTATTCAATGAGTGTTAATAACGTAAAATCAGCTAATTTACTTATCAACAAATAAGGAAATTTATGTGAATGCCAAATGAATTGTTTCTTGAAATGAGCAAGACGAATCTGAATACCTCAAAATACAAAATATTTCTTTTTCGAAATAAATCATCCATAAAGTAAAATCTTTATATAGTAAAGAAGATCTGACATAATCTTTAAAAAGTGACATTAACATGCGTTTTACTCGGCTTAAATATAGAAAACAGACTAT
>CM037777.1:48075171-48125171 GCA_021229015.1 Solen grandis
TTGTTAATCAGTTTCTATGCTTCAAGTTGTGATATATAAGAAAAAGAATGTTCGACTAGTGCGACTTATATACTTGTTTGAACTATTTGCTGTTTTTGCAATTTTGTTTCTAATTTTGCCGCTAGAGGGCGTTTTGCTTAAAATCACTCTTTTGCTTATAACTCAAAACATTAAAGTCTGATTGAAATGCAGTTTTCAGCATTTTGTTCCTTGTTGACAGCACCACAGAATGTGATGGATTTCAAGGGACAGGGTATGGGAAAATATTTGCGCTAGAAGAGTTTGAATGTTCTAACATTGCAAAAAAAAAAAAAAAAAATGTGCAAATGAGAGTAGGTCTTCAAAAACCTTTTCGTTCTGTTTCATATTGAAAATTGTGGCTGAGTTGAAATAAAGTGTTCAAGTTGATTAGGTTAAAAGCGAAAACCGAGATACCGCTTGCGGTTCTAGTTTTTTTTTTTTATTATTTTTCCAATTCCACCCATTTTTGTGTCCAGCCTAGCGGCCAGATGAGAAAAGCTACAGTTATGAAATTTTGGGCATGGAGTCATCTTTATCTGAACATGTGCCTAAATGGTCAAACTTTTCACATTTATTTCTGATTTAGCCACTAGGAGGCGCAATGCATATAATCACTGTTTTGCTAATAACTCAAAAATTTGAAACCTGATTTAGATGCGGTTTTTTACATAATGTTCCTTGTTGACAGCCCAATCAAATATGATGGATATCTTATCATCGAGTACTGGAAAAAAATTGTTCTAGGAGAGGTTGAATGTTCGAACCTTGGAAAAAAGTGGAAAAATGAGGGTAGGTCTACGAAAAACCTACCCACTTTTGTTAGAGATCAGATAGAATAATTCTGTTTGCTGCATACGATTTGCAAGACATATACGCACAAAATATATGGGTTGGCGAATTAAGGAAATGCGTGGTTTGTCCTCTAGAAACGGACAAACTTCACTAAATTTTAGGAAAAATTAAAATTTCAAAAACATGTTTTTGTCGCTCCTGACTTTATTTTCTGTTCATTCTTCATGAAATTTTCACACGATATGTATTGTTATGTTTGAAAGGGCCTCACAATTCAAAAAGTAAAAAAGAATTGAAAAGGTCAAGGTCATATTACGATTATTGTGTTTTTATTCGGCCACAAATAGCTCCAAAACTAAAAATATTTTATTGAGAGTATTATGAACAAAAGTTTTAGTTCTTAAAGAGCTCTTTCCAGTAATGTTTAGTTTTTGAAGATCGGACTTGATTTGGTCATTATACGGCAGTCCAAAGTTTGATCCTTTTTTGGAATAATTGTAAATCAGGTTTTATGCTTCAAATTCTGATACATAAGAATAAAAAGTTTGACTTGTGCGACTAGTATACTTGATTGAACTATTTGCTGCTTTGCTAGGTACCTAACAGTAAAATTTTAATCAATTTTCTTTCTCATTTTGCCGCTAGGGGGCGCTTTTCTTGAAATCATTCTTTTGCTTATAACTCAAAAAGTTGAAGTCCGATTCGAATGCGGTTTTTTTGCATTCTGTTCCCTGTTGATAGCCTAATAACATATGATAGGATTCGAGGGTCCGTGTGGCTGAAAGCTTTTGAGCTACGGAAGCTTGAATGTTCGAACCTTGCAAAAAAACAAAACAAAAAAAAACTGTGCAAATGAGGGTAGGTCTACGAAAAACCTATCCGTTTTTGTTAAAGATCAGATAGAAGAATTCCGTCTTCGGTATACCATTTAAAAGACGTATACACACAAAATATATGGGATGGCAAATTAAGGAAATGCGTGGTTTGTCCTCTAGAAACGGTCAAACTTCACTCTTTGCTAATCAAAAATTAAGTTTTGAAGCGTTCAGCATTGTCCTTACCACCAAGAATTGAGATTTCAAGACATGGAAATATTCTATGTTCTAACATTGCAAAAAAAAAAAAAAATGTGCAAATGGAGTAGTCTCAAAACTTCGTTCTGTTCTATGAAAATGTGCTGAGTGAATAAGTGTTCAGTGATAGTTAAAGCGAAAACGAAACGCTTGGTCTAGTTTTTTTTTTTTTTTCCAATCCACATTTTTGTGTCCAGCACGGCCAGAAAAACTAGTTATGAATTGGCATGATCTCTTATTGAACATGCCTAAGTCAACTTACATTTATTTCTGATTAGCCACTAGGCCAGCATATAATCACTGTTGCTAATAACTCAAAATTGAAACTGATTAGATGCGTTTACATAATGTTCTTGTTGACAGCCATAAATATGATGATACTTATCCGAGTCGAAAAAAATGTCAGGAGAGGTTGAATGTTCGAACCTTGAAAATGAAATGAGGTAGTCTACGAAACTACCCCTTTTGTTAGAGATCAATAGAATAATTTTTTGGCATACGATTGCAAGACAATACGCACAAATATATGTGGCGATTAAGAATGCGTGTTCCTCTAGAACGCAAACTTCACTAATTAGAAATTAATTTCAAACTGTTTCGCTCCTGACTTATTCGTTCATTCATGAAATTTCACACGAATATTGTTATGTTGAAGGCTCCAATAATAAAATGAAAGCAGCAACGATTGTTTATCGCCACAAATACCCAACTAAAATTTATAGTATATGACAAAATTGTTAAGCTCTTTCGTAATTTTTGAGTCGACTATTTGGTCATATACGCAGTCCAATTTATCTTTTGAAATTGATAGTTACTTAATTGATACAAAAAAGTTGACTTTGCACTAAACTATGAACATCCTTGTATAAGAATTATTCTATTCCAGGCGTTTGAAACATTCTTGCTAACTAAGTAGTCCATGATCGTTTTGTCTGTGATGCCTAATACATATAAGTCGGTCGGTAGTGAACTTGAATTCAACTTCAAAACAAACAAAAAAAATTGCAATGGTACTCAAAAACCTATCGTTTTAAGAAAGAAATTCGTCTCATACATTAAAGCAACAATAGGGTCGATTAAATTTGTCCCAACGTCACTCCTAAATTTTAGGAAAAATTAAAATTTCAAAAACATGTTTTTGTCGCTCCTGACTTTATTTTCTGTTCATTCTTCATGCAATTTTCACACGATATGTATTGTTATGTTTGAAAGGGCCTCACAATTCAAAAAATAAAAAAGAATTGAAAAGGTCAAGGTCATATTACGATTATTGTGTTTTTATTCGGCCACAAATAGCTCCAAAACTAAAAATATTTCATTGAGAGTATATGAACAAAAGTTTTAGTTCTTCAAGAGCTCTTTCCAGTAATGTTTAGTTTTTGAAGATCGGACTTGATTTGGTCATTATACGGCAGTCCAAAGTTTGATCCTATTTTGGAATAATTGTAAATCAGGTTTTATGCTTCAAATTCTGATACATAAGAATAAAAAGTTTGACTAGTGCGACTTATATACTTGTTTGAACTATTTGCTGTTTTTGCAATTTTGTTTCTAATTTTGCCGCTGGAGGGCGTTTTGCTTAAAATCACTCTTTTGCTTTTAACTCAAAATGTTAAAGTCTGATTGAAATGCGGTTTTCAGCATTTTGTTCCTTGTTGACTGCACCACAGAATGTGATGGATTTCAAGGGACAGGGTATGGGAAAATATTTGCATGTTCTAACATTGCAAAAAAAACAACAACAACAAAACTGTGCAAATGAGAGTAGGTCTTCAAATACCTTTTCGTTCTGTTTCATATTGAAAATTGTGGCTGAGTTGAAATAAAGTGTTCAAGTTGATTAGGTTAAAAGCGAAAACCGAGATACCGCTTGCGGTTCTAGTTATTTTTATTATTTTTCCAATTCCACCCATTTTTGTGTCCAGCCTAGCGGCCAGATGAGAAAAGCTACAGCTATGAAATTTTGTGCATGGAATCATCTTTATCTGAATATGTGCCTAATTGGTCAAACTTTTCACATTTATTTCTGATTTAGCCACTAGGGGGCGCAAAGCATGTAATCACTGTTTTGCTAATAACTCAAAAATTTGAAACCTGATTTAGATGCGGTTTTTTACATAATGTTCCTTGTTAACAGCCCAATCAAATATGATGGATATCTTATCATCGAGTACGGAAAAAATTGTTCTAGGAGAGGTTGAATGTTCGAACCTTGGAAAAAAGTGGAAAAATGAGGGTAGGTCTACGAAAAACCTACCCACTTTTGTTAGAGATCAGATAGAATAATTCTGTTTGCTGCATACGATTTGCAAGACATATACGCACAAAATATATGGGGTGGCGAATTAAGGAAATGCGTGGTTTGACCTCTAGAAACGGTCAAACTTCACTAAATTTTAGGAAAAATTAAAATTTCAAAAACATGTTTTTGTCGCTCCTGACTTTATTTTCTGTTCATTCTTCATGAAATTTTCACATGATATGTATTATTATGTTTGAAAGGGCCTCACAATTCAAAAAATAGAAAAGAATTGAAAAGGTCAAGGTCATATTACGATTATTGTGTTTTTATTCGGCCACAAATAGCTCCAAAACTAAAAATATTTCATTGAGAGTATATGAACAAAAGTTTTAGTTCTTAAAGAGCTCTTTCCAGTGATTTTTAGTTTTTGAAGATCGGACTTGATTTGGTCATTTTACGGCAGTCCAAAGTTTGATCCTTTTTTGGAATAATTGTAAATCAGGTTTTATGCTTCAAATTCTGATACATAAGAATAAAAAGTTTGACTTGTGCGACTAGTATACTTGATTGAACTATTTGCTGCTTTGCTAGGTACCTAACAGTAAAATTTTAATCAATTTTCTTTCTCATTTTGCCGCTAGGGGCGCTTTTCTTGAAATCATTCTTTTGCTTATAACTCAAAAAGTTGAAGTCCGATTCGAATGCGGTTTTTTGCATTCTGTTCCCTGTTGATAGCCTAATAACATATGATAGGATTCGAGGGTCCGTGTGGCTGAAAGCTTTTGAGCTACATAAGGTTGAATGGTCGAACCTTGCAAAAAACAAAACAAAAATAAAAAAAACTGTGCAAATGAGGGTAGGTCTACGAAAAACCTATCCGTTTTTGTTAGAGATCAGATAGAAGAATTCTGTCTCCGGCATACCATTTGAAAGACGTATACACACAAAATATATGGGGTGGCGAATTAAGAAAATGCGTGGTTTGTCCTCTAGAAACGGTTAAACTTCACTAAATTTTAGGAATAATTAAAATTTCAAAAACATGTTTTTGTCGCTCCTGACTTTATTTTCTGTTCATTCTTCATGAAATTTTCACACGATATGTATTGTTATGTTTGAAAAGGCCTCACAATTCAAAAATATAAAAAAGAATTGAAAAGGTCAAGGTCATATTACGATTATTGTGTTTTTTATTCGGCCACCAATAGCTCCAAAACTAAAAATATTTCATTGAGAGTATATGAACAAAAGTTTTAGTTCTTAAAGAGCTCTTTCAAGTGATGTTTAGTTTTTGAAGATCGGGCTTGATTTGGTCATTATACGGCAGTCCAAAATTTATTCCTTTTTTGGAATAATTGTAAATCAGTTTTTATGCTTCAAATTCTGATACATAAGAATAAAAAGTTTGACTTGTGCGACTAGTATACTTGATTGAACTATTTGCTGCTTTGCTAGGTACCTAACAGAAAATTTTAATCAATTTTCTTTCTCATTTTGCCGCTAGGGGGCGCTTTTCTTGAAATCATTCTTTTGCTGATAATTCAAAAAGTTGAAGTCCGATTCGAATGCGGTTTTTTGAATTCTGTTCCCTGTTGATAGCCTAATAACATATGATAGGATTCGAGGGTCCGTGTGGCTGAAAGCTTTTGAGCTACGGAAGGTTGAATGTTCGAACCTCGCAGAACAAAAAAATAAATAAATAAAACTGTGCAAATGAGGGTAGGTCTACAAAAAACCTATCCGTTTTTGTTAGAGACTTGATGACTTAATGTTTTGTTTATTCGTCATGAAATTTTTACACGTTATGGTTTTTAAGTTTGAAAGGGCCTCACAATTAAAAAGTTAACAAAACATTGAAAAGGTCAAGGTCATATTATGATAAGTGTGTTTTTATTCGGCCACAAAGTGCTCCAAATCTAAAAAATATTTCATTGAGAGTATATGAACAAAAGTTTTAGTTCTAAATAGTTCTTTCGTATAATGTTTAGTTTTTGAAGATCGGACTTGATCTGTTCATTTTACGGCAGTCCAAAGTTTGATCCTTTTTTGGAATAATTGTTACTCAGTTTTTATGCTTGAAATTGTGATATATAAGAAAAAGAATGTTCGACTAGTGCGACTTATATACTTGTTTGAACTATTTGCTGTTTTTGCAATTTTGTTTCTCATTTTGCCGCTAGCTTATAACTCAAAACGTTAAAGTCTGATTGAAATGCGGTTTTCAGCATTTTGTTCCTTGTTGACAGCACCAAAAATGTGATGGATTTCAAAGGATAGGTTATGGGAAAATATTTGCGCTAGAAGAGTTTGAATGTTCTAACATTGCAACAAAAAAAAAATAAATAAATAAAAAAAAAATGTGCTAATGAGAGTAGGTCTTCAACAAACCTTTTCGTTCTGTTTCATATTGAAAATTGTGGCTGAGTTGAAATAAAGTGTTCAAGTTGATTAGGTTAAAAGCGAAAACCGAGATACCGCTTGCGGTTCTAGTTTTTATTATTTTTCCAATTCCACCCATTTTTGTGTCCAGCCTAGCGGCCAGATGAAAAAAGCTACAGCTATGAAATTTTGGGCATGGAGTCATCTTTATCTGAACATGTGCCTAAATGGTCAAACTTTTCACTTTTGTTTCTGATTTAGCCACTAGGGGGCGCAATGCATGTAATCACTGTTTTGCTAATAACTCAAAAATTTGAAACCTGATTTAGATGCGGTTTTTTACATAATGTTCCTAGTTGACAGCCCAATCAAATATGATGGATATCTCATCATCGAGTACGTGAAAAAAATTGTTCTAGGAGAGGTTGAATGTTCGAACCTTGGAAAAAAGTGAAATAATGAGGGTAGGTCTACGAAAAACCTTCCCACTTTTGTTAGAGATCAGATAGAAGAATTCTGTTTGTTGCATACGATTTGCAAGACATATACGCACAAAATATATGGGGTGGCGAATTTAGGAAATGCGTGGTTTGTCCTCTAGAAAAGGCCAAACTTCACTAAATTTTAGGAAAAATTAAAATTTCAAAAACATGTTTTTGTCGCTCCTGACTTTATTTTCTGTTCATTCTTCATGATATTTTCACACAATATGTATTGTTATGATTGAAAGGGCCTCACAATAAAAAAAATTAAAAGAAATTTGAAAAGGTCAAGGTCATTTTACGATTATTGTGTTTTTATTCGGCCACAAATAGCTCCAAAACTAAAAATATTTAATTGAGAGTAAATGAACAAAAGTTTTAGTTCTTAAAGAGCTCTTTCCAGTGATTTTTAGTTTTTGAAGATCGGACTTGATTTGGTCATTATACGGCAGTCCAAAGTTTGATCCTTTTTTGGAATAATTGTAAATCAGGTTTTATGCTTCAAATTCTGATACACAAGAATAAAAAGTTTGACTTGTACGACTAGTATACTTGATTGAACTATTTGCTGCTTTGCTAGGTACCAAACAGTAAAATTTTAATCAATTTTCTATCTCATTTTGCCGCTAGGGGGCGTTTTCTTGAAATAATTCTTTTGCTTATAACTCAAAAAGTTGAAGCCTGATCCAAATGCGGTTAATTGAATTATGTTCCTTGTTGATAGCCTAATAAAATATGATAGTTTCTAGGTATGAGTGGCTGAAACTTTTTGAGCTAGTAACGGAAGGTTGAAAGTTCGAATCTCGTAAAAAAACTGCAAATGAGGGTAGGTCTACGAAAAACCTATCCATTTTTGTTAGAAATCAGATAGAAGAATTCTGTTTGCTGCAAATGATTTGCAAGACATATACGCACAAAATATATGGGGTGGCGAATTTAAGAAATGCATGGTTTGTCCTCTAGAAAAAGGTCAAACTTCACTAAATTTTAGGAAAATTAAAATTTCAAAAACATGTTTTTTTGTCGCTCCTGACTTTATTTTCTGTTCATTCTTCATGAAATTTTCACAAGTTATGTATTGTTATGTTTGAAAGGGCCTCACAATTAAAAAGTTAAAAAAACATTGAAAAGGTCAAGGTCATATTACGATAATTGTGTTTTTATTCGGCCCCAAAGTGCTCCAAATCTAAAAATATTTCATTGAGAGTATATGAACAAAAGTTTTAGTTCTAAATAGTTCTTTCGTATAATGTTTAGTTTTTGAAGATCGGACTTGATCTTTTCATTTTACGGCAATCCAAAGTTTGATCCTTTTTTGGAATTATTGTTATTCAGTTTTTATGCTTAAAATTGTGATATATAAGAAAAAGAATGTTCGATTAGTGCGACTTATATACTTGTTTGAACTATTTGCTGCATTTCTAGGTACCTAATTGTAAAATTTTTATCATTTTTTTTTCTCATTTTGCCGCTAGAGGGCGCTTTGCTTAAAATCACTCTTTTGCCTATAACTCAAAACGTTAAAGTCTAATTGAAATGCGGTTTTCAGCATTTTGTTCCTTGTTGACAGCACCACAGAATGTGATGTGATGACAGGGTATGGGGAAATATTTGCGCTAGAGGAGTTTGAATGTTCTAACATTCCAAAAAAAACCCACAAAAAAACTGTGCAAATGAGAGTAGGTCTTCAAAAACCTTTGCGTTCTGTTTCATATTAAAAATTGTGGCTGAGTTGAAATAAAGTGTTCAAGTTGATTAGGTTAAAAGCGAAAACCAAGATACCGCTTGCGGTTCTAGTTTTCTTTATGTTTCTCACTATACTATTGTTAAATCGAGCAACACCTCGCTTGATGCAGCTTCTGATTATTCTTTATTTCCTGGACATATCTGAAGATTACAAGAGTATATTATATGATTATAACAAAACAACATATAAACTGAACAGAACTTAACTGGTGATAATGGTGATGATGTTTATGGTGACGATAATGACATTGAATGCAGGTCCTGTAGATAGAAACGACACCTATAATGAGGATGGTATTAAACATGAGAAGATCATAAACAGATGATGATGATGATGATGATGATGATGATGATGGATGATGTTTATGGTGACGATGATGTGTTTTCAAAAATGTAAACACGGAATGATACAAAATAATAAAATACATTTATAACCAAAATACGACCGTACTCTTATATCATTATATAGTAGACGAATCATATTGGGTAAGAATTGCATACAAGTCGATTATATTGACATCTTATCGAAACGAAACATGAGCTGACAAATCAATAAAAATATGCTTTGGAGGTGACTATAAATGTTACATTAATTATTAACGAGGATTACTAGTGTAGATATAAAAATGGATGTTATTACTTTAGAAGATGTAAGCTATGACTTAATATATTCTGTCCAAGCTCTGTGAATGTTACTAAACAACAAACCCAAAAATACATCATGTCTTAAGAAGAAGTTTTTTTTTCTAATAATGGACATTGTATACCTAACAAGTATTAACAAGACACTTTTTAAGCAACAGACACTATTTGTTTCATACGCGTGTTCAATAGTCCTGAATAATTTGTCTCTGCATGTCTTAATTGCATTACAATCTAAAAGTAAGTGGTCTGTGAGACATACATCTCCAATATCTAAGTAACATTTAATACACGTTAATTATCGGCAAGTGTAGATCATATTGCACAGGAAAAATGCCAACTTCAGGGAAATCGGGCGGCTACTGCAATCATAGAATACGGTATCCGCGAACCATAAAGGATTTTATAAATTATAAATATAGATTCAATACTGTTCATGACGCTATTGCCTGAAATGGAGACCCCCCCCCTCCTCCCTTTTCTTTCACTCTCACGGAATGTTGGGTGACCATGCGTCTGTAGATGGGTATTGATATAAACGTTATACACAAATATAGTTAAACATCTAATTCTTAGTCATTGTCCATCTGTGAACGAGCTGTTTCAAGTGGTTTATAAAGTTTCACCATCATCATCAAATAATCTAATTATATTAAGAATATAAAAAAGAGGACAAAATGAAAGCAAAAAATATCTTGAGTTATGTTCTATCATTGACGATTAATAGATTAAATTTGTTAGATATTAAACGCGAAAATCGCAATCGATTTTTGGCATGATAGGGGTATGTTGAACACAGTCTTGCAGACTTGGGACATATCTTTAATTTGATAATAATTATCGTTCACTTAATAAAATATTCATATTTTGATGACTATAAACCGTGACATATATTTAGGCAATCACCTAGGGGCTAGCTATAGTTCTCCTCTGTCGATTTACATATATACAGTTTCTTTAGATGTCGTTGCTTAAACAGCATTTTTTAAAGAATGAATATTTTGAACAATCTATAATTATAATTTCAAAATACTTTTTGAAATATTTATTTAAGAGATATTTCTATCCATGTCCAGTTACATTATTTTTATTATATATTTACCGGTACGTATTGTAACACCAACCTTCCTTAAAAGTTTTTCTTCTTCTTCTTCACAGAGTACTTTATTATTATTCTTTCACAGATCACCTTAATTTCACAAAAAACTTAATCTCAAACCAATGTACCAGATAAAAAGAAATATGTACACAGGTTAACGTATGGTGATACCGGTTACGTGATATCATGTTTTCCAATAACTTCTGTCCTCAGAAAAAAATATGTAACGGCGACTTGATCCTGAAATTTGTAAATTTCCCGGAGTATTGCTTATGCAAAACTTTGTTGATCAAACGCTTGCAATTATTTTTTTTCCAATAAGCGTCTAAATCACCCCGTTGTTGCGGTAAAATCAAAACATTGAAAAATGTCGATTGAGGAAGATTTTGAACAGTTGTCACGTAATCAGGTATATATTAGACTTTAGTCATAATATGCTTTTAACTATACTCAAGAGAATATCATAATTTATATGAGACCGACGACCGCTGGAACATTTACATGAAGCATAATATTTTACACATCTGGCGCTTCTTCGCTGGACTATTTTATATCCCCCCTTTTTTATGAGAGCATCTATTTATTTTCCTTTGAATTTAGTTCTTTTTCTCTATCTTCATTTTTATTTTTATCAATTTTCGTTAATTGTTTTTTTTCCTTTATTATTTTCTTCCTGCTCTTTTTTCAGCTAGATCTAATCAGTTAAATTTCTATATTATTCTTTTTGTGTAAATTGTAATTAATAGTTATTAACAAAATGTTTAGTGACATGGGTAATCAAAAACTATACAAAATAGTCCACTTTGATACAACTTATTTTTTTAGGAGAGGGTCAACCGCTAATGTTGTTATAACTTGTGGTGCGATCCTTTTGCAGTTCAATATAAATACAATCTTTTCAATACAATCTACATAATGTATGTTAAATCTTTCATTTCATGTAAACATTGTACACTGTAAACTCTTTATAATGCGGGTTTGGGGGTCCAAGGTGGTGATTTGCGCTCTATGTGAATCCGCGTTATTGCTATTTCAGGTTAAAATCCCCCCCCCCCCATCCATTTATAAATACTGTAAGCTATATCGAGTAAAGCCATCCCCCACCCACCCGCTTACACTGTACCGGTAAAATCAGTTTATTTCTCTCAAATTAATATCTTTTAATTATCATACTTTAAACAATTCGGCTCCTTTAATTATATCCTTTCAAAAACAAATGTGCGAAAGTAACTTAAAAGTCGGCGGTATAGGAAACGATAATGGGCTCTTAATTGTTTTACATATGACAGTTTGCCATCATTATTACGCTGACACGTGCTGAAGTGCGAAAACATAACAGGTTCATGTCATTAGTCGGGGGAAAAATAGCCGATATTGGCTTCTTAACTGTTTGACTTATGACAGTTTACCATTGTTCACGCACCTAGGTGTACTAGTGTGACTGGTTTTCAGCCTACAGCGAGAGAAACTAACACGTATCAGGTAATCGGCGGATAACCGGAAACCGCTGTTTGTAAACAAAAATGGCGGCTACAATAGAATGATACATACGAAAAATACGAAAATTGCTATTTTTTTCCAAAAAAAAAAGGGGTCAATGGACATCCGCGTTACATTGGATACAGCGTTGTTCCGAGGAGCGTTATAAGGAGTTTACAGTGTATGTATGTATGTATGTATGTATGTACGTATGATTGCAATAAGATATGATTAAACTTAGACTATTTTTATCAATGTTGCATTTCCATATGGTCCCATATGGTGCTTCCATATTCTACAACTGGTCTTATCATTGTTAAGTAGGCAGTTTCTTTAGTTTTTGTGGAGGCAATGTTCAGATTACATTTTAATAATTCAAGGTTATTGTTGGAATTTGAAGAAGGTTGTAGTTGGGATTTTTTTTTCTTGTGATGGTTAGCACTTGGCATTTATGAGGGTGAAGTTCCATCATCCATTACTTCTCCCACATAGCAAACTTTCAGACTGTAGTTGATGGCAATCTTTGTCTGATGCAATTGTAAGGTAGGAATAGTGTTGTCAGCAAACAGTCTAATTGTTGATGCCGGGTTTTCTTGGATGTGCCATTGCAGTGTGTTTTTTTTTTCACTTTTGGGGGAAAGGGGTGAGGGGGGAAGAATTGCGCAAACAAGCTTATAGAGGAATTTAATACTATGTATAATGTAGGCATTTTGTTGTATTTAACTCTTATTTTATGAAGTTTTATTGCATAAAAGAATAATAAGAACAATGATATAACATGTTTGAACAGTTTTATTAAGAATATAACATTTATCTACAACAGTGAGTCCATGCAAACAATATGGTATGTAAACTCATAATTATGGAAGGGGAAAATGAAAAGAAATGGGGGAAAAATATATTCCAGGCAGGGGGGAATGCCGCCTATATTCTCGGTATATTTTGACCCAAAAAAACACTTCATTGATATAGTAGAGGAAAACTTAAAGAGATGGTCTGAGGACTGATCTCTTGGAGGCTCCAGACTGATCATCCAGTGGGACTGATTCTTGTCCATTCATTGTTACTCTTTGACTGAGTCACCTGAAAAATGCCTTCATCCAATTGTTTGTCCTTCTTTGTATCTATAATGATAATTATAGTGTCCACCATTTTCAAAATTTTGTGATATGTCATTTGTAAATTCCAAAAATGGGTTTCATAACTATGTTGTCTTGTAATCAGTTATAGGATGTTGTTTGTTTAAGTATGTTTCATAATGTGGCTTGTCACTATGTGCTCCATAATTTACAGGAGATGTGTGTCAGTGAAATAGGTCTATAGTTTGCAGGGCTCTTGATCTACATTTTTAGTGCTGTTTTTGGGACCATTCCCTCAGCCAAAAAGTATGGATTTCTTTCCCCATTTTCAAGAAAATTCCCTGCTCTGTATACTAGGTTTCTATTTCATTTTTAACCAATAAAGCCTCTAGACAGGAACTATTTTGTACATATTTGTTATGCCCCCGATGTTGGGCATATAGGAATTGAACCATCCGTTCATCTGGATTTAGTTTCAGCCCCATAACTCTGACATTCCTGAATGGATTTTGAAATTACATGGCATAAATGTTCACCATCATGAGATAGTGTGTCCCGCGCAATCCTCAGGTCTGTAGCTTCAAGGTCAAGGTCACGCTTAGAGTTCAAAGGTCAAAAATGGGGTCTTTTTTTCATTTCCGCTCCATAACTCTGACATTCCTTGATGGATTTTAAAACTACTTGGCAGAAATGTTCACCATCATGAGACGATGTGTCGATTGCAATCCCCAGGTATGTAGCTTCAAGATCAAGGTCACACTTAGAGTTCAAAGGTAAAAATTTGGGTCTCTATTTCATTTCCGCTGCATAACTCTGATATTCTTTGATGGACTTTGGAATAACTTGGCAGAAATGTTCAACATCATGAGACGATGTGTCAGTTGAAATCTTCAGGTCTGTAGTTGAAGGTCAGGGCCACACTTAGAGTTTAAGGGTCAAAATTTTTCCTTAATTTTAAAAATTAAATTCAACATCATGAGACGATGTGTCTTTCGCAATCTCCAGGTCTGTAGCTCCAAGGTCAGGATCACACTTACAGTTCAAAGGTCAAAAATGGGGTCTTTTTTGTATCTGCTGAATAACTCTGATCTTCATTGATGAATTTTGGAATTACTTGGCTAAAATGCATACCACCATAAGGCAGTGTGTTGCATGCATTCTCCAGGTCTGTAGCTCCAAGGTCAAGGTCACACTTAGAGTTCAAAGGGTTTGTTTTTTGTGTCCACTCCCATGTCTTTCTCATTCCTCAATAGATTTTGATTTTTTTATGCATAAATGTGTACCATAATGATACAAGATGTACAATACCTGGGTTCATAGCTGAAAGGTCATGGTCACACTTAAGAGGTCAAGTGTCGTAAGCCCTGATTGTGCATTGGTTTGCCCGGATCGCCTGCCCAGAAATTGGGATGCTGTGATAACTTAAAAACCATATTATAAGCTAGTCTAGTGAAACTTGGTATATGAAGCAACATGGAGATTAATTATTGCACCTCACTTTCATATTTTTTTGTTGATAAAAATAATGGTTGCTATGGAAATAATCAAAATATGCACAATCAGTAGGGGACTTATGGTTCAAATATGCATATGATTCTAGCTATTGTGTATTTTGTAAATGCAGAATGCTATAGTGATTTTGCTGTCGAAAATGTCAAGGAAAAGTCAAAAGAAATGTCAGGAAATTTTTCACAAATATGCACATCGGGGGCATTTGTCACATCCTGTGACATATCTTGTTAAAGTAAATGTTGTATGTATGTGCAGCAAAAATTGCCTGAAATTCCCCCTACAGGAGAAAATGACTTGAAAATTCCCCCTCCTGAAGGTAGAGGTACTGTTCCCCCAAAACAGAGGGAAAGCCCTGGTTTGAGGCATCATACCTGGTACCTAAATTCTTGTAGATTGGTAGGATTGTAGCTGTTTCCAATTGGTCAAGAATTCTGCCTGTGTCATAAAAAACTTTTGAGTATGATAATTAATATTGGGGATACATCAGCGGCTAGTTCTTTTAACAATTGGTTATATATTATTGGGACTGGATGCTTTGTAAGGGATTTTCTAGTAGTTTTTGTACTCCTTTGATGGTGAAGGTCATATTTCCTGAAGCCTGGTGAGTTTTGGATTTCATATAGTGTTTGTTTTGCAGTCGAAAAGATACATAGATACTTCAGTTCTGTGGTCATGCCACCAAACTTAGAATGATTTGTATAGCTATATACAAACAGTGGTCCCACACTGAAATAAGAAGACGTTCATTAAGCCAGATGGTCATTGACAAATGAAATGAACCACCAGAACAAATAGTAACAGCGCCATCTATTAATTCATTTAAGAACAGGCTAAACAAAAACTGGGTTGGGGGGGCCTGACAAATTTAGTCCAAATCGCTTAACTTTAATCATACCAATAAACTCTGAGTCATTAAGTGCCAGTGTAATTAATAAGTAAAATATAAAATGGATGAGGACATAAACAAATCTGGTGACTGTTATATGCAGTGAAGTTCTAGTTAAAATTTGTGTATTTTAATAAACCTTTTTAATTTTTTTTCTGTGTAAGCTGTATAAAATAGATTTAGACTTATTTCTTGAACCAATGAAATCTTGGTTAACAACCGAAGAGTTAGGAAAAGCACTCGTTTAATTGGTTTGCATAAATTATTTTAGGATATTCCATCGTAAAATGGGAGTTTCAGGGTTCGTATCTTTCTGCATGATTGTCAATTGGCAAATAACAATTTAATCTACCTAATTAAACATAAAAACCATCCAGTTGAAAAATTCAAACATAAAAACTAAGCAGTTGAAAAAATAAACAAGTTGTGAGTCTTTAGAAAACGTAGTTTAACTTTGGTAGTGGACTCATCCCTCTTAGTCACAAAACTTGCAGTATATAAAATAGCTATCATAAGCCATATATTGAAACGATTTTAGGCTTTTATAATAATAATCTTTTTGCTTAATTGGTGCTGGAATAATTGTTTGAATTTTTTATATGATGTATTATTCAGTTTTGTTATTTTAGTTTTGTCTTCAAGGTGGTAATTATTAAATATTTATGTTTTCTTGAATTGCCTCCCCTTAATTTATTCTTTTCCCAGTGGAAATATATAAATCTATTAAAGTGTTTTGTGTATGTTGTTAGAAATCTCATTCCAGTAAAAGATATTTCTGATGTGGTTTTTTTTTCAGCGTCTCAAGGCAGCTGTTCACCATACAACACTTCAGATTTGCCGTGAACATACAGACGGAAAGAATGTGAAACTCAACAGAATGGTGGTAGCCGCTATATCAGAGGCTGTTTGGAAGAAATTTGAACAATTTGCAGTAGATGCAGAGCTGTTTGCAAAGTAAGGGTTTCCTTCCAGTATTAAAAAGATAGAAATATTTCTTTGTACTCCTTTCAAACATTAAGAATAGACAGGATGTAGTTTTAAAGAAATAATTTAGTTGCATTCAGTGACTGGTCCAGTGTTATATCACTCTAACTTTTATGCTAACTGATGAAATACTGTGTACTATCAGTGTGAGGGTGAGTCAATAAATAACCAGCTATGACATCTCCGATCAACTGAGACATCCACGATTTTCAGGCATTGTTTCAATACAAGTACTATACCTGTGTACAAAACTACACATGTATACGGTCATTTGTTTGTCAGATAATGAATGTCAAACATGGCTAGTGATGTAAAAGCAAGCTTTTCATCAAAAGTGGAGTACTGTGCTGTAATTCGGTACTTGCATTTAAAAGGTAAAACTGGTAAGGATGTACATGCTGAGTTATTTGATGTGTATGGGTCTTCTGCACCATCTTATTCTCAAGTTAAATTCTGGGTTGGGAAGTTTAAACGTGGTAGAACGTCTTTAGAAGATGAAGCCAGGTCTGGACGCCCAGTTGATGCCACTGACAAAGAAATGTGTAATAAAGTCAGAGGTCTGGTATACTCAGATAGGCGAAGTCAGGTTGAAGAAATAGCACAGGCATTAGGCATTTCACATGGTATCGTTTCAACAATCTTGCATGATCATTTAGGGATGCGCAAGCTTACAGCCCGTTGGGTCCCAAAATCCCTTAGCAATGAGCAAATGGCAACAAGAGCATCAGTATGCAGTGCGTTGTTGAAGCGTTTGAGGTCAAAAGATGAATTCCATTTGCGTCAAGTTACTGTGGATGAGACTTGGGTGCATTATTATGAACCAAAAAATAAAGCCCAGAGTCGTCAGTGCGTAGGGCTGGGATCCCCAAGGCCAAAGAAGTTCAAGACTCAACCATCTGCTGGCAAAGTGATGGCCACAGTATTTTGGGACACAAAGGGGCGTTATTTTGTTGGACATTTTACCCAAGAGAAGTACAATAACCGGAGCATCTTATGCAAACTTGCAAGACCAGCTGAGGAACGCCATCCACGAGAAACGCCGTGGTAAACTCTCCAAAGGTGTTTTGCTGCTACAAGACATTGCAAGAGTCCACACTTGTACAGTTGCAATGGATACTATGGAGCAAATTGGGTATGAATTAATACTGCACCCTGCCTACTCACCAGACCTGGCTCCTAGCGACTTCTTCCTTTTTTCAAATTTGAAAAAGGATATACGTGGACGTCATTTCCAGTCTGACGAAGAAGTTGTGGCGGCAGTTGAGGAGTGGTTCCATGGAAAGGACCCTGACTTCTTCACTTCTGGGCTGATGGCACTTGAACACCAATGGTCCAAGTGCATAGCCCTGGAGGGAAATTATATTGAAAAAGAAGAGGTAGATCTTAACCCGAAATAGGTTAGGCTGGTTATTTATTGACTTGCCCTCGTAAGATAAAATCCATATCTTACAGTGAAAGTGATATAGATTTGTCTTTATATATGTCATTATGTAACATTATTTAGCATAAAATAAAAAGCAAGTTTGTTTCTTTTGAGTACTTCGAAATATATATATATACATCCAATGGCATCTTAATGCTTAGATAAATGAATATTCATGAGTTAAGGGTTAATGCTTAGTAAATGAATATTCATGAGGTTAAGGGTTAATGCTTAGTCAAATGAATATTCATGAGGTTAAGGGTTAATGCTTAGTCAAATGAATATTCATGAGGTTAAGGGTTAACGCTTTCCGTAGAGGAGTCTAACTTGCACTATGAATTATTTCTAAATAAATTAGAAATCATATGACTGATTGATGATATTCCTAATTGATTCTGGTTCTTTCAGACATGCCAGACGGACAACCGTCAATGCTGACGATGTTAAAATGCTTGTCAGAAAAAGTCCCAGACTGGTATGACTTTTATGTTGCTGTTTAACATCTTTACATCATTTATGTTGATTATTTTTCTTCTTATCAGGTATCTGTTAAACTGGTGTTAACATATTGAAATTATAAAAAAAGACTCATTTACTCTGTAAGAAATGATGTATCACACATGTTGTGGTATATTACTTAATCAGTGAAGGGATAATCCTAGATCTTATAGAATCAGTAAAAATAAGTGAGAACTTGTCCTATGTAGGACAGACATGGTGTAAAATTCCACTCACCTATTTGCCGTCTTGAGTGAAAATTAATACAGGTTGAGTGAAAAACCAGACCACGTCTTTTTTTTAGCTCACCTGAACATAGTCAGTGACTTTGGATACTTTATTTCCTCGTCCGTCAACAATTTGATGTTACAACTAGAGGCCACAATTTTATCCAATCTTCCTCAAACTGTCAGTTTTTGTCTTGATGATATCTTGAACCCTTCGAAAGGGTCAGGTTGGATCAAAAAGTAGTCAGTAGTCAAATCTAGAAATCTGTTTCCACCACACTAGAGGCCACAATTTGATCCAATCTTCCTCAACTTGGTCAGAAGTTTGTCTTGATGATCTTGAACCCTTTCGAAAATGGGTCAGTTGGATCAAAAAAGTAGGTCATAGGTCAAATCTTAGAAAAATCTTGTTTACACATTAGAGGCCACAATTTTGATCCAATCTTCCTCAAACTTGGTCAGAAAGTTTGTCTTGATGATATCTTGAACCCTTTCAAAAATGGGTCAGGTTGGATCAAAAAGTAGGTCAGTAGGTCAAATCTTAGAAAAATCTTGTTTACACACTAGAGGCCACAATTTTGATCCAATCTTCTTCGAACTTGGTCAGAATGTTTGTCTTGATGATATCTTAAACCCTTTCGAAAATGGGTCAGGTTGGATCAAAAAGTAGGTCAGTAGGTCAAATCTTAGAAAAATATTGTTTACACACTAGAGGCCACAATTTTAATCCAATCTTCCTCAAACTTGCTCAGAATGTTTGTCTTGATGATATCTCGAACCAGTTCGAAAATGGGCCGGGCCGGACCGAAAAGTAGGTCAATAGGTCAAATCTTAGAAATATCTTGTTTACACACTAAAGGCCACAGTTCAGGAGTTATGTCCCTTTTAATGTTTAAATTTGTGTGTTAAAGCCATACTATCTCTCAGTCAAGTATGACTTCAAATTTTAACTTCATTGAACTGAAATTTTTCAGTCAACTATGCTATAATTTAGTAACTTGTACAGGCAATGAAGGCAATTTTTTCAGGTGAGCGTCTTTAGGGCCATCTTGGCCCTCTTGTTATCTTAATTTTACCATCTCACATTTGGACAAGGTGAGTGATTGGTTTAAAAATTCTACACACCTGATTGGTTTACGCTTTTACACTAAGGGTTTTTCTAAAAGATTAGTGATAATGGCCGTCCACGGCGGGTGAGTGGTAAGTGTGTCCGTCTTGGGAGTTAATGGTCGTGGGTTTGATCCCCGGCAACAACTTTATCGTAAAAAATGGTACAGGTATAGCTCCATTACTTGCCGCTCAGCATATTGGGGTATGATACTGCAGTGTGGCAGCACTATATCTGTCACAAGTAGACATAGTTTCCAAATGACTGTAATACTGTCGGTGGGATGTTAAACCTGACAAACAAACAAACAAATGAATGAACTAAAAGTAGAGCTTTTTTTTCCTTCAAAATCTTGCCTCTGATTAATCCCTGACAGTGTTAACATGAAGAGGTCTCTAGTTTTACAGGAAATCTTATCAATATTACAGCTGAAGCACATGAACACACTCCAGGAACAGATACAGAGTGCAAAAGAACCAAAGAAAAAGGGCAAAAAGTTAACATCTAAAGACTTGACAGTATCTACAAAATCAAAGTCGCACAGTACTGTGGCTGAGATAGAGATCGATGATGACAACAGTGTGTCATAGCCAGTGATTTATTGTCTTATAGTTTGTCTGTCTGTGTGTCTTGTTATATAAAACGGATTTATACTTCTCTGTTGTTGGTCATTTGTACCTTAAAGATAAAGACTTTGTGCCCGATTGTTTTTTTTAGTTTTTTTTATTGCTATTACTTAGGAGGGACCCCATTTGAAATAAGTTCAACAGTTACTTAGATGCGTCTTCCTAGTAGTAAGATCATCTATTAACCCTTTCCCTCATATATACTCATTTTGACGCCCTCAATAGGTACCACATAAAGCCTGATCTGCAGAAAACCACAGTTAAACCTTACTAAATTTAATTACAAAATCCTCATTTCCAGACCACTGAGGAGCAGCGAACAGCATAAAACCTGAGGGAAAGGGTTAAAGGCTGTTTATGTTATTTTATATTAATTTGATATATTTGGGCATTTTTGAACATTTTCAGCATTCTCTTACACATGTCAGTCTGTGATCTTATTGGAACTAGATTGAGATGAATTCCGAAATTTGTTTTACATCTTTTGATTATAGAAAGATCATCATACATTGTATTACTTTTTATGTCAAGTCTCAAAGTTAAAGGCAAACTGGTCATCAGCACCTGAAATATCACTGACCTTTTTCAGAGCTACAGATAAGGTGTGTGATTGTGTAATTACCCAATGAAAATGAAACAAGTAATTCAGTTCAAAGTAATGCGTGAAAAAATGCAAATTTATTTAAGTTTAGCAAATTCTTTTTAAAATCATGCATCAATTACGTATATTCAAGCAAACTTTGTATGTTATTTTGACTGGTATTTTAGCTGCTTGATGTCCTTTGCAGTAAATTCACCACTTGGATCACACTTGCCATTTTTGTTCACTTTTATGAAGTCTTGTTCACATGTAACTGTTAACAAATATAAGGGACTAACTGACTATGTCACTCTAACCACTTGCGAAAAAGGCAAGATGTTCAAATTGAAAATGTGATACGACGCGCAACAGAAAATAGCAACTGTTGGTGGTATAAAGTAGACCATTTCGCCCTGCGCCCCAGTAAATTTAATGCAAGGTTAAAGAAGCCAATGCTTTGTTGATGTTCATGATTAGCTTTGGTGTACTATCAAGGTACTAATAAACTAACCAGCAAAATGTTTCATTTAAGTAGTCTATTGCATGCACATTTGTATATTACTGTAAAAAGTCACAAAACACCCAATAAAATTCAAATAACCTGAGTTGAAATTATGAATGTATTGAAAATTACCCAATAAAGTTTAAAATGGTAGGGTGAAAATAATGAAATAACCCAATTAAAATTTTAAAAACCCAAAAGTGGAAAAAAACAACCCATTATACCCAGAATCTTATCTGTAGCTCTGCCTCTTTATATTATACATACCCATGAATACTACAAGGTTATTGTTATAACTATTAGACTGTCCCTGTTAAAATTTTGCAGAGTTCAGCGCACCTGATTACAATGTGTTGAAGGTGATCTATTGTGAAGACACTGTGTCTGTCGTCCAGTGTCAACATTTTGATTCAATGACAGAAATTGATGAAGCTTGGCATGAATGACCCTCTGGTGATCCTCCACAAATTATGAAAAAGCAAACTTGATCCATGCAGAACTCTTCCTGACCTTGCAACAAAGGGAGTTTTATTCCAAACACATTGAATATGCAGTTGAACCTGTATTAGTGTCACCTGTATTAAGCGGCCAATGTGCATTTAGCGGTCAGTTTTGATATGACCAAACTATAACATCATATTTAACCTTCATTTAGCAGCCACCTCTGTTAAGTGGTCACTTTCTCTTGTTTCCTTGACTGACTGCTTAAGACAGGTTTGACTGTTTTCTCTAAAACAGCCAGAATTTAATTTCATGTCTGAATGATCAAGTCATGGTCTTCAATCATGATTACTAAGATGAATTTGATATGAGGCCCCTAGGGGATGAGCAATTTTTTGCATTATCTATATGTAGAAATTTCAAATTCTCTGAAACTGACAGAATTTGATTTAATGTTTTAAAAATGATCAAGTTATGACACTACCATATCTTCAAAATTAATATTAAAAAATAATAATTGACAAGGTAGTTCCATTTTTCACTTCAAATTAAATGTTTTTGAGAGTTGAAAAATAGTTTATCAATGTATTAAAATGAAATCATGGTCTGAAATATTTTGATGTGAGTTTTGGATAAGGAAAATCTGATGTTGTTATGTTCAGGTGTTTTTTTTTGTTTTGGTTTTGATGTTGTTATGTTCAGGTGTTTCATGTGTTTGATGTTGTTATGTTCAGGTGTTTCATGTGTTTGATGTTGTTATGTTCAGGTGTTTCATGTGTTTGATGTTGTTATGTTCAGGTGTTTCATGTGTTTGATGTTGATTGAAAAGAAAATCTTTCTCATGGTACGGCTCATTAGTCTCCATTATCAGTGAGAGATTAGTGTAAGTGCTTTTGTAGCTTAGTTGCTAGAGTACTTACCCGTTAAGCAAGACTCACAGGGTTGAGTCCCATCTGGTCGCACATTATTCTCTCACCTGGTTTTACCTTCATTATCCAAAAAAGAGAACTGTCTGATTTACTGTTGGTAGTATCTGTCCAAAGGCTGTGTGGATAGTGCGATGTATGTATTTCGCAAGAAAAATCAAAGCATGTTCTAAAATGTACTGAAGGTAGCTAAACTGCGACACAACTGACAGCTGATCTATATAAGATGAAGTAAGTCCCACTCAGTTACTTTAACCTAGTCCAATTGATTTTTAACTCTTGAATACATTTGAATTTCAATAAATATTATTAATTTTTATCATTTTAAATTCATTGTCATGTGTAGCAAACTGGTGCTATTACTTAACCCCTGACCACTAAGGGCTCAAGTCCCAGCAGGGTCATTTGGATTTTCATGTGGAAGGTTGGTGGCTCTTTGTAATTAGGGTTTTTCCCCACCTTGCAGCTGTTATGAATATGGTTCCCTGCTTAAACTCTATATGCTTCGATAAAATAGGAATGAAAACACTAATGTTAGGGACTTATAATGAAAACTGAATGCAGGGCTGGTTTTGCCACGCAATAAAGTGAGAAAAAAAGTAAGTTTATGATTATGTATTACACTAAGCATCACATTTTTTTTATTTATTGACTTCCAAACTACTTCGATTTAAAAAATAGAAGTATTGAAAGGATTCCTTGCGTTACTCCTCGAATCAGGGTTTTACTATAGTAATGAAGATATTCCGTATGATATCCTTGAACGAAAAGTATGTCCGTAAAATACACTGGTAAAAACCGCAAATTAAACGATTCAAAATGGCCGCTCTTGGCAGAAGCATGCGAAACTTGCGAAGGTTGAATGCTTTGACGATGCGTTTACTGACCAGAAGAGAGACAGACAACAGATGCTTTCATAAATGCACTAGGTGTAAGTACACAATATCAGTTTAAAGCATTAAATACCTGACGTGACAAGCGACAGTCACATAATCCATTTTGTACCCAGGCCCACAGGTATTTGACACGAATGCCAGTCAATTCATAACCTCCCATATTATAACATCTGATACAACATGACCATTACTTGAAGTTTAAATCTAAAAAGTGCAAGTTAAATGTAAGACTTAATTCCTTCAGCCAAAGAACAATAGAATTCTGGAATAATCTGAATGAGAACACTATTTCTGTCAAGTCTGTGAACCATTTTAAATCATTGCTGAACATTGAAAATTGGAACGAAAAGAAATTTAAACCAAGCTGTTAATCATGCGCACACAGAAACAAGTTCAAAAGTGTAAGTATCGTGATATGTATTGCATCGCCACTTAGATATGCATCGCAATTCATTTATTTCTGCAGTACGTATTGTGAATTGCTTTGTTTGAAAAAAAACAAATATTGTGATACATATCATGACAGAAAAAAATGGTAATGCACAGCCCTAGCTAAGTTAGCCCTGAGAAAAAATATGTATATTCAAAGTTTGTTTCATCACCTCTCGGTACATGTTACACTTCCTTGCATTCTCCAGTTGGAAGGGTCTGTTTGATAGTATATATATTTTTTTGATGAGCAACCCTAATATGGTAGCAAAATAATCTAAAGTTTCACACAGTTAATGCTATTTTTCACCAATATCGTTTTTGGCATCCACTTGACATTTATACTAATTTATGGTTTTCCATCACTTTTAACACAGTATTCCATTATTTGAACATTGTTAGTGCTATGCATATTCTGTTGCTTTTTAGTCCCCTACTGGTGTTTACACCGTAGGGGACTATAGGTTTGCCCTCCATCTGTCTGTCCATCCGGATAGCCCGAAATCTGGGTCCCACGATAACGTAAAAAACATTTAAGATAATATTATGAAACTTGGTATATGAATAGATGGCAGTATGGAGATTTTTGCTGTCACTCTGTATTTTTTTATCTGACCAAAATTCTGGTTGCTATGGTAAACAGAAAAATTATGCACCCCACCGGTAAGGGACTCATGTGTTGCATGCAACACCAGTTACTTGTTGGTATTGTGTCACAGAAAAGGAATATGCATAGGACTTGTATAGAGTGTAAACTTAGCAAACCTGCATTAAAACAAAATATATGTATTTTTTGTAAAATAGATGGTTTCCAAGGTGTCCATGTGTATTTAAAATCTGTAAACAAAAGTCTACACTCCACTTTTCTGCTAGCTGTCATCACCATGTTCATTCTAAATGAAGGAGTGGAATGCTTCAATCTGATTGGTTTAAAAGAATCATGAAGCTCTGAATAAATGATCCAGCCAATCAGAAGGTGTTAAGTATTAAGTATTCATTTCCAACTATGGTTTGAAATCATTGTTGTGGATGTTGAAAATGACATTGGCCAAAATCTGTGTTAATTTATTGATGAATTTTCTTTGAATGAAGCTTTTTAAAACATTGACAAAAATTCCATTTGGCAACCACAAGGATAAAATAGTCAACTGGTTAATTTAAGACTCATGAATGGATTGAATATATATTTAAATAGAGAAAAAAGTCAGGACTTACTAAGCATATTGAGATATACAGTCCATTTACGATCAGGGCTCACCCTGGCTGTAAAAATGTTTGCGCCAACACATTCGCCAAATGAGAAAAATTAGAGCCAAATTTAAAAAGTTGGAGCCAAATTTAATGCAAGTGGCTCCAATATGCTTTTGGAAAACTTTTTCGTCTTCATATACTGGTTTTATATATGCATTTGTTATACTTGAACTGTCAAATACATATTCAATTTTTGCATAGTATTTAAATTTAAAAAGAAATAAAAAAATATATGGAAATAAAAACAATACAAATACTGTCATATAATTCTAAATGAAAATTAAATGAATTTAATTGACATTTAGTTTTATAAATAAATTTCGTCGATAATTCGAACGAATTACCTACCGGACAATTTGTGTATTTGTAAGAAACACACGTGACAATTTGTTGGCTCATGATATTTATGTATATAAAATATAGAACACAGTTATGTCTTATGTTTTTATTTTATTATACATAAAAATCATAAATCACATACAAAAGCACAACATTGTCAACAATAAGCAACTATATACAAGCCTTATTTGTAACCTGGGCCTTTCATTGAATTACACGGACATTGAAAATTACCTATCTCTATTCAGCTATCCTCCCAGCTTACCTGGGCTCTTCACTGAATTACTCGAATAATAAATGGTAACTTACAAATGCATCTGTAAATATACAAATCGTCATTATTGATGGCGTGATATTACTTCTGCAGAGCATACGACAAAGTAAAGTGAGGTTCGAACACTCACACTGATATGTATAGTTAAATAAAAATTCACACAGTTTTTTAACACTCTTGACAATCAAGTGACACCTGTCATCGGTTTGCATCACATTAATTGAAATAACTGCCAATCAATTAGCTTCTGTACACATAGGTGTGAAAAATACGCACATGTGTAAATTACGATGACACAGCGTCCGAACTATTGTGTCATTGATCAACAACTTGATTGCTTGTTGGGCCTGTAATAAAGTTCGAATTGCCGCATTTATCCGAGTAATTGTAAAACAAATTATTGCATTTATTTTATATGGGATATATAGGAAAACTTGACAGGACCGTGACATTTATTTGAATAATGCCGTCACAACGAAAAATCACATTCTGAATTATCATAAATGGACTGTAGTAAATGTCTAGACACACATTGACATAATGAGTCTCGACAGACAACTGTATGTTAATCTCGTGTAGACAGAAGTCACCCTATGACTAAGTACTCTTGGATGTTAAAACAACAGTTGTGTACATCTTTTGTTTCAGTAATGTCCTCAGAGGATCCTTTCAATGTTTTCTTGAGACAAGAAGTGAGAGAAATGTTGAACAAGTTGAATGAGTCACAAGCCACACCCGAGACTGTCCTTGGAGGGTTTATGGCAAAGAAATGGGTAACCCCTGAAGTGAAAGCACTCACGGAAACGGAGCTGGAAGAGGTAAGTGCTGTTTTCTTTTCTAAATAAACACTAGATGTTTATGTACGAGAGGTATGTTCCATAACTTTTTCATTGGTATAGTTATTAGAATGAAATTTTCAGTAGTGATACTTTGATCTGTTTTGAATTTAATCCAAACAAAGAAAGTGATACAAATTGCACAGTAACCATGGCAATGTCGGGTAATATTGAGCTGGATAACTTATTCATGAAAGGAATATATGGCCTTTATTAAGTCTGTCTAACATATCTAAAACTGATCTTTTCAAAATATTTTTTTTTCTTCATACACCTATCTCTCAGCTAGGGATTCACTAGTCAAAGCATGACATGTTATGCTTTTGTGGACTTTTCCACTTTTCCTGACATCATGATTTGATGTCCAGATCTTTTTTGGCATTTGGCAACATCTTGCAAAGGCTTGTGCTTGAAAATGAAAAAAAAACACCCATATTTGCTTATTTTTGTTTTGTTTGTGTGTGTCACCTGCCTCACAGGAATCACTTTTCTAATGTTTGTCCGTCCATTGGTCTGTCTGTCAGAACAACAAAAAGCAATATTTGTGCATTTTTTGAAGTTGAACAAAGAAAGGAGATAAGTTCAAGAAAACACCAATACATATCGATATGTATCGCAATACAGAGGGTGCTTTATCACAGTATATCGCAATACAATTTTGGAGAACAATTCTAAGCCCTACAAATATGTCTCGGAACCGTATTTCCCCAAACAGTATTGTATGATCACACACTGTCAGAAATCTGTAGAAATTTGTTCTCTGTGAGTTACAGGAAATGACTGGAGTAGATTTCTTCTCTGTCCATTTGCATGTCTGACCATCTGCTTGTCTAAAATAACTGGATCCTGCATATTTATACATCTTCTTCACAAGCAGAAAGGTGATGCTAAATGAGTCCTGCTCATTACCCTGTCCTGTTTTCCATAAAGTTTCAGAAGCTGAGTGGGGCCTCCGTGGCCGAGAGGGTAAAGTCGCTGACTTTAACACTCACTCAGCACCTCACCGTGTGGGTTCAATTCCCGGCAGGGTCATTTGGATTTTCATGTGAGGAAGCCTTCAAGCTGGTTTGTGTTAGGTCGGTGGTTCTACCCGGATGCCTCCATGCATTTGGGGTCTTCCTCCACCCGTAATTAGCTGGACGTCACTATATGACTGAAATACTGTCAAATCGACGGTAAACTAAAATAGTGGATAGTCAATAGTCAGAAGCTGAGAAGCCAATGAGAAAACTCAGATTTAGTGACAGAGCATGCTTCATTGAAAAATCTTATCCTCTCTGTAAATTTTTCAAGAGTTTATGATTGAACTATTTATAAATTATCTCTGTATGAGTCATTTGTTTGTATTTCTTTGTCCCCCAGACATATCCTGTGAAAATGCAGGCAATAAAAAAAATACAAACAATAAGGTCTTGTGATCTTCGTTAACTTTAGTATGATTTACAGTGTATTGCAATGTTTGTTTTCTTTAGGAAAGGAAAAAGGGCGAGAAATTTTTGTGGAGAAGAAGGCAGTTGCCACCGTTTATGAAATGCCGAGAATCAAAAGAGGAGCTGCTTGCTGATAATCCAGAAATAGCCAGTATTCTCTCATCTAAATATGTCTTCATTGATATATCCGAGAACAGTAACAGGATTCAGGTCAGTAGCATCACTCAGAGATACCTGAGACAAAAATTCAGCAGTATAAAATGATGTATCTGTATGTTTATCATCCTGTTACACATAAAACATCCAGGACATTAATCTTTCATGCCTATATGTAGATAGTAACAGTTTTCTGAAAATTTTCTTATGAACTGTATCAGCGAATGACCTTTCTTGACTTTTGGTAAACTTCATTGTTTTCATTAGTCTGATGGGTGTGTGGGAGACGCAATTTCAAGTCATATATTCTAACTTTTAGCTAATGACCAGAAACTGAACTGTAAAAAATTGTCACCTCTTTCTGTTCTGGTCATATATAGACAATTTTATCTGGCACAGTCTTTGCAAAATATTTATCTGGTTATGATTGTTCATATGTTGATGACATACAAATGTATAATGTTTCTGAATATGATGTTGTAAATAGTTCCTTTAGACTAATCCATTTTAAATAAATATTTAATTCCTTTTTTTGAGGTACATAATAAAAGAATGCAGTCCTTGCCATATGTTTCAGGACAACAGTGAACGTCCGGTGGTATGCCGACACACCGATGGACGACTTACAGTGGCAGACTGGGAGACGACAGACCGCATCACACAGATGTATATGCCAGTTGCCTCTCGAGAAATACACAAGCCCAAAATGTTCGAGGAACAACAGCTAGAGGTATCCAATCAAAGTCAGCCTTATTGTCATGTTTTCTTGGCTGTATCTATTTTACAGTACATTCTTTAAACCAGTTTTTCCAACAGAAACAAGTCTGGGCATGAGATAGTTGTATGGGTGGTTGGGCATAGCACAAGGTAAGGCAGGCATCAAATATCTGTCTGGACCACAGTGTCATGCATTGAGATATTTCAAAATGGCCTGACACATTTGCTTGTCATGATGCGATGGTGTGCAGGAGCAGGTTCAGGTTTATGGCGCTCAGAGGTCAAGGTCACACTTAAAGATTGAAGGTCAGAAAATGTGTAAGATATACCTTGTATGGACTGTGACTTTATCATAGGCAGGAGATTTTTCAAATACATTTGTTCAGCATGATGAGATGGTAGTTCAAAGGTCAAGGACGTTATCAGGAGGTAAAATATAAATAATTTGTACATTTCTTTAATATAGGAAATCTGGTTTTGTTTAAAAAAAATTTTTGTTTACTGTGTAAAAGTTAATGGATTTAGGGAAGAAATACCTAATTTCAATTTTTATGATTTAATTTTTACGAATCCAAAACCCCAGTAAAATTTGAGCTCAGTAAAAATTTCAGCATATGCAAAATGCAAATAGGTTTAATAGTATAAAAACTCTAGTTAAAGAAGAGATGACTTTCTAATGAGTCCTATAAAAACATGAATATATTTACATGGTTTAAAATTTAAAGGTACTATTAAATTCTTCTAAATTGCCCCCATCAATAACGAAAGTTAAAGTGTCACTTCTACAATTGCACAGTCACTGAATACATGTACTTGGACTCCCCGAAGCGAGGACATGTATACTTACAGTCACTGAAGCATGAACATATACACACACTCACAGTCACTGAAGCATGAACATATACACACACTCACAGTCACTGAAGCATGAACATATACACACACTCACAGTCACTGAAGCATGAACATATAAGCATACACAATGTGTATATGATTAGGAGGAATTTGAAAGGCTTTCCCTTTTTAACTGAGGTTATGCTGTAAAAATTTACATGTCAATTTTTTACTAAATCTGACTTGGTCCAAAAAATAAGTAAAATTTTTACAGCACGTAAACAAAACCAGTTATACAGAAACATTGTATTACCACCTAATCTGGAGGGGGATGTTGTTGTTTGTTCCTCTAGTCCTAAACCATACCTCCAAATCATCAGCCAGAGTCACAAAACTTTTCAGGAATGTTCACTAACTTGCAATGTTGTGCTGCCAAGGTCTTTTTTGTTAGTTCGACCATTATGTACTAAGTTATGGCCCCTGAATTACCTCAAATAATGCTCACCAAGAAACAATACTCATTGTATTCTGTCTCTCTCTATGGGTCAAATTGCATGTTTGAATATTGATAGTTCACAACTAATTCAGAGAGTGCTGTACTTTCATAATGGTTTGTTACATTTTAAATCTTTATCAGAATAAGTATTTAATAAATATAAGGAATATATGCACAATAATGGAAATTTTATTTGAAAATATACACTGGTTGGAATCTAAATATTAAAATTCTGGTGATGTCATGTAGACTGGTTTTGATACAGCGGCAGAGAGAGCAGACCCAGATCAGACGGGTGGCCTCCGTGGCCGAGATGGTAAAGTCGCTGACTTTAACACTCACTCAGCCCCTCACCGCGTGGGTTTCGAATCCTGGCAGGGTCATTCTGATTTTCATGTGAGGAAGCCTTCCAGCTGGCTTTCGGCAGGTCGGTGGTTCTACCCAGATGCCTCCGTGCATTCGGTGTCTTCCTCCACCTGTAATTAGCTGGACGTCGCTATATGACTGAAATACTGTCGAAGCGATGGTAAACTCAAATAGTAAAGTCTAGTCAGACAAATAGTCAAGCCAGATCAGACAGCTCCTTCTGGGTGTAGTCTGATCAGTGTCTCCACTGTTTACTTTTAAATTAAAGTGATTTTATGTTGATTGAGAAACAAGTCCTTCTAACTTAAACTTATCCCTCTCAAAGGTTCCTGGATTGGGCCAGTACTATGTCCCCCAATAGGGTTTGAGCCCCCAAGCTTTTGATTAGTAGTCTGGTTTGTTTTCACTAGACCATGGCGCCCCCTA
Source organism: Solen grandis (assembly GCA_021229015.1). Classification (NCBI taxonomy): domain Eukaryota; kingdom Metazoa; phylum Mollusca; class Bivalvia; order Adapedonta; family Solenidae; genus Solen; species Solen grandis. The sequence continues at coordinate 48,106,369 of CM037777.1, forward strand.
TTACAACATTATTGTTCAGATTTTACAGTCTGTATAGCAAAGACAAGTCCATTGTTTCATATTCCATTTATCTCTCAGAGAAATGTTGATGCCACTGGTTGTATGATTTTCAGATCCTGTTGAAGGACAAGCCGGTCAGTTACAAGTACATCCTGGAGAGAGCCTGTGTCCAGTTCCCTCCGGACAGTGACGACTTTATTAGGGTGGGTGAAGGTCATGATTGACCACTGTTCACTTGTACTGAGGATATCCCATGTAGTTTATAGTTCATCACTTGTCTGCTATGACTGAGTTTATCAACACCAGTATAACACAGATAAGATATGGACCCTAAATGATTGATTAGCTAAATTTTGTCATATAGTTATTACATGGTATCCACACAAAATTGTCTATTTTGACCCATAAATCATTTAAATCATAGAGTGTTATCACTAGTAAAAAGGTATCATGACAACATTGGCCAGATAAGATACAGTTTATAATATACAGTATAGTGATACTTGATAATTAGTTAACTTGGCTCTGTCCCTGGTGGCCAAGTGGTTAGACTGTCCACCTTTCGAATGGGAGGTTGTGGGTTGGATCTCAAAAATGTGTCATACTAAAGTCTTAAAAAATGGTACTTGTATAGCTCCTTTGCTTAGAGTTTAGCATATAAGGGTTGTTCCAGTACTGGTTAACCCGGTGTCAGGATAATGTGACTGGGTGTAGTATCATGCCACATGTGTATGGTGTGATACTGCATACTATATCTGTCTCAAGATAATTATTTATTGTTGGTGGGATGTTAAACCCAGCAAACAAGCATAATAATATGGCAAATTTAAAGTTTTTTGTAGTTCTATTGTTTGACATGAGATGTAAAAAGATTGTTGGCTCGTAATGATATGTTCTACTTTAAGCTTTGGCTAACTAAAACTCCAATCTTTAAACTTTTAACAAAAAATTAGTAAAAAGAACATTTGCAGCACAGTGAATGTATTGGGTGGTGCCTTGTCATATGTGACGACGTGTTAGTCATGTTACCGCTATATTTCAACTTCGTCTTAAAATACATGTATACAACTTTGGTTTTGTTAACCAAAATGTCTCCAAACAACAGATCTAAAAGCGGCTGGTGTTTTACTTATTTCCACATCCAGGTTACTATCAGAGTGCCACTTGCGTTTATGAACAGAAAAAAGTTTTAATAAAAAGTATCATTATACCTCTGTTTTTAAAAAATGAAACAAAGGAAGACTCACCGTTTTCACCACTAATACAACATACTTGATCTACACTATTTATAAAGAAAACTGTAGGAGTCCTCTCAGTTCTCTTGGTAGTGTTATACACCTGCTTTAAAAAAGTGTAGTGGGGCTATTTTGGAATCACACATGTCCATTAGCATCCCACCTCCTTGTCAAGTTGTCAAATTGTACAAATAAAAACAAAAAAACACACATTAAGATGATGTATTCATTATTCTCATCAGTGTTAGCTCTAGATGTATTTCCTGAATATTCTTAGGGTTGCCAGATGGAAATTTGAGATACCCAGTAGAAGTGGGTTCAGTAGAAATGGACTTTAAACTGATCCAAAGTTTGTCGGTTTGAGTTTAGATGGGAGTAAGATTTTTACATAGCTATCCCAGTTGCAAAGTACTGGTCCAACTCAGGAACTTATTTGGGACATAAGATAAGTCAGTAGAAGTTTTGTTTTTTCAAATTAAGAAAACCCTTTTCAATAAGAAAGGAACTATTTTCTGAAATTCAGGGACGTAGGTTGGAATTGTTATGACTGAAGTTTTTGCTCAGGGCCTCTATAATCTAAAAATCTAAAACAAATGATAAGATGTAAATGGTTTTTATCCCCACTTTGCTGTTTTCATTTCTTAAAATCTAGAAAATGTCACTTTTTCTCTAAAAAAAAGTGGGGAGGGGGCACAAACCCCCTCCCTGTAATCCCCTTTATTGGTATATTGTCCAGTTTTTACTTTAGTGTTGTGTGTGTGCAGGTGACACAGAGGGTGTATGAATACCTGTTTGAGACGGATCAGTTTGAGGAGCTGATTGGTACACGTTTCTATGGACACATGAGCTTCTACCTGTGCTGGGTGGGCAAGATAGACCGCCTCATCATCGACAGCTTGAACAGAAACAGGTACACTGCCAGACTGTTGGAATCTTACCTTGAGATTTTTCAGAACTTGAAATTTTGAAGAGAGTAATTTGTATACCGGTAATAGTCATCAGTCAAGTGTGTGGACAGTAATTTTCAGCAGTATTTTTGTGTACACTAGAACATGATACATGTTTTATATCTATGTTCTTTTATTACAGGTGAAATATGATATAAAGCAACATTCTGTTTATGAAATTTCATTTACAGAAGAACAAAAAAGCTTTATTGGCCCTTACTTTCAATGCTTGGTTTATTGGCCCTTACTTTCAATGCTTGGTTTATTGGCCCTTACTTTCAATGCTTGGTTTATTGGCCCTTACTTTCAATGCTTGGTTTATTGGCCCTTACTTTCAATGCTTGGTTTATTGGCCAGAACTTTAAATAATTGCTTTATTGGCCCTTACTTTCAATGCTTGGTTTATTGGCCCTTACTTTCAATGCTTGGTTTATTGGCCCTTACTTTCAATGCTTGGTTTATTGGCCCTTACTTTCAATGCTTGATGAGGATCTGTAAAAAAAGAAACAAGTAGTTAATTACTATATAGACAGAGCAGGAAAATTAAAACTAGCCATGAGAATTTCATTTTGGTGATCAGATTGTTATTCTGTCGGTCAAAATCAGTGGATTAAAACTTGTTATTGTTTTTCTCAGTTTTGTAATCGTGATGAATTGGAATAAATTAATCAGTTATTTTTGATCATCAGTTATGTTTTCGACCCCTAGTAGAATGTGTTACTTGTTTGTTTCAGGCTGGATAATGCTGCCTTGTTGTGTCGTCTGGACAGAGAAGTCCATGGTGGCGAGAAATTCAAGGACAATTTCTTCTCATTACAGGTATGCAAGCTTTTATCTTTCTGTAGAAGTGTTGTTTAATCGCTATTGCTAATGATGGCCAGTTAGGAAAACTAGCTTAAAAGATAAAATAAAATCTACAAGTTAAATTTCAATTAATTGAAGTAAATTTGTACAAAAGGTTATTGATTTATTTTATTTTTCTGTAGTTCATGCTATCTTATCATCCTACATTGGAAGGCTGTTCAATCTCCAGCCATTTATACCTTCCTTGCTTAGAGCTCACCATATAAAGGTAGATCAAGGACAGTTAAGTCCTGTGTAACAGTCATAAGATTTCCCTTGTTATTTTTTTTTCAAAGGGAATAAATAACTGGACTAGTTACACCTGTGTCAGGATAATGTGATTATGTGACTGGGTGCTTTATTAAGCCACTTGTCTGTGGTAAGATATTGCAGTTCAGCAGTGCTATATCCCTCATATGTAGACAAAAGTCCCTGAATGACAAAAATGATATCGAGGGTCAGCGCAAAAGGGTTGTATCCTATATGTATTAAAGAACAAGTTACGACCATTTTGCGCTGAGTCCTTGATATGGAAGGGATGCTAAACTTAAGCAAGCAAACATGATAAAATCCTTTGCTTATTACTGGTTTATTAAAGATACAGTCATTGTTAATGTAAGCTTTTTATATAAAGTCAGATATTTGTCTAATCAGTTTACTTAATTTTACAACTGAACCTCTTGGGAGCAGGAGGTCATGGGTTCTGTTCACGGCTGCGACATACAAAAGTTGTTAAATATGGCACTGGTACTCCCTTGGTTGGCACTCAGCATATAAGGGTAGTTCCGGGACCTGTTTGGCCTGGTGTCAGGATAATGTGACTGGGTGTGGTATCATGCCACATGTCTACGGTGTGATACTGCAGTGTGGCAGCACTATATCTGTCTCAAGTAGACATAGTCTCCATATGACCGAAAATACTATCTGTGGGACGTTAAACCCAACAAAACAAAATAAACATCTGAACCTGTAGTAACCTGCCTCACCCCCAAGTAGTCAACCTTTTGTAAACAGCTTAAATCACTTTGTTTTACATTAAAAAGTTTTTCATGATGCACAGAAATGACCATTTTGACCCCCAATTTGTTGAAATACCCACAAATATTACATGTCTCCATGTGAATATCAAGGGGTGACATTACCCTTTTTTGTGGGAAACTCTGACTGTACTTGGTAAACATTAATAATGGATAACCCTGGAATTGGCCACTTTAAAATTGCATGCAAATTACTACAGATAGAAGCAATCAGACACAAATCTGCAAGGCCCCCCTGTATGACCTTCTCATATATAACATCAGATTTGAACAAGAACCCTAAGTAAGAGATTCAGGCCCGTCCATTTTTCTAAGAGGAATGTTATATTTAGATATCTGATGGCCGACTCAAATTGACAGTTTTAGATAATTATATTTATGTAAGAAAGGGACAAATGGCCCTTATATTTAAACCCAGGGTGATCCCTGAACAAATAATTTCAGACATTGGAGAACTGATCATGTATTTGTCTGTTCTACTCAGGCCCACCTACACGAGTTTGTGAAACCTCAGTACAAAGCGGAGTTCACCACTGCCCTTGACAATTTCACCAAGAACAATCCCCAGGAATCTGGGCAGCAGATGGACAAGTTTGCGATCAACTGATGACAATGCTGGATTGATAGACTCTCTTTAATTTTTGATTTGAATTATTAAATTCTGAGACTACCTGTATTTGATAAAGTCTTCAGTTATAGGACAGCAGTTTGTGTCCGTAAGGGAAACATGAAGACTTGGTGTTGGCCATAAGAGACTGTTGAACAATCTCTATAATTTGGATTTGTCAGAGAAATGTTTACAAAAGAATGTGTTGAAATTGAAGTGCAGATGAAACAGCTGTTAGGTATAATTGAATGTTTCATTTGATTAGTGATATGGCATTTTTGTGATCACTCAGTTAGCCAACATCACGTGAGCAGTGCAGTTTGGCTACATTCTAGTCTACATTCTCAAGGTAGATTAAAAAGGATCAGTTTGAAAAGATAAAGGAAGGATGTTAAAGCTGCACCTCTTGTGTGGCCTATTATAGCCGAACAGAGTGGTGAGGCCTGGGCTTTGGACCTAGTGGTTACAGGTGAGGCGATGATTGTATATATAGTCTGTGAAATAGGATTGTTCTGTTGGGAAATAAGCTGAACAAAATTAACAGCTAGGAGTCGGTTGTTTTCTCCCCTACAAATTCAGACCAGTGGCAGCCTCTGTATTCCTCTGTTTTAATCGTCATAAGAAGTTTCTTGGACTGGTTTATATTTCACAATGTTGTACGGTGAAACATTTTTTATAAACTGCAGACTATTGGAGATTGTGTTTAATCATACCTGGTTAATGAACTGTTACAAAATTAATGTATAAAACTGTAAATAGATTTGACGTTCATTAAATATTTAAGAATATATTGCCTTGCATGTGTTATGTATTAAGACCAAATATGGATGATGTTTAGAGGTGGTTGTGACAATCACATTAGAAATAATTGGAACATAAATTGGTATACCTTCCCTGTTGAGTGGTTAGAGCATCCGCCCAGTGAGTGGGGGGTGGTTGGTTCTATCCCTGCCAGGTGCTCATTGAGTAATGTAGATAAAGGGTTGTTCCAGGACAGTGATGCTAACACACACACACACACACAGAGTATCAAGTTACCAATGGCAAGTTTCTGTCAAGAGTGAGAGGGTTAATTCCCAAGCCGTGGCTGACACGGTTATTTTAAATGGTACAGGTCCAGCAGCCATGCTTTATCAGGTAAGCCTCACTGCGTGGGTTCGAGTCCCGGCAGGTCATTCGGGTTTTCATGTGAGGAAGCCTTCCAGCTGGCTTGCGGTAGGTCAGTGGTTCTACCTGGATGCCTCCATGCATTCGGGGTCTTCCTCTACCTGTAATTAGCAGGACGTCGCTATATGACTGAAATGGTAAACTCAAACAGTCAAGTGAAGATAACGAGTAAGATTTTGTGTCTCCCACTTCCCCCACCCCATTAATGGTGTACAGGAGTTGTATTTTCTATTTGTCGGTCATGTGATGTGAGGCAACAGTTAATAATATACTATTGGTGGGGTGTTAAATTGAAACCAGCAAAATGAAGTTATGTGAAGGTCAGACCTGCCTCGCGTTCAGTTAAAAGTTAATTGATGGAACTGAAAGCAGGACTGCTTGCTGATGTCGAACATTTGCATTCATCACCTGTAATTTACATCTAATACAAATGAAATTATACGGCAGTTGTTTTCCTGGAGTTTAATATGATCCTTGTGTTTTAGATGCTGGCTTTGTGCCCAGTTTGAGGGTAGGTGCGGTGTAATGTACGGGTGATTTATGATGCAACCATATCGTGTTACTTCGCCTATCTCCGGAATTCTCCGTATCGGCCGGGTTGGGTCGGAGATTGCCGAATAGACGTGGATGCTTGTATAGAATGAAGAGTGACATAAGAGATCTAGTGGCCTGGTCAAGTCAAGTAAACCAAGTTACATTGTATTTGTACTGTAATAATATTAAAGAATATCTGAGGAGGGAGAGAACGCGCATTGCATGTACATAGATAAGGGCATGTAAAATAGCCTGTACCCGTCAGTCGTGTAAACAATTCATTATTTGTCAAACTATAGTTTTGGGTTCAAGATTTGGTAAAAACACATTTTTAGCTCACATGAGCACAACGTGCTCAAGGTGAGCTTTTCTGATCGCCTTTTGTCCGGCGTCCGTCGTCCGTGCGTCCGGCGTCAACAATTGCTTCAAACAACATCTCCTCCTAAACGGCTTGGCCAATTTGAAAAATATTTTGCAGGAATGTTCCTTGGATGAAGCTCTACTAAAGTTGTATAAATGGTTCTGGTCCATTGCATAATTAGGTCACAGGAGCTAAAAATAGATTTTAAAAATGAAAATTTAAAAAATCTTCTTCTCTGAAACCACAAGGCCTAGCCTTTTGATTTTTGGTATGTAGCATGATCTTATGACTGTCTACCAGGATTGTACAAATTATGACCCTGGGGTCAAAATTGGCCCCGCCCCAGGGGTCACTTGATTTCACATAGGCTAATATAGGAAAAACTTGAAAAAATCTTCTTCTCCGAAACCACAAGGCCTAGCCTTTAGATATTTGGTATGTAGCATCATCTTATGGGCCACTACTAAGATTGTACAAATCATAGCCCTATGGTGATAAATGACCCCGCACCAGGGGTCACTTGTTTTACATAGAGTTATATAGGAAAATCTTAAAAAATCTTCTTCTATGAATGCATTAGGCCTAGAGCTTAGATATTTGGTATGAAGCATCATCTTATGGGCCACTACCAAGATTGTACAAATCATAGCCCTATGGTGATAAATGACCCCGCACCAGGGGTCACTTGTTTTACATTGAGTTATATAGGAAAATCTTAAAAAATCTTCTTCTATGAATCCATAAGGCCTAGAGCTTAGATATTTGGTATGTAGCATCATCTTATGGGCCACTACCAAGATTGTACAAATCATAGCTTATGGTGATAAATGACCCCGCACCAGGGGTCACTTGTTTTACACAGAGTTACATAGGAAAATCTTAAAAAATCTTCTTCCATGAATGCATAAGGCCTAGAGCTTAGATATTTGGTATGAAGCATCATCTTATGGGCCACTACCAAGATTGTACAAATCATAGCCCTATGGTGATAAATGACCCCACACCAGGGGTCACTTGTTTTACATAGAGTTAAATAGGAAAATCTTAAAAAATCTTCTTCTATGAATCAATAAGGCCTAGAGCTAAGATTTTTGGTATGTAGTAGCATCTAATGGTTCATTACAAAGATTTTCAAAGTCTTGGCCCTACGGTGATAAATGACCCTGCGCCCAAGTCTTCTCTGAAACCATATGGCCCATTGCTTAGATATTTGGTGTGTAGTATTGTCAGGGGTAAAATGTTTTAGATTAAGTTATATCAGAATCCTTGTCTGTTTAAAAACCTTGACATCAGTTGAAGCAATGGTACTCAGGTGAGCGATTCAGGGCCATCATGGCCCTCTTGTTTAAGGAAAGATTGATTATCTCGACTACTGTATTATGAAAGCAACCGACCCTATAACTCCCAATAATGGGTTTGGTTGTTTAATTGTAACGTCTCATAAATGACATTTCGGTCACATCGCTATTAAAAACCTATTACAGGTGGCTAGAACAGCTGATTACGCTAGATAGTTTGAAGGATTCCTAAAATGAATAATCCGTAATACTCGGACTGCGACTTGAACTCACAGGCCTGAGCAAGTGTAAGCCAATGAGCATACCAGTTGATCCATGTAGCTGTCGGTTCATCTCGGCCATGTCTGGGGATTACCGTATCAGGGCAAAGACTGTCATCATCATAATTCATCAATATATTTCCCCGTACAGTTTCAGAAATCTGTTTTATTAAGACAATCCAATTCTACACTTGATCATTATCAGTAAGAGCGAATTTTTCAGAAACAAGTTGCGTAGATTGTCCCTAAAATATGTTATTTATCGTTATATATAATAACAATTTTGTATGTAAATGAGACAATTGACGTAAGGTTTCTTCACTTTAATTCTCCTCTTTGAATATAAATATACATATAAAGTAAGTCACTGGAACTCCCAGAACATTGTAACAAATTATGTTGACTCGTCGCACAAGTATATAAATGCAACATACTTCTCATGAATGTCTTGTAACACACGACAACTAATACACATCTTTCAGCTTGAAGTCTAGAATGTAAGTATTTTTTTATCAAACTAATAGACGGACAACAGGTTTCTCTGGACGAATGTATTCTCTACTTCTCCAAGGTGACACGTGAGCACGTGTGTGGTATCTCTGTTATTTTGAACAATAATCGTTGGTTGAATATTGCAATTATTTTTGCACCTTGATGAAGTGGCAGTCTGTCAAAAAAAACAAAAAAAAACAAAAAACACGATGTTAACTGTTTTAGCTGTTTATTTGCGATAAACATTGTATTATGTTTTTATGCAATAAAAATATCGTATCGTATCGTAACTGTTGAGACTGCTGAGAGAGGCAAGTTATATACATACATGTAATAACAACATAACTGATCTTTAATTTGTTTGTGTCAATTTAATCACAAATCTACTGAAAACGCAGTAACAGAGAAATAGCTGGATTTTGCGTATGTGCCGTTTCATTTATACTTGCAAATAGTAAATAATATTAATACATTGTTAAAAACTTCTTTGTAGACAAAAATATCAATTATTTCTTTAATGATATTTTTTTATAATTAATTGTCTTACAAGGAAAATAGCTTTAAAATATGGCTCGTAATTTCTATACTAAAATATTTTGGAAACAAAACTATATTTCTTCATAATTTAAAAGCTGCGTAAGGTTGCTGCTCTCCTTTCCAAACTTCTCAATAAAGCTTGAGCTAGCTACAAAATAAACAACAACCACGATTCACTTAAGTGACTCTAACCCAGTCACTTCAGTAGAGCGCGTGAGTATGACGCACTCTGGATGTCAACAACAGTAGGCCTACAAGTGAGTCCCGCCCTTGTGTGATTGAACCACTATTTGATGATGCTAATCGTACCTCTTAATAACAATCAATTAACCGGAATGTAAGAAGTGCCGATGTACCCTTTGTACTATGGGGTTATACATGTATATTTGTCTCGTCTTTTTTCTAGGCCTCATTCGTATTATTGTCGCTTATATTGTAAATCATCTATACATATATTGTCATGGTCATTGCAAGACATCATAAACATGCAGATTGAAGAAAAAGCGCCTTTTGCTTACTATTGCCAAATGACGGTTTCCACAAGCATTAACATGTTTGTCTGAATCAAACATAATTCATCTATCATATTTACCATTTACTTTCAAATATTTCTGGAAAAACAATTTGTATATACATAATGGTTCAAAGTGAGCTATTGTGTCTGGCGTCGTCGTCAACATTTAACTTGAACGACATCTCCAAAACTTCTGGGCAAATTTTCACAAAACTTTACAGGGATGTTCCTTAGGTGGTCCTCTTCCAAAGTTATTTAAAGAATTAAATTCCATGTAAAAATCTGGTTGTCATGGGTCGCTCTCTACCAAGATTGTAAACAATATTTGGATCGGTCGAAAAACATGGCCGACAGGAGGCGGAGCCCGTTTTCCTTATATGTATATTGTACAAATTTGAAAAATCTTCCTGTCCAATAGTACTGGCAGGATTTCAAAGTTTTTTTGCACGGATGTTCCTTGGGTTACTTTCTACCAAGATTGTAAAAATCACTTTGATCAAAAAACATGATCGCCAGGGTACGGAGCCCGTTTTGCTTGTGTGTATATAGTACAAACTTGAAAAATCTTGTCCTAAAGTACTGCCTGGATTTCAAAGTTTTTTTTTATCACATTTATTTCTTTGGTGACTCGCTTCCAAGATTGTAAAAAAATAATTGGATCCGTCGCAATACATGGCCGCCAGAGGGCATTGTCCGTTTTCCTTATATGTATATAGTACACGTTTGAAAAATCTTATTGTCACAAAGTACTGGTTAGATTTCAGTTTTATTTGCACAGATGTTCCTTAGGTCACTCTCTATGAGGACTGTAAAAATTATTTTTATCCGTCGAAAAAATATGGATGACAGGTGACAGAGCCCATTTTCCATAATATCATAAGATATATGCTGTTTCTTTTCCTCCCACTTGTACATCCGGCGAGCGATTCCAGGACCTTAATGGCCCTCTTGTACTTAAATTCATGGAAGCTGCCAGTGCTGGGATTTTGAAGTGTTTTTAATACGATATTGACAGAATAAACCTTGTTATTGCAAATGAAGGTTGTTGAGTATTCGACCATACTCGAATGACGCTAACTCAGAATGTGGTTTTTTTTTCCCCACTGTCCAACCAAACATTGCAATTTACAATACCACAGAAAAGCATAATAATTTGAATGTTTTGGTATTTCCGTGCAACCCAGACAGGTCGGGCTGTTAGCAGATACCCGGGTACTGACGGTATGTATATAGTGTTCAGCTGCAGGAGTGTGTAGTGTGATACCATAATAATACATATACACCATCACCTTCCCTGACATTTTGAAAATGTGTACTGTTTATGGAGGATTATACCGGGTGATTCAACCGCTGATCGTATCCGGTCCATTAATCATTCACGGGAAAATAATTACATATCATACACCAACAGCGTGCGGGTCGTGAAACACTGAAACTGGTCAGTTGCTGTGCATGATTACATAGATTTTTAAATCAAATCAAGTAACAGGAGGAATAATTAAACAAGCTCTTTGTTGGATTTTAAGCGGAATGGGGTAAGCATGTACTTTAAGTTAATAATATATTTAAACCTAAGTAAGTAATAGGGCATGTACGGATGGATGAGAAATCAGTTGCATCAGTGAACAAGATACAGGATATGTTTGATTGTGTAAGTTTATCCATCATGTTTTTTATAGCATGACTTATTCATTTTATTTTTAACAGGCATTTCGTTAGCCTAACGATCGGTATAATAATACATACAAATATCCATGTTTCAGATTAGATTGAGAACCGTGTTGTAAGAGATTGAACAATTAGTACCTGCAATGCTGTATTAAAAGTGAATATTTGTATCATGACATATACGTGTTAAGCACATATTTACTGTATAATGTGTGTGTATGTGAGAGAGGGAGAGAGAGAGAGTAGGGGGTGGGGGGGAGGGAGAGAGAGAGAGAGAGAGAGAGAGAGGGGGGGGGGGAGCGAGTCTGACTGACCTTAATATTCATCAAAATATTTTCACCCAACTTCCTTGTATTGAAGTTTTATTACACCTGAATTTGAAACCAATCGTAATTATGGTTTAATGTGGTTAAAAACTCGTGCCAGCTCTGAACACACGCCAGCATTATTTTCCCCAATGCAGCCCATTTTATCTAAATCAACCTTACTGTATATTAGGGAAGCAAAGTACCCACTGTATGGCATCCGATAGTAGGTATTTGACGTTAAGGTGTTACCTTCACCAGCATGGTTACTTAGTCACTGTGTATAATGATTTAATGGCTGTTTAAGGCATAAAATTGTATGTAGATATCATGTATTTATTCTTCGTTTTGTCAATTTATCAACTTTGAAGAAAGAATGTCATTTTCACTCCTGCATGTGTCCTGCTTAGAGCAGCTAATGCATTTATAGGTAACGTGTGTGTGTGTGTGTGTGTAACACTCCTCATGACTATGAGGAAAATAAAGATTGCATGACAAGATGGTAACACTACCCGACACATGAACTGAATCAGGAGGTCACTAAGAATAACTGAAATTGTTTTGACAAAATGAATCGAAGACTTGTTTGAAATTTTATTATAACATTAATTCCCCCCTTTTTTGTATCACCTGCTGTAAGCAGAGGTGACATATAAAAATAACTTTTTCGCCGTCTTTCACACTTTTTTCTGTCATGCTTCAGCAGGTGACACGTGTGTTCCAAAGAACTCTTGTTTGGAAAACTACCTACCCATAATATGTTATACGAACCACTCTAGAACTGCCACTATATAGTAGTTCCAGAGCTATATCCGTAGTATTACTGATGTAACAGTTGGTGAAAAAAAATCAATGGCTCGACCGGGACTCGAACCCAGGGCTTCAGGAATGCCGTTCCTGCACTCTACCAACTGAGCTACCAAGTCACATGTCTTTTTGCCTATTGATTTATCACCAAATACCTGTACCCGGCTACATATACCCGTCTCGAGACCCTTAGAGACGGATGCCTCCGTGCATTCGGGATCTTCCTCCACCTGTAATTAGCTGGACGTCGCTGTATGACTGAAATACTAACGAAGCGGCGGTAAACTCAAATAGTCAAGTTAAGTAAAGTCTTAGCTACAAAGAACACCGTGAAAACGTTATTTATATTGGGCGCCAAATGTAACAGGTGGTGAAAAGATCAATGGCTCGACCAGGACTCGAACCTAGGGCCTCAGGAATATCGTTCCTGCACTCTACCAACTGAGCTACCAAGCCACATGTCTTTTTGCCTTTTGATTTATCACCAAATACCTGTACCCGGCTATACTGAAATTGACTTTAGAAAGCTCAGATATTTGGGGACCGATGGTTAATGCATTTCGACAGATTAAATTCATGGCCGAGAAAACATGTAATTCATGGATTGTTTTTCACATTTGTGTTCTACTTCTACACCCCCCCCACACACACACAAAAATCAATGTTAGATTGTTTGTTCGTATGTAGAAAAAAGTGAAAGTAAAACGATTAGTCCTTGCACTGCTTACCGGTTTGTATTTGGTTTCGTTTAGAACTACGTTGTCTTTTGATTGCTAACTCGAAATTTCATCGAGTTGCTCGCAAATGTGAATGTCTTCAAATGTTTACATGATAATGCGCCATAGGCGACTACTGAGAGACGGAGATACATTGGTGGCTGGTAAATCGGGGTCAAATATAATAATGAATAAATTAAAAAAAAGTTTTACTTATACCAGACTGTCAGCTTATCATTAACCCTTTCCCTCATATAGACTCATTTAACCCTTTCCCTCATATAGACTCATTTTGACGCACTCAATAGGTACCACGTACGTAAAGCCTGATCTGCAGAAACCCAAACTCAGACCATACCAAATTTAATTATAAAGTCCTCATTTCCAGACCACTGAGGAGCAGCGAACAGCATAAAACCTGATCAGCCTGCGAGTTACTCGCAGGCTGATCTGGTTTTATGTTGTTCGCGTAGGTCTTTTCATGGTTTCCTCTATGAGGGAAAGGGTTATGTGGCGTGTACCCAGGTTAAATCGTATCTGAACATTTTATCTAATTGTTCACTTAGTCTTTTTACACATTTCGGACAAAGTAAGCACTCAAAAAAAATTTGATCACAATCTTATTTATAAACATATCATGGACTAAAAAGTCTGCCAATATGTAAATATATTGATTTATAGTAAGAGGACGGAAAAGTTTTGTTTAAGACTCCCCCCCCTAATTCGAAAGTCACAAAAAAATCACTGTAAACCAGCATTCTAAGGCTACGAGCTGCAGTAGACTGCTGCTTTACTGATCTGATCTACTGATCTATTTGAGAGAAAATATTCCAATATCTGGGAAAGTTATTATTATATCTGACAATGTGATCGCATGTGGCGTTATTTTGTTCGGGTGGGGATTTATATTTTCCTAAGTTTTCTACGTAATACACATCTCCGGCATCTCTTTAATATCTAGACCATTCATCAATACCGGTATATTCTGGAACGACTTTTTAGCTCACCTGAGCATAGCTCATGGTGAGCTTTTGGGATACTTGATTGTCCGTCGTCCGTCGTGCGTCGTCCGTCGTCCGTCAACAATTTTGATGTTTACACACTAGAGGTCACAATTTTGATCCAATCTTCCTCAAACTTGGTCAGAATGTTCTTGAACCCTTTCGAAAATGGGTCAGGTTGGATCAAAAAGTAGGTCAGTAGGTCAAAAAAGGCACAATTTTGATCCAATCTTCCTCAAATTTGATCAGAAAGTTTGTCTTGATGATATCTTGAACCCTTTCGAAAATGGGCCGGGCCGGACCGAAAAGTAGGTCAATAGGTCAAATCTTAGAAAAATCTTGTTTACACACTAAAGGCCACAGTTTTGATGCAATCTTCCTCAAACTTGGTCAGATTGTTTGTCATGATGATATCTCGAACCAGTTTGAAAATGGGTGGGGCTGGACAGAAATGTAGGTCAGTAGGTCAAATCTTAGAAAAGTTTTGTTTATACTCTGAGGGCAACATTTTTGGTCCAAAAATTTGGAGAATGTTTGTCATGATGATATCTTTTGTGGATGGGGTCAGAAAATTCCTGAACATTGTTTCACCTCATCATCTTAATTCTAAAGCAATCTGTTTTGTACAGGCAATGAATGATACTTTTCTCGGGTGAGCGATCTAGGGCCATCTTGGCCCTCTTGTTTACATTTATATTATCTACTGAGGTTGTTAACATTTT
This sequence comes from Solen grandis, assembly GCA_021229015.1. Classification (NCBI taxonomy): domain Eukaryota; kingdom Metazoa; phylum Mollusca; class Bivalvia; order Adapedonta; family Solenidae; genus Solen; species Solen grandis. The sequence continues at coordinate 48,121,420 of CM037777.1, forward strand.
CCTTTCGCTGTTGTACACTTACACCGTTCGACCGTTCGTGCCGTGTGTTTAAAACTTGATATGTTGACGCGATAAGTCTAGAATTTTCGGTGACAATTGTATGCGAGCAAAATGAAAGTCAGGATTTTAAATCTCGTTTTAAATGACGATAAGGACAAAAAAAATGTTAGAATATTGTGAGTTATATTCATTTTGTACGCCTTACATCCATAATTGATGATTTTTCATGATCAATATTATAACAAGGTATTATCATGCTGTTGAACACTGAAGTGTAACTTTACCTTTAAATACTAGAAATATAAAATTAGACCCGCCTTTAAAAAACAATATCTCTATTAAAGCAGCTCGCTCACAGTGTGTATTACGTCTGTCAATATCCATCGTCGTGATAGTAAAAAATTGAGGAGTTTCTCATCATAGGCAATAACGTTATGAACGGTTTTGAACCTGTATTTAGACTTATAAAACCTATATTTAGAATTTATTTCCCGTTTGCCGTCACATGACTTATTATATTTAATTTTCGCGCATGCACTCACTTCTCTGGCTTAAAATTCTTACAACACTAACGAATTGTGATGATGACATGTTGCGGAACATGTCACGAGGTACCGCAAGCACCTGCTTCGGGGATACCGTAATCTGTTTTTAACCGATTTACCCAAAGTGGACGTTTTCCTTGCATTGTGACCTACATTCGACGAGTTAATGGAAACAATGTTTTTCCTTGCAATGTGACCAACATTCGACGAGTTAATGGAAACAAAGACCTCACCGACATTAACGAGGGAAAGAAGAAAAAAACATTTTTTTTTATATATCTACCAATCATCTGTGAACGAGCTGCTTTAAATCGATGGCGTATTTATAGAATAAATGTTGACTGGAGTATGCAGTCACATATTCAGGCCCCTAACCTCCTGTGTGTAACATAACTATTGAAGGAATAAGCTTTCCCAAATGTTTATACTGACTGCAGATGAGTATCATTTTGTATTGAAGTGTACATTATCAATGACTTAAGAGTAATATATAAAAAAAATATTATTTTGTAAAACCTTCATTGGCTAAATTTTTGGAGTTATTAAGGTGTTGTAATAAAAAACAATTATTGAAGTTAGGAAAGTATATTGAACTGGCATTTAAAATGAGAAAATCAAATTTATATATTACATGAGTTTTTACAATAATCATATGTGATTGATATAGTAAATCAAGTTTGAAAGTCCATCCTCCTTATTGTAGTTCATGTTTTCTTTTTTTCAGGTATGTCGTTGAATTAGATATGATATAGATGGGTGAGGTGTCTGGTGAAGTGGTGATGAATGATGTGAGTGAGTGAGTGAGTGAGTGAGTGAGTGAGTGAGTGAGTGAGTGAGTGAGTGAGTGAGTGAGTGATAGCAGTTCATATTAGATAAGTTGTTTGTCACGTGTTCATATTGTAATATTATATTGATTGACGATGTATTATTTGTATAAGTCAAATGAAATAAACTGACATATGTTGTTCTGTAATGATTTCCCAGCATTTTTAAACTTATTCTACGACGACAGGTACTCCGAGTTGATAGGCGTGGTGTTGCTGTTGGCAACATTACGTCACGTGACCGGACACGGTCGGCTGATTGAACCACCATCACGGTCCACCATGTGGAGATATGGGTTTAAAAATCCACCGAATTATAACGACAACCAGTTATTTTGTGGGGGCTTCTCGGTAGGTGATCTACATAATTTCTTCTATTGTTGTTGTCGCTTCTACTACTACTACTTCTCCTACTACTACTACTATTTCTACTTTTTACTACGTCTTTCAATGCCATCACAAACAACAACAACAACAACAACAACAACAACAACAACAACAACAACAACAACAACAACAACAACAACAACAACAACAACAACAAATTACTTCTACTATATCCACCGCCTTTACTATGCACGTCAACGTCAACGTCGATGCTGCTGCAAAAACATGTTAGCGTTCGATGCGTGAAAGACTGATTATTTGTGAAAAGCACTTAAAAAAATAAACGATGTTACAAGAAGATTAATTTTGATGCAAAGCATCCAAGACTTCGCGAACGTTTTTGAAGCACGACTTAAATAAAACAAAGGCATTTCAGAATATTTTAGTATCATGTGCATGTATCATTTACCAACAATGGGTCTTAATATTTCCACTAGGCAATGATACGTGCCATTTTGACAAATATCCTCAGCTGTAGACCTTGGTAGTGGGTTCAAAAAGATCTAGAGTGTCTTTGGCCTAATGTCAAGCATATTTTTCAATTAAATCTGTAAAAAAAAGCGTTAAATAATCGAGAATATGATGAAAATGAATATGAATATGCCGATGATGGCCGATGAAAAACTCATATTGTAATTATTCATAAATATAGAACAAAAAAGTACAGAAGATGCTTTAATTATAGTAGACGATGGTGATGATTTGAGATACCACAGTTAATTAGTATACATTAATAAAGATATACATGTATTTTACAACAGGTAATTCATTTCTTATATAATTTTTGGAAGTGTTAGGGTCTGCAAAATGCATGAAATCTATCCAGCAAGCTACTTAGGCGGTGTTGATGTCATTGTAAATAAGATCATCATCAACAGCATTAATAAGGACGATGGCAACGAAACTGATCAGCACAGAAAAGTTTTTTTTTTGTTACGAGATTCAGGTAAAGGTCCCGGAATTTACAATCCCGATTAACGTAGCGTGACGTAAGAGTATGTCATTCTCAATAGGGTCTCTTCATATATAGAGAGACCCTGATGATATGAATAAATTAAATATATATTAACAAGGCTTTACAACATATGTTATAATATTCAATGAAATTTACCTATCTAATCACTCTAATCATAATCAGCTTATATACTGGGACCGCAGTTTGCCTCTGGGACCGTCACTTAGACATGTCCGATGTATAGTGTTTGGAATAAGACCACAATTAATTTTACTTTATGTTCTATATAAGCATATATACAAATGACAATTTCTGTAAGGGAAATTGACATCCAAACTTACCCTCATATGATAGATCTATTCAAGAGAAATAAGTCTGTATAATTTAAACATGAGGTCACCCGACTACTTTTTGACCTATTTAAGGCCAAATAACATACGCATGAATTTAGTGCACCGGTCGGCCATTTCACACCAATTTTCTCAAAAATTCCCCTCTCAACATTGCTAAACTTTTAAGGTTGTTGTGCAATAAGGCCTCTAAATTGGGCATTTTATGACTATTTTAACTGTGTTCTATAGAATTTAATCCTTAATGGCATGTCTTTCAGTCATAAACTCACCTTAATTCAGCATTAAATAGGGTCACTATTTTCTGTGTAGGCACATCCGGGTAACTAAGGGCAGGTAATTGTGGTATTATTAAACTGTGGTTTCATTAGGTTTTTCAAGTTGACGGTATGTATCTAAAATCTGAATATTAAGATCACAAAACATCTTTCTATAACCCTTTTTTCTGTGTTTAAATGAATCAAGTTACTTGCAAGGTCCGCTAACCACGTTTTAAAACCCGTGGCCTACGAGTTTAGGGAGAAGTTATCATAGCATGGTTTGTCCTAGTTTGGTGGCCCTAAAGGTAAATTTCGCGCATGCGCATTAGGATTTTAACCCGTTTTAACAAATCATGAAATTAAACCAAAAACAAACTCAAAATACGTGAAAAACATTGAAATTTACACTGAAATTATTATTCAGTTCTTAT
>CM037777.1:48125271-48175271 GCA_021229015.1 Solen grandis
TTATACTTCTACTGACATCTACTGCTACTGACACCTACTGCTACAATCTTATACTTCTACTGACATCTACTGCTGCTGACATCTACTGCTATACAATCTTGTTTTTCTACTGACATCTACTGCTACAATCTTATATTTCTACTGACTTCTACTGCTATACAATCTTGTTTTTCTACTGACATCTACTGCTACAATCTTAAACCTTTTAACCAATATTGATATGAATTCGTAATTTTTATCATATAAACACACATTTTTATTTAGACTCATAAGATGCTATTTGCATATTTTATTGTGACAGAGGTAAATATGGGTGTTCTTCTCCCGTGTCCTATTATACATTATTGCGTATTTACCTAAGTATTCATTTTCTTTTTCAGATAAGGTCACGAGACATTAAGTAATATGAGGATTGCATACCATTTTAAAACGAAATCACGGTGGCCTTGAGAATAGCTGCGTTTATGTTGCATCCAGAATAGAACAACTCACTGTCTACGCCAGCAGTTTTTACACTGTTTACCTGTTTACTTATTCATCCATCCATATCTTGTGAAGAGGTGTTTTATAAAATCAATAGATTTAGGTTGTAAGCATGCAACGTGACCTGTGCTATGCTAGAAAAGCTTTATATATTTTGCAGTCACAAATTGCAATAATTATTCATAATGTTGTTTATTTACATATGAAAATAACCATTTAATCTGATATTGGATGATGTTAAATTTGTTAATGCTTATGCCTGCACACATGAACATATTATCATATAAAATAATACCGTTAACATTTTTTAAATGTTCACAACAGTATTAAAAAAAGATAGAAAGAACAATAGAAAGATAGAAAAAAAACTAACTAACAAACATATTTGTAATCACTGTCTAGTTTGAATTCACACTCAGGAGCCTTTCAGCAATGATCTAGAGGTAGCATACTTGAATACGGATCCGACGGTTGTTGGTTTGAACCCATTTGCTGGCTAGAATTGTTCATAACTTTCCAGGGCGTACAGTACTGGTTCAAGCCAGATTTGCGACAAAGCCACAAAGTTTGCCCTTTACATTAATATGGAGAAGGAGAAGAAATGATACAGCTCCTTCATCATATATAAAACCTGCGACCAATAAATACCGTATAAACGTCGCATATTTCAAATTACATGGTTATTTCCATATTGAATCAATTTTCGATCTTAAATTATTGATCATAATACGTTTAAACAAAAACATAATTCATTTTGATTATTTCACAGTGGTTTAAAGTGATAGAGTAAAAAATAAGCCCCGTTTACATTAAAAAAAAACCCAAGGAATACAACGCCTCTACTACACCCAGCACACGTTTTGCTGAATTATACGAGCGGAATAATGGATGATTACAAACTAGCGAGTCCACTCAACAAAGAAAACTAAAATGCCCCAATAATAACCGGTGATTGTTAAATCACGCCATTCTACAGGATTTATTCAACAAATTTTGCTCATTATCCTGAGCAGTAAGTTTGTCGTCGAAGCCGTTCGCTGACGTTACACAAATACTTACTTTTGGGACGAAATACGTAGCAAGTAAATGTGACGTCCCCTGATAGGTTTTCCCAGTTTTAAATTTTCTTTGAATATATAACTATTAGATCAACAATATATAAATGTTTCAGATCAGCATAACTGTAAATTTATTAAAACCCTAATGCAACAGAACAATCAATTTTATTACAAAATAAATTATTGTAATAATTATTTACCAGTCTATAAGTAGAGGGTGTAAATTCGGGAAATGCGTTATTGCACAACAATATAAAAGTCTTCTTTCTTTTTTTGGTCAAGAAATGTTTCTTGTCTCCTTTAACTCATTTTGTACAATGATGATACTTTATAAAACAATGAAATCTATAATATGTAAATGTAATGTTGATAAAGTCAATGTATCATTAGGTTTAATTTTAGACCACAAGACCCTGATATATAGTTTGAAAAATTAACAAATCGACCTCTCTATTTTTAGATAAACACCAGGAATGATGCAATGCATTCAATACCCCACCCACCTCTCCGATACAGTAATATTTGGAACAGCCTTACATAGGATTTTTCTGGTCCGGACAATTAAAGTAGTTACTTATCCCTTAAAATATATATCCACAACATTAATGTTTCGTGTTTAATACTTTAATACCACTGGAAACAAATGTCTACTGCTAATTTCTCATGTCGTATCAGCCATGGCGTAACGTCACAGTTTTGACAGAAGTAGTTAGTTCTGACAGTTAAAGACATATTTTATTATTGCTGCACCTTTATTAGCCGAATTTATTTAACATACGGATAGCGTAATGGTAACGTCATTGTAACGTATGTCTAACGACTGACTGAGGTATGTAACGTTCGGCTAACGAGTAATTTGCGTATGGAAAACCTATTCTCCGAGTAATGCCAGCAAATTGAAAAATATTATCAATCGTTCGTTTGATACTGGCACTACACGGAAATAAAGGGGTCAGTAATGTCCATAGGGGGCAAATTAAGCGCTACTTGGATGTCCTTGTGAACAATACTGACCTCCTGTATTTCGAACTGTGTAGAGTCAGTACCCATTATAATGATTACTTTGTTTCAACGACCACTTTTCCCTCTCATTTGTTGACAAACAGTGGCAGACTACTTTCAACATCCGACAATCGAGCAATGTCAAGGTTGCTGAACTTTACAAATCCCAATGAAATATTCCGGTATTAATATCATATTGCTTTATTATATTTTGCCACACTAACGAGTACATGTCATGAAATTAAAATCGATTAGAAATTCTAGATAACTTACGCGTGAGCATGACCTGCGTGCAAGCCGAATATTAGCCGACTACTCAGCATTTAGACATCAGTACCCAGCAACTGAATGACGTTAAGATAAAAGCTGCAAAAGTTGATAATTTACGCATGATCATGTCAGTCAAACTAGGACCTTTTAATATTTATAGAATATCTCCTGATTAAACGCAGACGATCCTGTATAAGGTCTTTGGTTATCAAAAATTGTACATTGCAGCTGTTTACAATGTTTTGCTATTGGTATAGGAACGATTTCATGTCGATTTGCATAATGAAAAAAATACATCTTTCGATGTCGATTCACGTCTTAATACGGAAGCCTATTATGATCACTGACAAAAAAAGTAAGTCATTATAATGCGAAATAAAGGCGTTTTTTTACGCTAATAAACTCGTTATACCGCAGAAAAACGCGAGCTTTTGTTGCGACGTGGTTATACTTGCACTACCCCAAATCTACCGTAGAGTCACCTATTGGATGGTTGACAGCCGGTCTTACTATATTCATTATGGTGGCACTTGACGGAAGCAGTACTTCGATTCTCTTCTATGGATTAGTAACCATGAGGCTCTCCGATATAATTGCATGGAGGATGGTCTCTGCAGGAGTGGTCATGGGTTTGAAATGGGCCCAGCTTCAAAAAGAGAAACGGGCGAGAAGTGTGGTATAACTGCTAGTAGGTATGTAATTTTGCGGTTTTAATTTGAAATTAAGAAAATTAAGAATAAGCAGTGGAAATAACAACTTGTTATTTTTTATGTTGTTGACAATTATTTTATTTCTATCATGAATATATTTTATATTCAAAACGGGACTTGTCAAACAAACACCATTCACGTGTCTGTTCTCATGGTAGTGTTAATTGCATTGATCACCGAAAGTCTGAGTCTCCAGACGCTTTATAAGTTGTCAGGTCAAACAAAAGCTTGAAATGGAATGCGAAAAGGAAGACGTGGTTTCGGAAATAACAGGTAAATCAAAATCATTTTCATGAATATAATAGTGATTTAAGACTTTCCAGTTTTAGAATCTTTATGCCGTTATATAAGGATATGATTGCGACGCTATTTATAATTGAATTACTTGAAATGATTTCCACACTTTTGTTATGCACTTGTCATAAAACATTTATGATATCATTTATTAAACTAAAGTGATAAATCTACCAATTACTTTTCCATTGATGCATCTCTACCTTTCCATTCAATATTCATCCAACAACAAAATGACATCATAGTTTAATAGAGATCATTTCCAAGAAGTATTAAAAAAAAAAAAATGCTCTACTCAAGACAAAATTTTATACAGTATCAGATAATATGTAGATCTTTATATTTGCAGCGTTTTAATCTACATACTTACATAGTTCAATCCCAATCATTTGTTATGGAATGTGCAGGGTTTTCATTAATAACTGATTTCCGGTTGAAATCATCGGTCAAATAGTGAAAAAAAAGGGGGTTTGTAGTGATGTAGGACAGGTTTTACTGTCTTGCACTTCAGTTGCAGTGTAGCTAGCTTTTAGTTAAACAACATTAGGTTGGGTCAGTTCTTGGATGGATGAATGCTGGTCTTGCTGTAATGATGGCAGCGATAAACATTCAGGTTTACCTATGATTCTCTGACAAGGAAAGGTTACCATGAGACTCACTGGGAAAGTGATGGGGCAGAGGGTTTGTAGGAACCAGGCTAAAGGATCATGGGTTTGAGATGGGGCCCAACTCCAAAAGGGAAAAGAGGGAAAAGTGTAGTGATGTAGGTTTAAGTTTTAACTTCTTTGCAGTTGAGCAAGCTTTGTGCAATGTGGTTACTTGTTTTATATGACTTTGCTAGGTTAAGCAACATTGGGTAAGGTCAGTGCTTGGATGCCCGATGGGTGAATGCCAGTCTCGCTATAGGTTGTTTTTTCAGCAATATTTTAAATTTCTTAAGTTCGAAATCTTTTACCCATGACAAAATCTGTTGTTTGTCCAAACAATTATTTTGTTATATTTTTAAATAAAAAACCCTGTATTCAAATGTAATGTAACATGTACATTTTTTTTCTTCGCATGGTCAGTTGTGTTGCTCTGAATGTCATTTCAGTATAACAACCCTTTTCAAAAAACTATTTGTTTTAGTATTTAGCAAAATATCCTTTTTTCAAGTATCTTTTGATTTTGTATAAGATTTTCTTTAATTTACTGTCTTAGACAATTGAAATTCTTCAGTAACTTGAGGCTAGTAACAGGGCTCTCCTTTGACCCGAGCTACCGGGTTTTGCCCCGGGAGATTTCTCAATGACGCTTATTTGACCCGGGGTAAAATTGTACCAAGCGTCATTTTGACCCGGGGCAATAACAGCTGGTGCATCAATACCACCAGATCAGTCGATCATAAAAGTACCGCCTCAAACAGATTACGTGATCAGTAAGTGCAACTGACCCCCCATTGACTTGTTATCACTGTCAGTTACTCTAATTAGCCTAATAAATTCTCGTATTGCTTCGGCAATCTTCGTATACACCACTGAATGTAATCGCCGATTGCGTAACCAACCTAATTACAAATTCCCCTATTGCGTCGGCAATCTTCGTGAACTCTGTTAACTTCTGTACACGAGGTTGCTGGATCCCGTTTTTACGACGTGAGAAAGATTAAAGGCAAGGAACCATGACAAAATGTGTTTACTTCCTATGGATGTTACTCAGGTTAATTACCAATTGGAATCGGCTGAAATTTTTATTGTTTGATAATAAAAAATAGTTTAATGGCAGTACTTTAACCATGCTGGTTTAAATGAAAGGTGTGATGATTGTAACAAATAGGTATGATTAGTCTGTCAACTGAAAATATTGGACCAACACCGAAAGTAGATCGACTCTTACAGAATCAAACAAGGTTTAAAAAAACACAAAAAAACATAATGATGAAGGTAAGTAAAACTTTTATTTTTCCTTAGCTATCTTTCTGTATTGAATAACTGATAATGATTTGAGCAATTTTTGTTTTAATATGCCTGAATATTTATCTATGTAATTTTGAATGATATTGGTCAGATTTTTTTTTTTGTTTTTGAATCTTGAAAATTTACCATTACCAAATATCATCTTTTGTTTTCTACTTTAAATAGAAAAATATTGCAGCTGTCATTTTCTTTCCACATTAAGGGAATAACTTTTTCACCATATTTTTTAAAATAAAACCTAGATTTTCTAGAATTTATAAATGAAATTATCCTGTTTACATTTGAAATTGACAACAGTTTATTATGATGACTTGGACTATTACATGATAAAAATGCAGCTTCCCAATGTGACTACACTTCTATGTAATGGAACAGATTATAATTTTTATTTTCATTTATTTTTCGGTTGACTACTTTCAGGAGTTCCAGTCACATACTTTGTGTTTCATTGTGACAAATAATCTGTCATTGATAGCCCAGAATGAACTCATCACCATTCAGCAGGAGAAAGGGGGCTACCTTCCTAGAGAACAAATCATCAGCATATGCCGTTGTCCAGATATTTATTATATTCTTGTGTTTTGTATGCAATATTATAGAAATAAATTTAATTTTCATTTTGTTTTGTTTTGATTTACATCAGGATTACTTTTGATCAGAACACTTATTGCAAATAATATGTACATACAATAAACAAGTATACATTACATATAAACTTTGTTAATCTAAAGATGTATATATATCGCTACATATCACGATCTAAGCGAAATACTGTAAATTTTATTTGACTCCTAAGAATTTGTTTTTGACTCTTGAAAATTTGGCCCCAAGAGTCATTGACTCTTGGGTTTCAAAGACTACGGAGAGCCCTGCTAGTAAGTAAGCAGCAACATCCACCCTGTTTTTCCAATAGTTGGTAAAGAGTGCTAGAATTTTGGATGTGATAGGTTTGAGTCTAATAGCAGGTGTAAAATGATGGAGATGGGAAATTTAGGTCATGTGTGATGACATGCATAAATTTCTAAATACCGTAATTAAGTTATGATATTGAATACTAGTGCCAGTTAGCCATAATGATTGATAATGCCTCTTGTTTACTTGTTTGAGTTCTGTAGTTTAATAAATTGAAGGATAGAAATATGGTACTTACAAGGAGTGATCATCATATTTGAGAACTTTTGCCATATTTTCTTTGTCAGTCCATAAAGATCAGATCTAACACATTTACTGTAAAACACAACCCTTTTCAGGCGATTTTAATAAATTTTTATTATTATGACGTCATAATTTACTAGATGACATCATTTTGCTTAAACTGCCTGGGCATATGTTCATCAAGGATGGAGGATGATAACAGTTGTAGAGCAGTATGACGGCAGATCCTCTGTTGAAGATGACCCTTGTCTTAGACGGACAATCTCAATATAAGCAGATGATTTCGACTCTATCATAGAATCATTTGTTAAGCAAGACAGTGGAGAATAACTGTTAGTTCTTAATACCATGGTACTGGATAAAACTAAATCAATGGTGAGTATTACCCAACCATATTCTGAACCAAACGCCGTCGCACTTTTAAAAACAAGTGCCCAGAATTTTCCAGGTCATGTTTCATTTTGCACCACGATAACACCCCTGTACATCTCAGCCATGTTGTATGGGCCACAATGATAGAATTAAATATCATACATTTACAACTCATACTGCATAGTCCAGATTTGGCTGTCTGTGATTTCTTTCTCTTTCCAAATGTAAAAGATCAGTTGTGGGGTCCTAGATTTGAGTCTCAGGAAGAGCTTGATACTGCTCTTACGGCAGCGTTGAGTGTTGTCACATGATGGCTTATGTCACTCCTTTGATTCTTGGTTGGAGAGCTGTAACAAGAGCATTTGAAAAGGAGTAAAGTTTTATTGACCTGTGTTTGAAATTGATAATTTTATTGAAAAAGTTCTGGAATATAATGATCAGAGATTCACCCCTCATAAATATACTTAAAGTAGCTTTAAAAGGTCATTGCTGTAACAAGTCAGCATTTGCCTTATCACTCAGGATAACATCAGGATAGTGATCATACCCATGTGTTAATAATATACTGCAACATACGATAATCAGTGTGGTATGGCATAAATGTTTTCAATAGAGAAGAGCATCAGATTTCCCACAATCTTGTAACATTTCAAATGATAATTTTCATCTTCAAATTAGAATCTGAACTAGCTTTTGTATTGAATTCATATTTGATATGCAAGAATATAATTTCAAAATACAGGTCGAGTTAGATTTTAGTCATAATCCACTGATTTGTTATAGAGTTATCTGCTCTTTAAAGGCAAATTTTATGTGAAATTACTGTTTTGGCACAAAAATGACTGAAATGTTGTCAGTGGGGCGTTAAACCCAACAAACAAAACAAATGGTGTGTTCATCTTTTTTTTGTAATGATCTTTTTAACGCAAGGTTAAAGTGGGTTTACAACATTGGATTTATTGGCAATTTGCTCAGAAAGATCCTAACAGTTTATTAAATTTACTTTGATAACAAAAGAAATAAAGAAATGCAACAACTCATTTCTCACAGCACTATCAGCACTTTGATTTTACTCAGTCCGAAGAATCAAATATCTAACCCAATGCTTGTTTCAAATATCCATCATGGTAACTCATGCAAAAGCTTTGCTTTGAAGGTCAGTGTCTCGTAACTTTTTGTATAGTAAATACACTGTATCAGTCATTTAACAGTGTAACAGTAACCCCATTGAGGTATCTGAGGTTGATAGCTTGATGTGATTATATCATATGTTAAACAGCTTTGTATCAGACTGCAAGCTTTCTGCAGGAGTTATTGTAACACCATAAAACTGTGTATGTTTTTCTGCATAAAATTTTGGATACAATAAACTCGTCCTAAAGTAAAGATGAGGCTCTATGTATATTCTATCTTTCACTTAGATTTATATAAAGCCTCCTGAAGGCCAGGGTCCTCAGACGAGCTATTCAGGGCCATCATGGTCCTCTTGTTTTGTGATTTGGTCTTAATATATTTTGGTCTTTGTCTTTCTAACTAACCATCTGTTTTAGAAACTGATATTCATTAATTATTAAATAATCAATTAATTGAAACATGACAGTTATTTTTATCTGTGAATTTGCAGGAGAAAAACCAGCCAGATTAAGTGTCCATCTCATAGTGAAGAGACATCTGCCACCAGAGGCTGAGAAATGGGATCAAGACAAAATGTATGTACATGTGTATATATGCTCTTAAACCTGTTACCTCATATTGACTCATTTTTATGCATTAATTGGTAAACACAGCAAACCTAGACCAGATGCAGTCTGCACAACAAGAAAAAAGCAGAATCCATTGTTTCATATACCACTAACAAAGTTCAGTATATTAATATTCATCAAGCCATTAATCTGTACATTAATATTCATGAGGTAAAGGTTAAACCTCATACATTGTAATTTGTGTCAACATTTGGTCACCACTATGTACAGAAATTTATTTGCGTTGCTTTTGGACACTGGATATACAATTGAATTTAACCATACATTGTGAAACATGCATTATTCAATATCATGTTGTTTTTTTTTTGTTTTGTTTTTAGCTCACCTGAGCACAACGTGCTCATGGTGAGCTATTGTGATCGCCTTTTGTCCGTCGTCCGTCGTCCGTGCGTGCGTCCGTCCGTCGTCAACAATTTGCTTTAAACAACATCTCCTCATGAACCACTGAAGGGATTTTGATCAAACTTCACAGGAATCATCCTTATGATGCCCTCTATCAAAGTTGTACAAATTATTCAGATTGGTTAAAAAAGTAGGTCACAGGAGCTAAAAATAGATTTTAAAAATGCAAACTTTGAAAATCTTCTTCTGCAAAACTGCAAGGCCTAGAGCTTAGATATTTGGTATGTAGCCAGCATGCCCATTCACCCCCTTTTTACCCCCAAAATTGACTGTGTACCTCCAAAAATTTTGGGACTCTCTATATGAAGGGGTACAAAGTTAAGGGAAAACAGCATTTGTACCCCCAATTTCAAAATTCAGTGGGCACCTTGTGTAGCATCATCTTATGGGCCATTACCAAGATTGTACAAATCATAGCCCTGCAGTGATAAATGCCCCCGCACCAGGGGTCACTTGTTTTACATAGAGTTATATCGGAAAATCTTTAGAAATCTTCTTCTATGAATCCATAAGGCCTAGAGATTAGATATTTGGTATGTAGCATCATCTTATGGTTCATTACCAAGATTGTTCAAATCATAGCCCTATGGTGATAAATGCCCCCGCACCAGGGGTCACTTGTTTTACATAGATTTATATAGGAAAAACTTTAAAAATCTTCTTCTATGAATCCATAAGGCCTAGAGCTTAGATATTTCATATGTAGCATCATCTAATGGTTCATTACCAAGATTGTTCAAATCATAGCCAAACGGGGATAAATGCCCCCGCAATAGGGGTCACTTGTTTTACATAGAGTTATATAGGAAAATCTTTAAAAATCTTCTTCTATGAATCCATAAGGCCTAGAGATTAGATATTTGGTATGTAGCATCATCTAATGGTTCATTACCAAGATTGTTCAAATCATGACCCTATGGTGATAAATGCCCCCGCACCAGGGGTCATTGTTTTACATAGAGTTATATAGGAAAATCTTTAAAAATCTTCTTCTATGAATCCATAAGGCCTAGAGTTAGATATTTTATGTAGCATCATCTAATGTTCATTACCAAGATTGTTCAAATATGCCAAGGTGATAAATGCCCCCGCAATAGGGGTCACTTGTTTTACATAGAGTTATATAGGAAAATCTTTAAAAATCTTCTTCTATGAATCCATAAGGCCTAGAGATTAGATATTTGGTATGTAGTATCATCTAATGGATTATTATCAAGATTTTCAAAATGGTGGCCCTTTGGAGATAAATGACCCTGCACTTAGTCTTCTCCTCTGAAACCATAAGGCCCAGTGCTTATATATTTGGTGTGTAGTATTATCAGGGCTAAAATGTTTAAGATTGAGTTATATCAGAATTCTTGTCTGTTTAAAAACCTTGTTATCAGTTGTAGCAATGGTACTCAGGTGAGCGTTTCAGGGCCATCATGGCCCTCTTGTTTTCAGTTTCCTTCAAACTTACAGACACTGTTTATGGCCTTAATTATTATCAGCCAAATATGATTCTGACTGATCAGATAAGCCAGTCATGAGTTATGGCCCTTTCTATCTCAAATAAATGCTTGATTCTTCTTTGCTTCAATATGTTGACTTATCATTCATATTTGTTAAATTTGTTTACATGATCTTAGTCTTGAAAAAAAAAGAACGTAGCCATAGTATTTCAGTCAAGTCTCATTACATGTATTACTGATATGGGATAGGTCAGGAGTTCATTCCCTTAATTTTGCCATCAAAAAATAAAAGATTTCACAGTTTACACTGTAGCATTTCAAAATACTTATAATTTTAATCAAAATTTGAGAAAATTGTATGTGTATTAGAGCCCCGCAAAATTTATTTATCACTTATATTGGACATATAAATCAGAAGTTACGGCCCTTGAATAAAGAAAAAGAAAAAAGGTTTTGTTTTGTTTATGCTCTGTTGTCTGCATCAGTTAAGCATATTTGTCATACTGAATTAAACAGTACAATTTGTTATTGATTATTGGTTTGACTAAGCTGATCATGGTAATTATTGATAAATTACAGTCAGAGATGTGTCCCTTTAATATTTCTTTGTTTAAAGGGTGACATCCTCATTAATCATAACTATAAAGATATTTTAAACTTGAAAACAATGTATTTATCAGCATACTTCTGACTCCAGGTGTTGGGTATATGGATTTGGTGTTATGGACCCTCAGTAATAAAAAAAACAATCACACTAACTTTGTTAAGACTCAGTGCTAGATTATTTCATATCTGTCATATCATATCTCATTTAAAAAGTATATGCAACATTAATATCTCAAGTGACTCTAAATCATAAAAGAAAGTAAGCATTTCAACTTAAAATTAGTTTTTGTTTGTTTTTTTTTACCTTCAGATTTCAGGCCCTGAACAAAATCACTCACTTGAGATTGGATAGGGAAAGAATAGCGGAGATAGATGGGCTTGAGTTATTGGGGAGCAGCATCACCAATATCTATCTGCAGCAGGTAGTTGGCTTCCATCTTTTTTTGTGTCACCTTTTGAAAGCAGAGGTGACACCATGGGGATCAGTTCTCTGTCTACCGTCTGTCACACTTTTTCTGTCATGCCTATTTCAGGAGGTGACACATGTGTTGAATGAAACAGTTGTTTTTAGCTCACCTGAGCACAACGTGCTCAAGGTGAGCTTTTGTCCGTTGTCCGTGCGTGCGTGCGTCCGGCGTCAACAATTGCTTCAAACAACATCTCCTCCTAAACGGCTTGGCCAATTTGAAAAATATTTTGCAGGAATGTTCCTTGGATGAAGCTCTATTAAAGTTGTATAAGTGGTTCTGGTCCATTGCATAATTAGGTCACAAAGTGCTAAAAATAGATTTTAAAAATGCAAACTTTGAAAATCTTCTTCTGCAAAACTGCAAGGCCTGGAGCTTAGATATTTGGTATGTAGCATCATCTAATGGTTCATTACCAAGATTGTTCAAATCATGACCCTACGGTGATAAATGCCCCCGCACCAGGGGTCACTTGTTTTACATAGAGTTATATAGGAAAATCTTTAAAAATCTTCTTCTATGAATCCATAAGGCCTAGAGATAAGATATTTGGTATGTAGCATCATCTTATGGTTCATTACCAAGATTGTACAAATCATGACCCTATGGTGATAAATGCCCCCGCACCATGGGTCACTTGTTTTACATAGAGTTATATAGGAAAATCTTTAAAAATTTTCTTCTATGATTCCATTAGGCCTAGAGCTTAGATATTTGGTATGTAGCATCATCTTATGGTTCATTACCAAGATTGTTCAAATCATAGCCCTATGGTGATAAATGCCCCCGCACCAGGGGTCACTTGTTTTACATAGATTTATATAGGAAAAACTTTAAAAATCTTCTTATATGAATCCATAAGGCCTAGAGCTTAGATATTTTATGTAGCATCATCTAATGGTTCATTACCAAGATTGTTCAAATCAAAGCCAAACGGTGATAAATGCCCCCGCAATAGGGGTCACTTGTTTTACATAGAGTTATATAGGAAAATCTTTAAAAATCTTCTTCTATGAATCCATAAGGCCTAGAGATTAGATATTTGGTATGTAGCATCATCTAATGGTTCATTACCAAGATTGTTCAAATCATGACCCTATGGTGATAAATGCCCGGTGTAACAGTCAGGTTTTTCCCCAGTCAGTTTCTTCCCCGGGGAAAAAACTGACTGGTCAGGTTTTTCCCCGGGGAAGAAACTGACTGGTCAGGTTTTTCCCCGGGGAAGAAACTGACTAGTCAGATTTTTCCCCGGGGAAGAAACTAACTAGTCAGGTTTTTCCCCACCAAGTCAGTTTTTTCCCCCCTCTATTTTTAAGGTTTTAGAGGTGGGGAAATTCTGGACTAGTCAGTTTTTTCCCCCCTATCTTATATATTGCATGCAATTGTGGGGAAATTCTGGACCAGTCAGTTTTTTCCCCCCTATCATTTAGATTGTTCGAGATGGTGGGGAAATTCTGGACCAGTCAGTTTTTTCCCCCCTGTCATTTAGATTGTTCGTGGTGGTGGGGAAATTCTGGACCGCCCGTCTATAGATATTCCATGGTATTCCACGGTGTGCCATGGAAATCCATGGAAAAATATGCCACGGAGTATTCGGACTATCAACTTTTCCAATAACAATTTAAAAAATTTGAAGAAAAAAAGGAATGCCATGGAGAACTTACGTTTGCCACGGAAATCTGCAGTTTTCCGTGGAAAGCCACGGCTTTCCATGGAAATCTGCAGTTTTCCAGGGAAATCTGCAGTTTTCCAGGGAAATTTCAATTTTGCCGTGGAATTCCGCGGCTTTCCGTGGAATGCCATGGAGTATTCGGACGGATATCCTCGACAATGTCCGTGGAATTCCGCGACAAAATGCAATGTAGATGGAAATCCGCGGCAAAATTTAGATTTCCATGGAAAAAAAAGGGCTGAAAAATAAAAAAAAATCTGGCTTGAAAAATCAAAGATTATGTAATAAATGGCAACTTCTATAACAAGTTTGTCTATAAATCATATTAAACAGTAATTTGAATATCTAGACAAGAACATATATACATAATCATTGCATACCACAGAATGGGTCTTCTTTTTGCATAAAGGGATTCTCGGCAACATAAGCATTAGTTTTTCATCACTTGATGAAAACTCCAAATTCTGCTTTTAATCCTTATATTTACATTTTACATTATATTTTCCATCTATTTTAGATAAAATTATTACAGCAATTATTACAGCATATTTTCATTTTGATATTTAAAAAATAAACTACATCAACATACTGAATAAGTCCATACATTTGTATAGTAACTTACTGCAAACCTCACATGGACCTAATGACAATGCAACGTCTCATTAGCGAATCAAAATTATGCAACCAATGAAATGCAAACTGTCCTTTTTAGCTCTGTTAAGCTGCTAATATTTTTATTATAGGATTCATTTTTTCTGGTCTTTATGCATGTGTAAAGAATGTCAAATCGTGCACAAATCTGACAAAAAGTCAAATAAGCGTGGAACCGTTGTGAACTTCATTCAAGTTCGCATATTGTTAAACCGACCTTTAAAATGTTGATGCTTCTTTGTTTACCCGAGAAACGTAAAAGTAGTCCCGCACCAGGGTTTTATCGAAAAATAAAAGTCTTAAAAAAAAAAAATTGATGTTGTCCAATGAAAATGTTTTAAATACAAAATTATATGATAATGAGATTGGAATTATTGGGAAATGAAATGCAGTTAACCTATATAGTTCATTTAAAGACGATATCTAGATTTTCTTCCCTCCCATAGACTTTTTTCATTTTTTTTATATTTTGTAGAAATAAGTTTGAGAAATTCAAAAATGCAAAGAAAAAAAGGGGTCACCGAACTCGTTTTTGAGATATAGCTCAATTTCATAGTAGGTGTAGATGTCATTTCTGGAACTGATTCAGCATCAAATACAGTACATACTGATATGTACATACTGATATGTAAATGTTGGTTAAAAAGACAAAACATAACTGAGTGCATTATCTTTTCACCTATAAAATTTAATATGATATTTATTTCATTGATATAAATGCTTATACAGTGTCTGTGGTGGTATCTAATATCAAAACTACATTTCATAGTGGTGGGCTAGTGTGAAAAATAGTCCCACAAGTTCAACAACTTTTCACACTAAATCTTCAATTACAAAAAAAAACTGTTCCATAGAAATTTCTTAAATTTATATATATCATTGAATAATATCTACTGAAGACATACATATGTAAAAAACAATGGGTCATTATGTAAACCCCGACATTTGATAAAATATTAAAAAAAGTTGTCATTATCAGTAACCATCATAATGTAACTGGTATTGTTTTCTTATTTACAGTATTTTATCAATAATAGTGAAAATAATTTTTAAAAAGATGTACTAGATCTATAAATACCAAAGGATCACAAAATGAGATGCTCTCTGTGTCCTTGACCTTGTTTTTAAAGCTCAATGATAATTGGAAAAATGTCAAATTTTGACACATTATAGTTAATATCTGTAGAAATGCCACATGCAAACTAAAACCATGATATTTATTTATTAATTATTTCTATGAAGAATTTTTAATATTTAGAACCACTTTCTAAAATTTCATAAATACAGCATAAATTTGGATGTGTTTTAAAAATACACATTCTTTGGTTTCAAAAAATTTTAAATAATGATAATTAAACATGATATATCATTATTGCATACAGTGGATTTTAAAAAAGTGCTTTACACAGAAATATTAAAAATATACATACATGTACCAGGGCTGTCCCAAAATAGCACACTTATTCATGATTTACTTTTGCTATCCATTACAGCATAAAAACTTGTGTTTACATGTTTAACCATTCATTTGCAATAGTGTGATATACTAAATCGATATGGGTAAATCTAATCCATTTTCAATCAATGTATTTTCTGAACTCAGCGTCAAGTTCTAAGCTGTTTGCCAATCAAACACAAATTTTTTGGCATTTAGCATTCTGAAACAAGAACGTGTTTGGTAAACACAAATGCTCCCGGCTCAAAATCTTGTCAGTAACAATATTTCAAAAAATGTTTACGCATTCACTCAGTTATGGACAGAAAAATTGCCAAAAGAAATTGTAAACATAGTTATATAACTTGACAGAGTCATGGCATTTTGTAGTTGTGAAAAATATAAGTTGGCAAGTCATTGCTATGACTTGTAATGAAGTTGAAAAATATTCAACTTTATCAAAAATATATAAATGCAAGACTTTACCATGAACCCAGAGACCCTAAACTCCATCCAAACTTAAAGGATCACCTATGGTATGTTCCTTGTAAATATGAGACATCGGTAAAAAATACAAAGGCTATAAAAAAAAGTGTAAAAAGATCTATTGTCATCAAATTCTCCCTTCCCTTATCGAAATGAAATGGCTTGAAACACCATTGAATTACCATTTCTCTTAGCAGAACCAAATGTAGCACAACCATTGAAACTCCATCAAAACACCATTGAAATTCAATTGAAACACCATTGAAACTCCATTGAAATGAGCCGAAATATGCAAATGAGCTCTCCCTAAAAAATGAAAAATTATTTTCAATGGTATCCAATGAGGGATTTTAATGGAATAAAATGGTTTTTTCAATGGTATTTTGGTGGTGTCATTTTACATAAAGTAATGGTGAATCAATGATTTAAAATGAAATATCAATAACCTTCAATGGTAATTAATGTAAATTCAATGGTGCCAAATAATACTCATGCAGTGAGTATGGTGGACCAGGGGATTTAAATTGGCAACATGGCTGGATACAAAAATAATTTTTTTTTTTTTAATAATGTAATGTTACAAAAATAATTTTTATTCATGTCATCACATCCGTATCAACAGTCTAAACAATCTTTTTTTTTCCAAACAAATTACAGTGACCAACATGGATATTGATTCCCCATGCTTAAGAGCAGTATCCGGTTTCATCCTTTATTAATGTTTTTTGTTTTTTCATAATGCACTATAGCCTATTTTCCAAGTCCTGAACA
Organism: Solen grandis; assembly: GCA_021229015.1. NCBI lineage: Eukaryota > Metazoa > Mollusca > Bivalvia > Adapedonta > Solenidae > Solen > Solen grandis. The sequence goes on from CM037777.1 coordinate 48,142,275, forward strand.
ACCTCCTCTTTCTCCACCTATTGTATTAAAAACACTTATAACATTTTTAAAACTTATTATGCCACCTGTTGGATGCCTTGAATTCACTGAAGTCCAAGTTCCAAAGCGATTTTCCTTGAATTCACTTAGATCAGTGGTCCTGATGATCCAATGCGCCATGGGTCAGAGATCAGTTTCCACTTTGAAAGAGGAATGTCCAAGTCCTTGTTGACATTCCTGAACATATGCTGATGTTACACATAAATTTACATTGAAATTCTGCTCATCTTCTGCAAGGACTTCAGCTTTCTTCCTCCCACATGTCTGAAACTTAAAAAAGAAAAAAAGAAAAGTAAAATGATTTTAAAGTAAAATAACTAAGAAGCGCAAAGCCTTAAGCCTGCCTTTGTATTTAAACATTTAGTGTTTACTCAGATTTGATCATTGAACCTTATTCCCATTCATACCACTATTAATAATAAAGATGAAGTTCTGACTGTGCATGCAAATGTGTAAAACCAAAATTTTCTCATCATTATAAATTCCAAAATATTTTTCCATCTTACAATGTCAGTTAACTAGGAGAAATTGAGTTCAGCCACAATCAAACTCAGTTGCAATAGAAGTAATATGACAGCTATTATTTGAAAACTAAGTTTGAGAGATATAGTGCTGTTACACTGCAGCATCACGCCATAGATAGTTGGCATGACACCACTCCCAAGTTGCATTATCCCCAACACCACGACTGGGACCTATTCTAATATGCTGAGCACCAAACAAGGGAGATACAGTGCCATTTTCCTTTTACAACTTTCATACGTTGCTGCTAGGGACAGGAACCCATGGCTTCCAGTTCCAGAGGCAGACATTCTTACCACTGGGGACAGTTTTATGTAAGGTAAACTGCCTGTCTAATAAACTACCATGAAAAAGGTAAAGGCAGTAGCATTGTGGATGTCTCAAGTTGTTCTTTGATATGTGACACTTCAGTTTTCAAGGATCATAGAAACTTTTCTTTTTCTCAAAAAATGTATTCATTTCTAGAATAAGAGTCTATTTACCTTTTGTTAATCACTATGATCCAAAGTCTGTGTTGTTTACAAAGTGGACAAGAGGAGGCATCATCCTTGTTGAAAACATGGCTGGACATGTTGCTAAAATAAAAACAAAAAAGTTGTGTTAAATCAATCAGATTTCATTTTATTACAGCAATGACAATGGACATAATATAGCTGAATTTTATTCAGCATTCAATGTTAAAAAATTACAAGTCACTGCCAGCAGTTGGTCATGAACAAATCCAACAGAAATTCTTATACATCTAAAGGAGTAAATAATGTTTTTTTCCTTAAATTTTTATAGATCTACATGTAAGATAACCAAGCGATGATTAAGTGTAAACCAAAATGAGTTTTATTGCGGATCGCACTTTTGTTAACATATATACAATGATTTTTCACCAAGGCCTTCCTTTTTTAAAAATTAAGTACGATGCTAACCGTGGACGATATGACCTGCGATCGATTTTTTTGTGTCGCCTGCATAGCATGGCAGACACATAGGGATCACTTTGTCCGTCGTCGTCGTCGTCGGCGTCACACTTTCTTGTCCGGACCATAACTCAAAAAGTATTTGAGGTATCACCTTGAAACTTAAAACATGGATAGATCACATTGAGGTGGAGTGCAGTGCACAAGAATGATAACTCTGACTTTCGTATTTTCTGAGTTATTACCCTTTGTTGATTCTGAGATTTTATTTTTGTCCGGACCATAACTCAAAAAGTATTTGAGGTATCACCTTGAAACTTAAAACATGGATAGATCACATTGAGGTGGAGTGCAGTGCACAAGAATGATAACTCTGACTTTCGTATTTTCTGAGTTATTACCCTTTGTTGATTCTGAGATTTTATTTTTGTCCGGACCATAACTCAAAAAGTATTTGAGGTATCACCTTGAAACTTAAAAGATGGATCACATTGAGGCAGAGTGCAGTTCACATTAATGATAACTCTCACTTTCTTTTCTCCTGAGTTATTGCCCTTTGTTGATACTCAGACTTCATTTTTGTCTGGAGCATAACACGAAAAGTATTTGAGGTATTACTTTGAAACCTCACAGGTGGAAAGATCTAATGGAGTGCATTGTGCAAGAATGATAACTGTTGTATTTTTGGAGTTATTTCCCTTTGTTTATTTTTTGGGATTTAATTCTTGTGTGGTGCATAACTTGTAAAGTATTTGAAGTGTTGCCTTAAACATTTATAGTAGATAGATCTCATTGGTCTGAGTGCAGTACACAAGAATGATAACTCAATAATGATAATGATGACTACAAACTTGCAACATATATATAATTAACGTCATAAGTGCTTAATGACGTCATAATTTTTCTTACAGTTAATGTTTTGAATTCATAGTCATTCTGACACTGCTCTGATGAAGACTGTATAGTCGAAAGTGCTCGGGAAAATTATTACTATTGCACTGTTTAACCAAAAAAAAAATAATATATAATATATATTATGTGTGTGTGTGTGTGTGTGTGTGTGATTTGGTGTTATTTTGTACCTCACAAAATAGATTATGCTTTATCAATAATTTGTCAAAAGATCGATTTTCTAGTCAATTCTTTCATCAAACATGCTTAAATGCAGGCGACACAAGTGTTCCGAGGAACACCCACATCTAGTTTTTTTTTAAAATTTCCTGAAAGGTTAATTTGCACATGTTGAACACAAATATATATTTATATTCTGGAAAGCAAATAAAAGAAATGCGATTCAACTAAACATTGTATGGATTGTGTTATACATCGACGGGCAGAAAATAATCTCATCGCCATTTGCAGACGAAACAAAGTCACTTATTTTTTTTATCGATAAATGGAAAGTAATTTCATTACAAACATAATTATAATACTCATAACTATATTGAATATTCTTACCTTCGTCATAAAATGGATGTCATCTGCGAAAATATTGCGAATCAATAACGTTATCACCTATTGTTTACACTGTTTGTTGTTTGTCGTTCTTTTCAAAATGGCGGATTGATGCACCGTTGCGTTATTTTCGGTTTTCAAATTTAAAAGAGGGAAAGTAAAGATCAGTTACGAAACAAAAACTGGGTTTCGAAATAAGGTTTAAAGAGTGGGTTGTCCAAAATAAAATATTAAATATAAGTAAAAATCATTGATCTACGTAGAAATTAGCGTCAATTTTTCGGCACTACTTTTCCTCGTAGGATTGTCCTACAACCTTGCAACAACTTCGGAACTTTTTTTCGGGGCGCGGTTAATTCGAACGAAAACCATTCGTAACCTTTTTTTTCGATGCGTAACAGTTTTCAAAAAAAAAAAAGAAAAGAAAAGTGAATCACCTAAGATTTCTGTTAAAACATCAGTTAAATGTTAATAGTAATACGTGCAGTTATATGTAGTTAGATTTAATCGTTTTTGTTTCAATCTAATATCCAATAAGCTTTTAAGCTTTCGATTTAATCCTATTTTGACCTCTACAAAATTTGTTCAAATTGTTCTGGTTAGTTAATAAAAAGGTCACAAAATCAAAAGGGTTGTTTTAATGTAAATCTTTGAATTTCTTGTACACTTGTAAAACCATGTCTTTATCACAGTGTTGGTAATGTTTTATTATGACCTACCATGCTGATCAGCCATGGTTGACCATGGTCAGCCATGGTTGACCATGGTCAGCCATGGTTGACCATGGTGTCTTTTTTAAACCCATTTAATTTTTCCTGGTACCATGCCTTAACAAAGCTTATTTCTACCATGGCTGCCCGTTTTGGGCAACTGATATCAAAATGAATGAAATACAATGGTGACCATGGTCATAATTTCGCTTGGGATTTGAATTTACCGTCGCTGCGACAGTATTTCAGTCATATAGTGATTTCATGATTATATTGTTTTCTTTATAGTCCAGAAATATAGAAAAAAAATCTAAGTTCAAATTTTCCATTGATTAAAAACATCTAAGTTATTTTCCATCCCAAAAATTATCTAAGTTATTTTCCATGCTATTTTCCGTCCCAAAATTTGACTAAGTCCAACTTTCCGTGGCATAATTTGAAGATTCCGTGGAAATCTATTGATGGTTTTACTGTGTCCGCGGAAATCCATGGCAAAATTTGACGGCAAATAATGTTATCAACAAATTTCCGTGGAAGATTTTGATATTCCGTGGATTTCCATCAATTTCCATCCAAGTTTCCATGGATTTCCATGGAAATCCATGGAAAATGCCTAATGACCATGGCACATGTAGAGACGGGAGTCAGTTTTTTCCCCCCATCTAGTATTTTTACATGAGATGGTGGGGAAATTTTGGACCAGTGAGTTTTTTCCCCTCTGTCATTTAGATTGTTTGTGATGGTGGGGTAATTCTGGACCAGTCAGTTTTTCCCCCCTATCTAATATTTTTATGTGAGATGGTTGCGAAATTCTGGACCAGTCAGTTTCTCCCCCCCCTATCATTTAGATTGTTCGAGATGGTGGGGAAATTCTGGACCAGTCAGTTTTTTCCCCCCTGTCATTTAGATTGTTTGTGAATGGGGAAATTCTGGACCAATCAGTTTTTTCCCCCCTATCTAATATTTTTATGCGAGATGGTGGGGAAATTCTGGACCAGTCAGTTTTTTCCCCCCTTTCATTTAGATTGTTTGTGATGGTTGGGAAATTCTGGACATGTAATTCAATGTTTGATCAGAATTTCACCACCATATCAAGACTAACTACATGTTTAACATACTCCTGCATGTTATATAAGATAGGGGGGAAAACTGACTAGGTCAGAATATCCCAACCATCACGCACAATATATTGGATAGTGGGGGGGGAAACTGACAAGGCAAAAGTTTCCCAACCATCTCGCATAAAAATATTAGATAGGGGGGAAAAAACTGACTGGTCCAGAATTACCCCACCATCACAAACAATCTAAATGACAGAGGGGAAAAAACTCACTGGTCCAAAATTTCCCCACCATCTCATGTAAAAATACTAGATGGGGGGAAAAAACTGACTGGTCCAGAATTTTCCCACCACCACGAACAATCTAAATGACAGGGGGGGAAAAACTGACTGGTCCAGAATTTTCCCACCATCTCATGTAAAAATACTAGATAGGGGGGAAAAAACTGACTGGTCCAGAATTTCCCCACCATCAACAATCTAAATGACAGGGGGAAAAAAACTGACTGGTCAAGAATTTCCCCACCATCTCGCACATATTTTGGATAGGGGGGAAAAAACTGACTGGTCCAGAATTTCCCCACAATCACACGCAATATATAAGATAGGGGGGAAAAAACTGACTAGTCCAGAATTCCCCCACCATAAGGCCTAGAGATTAGATATTTGGTATGTAGCATCATCTTATAGTTCATTACCAAGATTGTACAAATCATGACCTTATGGTGATAAATACCCCCGCACCAGGGGTCACTTGTTTTACATAGAGTTATATAGGAAAATCTTTAAAAAAAATCTTCTACTATGAATCCATAAGGCCTATAGCTTAGATTTTTGGTATGTAGCATCATCTAATGGTTCATTATCAAAATTTTCAAAATGGTGGCCCTTTGGAGATAAATGACCCCGCACTAAGTCTTCTCCTCTGAAACCATAAGGCCCAGTGCTTATATATTTGGTGTGTAGTATTTTCAGGGCTAAAATGTTTAAGATTGAGTTATATCAGAATTCTTGTCTGTTTAAAAACCTTGTAATCAGTTGTAGCAATGGTACTCTGGTGAGCGTTTCAGGGCCATCATGGCCCTCTTGTTTTTAATTACCACCATGCCATATGATAATGGAATTTTGCTCATTACAGTAAAAGCTACTTGGTAAGAATGATTGTTTGATTTCAGATTTTTCTTGAAATTGAATGCGGTAAGATCAGCAATATCTTTCTTCACGAAGGTTCTTTAGAGCTTTATAAGCTGTTCATATGCATGAGTATCTGAAACATTTTTCTTCATTTAAGCATCCTTAGTGAGTGGGTGCTTAAAGTGTCTGCGTCAAGAGGGGTCATCTTTGGTTCAAGCCCTTGTCATAAATTGGTAATGTCATTTACTGTGAAATCATGATTTTTTACATTGGATGCTTATTTTCATTGATTTTGTTGAGGGTTTTATCCATGAATGTTAAAACCCATTAAACCCATTCATTTTGTAGACTAAACATTTAACAGAATATGAAGCCAAAAATCCATAAACCCACAAATTCCTAATGTACATGATTAAGGAAATTAAATGTCAATGAAATTTAGTGATTTTACATTAAACAATCAAAGTGCTGAAAGAACAGGGTTTTTTAATTTGATGATGTCACATTTCTTTTGTTTATCAAAGTAAATTTAATATTTCTAAGCGATGCCAATGAACCCATTGTATAAACCCATTTTTACCTTGCTTGAACATGGTCATTAAAAAAAATTCACACATCATTTGTCTCAGTTGATCACTAGCAATATATATATCGCAACTCTTACTCTCCCCATTTTTCTTGCCTACAGTTTATAAGATTATATGAATATGTAGTCTAAAACAACAAACTTTCTGTCAGATATTTTAATTACAAGTAACTAAGTGTTTTATATATATACACACATATACTTAAATTAATGATTTTCATTATGATAAAAATATTTATGGCTTATATTGCAAAAGAAATTAAAAACAGTAAAAAACTAGAAATATGTTCAGAGGACACAGATGCCCCCACCTGTCACATTTTTCAAAACAAAGGCCAACACCCAGGAGTGCAAGTTATGTCCTGAGTAATATATCCATGAAGTTTAAAGTCTGTAGTCTGTAGCACAAATACCTTCAGAGTTACCTATGTCACAGTTTTGGGATGGACGGACGGACAAAGGCAAATCTATATGCCTCACTTCTTTTAGGGGGGGGGGGGGGGGGGGGGGAGCATAAAAATACCCAGGTGCACAAGTTCTTGTCCTGAAAAATATACTCCTGCAGTTTCAAGTCCATCAAAATAACATGCGTCACAAGCATAAAATACCATATTTTTCAAAAACAAACGCCCATAACTCTGTCAACTTTAACGAAGGTATGATAAAAATACCCAGGTGTGCAATTCATGTTCTGAATGATATATCCATGAAGTTTAAAGCCTGTAGTACAAATACTTTAAGAGTTACATGCATCACAAGCATAAAATTCCATATTTTTCAAAAACATTGGCCCATAACTCTGTCAACTTTTATGGCGTTTCAATGAAAATACCCAGTTGCGCAAGTTCCTGTCCTGAATGATATACTAGACAAAACTTATAAGTACTCCAACTAAAGTTTTGTCTATAGAATTTGTTGTATTCAAAATAACAGATTTTTGGTTTTCTAAAGGTTTCCACGAAAATTGGTTTCACAGAGTTAATTATGCATCAAAATTATTCAAGCAGAAAACAGATTGAGCCAATGCACATTTTAATATTTACTGGGCATATGATTTGGCAAATATATCTTCTCTACAAGTTTAAAATCGGAGTAGTTACAAGTTAAGTGTATATCCATGAAGTTTCAAGTCTGTAGTACAAATACTTTCAGAGTTACGTGAGTCTCAAGCATAAAAATCCATATTTTTCAAAAACAAAGGCCCATAACTCTGTCAACTTCAACGGCGTTTCGTTGAAAATACCCAGGTGCACAAGTTCATGTCCTGAATAATATATCCATGAAGTATCAAGCCTGTAGTACAAATACTTTCGGAGTTATGTGTGTCACAAAGTTTCGGGACGGATGGACGGCCGTACATACAGACGGACAGAGGCAAATCTATATGCAGCCCCACCCCCCATTATTGTTGGGGCATAAGAAAAAAGTTACTCTGCTGGGACTCAAACCTACAACCTTTGCCATGTCGATCAGACTTTCTATCCACTGCACTATTTCGCCATTGTGATGCCATCAGGACTTTTTTATATTATATATTGTGGCTATCGATGGAAATTCCAGCCAGTTATGGTTCAAAATATCTGTGCATGAGGTGTGGATCTGTCTCCTGCGTATTATCTTTTTTTTTGTTACAGTTTATTAAACACGGTATCTCCAGCATTGATTTTCAACACATTTTTATTCAGTTTTGACTTTCATAATGCAATCAAACTGAAATAAACACGATAATTGTCGCCATTTAGTGTTGAGAGAGAAAACAAATTTTGGACTTTTATTCTCTGTGTAGTAAAAAAGAGGGTAATCCATTAATATAAATTTCTAAATATAACCCCGAATTGTTGTCCAGTTCAAAATGTGTTCTACCAAAGAAACTTTTTTGCAAGCAACCCTGTTCAATAAAACTTAGTGTTAGGATAATGAGTCAGTTATACATGTGGTGTTAGGATAGAGAATCAGTTATACATGTGGTGTTAGGATAGAGAATCAGTTATACATGTGGTGTTAGGATAGAGAGTCAGTTATACATGTGGTGTTAGGATAGAGAGTCAGTTATACATGTGGTGTTAGGATAGAGAATCAGTTATACATGTGGTGTTAGGATAGAAAATCAGTTATACATGTGGTGTTAGGATAGAGAATCAGTTATACATGTAGTGTTAGGATAGAGAGTCAGTTATACATGTAGTGTTATGATAGAGAATCAGTTATACATGTAGTGTTATGATAGAGAATCAGTTATACATGTGGTGTTAGGATAGAGAATCAGTTATACATGTGGTGTTAGGATAGAGAATCAGTTATACATGTGGTGTTAGGATAGAGAATCAGTTATACATGTGGTGTTAGGATAGAGAGTCAGTTATACATGTGGTGTTAGGATAGAGAGTCAGTTATACATGTAGTGTTAGGATAGAGAGTCAGTTATACATGTGGTGTTAGGATAGAGAGTCAGTTATACATGTGGTGTTAGGATAGAGAATCAGTTATACATGTAGTGTTAGGATAGAGAGTCAGTTATACATGTAGTGTTAGGATAGAGAGTCAGTTATACATGTAGTGTTAGGATAGAGAGTCAGTTATACATGTGGTGTTAGGATAGAGAATCAGTTATACATGTGGTGTTAGGAGAATGTGTCAGTTGTACAAGTCATGTAGTGTTAGGAGAATGTGTCATTTGTACATATTATGTTATGATAGTTTGTCTTTTGTACATGTGGTATTAGAAAAATGTGTCAATTGTACAAGTAGTACATGTAGTATGTTTTTAAATTTTGTCCTCTTCATTATTTTACATTTTGTTTTTAACCCATAACCTCATGAATATTCATGTATAAATTTATTAGATGATGAATATTAATTAACTGAGCTTAAAAAAGTATATGAAACTGGATTTTTACTTGATGACCAGACTGTAGAATCTGAGAAAATTTAGTGTATGAGGAAACAGAAGAAACCCTGATCAGACAGTATCTTCTTTGCCAATGCGAAAAAAATGCATCAGAATGAGTTACATGACAAAGGGTTAATTAAGGCAGAAGTATTCTTTTTTATTTGGAAAGTCTCAAAATGATATAATTTTTATACTGAAAAATAATTTCATATTCTTTGAATACATGTACGTTGAATCTGTATTTAACGCAATTTCTCGGGTACAGAAATCAATATGTGTTCATAATGTTGGTAATAACATCATTTTTATGTGATGAGGTTTCAAGAGAATATGACACTTAGATAATTCCATGCACAAAAAAAGTAATCCCTCATGAGAAATAGTGATTTTACAGTATATTATTGATGAGATATTAAAACAAAGTTTTTTCCATTCTAGAACTGGATAGAAAGGATAGAGAACTTGGAAACACTCCAGAATCTCACCTTTATAACACTGGCAAACAACAGGATCAAGACAATAGAGAATCTGACGTCACTGAAGAAGCTGCTCTTCTTAGATCTCTCGGAAAACCAGATTTCTGAGGTGGATATTGGTATGTTTCTAGAGTATCGGGAGATGATGCTGATGAGGGTAGGGATACAGATTGAGACACACCCAGTTGCCAGGGGACTACTTATGTATTGAAAACTGAAATGAGACTGAATTAATTTGTCTGGATTTGATCATATGTCAACCCTTTCCCTCATATAGACTCATTTTGACGCACTCAATAGGTACCACATAAAGCCTGATCTGCAGAAAACCACAGTTAAACCTTACCAAATTTAATTACAAAATCCTCATTTCCAGACCACTGAGGAGCAGCGAACAGCATAAAACCTGATCAACCTGTGAGTTACTCGCAGGCTGATCTGGTTTTATGTTGTTTGCATAGGTCTTTTCATGGTTTCCTCTATGAGGGAAAGGGTTAATAGTGCATTGAAGCAGCTGCATCATTTCCATATACATGTTGATAAAGCCCCAAAATGACTAAATACTTTTATTTAGACATTAACACTACCTTTATTTATTGGCAAAGGTAGCTTGGGGTTATGTTTGGGATAGAAAGGTCAAGGTCACTACTAATGTAATTATTATGACACTCTACTGAAACTTGGTATATTCTTCAGTGATGTAAACGGAAGCTTGGGGTTATGTTTTGGATAGAAAGGTCAAGGTCACTTCAACTAATTATTTTGACACTCTACTGAAACTTGGTATATTCTTCAGTGATGTAAACTGAAGCTTGGGGTTATGTTTTGGATAGAAAGGTCAAGGTCACTTCAACTGTAGTTATTTTGACACTCTACTGAAACTTGGTATATTCTTCAGTGATGTAAACTGAAGCTTGGGGTTATGTTTTGGATAGAAAGGCTAAGGTCACTTCAACTGTAGTTATTTTGACACTCTACTGAAACTTGGTATATTCTTCAGTGACGTTAAAGGTAGCTTTGGGTTATGTTTGTGATGCTGAGGTCAAGGTCTTTACTACTGTAATTATTATGACACTCTACTGAAACTTAGTATATCTTTCAGTGACGTAAAAGGTAGCTTAGTTTAGAAGGCATCCATGCATAGCCTGAAACCACTTAACATATTAAGTTTATGCAGACTGGTTATGCCATGATGTCTATATACACAGATGAGGTGCCGCAGAGCCTGATTATACTGAATCTGAAGGACAACCCCTGTACACGATATCCCGACCACAGGTAATTGATAGGACTGTAAAATGTGGGAAAGTCAATGATAAAACCTTGGAAAAGTTTAATATTGTTATTAATTCAACATTTCAGTGAACACCTTCATCAGGATAACAATAAATTTTAAACATGAAAAAAAGGAAACAACGTCACCATGAATAAAGCAACATCAAAAAAGCGGGAAAGTGCAGACGTTATGTGTACTACTTATAATGTCAAGAACTAAATAGGTACATGTACTGTTTCGGATATAAAATATAATCATTTCCTATAGCTATTTACAATATTTTTTTAAAGGACTGTAAACAAATCATAAAAGGAGAAGATTGTAATTTCCCTGTTTTAATTTTCTATCTTTAATTTGTAAACTTATTAAATATTTTGTATATTTACACCTACTCCAATCAATGAAGACTATGACTTTACCTTTCTGGTCACACCTTCATCTTATATTATTCATTATGTGTCGCTTTTCTTAAGATGTCTTTTTACACACACAGAGACACAGATATACAATGTAACAGATGTTTGAATATAAATAGAATATGGATACATGTAACAGGAACACACTTGGTTTCTATGATATAAAAATGTAATATTTTATCATAGTGCTGGTTAAAAACTGTAAATGTATGAATGTGCACGTATTAAATATGGTTTTATAAGTAAGTAAGTTTTGAAGGCATAATTGTGATCAAGACTTTAAATATGTGATACAATTATACCACTCTGGTCACCGTTTAATCTTATAAATAAAATATTTTTCACACTATCGAGAGTTGCCCCCCCCCTCTCTCTCTCTTTCTCCTTCTCTCCACACACACACACGTGAACATGAACACACACACTATAAATAGTATACCTATTCTAAATGTATAACTATAATAACAGATATGCAATTTATACATTTATGATAAAAAAAATACTCCACCGTGTCAGTGCAATTGATGTAGATGTTTGCATGATTCATTTTTATTTCGTTTTTATTTTTCACATTTCCTTTAAATAAATAATGCATCATTATATAGATTCTAATTAAAATAGAGATTTATGATACATCATATTAATGTTTATTTTGTTCTCTGTCCGTAGAACCAAAGTAATATATCACAATATAAGTGATACATATATTAATTTTCAAATGTATTTTGTTAGACAGTAAATACCATTTCTTTTCTATATTAGTTTGCGTAGATAATATACTTATAATAGAGAAGTATATATATATATGTGTGTGTGTGTGTGTGTGTGTGTGAGCACATGCATACTTATATATACATCACAATATACAAAGGCTAAAGATACAAAAAGAAAGGAGAAGGATTGCATTATTATTATTATTATCACTATCTTTTTTATATTTTTTTTTTTTGGCAGTAATCAAAATATAAACAGACATTCATAATATCGAGTCATAATATATATTACCAGGATTTAATTTTACTTCTTTTTAAAATTGAAGTATTGGAGTCAGTAGATACTGCGACATAAGATGACTTTGTTTAACCTTATATTAGTTTTCCTGTATATTGTTGTTTTAAATAGTCCGGTAAATATACACTAAAAAAAATGGTTGAAAACACAAAAGTATGGTCACACGTGATACAGTTTGCTTATCTTGTTAATTTTCTTTCTTTTTTATGGTAGTGTTTGCTAAAAAAATGAATTTTAGCTGACTTGCATTATGTGGGGACAAGGAGAAGGGACCCCCCCCCCCCCTCCAAGAAAAAAAACCCACAATTTAAAGGGAAATTATCCCTTCTTTTGCAGCTAAGTATAAAAAGATACATTCTGACTAAAGGGGTTATTTTTTTTAATTTATTTATTTAATTCTTTTGCCTTCCCCTTCCTTTTATCTGTTCTGAATTCATGCAGTTATTCATTAATTATGTATGATATTTCTTATAATACAAGTCAGATTTTTTTTTTTGATTTTTTTCCCGAATATCCTTTAATTTTAATTTCATCCTATGAACATTACTTAACTCACATTTTGTCAAAAAGGAGCTCTATTATATAACTAACAAAATACCTCATATCTTTCCTTGGTTTATCATGGTGCTGCCTCGGCGTTATATGATTGGTTCAAAATATTATGTCTAACATAAAGATTTTGTCAGTTAATTGCCAGGGTCTTGGTTCTGCAGAAAAACGAGAAGATGTTTTCAATTACCTAAAAAGTAAAAGATGTAGTATATATTGTCTTCAGGATGTCCATTCTACTGTTACAACAGAAAAATCCATTCGAGCACAATGGGGGAACAACTGTTTTTTTAGTTCAGGAACTTCAAACTCAAGGGGTGTGGCGATTCTCTTAAATAAGAATATAGAATACCAACTACATGAAGAAATAAAGGATAATAATGGAAATTACCTCATATTAGACATAACTGTAGATAATAATAGACTGACCCTCGTTAATCTTTATGGACCTAATAATGACTCTCCGCAATTTTTTGTCTCAATAGTAGAAAAATTAGAACACTTAAATAACAGAAATCTGATAATTTGTGGAGATTTTAATTTAGTTCAAGACCCTAACTTAGATTATTCTAATTATAAACATATAAATAATAAAAAGGCACGGGAAAAACTTTTAGAAATAATGACACAATTCAATTTAACAGATCCTTTCAGGGAATTACATCCAACATTAAGGCGGTATACTTGGCGGCGTAGAACACCACTGCAACAGGCAAGGCTAGATTTCTTTCTCGTATCAGATTTATTTTATGCTTATGTAAATAATTGTGTAATAGAATCTAGCTATAGGTCTGACCATTCTATAATTATATTGAATATCAATCTTAATAATTTTAAAAAATAATTTAATTAAAAAAAAAAATTAAAGAAGTTAAAGAACAATATGCTTTACCAGTTTATAATTTCGATAATATAACTAATATACCAAATGATGAGATACAATTCATAATAAATGATCAGCTTTTTTTGGAGACTTTATTAATGGAAATAAGAGGCAAGTCTATCTCTTACGCCAGCTATAAAAAGAAAATAACAGATGCTAGGGAAAAGGAACTTTTTGATAAAATACAAGAAATCGAGCATAATATAAATGAAGATAATGTCAAAAATCTCGATGTGTATAAAAATGAGATTAAAGAATTAAGAAAAAATAAAATGAATGGATATCTTATCAGGTCTCGTGCAAATATTATAGAGAATGGAGAAAAGCCTACTTCTTTTTTTTGTAATTTAGAAAACCACAATTTTTCTTCAAAATTAATCCCAAAAATTATCAAAGAAAACGGAGACATTATTACAGATCAGAGTGAAATACTAAATGAAACCAAATTATTTTATGAACATCTATATGCAAGTAAGGACGCGGAATTAGAGGACATTAACTTAGAAGATGAATTTAAGGAATATGATATACCAAAACTTTCTCCCATAGAATCAAAACTTTTAGAAGGGAATATCACTTATCAAGAAGCTTCAGCCACATTGAAAGATATGAAAAACAATAAAAGTCCAGGCTCATATGGTTTTAATGCGGATTTCTTTAAAATGTTTTGGCAACAGTTAGGGCAATTTGTTATTCGGTCAATTAACTATGGTTTCCTAAATGGTGAATTATCTGTTACTCAACGAGAAGGAATAATTACAGTCATACCCAAACAAAATAAATCAAGATTTCAAGTTAAAAATTATCGTCCCATTTCTCTCTTAAATTGTACATATAAAATTGCATCAGGCTCTATTGCAAACAGACTGAAATCAACATTGAATAAATTGATACACAAAGATCAAACCGGATTTATATCAGGCAGATACCTAGGCGAGAATACAAGACTCATATATGATGTTATGCAATATACAGATTATTATGATATACCTGGACTAATACTGTTGATAGACTTTGAAAAGGCTTTTGATTCTCTCTCATGGACTTTTATTTTTAATGTTCTGAGGTTTTTCAATTTTGGAGAACAATTCATGTCATGGATAAAACTGTTATATACAAATGCAAAATTAGCTGTCAGTCAAGGTTCAAATTTATCATCTTTCTTTAATATTGCACGAGGCTGTAGGCAAGGTGATCCATTGTCTCCATATATTTTTATTTTATGTGCAGAAATTTTAGCTATCAAAATAAGAGAAAATAAGAGAATTAAAGGAATTAAATAAATAATTCAGAGATAAAGCGCATGATACCTCAATTCTTTTAGATGGTTAGATGTATCTTTAAATGAAACTTTGAAGAACTAACCAATTATTCTAAGTATTCTGGTCTTAAAGTAAATTTTGAAAAAAACACAAGTTATATGGATAGGAAAAAAAAAGTTTAGCTCTGATACAATTAAAACCAAATGGAAATTAGTATGGGGTAAGACTACCTTTAATTTACTTGGAATAAAATTTAATGTAAACCTGAATGATATGACCTATCAAAATTTAATGAAAAAATAATAAAGATTCAAAACATAATCAAATTATGGAAACGTAGAAATCTGACTCCACTAGGTAAAATAACTGTCATCAAAACTCTTTTATTGCCAATTTTAAATCACTTATTTATGGCATTACCAAATCCAAATGAAGATATTATAAAAAAAATTGAATCAATATTCTATGATTTTTTGTGGTCTGGACCAGCAAAGATTAAAAAGACAGTCATTGTAAAAGATTTCATTGATGGTGGTCTTAAAATGGTCAATTTAAGGGCTTTCATGGCAAGTCTTAAGATCACATGGATTAGAAAATTCTTCCTAGGGACGGGAAATTGGATAAAAATAAATAAACATTTAATTGATATTGGTAAAATAACAAGAATGGGCGTGTTTTATTGTGAGTCTCAAAAGAAAAATATCAATAATAAATTTTGGGCAAATGTTTTACAATCCTATATTGAACTTTGTCAAAAAGTCAAATTTGCATCTATTGAGGATTTTTTAGCATGTCCAATACAGTGCAATTACAATATACAAGTTGGTAATAAAACAGTGTATAACAAAAATTGGTATGAGAAAGGAATATGTTTTATTAATGATTTAATTAATGAAAATGGTGAGTTCTATTCCACAAAAGAGTTTTTTGAAACATATGGCATTCAGCAAAACTTTTTGTCATACTTTGGCATTCTTAATGCAATTAAATCATATAAAATCAGGTCAATAGGAAATATAAAATTAAAAAGGATCCAATACCCCATTCTACCATTCTTTATTAAAGATATATTAAGTAAAAGAAATGGTTGTAAAGATATATACTGTATACTCAATAATAATACTGTAAAAGAAACACCAACAGCACAGGTAAGATGGAATAAATCATATAATATTAGTGAAAAAGAATGGAAAATCATATACTCAACTCCATTCATGATTACTAAAAGTACAACCTTACAATGGTTTCAAATTAGAATCATTCATAGGCTAATCCCAACTAGATATTATTTATATAAGATAAAGAGGGCAGAAAATCAATTTTGTTTTTCCTGTGGAGCAGAAGAAACTATTCAACATATGTTTTGGCTATGTCCTAATACCAGGATATTTTTAAACCAAATACTAAATGTTCTTAAACTGAACAATAATAAAAATTACAGAGGAAACTTTCATTTTCAATATCAGTAAAACACTTTCACAATTAGAACTCTATATTTTACTTGAGATTAAATACTATATATATTCTACTAAAATCCTCAATTTGCCTCTGTCCATCTAAGTCGTCAAATAGATTAAGATACATGTACAAATGTAATAGAATTATATTCCTGGAAAAAACAATATTCCAAATTTTGAAGATGAATGGAATAAATATAAATGTTTACTTAACATCAATAACTAAAATACTAGCTTTATCAAGATGTTTAATTTTTCTAAGTTTTCTTTTATTCATTTTGTATTATTAGTACTATTATAATGTATTGTAGTTGTAGAGGTATACTGTGGCTGCTTGATGCTCTTCTGTGTGTTTTAAGATTTGAAAATAGTTTCAAGCGATCAATCCTGGTATTTTAAACTGACACTACCTTAAGGACAGTTGGGCGATATTTCAGTGTCTTCAGTCATGGCCAATTACATGACAGAAATTGCACACAAAAAAAATGGAAACCGTATATAATAATGATTAACTAGATTTTTTTCTCCCATTACTTGAATACACTGAAGTGTCGACCAAGTATCTTTAACAATCACAAAGACCTATTAGTTTTAAATGACCGAGGCAGCACCTAGTTTTTTTTTTCTTTTCTTTTTTTCGTTATGTCCCCCCTTCACATGTTTATTCTTTGTTTATCCTCTATTTTCCCACTGTTTCTTTCCCTCTAGTTTAACATATACAGTTTTATATTTACTTGACATATATGTAATTAGATTGTACCTACTTGATTTAAACAATTATATTAGATAAATGTATAGGACCACTTTACGATAGGATACACTATACACTCACACTTATAGATATACATGTAATATTTCAACATTTAGCTTAATACAATACATATATATAATAGTTTTACATTTAGTATTGTACTATACAGTACTACAGTAGTATACATACATATATATGCAACAGTTTATAATGTCTTTGTAAGGTGTTGCAGGGGATGGCCCTCCCCGACCCCTGTTTTACACCAAATGACGGGGAGATTAAACTGTATATGGAAAAAAAAAAAAAAAAAAAAAAAAAAAAAAAAAAAAAAAAAAGTAAACAAATCATAAGATTACTGCATAGCTACCTGAGGGTATATAGATTAGGGGGACCATAAATTATTAGACATTATAGTAATGACGTATAATGAGTAAATCTTTTCAATAACTATATTAGTAATATCAGTGAAGGGCACTGTAGTCCACTATGGTAGTGTACATATGGATCTGAAAGTTATAGGTTCAAATCCCATTTGAATACAAAAATCTTTATGACCTTCCAAAGTGCAAACTACTAGTCCAACTCAGGAGCCTTACAAGGATTTGTATTAAGTTGTTAGAAGTAGTTTTCAAAATGATGTGAAACAAAGTAATCAATTAAAAATCATTGGATAGTCTGAAGAAAAATAATCACATATTACATAAATCACTTTACAATTTTGTGACAAATAGCGATGGCTTATTTTTATGTGTACATATATATTTTGTACAGGGGGCGTATCGTGCAGGAGATGCCGAAGTTGAGACAGCTTGACCTAGTAGAGATCTCCAAGCAGGAGAAACTGGAGGCTGGCTTTGAAGTTTCCAGTGACGAAGAGGAAGAGGAGGAAGAAGAAGAGGCCCGTCCAGCTGGTAATGGGAATCGGATGCCAGGTGTGTCCTACAGATAATCCTTTGTTAGCAGTTCTCAGTTCTAGGCAGCCAACCTCATTTAATGATGATTTTGTCAGTTTGATCATTTATGCACAGCAATATTGTGCACTTGGGAGGTATACAGTCAAGCTCTTCTAAATGGAGATATTTGAATATTTATTGCATAAACTTTATACACTTGAGTATGCACTTATACATGCTAAAACTAAAAACATAGCCTTTAGTTTCTATAAGATTTGAGAAGGGTATTTAAGTAAGAGTCTGAGATGATAATTTGGTATTTTCATAATTTGGTTCCTGGTAAAACTCTCGTCTTTTGAACTCTGGCATAAAAAAAAATCTTTGTATCTGGCAACGGTCTCCCAAAATTTAAGGTCAGTGGGTTTTTGCTAGGTAGGGTCGGGTTGCCAGCAACACAGAATTTTCTATTTTAGGCCTCAGCACAATATTGAGGGTATTAAGTTCTGGGGCTGGTCAAGCTGGTGTCATGATGTAACTGGGTGTAGTATATGGAGTCATTCTGCAGATGGGCAACATTGAAAACTCAAGTTTATCTAATCGGCATTGCCAAAGTCCATAAGGACCGAAACTCTGACAGTGGGATGTCGGTACCAAACAAACAATACATGTGAAATGTAACATATTGAGCGCTGACCACAAGTTTATTAGGCATATAGAAATAGATGGGAGATGGAACAGTTTTGTTGACAGCCCTCGATATGTTATATGCATGAATATATCAAAATATACTACGTAATAAACTGATCTCGGTGGCTGAGTGGTTAGAGTGTCCATCCCGGAATCAGGAGGTTGTGGGTTCGATCCTCGGCCGCGACATACCAAAGTCTTAAAAAATGGTACTGGTATAGCTCCCTTGCCAGGTGCTCAGCATATAAGGGTAGTTCCAGAACTGGTTGACCCAGTGTCAGGATAATGTGACTGGGTGTGGTATCATGCAACATGTCTACGGTGTGATACTGCAGTGTGGTAGCACTGTATCTGTCTTAAGTAGACATCATCTCCAAATGACTGAAATTCTGTCAGTGGGATGTTATATCCAATAAACAAACAAACTTCATAATAAATCTTAAGACAATCAAAACTCTTATTATCATGATACAAATTCCTAAATATTTTATTTGGTTGCATCTTAGCAGAATGAGTGTTTAAAAAATAGCACAGCAAAGTTATACATGAAGATGAAACTAGTCTGGTTAAGATTTTGTATTTATTACATTTATTAAAAAACTATCAAACAATAGTTTTTGTAGGTCTTAGCATAAAATGAGGAGATATCAAACATGCTAGATACGTGAGGTCCCTTACATAGTATTATTACTGTTGTTTGTTTTTTAACAAGAAGTGTTGAATTTTTATAATGCAGTGAAATTGGTATAAACATTTCACATTTCATTTTCGGAATTTCAGGAATAAAAGATTGCCAAACTGACTTCTTATTCTTTGCAAATCTATTTAAAAAAAGAATTGATAAGACCTAGATTTTCAGGGTTTTATTAAATCTTCAACTTTTACCCATGCATAATGTGTTAATGTGCAAATAAGGAATTTGTATACATTTTAGAGGACAACATTCTTATGACCAAGATGAGATTTGTCCAATTTTTTTTTTTTTGAAACAGGTCCATGATTTTTGCATCCCCCACCCCACAACATAGTGCCTCATCATTAAGCTCTTTAACTCATGAAGATGTATTTCTAAGACCACAAGTGAAGTGAATAACAATTAATATCTCTATTAATTATTAATCAGTTAATTATATCTACATTAATATCTTAATGTAAGTGCCTGGATAGCGTAGTGGTAACACTCTTTGTATCTCACTAATGCATCCCAGGTTCGATTCCTGGTCATGTACGTGAGAGGGTACAGTAGTCGTCCGTCCAGACACATGGGTTTTCTCTGGGGTTCTTTGGTTCCTGTCAGATTAATGACCACATATGCTGCCACCAAAGCCATCAAGAGTGATACCCCCTGTTGATATTTATAAGTTTTGTCTTTTGAGAACTTGTCATAATCAATGTAAAAGTTTAAAATTTTAAATTAATATCTCAACAGGAATTTATTTTGTTTTTTCTGTATATTCTTTTTTTTTTTTTTTGTTTAGCTCTTTCTTAGGAGATCAATTCAGTCTGTCATTATTAAAAAGTAAATACCCCGATTGTCCAAGGACAAAGGGATTAATTTATATCACCCCACTAAGGTTATGGAAGGAGTTGCGCCTTAGAAATTTTAGCTCAACCTTGCAAGGTTCAAAACTGCTAAAAATATACCTTTAGGTCATTGTTTACAGATACTGTGCAGAACATAGCTACAGGAATCATGATTAGGTCTCAGAAGCGAGCAGAAGACGCCTTCAAAGTTCACAAACAGCACGTCTCAGAATTAGATGACCTGCGCATCAGCTGGAACATGCCCGCAAGTTCAAGGTCAACTGCAAGGTCATCTGTCTCAGCTTCAAGGTCACTGGCATCAAGTTGAGAGCAGGAAGAGTCTCAGAGAGGAAAAGACAGACATGACAAAGTGGTTCAAGAGGTTGAGATTCTGTAACCATAGTGATTCAGTAGTGGATGGCCTGCTGAGTAAAAAAAGTGGGAGTTGCGGAAGTTTGATGCCTTCAAAATTCCCTCGGTCATTATCTAATTAGGAGTCTTCGTCTTATCTGTTTCTGCTGATTAGTCACATGAAGACCAGGCATTTGCTTCTTAAATAACTGCATTAACCCCTACAGTGCTGTGGGTACTTGTGACTGCCTTTGCAACCAGAGCAGACCATGATCATCTTGCATATCTATGCAGTCTGATCATGGTCTGCACTGTTTTCTATTCAGTCAATAAATTTTTCGACAAACATCCCAATAAAAAATAATGGTTCAGTCCAAAATGCGGAAAGGACAATTACGGTTAAAAAATTTAGCATGGCAAGGCAGGGTTTTTTCTTCCTGTTTGTAGTGTACGAATTTCGGACCCATTACCACTTGTAAATTGGAATCATTTTTCCAAAATTTCGAAAAAAATAAATAACATTAAGTGTTATGTTTGTTATTTGTATTAATGAAAGAAAATGTCTCTTTAAATATTAGGTTACACTTACTAAGTTGCTTTTTTTTGTCACCTGCTGTAAGCAGAGGTGACACATAGGGATCACTTTTCTGTCATCTGTTCGTTACTTCTTCCATCATGCTTCAGCAGGTGACACTTGTTCCGGAGAACACTCTTGTGTGCTTCTCAAAAATTCCCAATATGGTGAAATATATTCCCGAAAATTATTCCCGATTGGGGACCTAGAGTCCCCTCCCAAATAGGCAGAAAAAAACCTGCATGGGCTAAAATTGTTCTTGGACCAAAATTGAATCGGCATTAGATTACTTACACAACTAGAACTGTGTCCAAAGGACACGGATGCCCCCACTGTGCAGATGTGCTCGTAAACAAGAGCAGCTTCATTTAATGTCTACAAAATTCTGTTCTTATTATAGCGTTTCAGTTGAAATTTCCTCAATTATGTATTAATGATAAAAAAGTTACCTAACTCTTGAGGCATCATATTTGGTTTCTTTACAGATGGAATACAATATTAGTGTCTGAATAAAACAAAACTTTGAAACACATGTCTGGTCTCCTAAAACTGCAGGAACACAATGCTGTGATCAGAGAAATATGTTGGGTATACAGTTACTTTTGGCTGTGGCAACTCATCTTTTACATAGACAAGATCAATAATAGATCCACTTAAGTGTGTTGGTAATGTCACACACTGGCGATAATTAAGCAGAGATTCAGATAGTCTTCTGTACCAAACTGAATCAACGTTGATGTTGAAATCACCTAGGATTATGTCAGGTTGCGTATCATATACTGTGCTGGTAAGATCTGTAATAAATGTGGCAGGTGCTGTTGATGGAGATCGATAGAGTACCTGTATTGAGCTGACACCAGGTTTTGAAGATAATTCAACAAACAGCTGTTCCATATGAGGTTGGTAAGATGTAGTTGATGATACAACTGGAATGTTTTCAGAACAGTAAAACAGAATTCCATGGCAGTTACAAACTGATGACTTTTCTAAGCATTTCAGGGTCCAGCCCTCACGTTGGTAGTATCTGATCTGGTCATGGTAGACATTTGCTTCTGTTAAGCACACTATATCTGCTATCTTTAAAACTGGATGACACATGATATCTGTAAAATGATTCCTAGCTGATCTTGCATTTAACAAAGCAACAGTCAAATTTGCATTTGCTGAAAGCGATTTAAAAGGATTTGGGTGAAATGTGTCCTTCTTCATTCGTTCCATTTCTTTCTTTACGTGAGAACTTGTGACAATTTTCTTTTCATCAAAACTTATTAAATGGAGTTGGTTCAATTTTTTCACCCTACTCAGGGCAACATAGGCTTGCCCAGAATTGAAACGGTTTTCAAATAATTAATTTCACATTATTATAAAAGCAATGGAATATTTGGAAACCTTCACTGTGTAACAACAACTCATTCAAGAAGTATTAAATCAAATATTAAATCAAGATCAAATCAAAGTATTAATTCCCAACAGATATATTAGTATAAATGGCACCATATACACAGAAAAGTGAAGGAAGGATAATAAACCACAACATCTCAAAGACAAGCATACCTACATGTACCACTACAAGCATTATTACCTTTTATACTTTTTCCATCTTCATTCCACTGTTTCATTTCTGTGCATATACCTAAAATGATCTATGGGTAACCTTATGTACATGTTAAATTAAATTAAAAATGTAAAATTTATATGTTCAATTATTTATATGGTATATAGTGAACAAATCAACAAAGGGCCATAATTCTGTTAAATTTGGTCGCCGCAAAAAATTACTTCCTTTACTTCCATCTACACATTAAGGTTATTCATCACTGGAAGTTTAAGCAAAATCTGCCATCTGGTTTAAGAGGAGTTGCTTTCACAAAATTTTTATATGGTATATAGTGAACAAATCAACAAAGGGCCATAATTCTGTTAAATTTGGTCGCCGCAAAAAATTACTTCCTTTACTTCCATCTACACATTAAGGTTGTTCATCCCTGGAAGTTTAAGCAAAATCTGCCATCCGGTTGAAGAGGAGTTGCGTTCACAAAATTTCTATATGGTATATAGTGAAAAAATCAACAAAGGGCCATATTTCTGTTAAATTTGGTCGCCGCGAAAATTCCTTCCTTTACTTCCATCTACACATTAAGGTTGTTCATCCCTGGAAGTTTAAGCAAAATCTGCCATCCGGTTGAAGAGGAGTTGCGTTCACAAAATTTCTATATGGTATATAGTGAAAAATCAACAAAGGGCCATATTCTGTTAAATTTGGTCGCCGCAAAATTCCTTTCTTTACTACCATCTACACATTAAGGTTGTTCATCCCTGGAAGTTTAAGCAAAATCTGCCATCCGGTTGAAGAGGAGTTGCGTTCACAAAATTTCTATATGGTATATAGTGAACAAATCAACAAAGGGCCATAATTCTGTTAAATTTGGTCGCCGCGAAAATTCCTTTCTTTACTACCATCTACACATTAAGGTTGTTCATCCCTGGAAGTTTAAGCAAAATCTGCCATCCGGTTTAAGAGGAGTTGCGTTCACAAGATTTCGGGACGTACGGACGGACTGACGGACTGATGGACTGACGGACTGATGGACTGACGGACGGACGGACGGACGGACAAGTGCAACGCTATATGCACCCCACTTTGTGGGGGCATAAAAAAAAGAATATGAAATATGAACAAGATCTTGGTCTATGTCACAAGGTAATCCACTGCCTATCATTGATTTCAAGCAGAAACTATGTGGAAATGAATGAAAGACTGCCATTCTTTTACCTTTATATGCAGTATGAAGTTATATACATAGCAATTGTAATATTATTGTGCATATTTTTGAAACTGACTGTATGCATGTTTTACACATGTTTGACTAGCAGGTATGTCACAAAACTTCTCAATTGGATATTTTCCTCAACTCAATTTCTTTAAAATGTCTTCTTGATAAACCTAGGGATATGTTTGTAGCTATGTGACCACTAACATATGAACAAAGTGTCTAAATTACAGTGTTACAATTTACACAGTTTGAGAATTTTTAGCGGAGAGTCAGTAAGTGACAAGGTCTCAAATGCTGGAAAAATCTTAGGCTAAAAACTTGAATATCATACGCTTTTGTATATCATGGGCAAAATGTGAGTTTGGTGTGAAAATTATGTTTGATTTTCATTTTCAAGAACATGAAGCCAGATGGTTCAGGGTCAATTTTAACAAATTACTGTGTAGTTGATATACACTGTATTGCAATTAAAATCAATTTCTGTTCTGTTTTTATATCCAAGATTTCAAAGTAGAAGCACTATATAACTTTTATAACTTTATTAGACAATATTTGTTGTCTTTGATTGAAAAAAAGCATTCTTTCAATGAAATTTGCATTTTCTTTATAACATCAGTAGTGTCTAGGTGCAAAGTACTGGTCCAACCCAGGAAATGTTGAGAGGAATTCGTATAGGTTGTAGGAACTTGTTTCCCAATCATTGGGAAATAAATTTTAAGATTAAATTAGAAAATCTAGTGTGTTTTTAAGGGACATACTTTACTGACGAATGCGTATCATCATGCTAATTAGGTTGTCTATTTTGCATACAATATATGAACACCAAAAAGTGAAGTGCATTTTGATTAACAGTATTTGACAAAGTCACCTGTGTTAAATTTACAATATTTCAGTTTTACCACTACAGTGTTGGAAATTAAAGTTAGTGACATTTGTAAATATATAGAAGTCTAGATTAACAATGTTCCTCTTTTTTCTAATTAAGATATTTCAGTTTTGTTTTAGTAACCAGAATATAACCTGTCTCAAGCTTAGCAGAGCTTAAAGTAATCGATAAACTAGCATTAGAAAATATTATTGATCATTTAGAAATTATTCATTTGAATTTTGTATTTTTCCACTTCTTCATATGCTTCAAAACATTCCATTCAAATATTCTTATTATAATTTATTGATAAAGTTTGTATTTTTTAATAAATGTTGAAGAGTCATTACTTTATTTTCTTTCTTTTTTTTCTTTCCAAATATTTTTCAGGCCAAATTATTGTACAGTGTACATAACACACTTTATATTTACATGTATTTTATGTACAGAAGTTGTCACCGAATGATAAAAGAAAATATAGAACACTGACATCAAAGTTCATGCATCTCAAACCTTATTTTTGTAGATTATGTGTAGTGGACTGTCATCAGGTGATCCTTTGTGCAATATAAAATTAAAATTTGACATTGAATTTGGAGAAGAAACCCCCAGGGAGACATTTTTATAAAGAATCAACTTTTTTTAGCAATCATGGGAGAGGACCATAAGGTGATAGTTTCGTGCAAAAGGAAATTAAACTGCATTGTTGTGATGGGAGTTTTCCATTGCAGTGACAGTGCTTAAGTCATATAACAGTGTTCTGCCAATTACAAGTTTCAAGTTTATTGGCATATCGGCATTACAATATGCCTATGGCCATACAGACTGGAGGCCTTGTAGTGCACAGACACACCCTTGTAGACATTGGCCTACTTATACTTAGGGTTTTTCACTTTTAACATTTTTTTATGCCCCGGATTGTTAGAATGGGCATTTTGATTTTTGGTCTGTCTTTTCGTCACAAAACTTTAACCTTGATCATTACTCAAAGTCCTTCCACCAACAGCATGCAAACTTCAAAGGTACATGCACCTTGTTGAGCTCCAGGTGATCTTGTTCCACATGGGAGGGTGGGCATGGCATTCATTTGAATGTAGCATTTTTTTTTTATTTTAACCAAACATGACAAATTTATGGCTGATCAAACTTTATATAATGGCACATGACAAGATCAAACACTTGTACTATTGTACTGGTCATTAAAAATTCCTATCTGATTGAAAATGATGAGTTAAATTAATGAGAAAGTTGTCGGATATTATACCGACACATGACTTAAGGGGGTTTCAAGAGCGTTCATCCATTCTTACATGTTTTGAAAGGCTTTTTAAAAGTAAACATAATGGTTTTCAAGGGTGCAAACCATATAGATGAGATCCCAAATCTGCTGATCCATCTAACATGAAGCAGGCAAAATGAGGTTTGACATAGAAAGACACAAACCATTAACATTTAATCAACATTTATTGATCTGACTGGTTTACAATGCAGTTCAATGTTGTTTATAATTTAAAAGCGTGATTTTATAACACTTGAAGAGTGTCTCTTCATACTTCATCTACTTTGGGTGATCGCAACATTTTTCTGAAATAAAAATTAGTCGAAAACCAGACATGAGGAAAATATCCCATCTAATGGGAGGACAATGTCTCGGTATGATGCATAAAGCTGTATAATCATAATTTACCCCAGTATTATGCTACAAAATTGTGTACATTACACAATACAATTAAAATTGATGACATCAGATTATATTCTGAATCCTTTTTATTCATATCACGTAAACTAAGTCGACAATCAATGCGTCCCACTGCAAATATTATGTTATTAAGAAAAAATAAGATATTACCATATCTAATTATAAAGTGAATAAGGCAGTGCTGCTTCACAAGATTTAACCCTTTCCCTCATATAGACTCATTTTGGCGCACTCAATAGGTACCACATAAAGCCTGATCTGCAGAAAACCACAGTTAAACCTTACCAAATTTAATTATAAAGTCCTCATTTCCAGACCACTGAGGAGCAACGAACAGCATAAAACCTGATCAGCCTGCGAGTTACTCGCAGGCTGATCTGGTTTTATGTTGTTCGCATAGGTCTTTTCATGGTGTCCTCTATGAGGGAAAGGGTTAAGGGTTGGTCAAATTTACAAGTCAATATCATAAAAATCTTGCTAGTCATCATTTATTAGTATTTGTATTTTCAAATACAAGAATTCTTTTCTGATTTAGATATGATAATAAATTTGAACAATCCAACCACAAGTTTAAACCGTTACACTAAGAAATGAACAGCATAAAACCTGACCAGCATGCAATTACTGACCGATCAGGTTTTAGACTGCTAGCAGTAGTCAC
Source organism: Solen grandis (assembly GCA_021229015.1). Lineage (NCBI taxonomy): Eukaryota > Metazoa > Mollusca > Bivalvia > Adapedonta > Solenidae > Solen > Solen grandis. The sequence continues at coordinate 48,169,691 of CM037777.1, forward strand.
TATCGATTGTCATTAAACAGTAAAAGTTTCAATGTTTTTCTTGGTTTTCAGTATAGCATTGTATGTAAGACATTACAATCTTGTCAGGTTTTATACTGTAAACGTTGTATTCAATATGATTAACAACAGCATACAGAATAAAACCTGTGCTCTGACTATAGGTTAAAAATATTTCACAGGTCATTTTAGCTTGTTAACATTAGGTATAGACAAATAATTCTACCAGATATAGGGAATCACCAGTATCAACCCACATGTAACTTAACATATTGAGGACAAAAATAATGATAACAAGAGGGCCATGATGGCCCTGAATCGCTCACCTGAGTACCATTGCTTCAACTGATGTCAAGGTTTTTAAACAGACAAGGATTCTGATATAACTTAATCTAAAACATTTTACCCCTGACAATACTACACACCAAATACCTAAGCAATGGGCCATATGGTTTCAGAGAAGACTTGGGCGCAGGGTCATTTATCACCGTAGGGCCAAGACTTTGAAAATCTTTGTAATGAACCATTAGATGCTACTACATACCAAAAATCTTAGCTCTAGGCCTTATTGATTCATAGAAGAAGATTTTTTAAGATTTTCCTATTTAACTCTATGTAAAACAAGTGACCCCTGGTGTGGGGTCATTTATCACCATTGGGCTATGATTTGTACAATCTTGGTAGTGGCCCATAAGATGATGCTACATACCAAATATCTAAGCTCTAAAGTGACCCCTGGTGGGGGTCATTTATCACCATGGGCTATGATTTGTACAATCTTGGTAGTGGCCCATAAGATGATGCTCAACCAAATATCTAAGCTCTAGGCCTTATGATTCATGAAGAAGATTTTTTAAGATTTTCCTATATAACTCTTGTAAAACAAGTGACCCCTGGTGCGGGGTCATTTATCACCATAGGGCTATGATTTGTACAATCTTGGTAGTGGCCCATAAGATGATGCTACATACCAAATATCTAAGCTCTAGGCCTTATGGATTCATAGAAGAAGATTTTTTAAGATTTTTCTATATAACTCTATGTAAAACAAGTGACCCCTGGTGCGGGGTCATTTATCACCATAGGGCTATGACTTGTACAATCTTGGTAGTGGCCCATAAGATGATGCTACATACCAAAAATCAAAAGGTTAGGCCTTGTGGTTTCGGAGAAGAAGATTTTTTCAAGTTTTTCCTATATTAGCCTATGTGAAATCAAGTGACCCCTGGGGCGGGGCCAATTTTGACCCCAGGGTCATAATTTGTACAATCCTGGTAGAGAGTCATAAGATCATGCTACATACCAAAAATCAAAAGGCTAGGCCTTGTGGTTTCAGAGAAGAAGATTTTTTAAATTTTCATTTTTAAAATCTATTTTTAGCTCCTGTGACCTAATTATGCGATGGACCAGAACCATTTATACAACTTTAGTAGAGCTTCATCCAAGGAACATTCCTGCAAAATATTTTTCAAATTGGCCAAGCGGTTTAGGAGGAGATGTTGTTTGAAGCAATTGTTGACGCCGGACGCACGGACGCACGGACGGACGCACGGACGCACGCACGCACGGACGACGGACGACGGACGCCGGACAAAAGGCGATCAGAAAAGCTCACCTTGAGCACGTTGTGCTCATGTGAGCTAAAAATAATAATATATACAGGTAAAGTAGGTAATACACCATTTCATCTGTATACTGTTACCTGTATAGATCTACCTATTAATTGAAAATAGAAGAGAGCTGCTATATAGAAGGTAGAAGGCAAACACAAACATAACGATGTCATTATGGACAACTGAGAGCTCAGCCCCTAATTTCATTATTAGGGACCTATCTATATTTTAGAATCGGGTCCAGGAATTGCAGGTTTTCAGTAATTTTAAACAAGAGGGCCATGATGGCCCTGGATCGCTCACCTGGTATCATTAGGCTATGTAAAATCAAGTGACCCCTGGGGCAGAGCCAATTTTGACCTCAGGGACATGATTTGAACAAAGTTGGTAAGAATCGACTAGACAATGCTACACACTACCACACTCTACTTGGTAGAGGTCTATTAGCCCATGTTGCATACCAAATATATAAATCCAGACCTTGAAGATTTTTCTAGTTTTTTTTCCAATATAAGTCTATGTAAAATCAAGTGATCCCTGGAGCGGGGCCAATTTTGACCCCAGCGTCATGATTTGAACAAACTTAGTAAGAATTGACTAGACAATGCTACACACCAAATATCTAAACTCTATGCTTTGTGGTGTCTGAGAAGAAGATTTTTCAAGTTTTTTTCCTATTAGCCTATGTTAAATCAAGTGACCCCTGGGGCGGGGCCAATTTTGACCCCAGGGTCATAATTTCAACAATCTTGGTATAGAGTCATAAGACCATGCTACATACCAAATATTTAAACTCCATGCTTTGTGGTTTCTGAGAAGAAGATTTTTCAAGTTTTTTTCTATATTAGCCTATGTTAAATCAAGTGACCCCTGGGGCGGGGCCAATTTTAACCCCAGGGTCATGATTTGAACAAACTTGGTAGAGATCAACTAGACAATGCTACACACCAAATATCTTAACTCTATGCCTTGTGGTTTCTGAGAAGAAGATTTTTCAAGTTTTTTTCCTATATCAGCCTATGTTAAATCAAGTGACCCCTGGGGCGGGGCCATTTTACCCCAGGGTCATAATTTGAACAACTTGGTAGAGATCAAAGACATGCTACACCAAAAATCAAAAGCTAGGCCTTGTGATTTCAGATAAGATTTTAAGTTTTTCCTATATTAGCCTATGTTAAATCAAGTGACCCCTGGGGCGGGGTCAATTTTGACTCTAATCTAAACTCGAGGCCTTGTGGTTTCTGAGAAGAAGATTTTTTAAATTTTCATTTTTAAAATCTATTATTAGCTCCTGTGACCTACTTATTTACCCAATCAAAATAATTTGAACAACTTTGATAGAGGTTATGATAAGGATGATTCCTGTGAAGTTTGGTCAAAATCCATTCAGTGGTTTAGGAGATGAAGTTGTTTAAAGGAAAAGTTGACGCAAGACGGACGGACGTCGCACAAAAGGCGATCACAAAAGCTCACCATGAGCACGTTGTGCTCAGGTGAGCTAAAAATAAAATATGCAAAAATAGTGACTACTATAATAATTTCGATATATTAAGGAAAGAATTTTTCTTTTTTTAGCGTTTCGTTAAAATTATTGTGAATCAAAAATTGACTACTTCAAAATACAGAATCTTGAGCCCAAACCTAAAATAAAGACTGATGAATAAAGGCCTTGGTGTCCATTTCACTTAACTTTGTACAAACAAATTTGTTAGTTTGAAAAATGTTGTAATGATACTTCTTATTTGCACAAAAAACATGAAGAAAGGTGACCCATTTCACAGCATAATACAAACTCACCAGTTTTTATGAAGAAAAAAACAACACAAGAATAAAACTATTTTACATCTGTGAAGACATTTTTATACAAAGTTTAGCAAAAAGGGTCCCTGGTTGTTAAATGAGGTTGATCGTGACGATGTTAAAGATTTAATACTAATTCTGATATGACTTTAAAGTAGCCCAACACGCTTTGCTTTAAAGACGTAAATCAGGGGAAATCTTGTAGCATAGGAATTTCTGTTTACACTCTTTGATATAAACACAATGCCTTTACAAACTTCAGAGAAATAAAAATATACTAATATGACATATAACTCAATATGAAAGAAAAATAGTTCATATTATCAAAACATTAGCAGTAGAACAAAGCTTATGACCCCTTACAATTCACAATTTATAATTTACAAATTTTCAAAATTTATTTTTATATGTGCAAGTGCATTATTTATCTTAAAGAAACTGTCATCTAGTTATTCTTATGAAAAGAATACCGGTAATGATTTGTGCTCATAATACATTTCGAGCAAATACTTATTAAAACCAAATTTCAGAAAAAACATGGCAAAATAGTGCATTGAAATAGACTGACATTTTTTAGAGTTGTGTCATAGTTAGCTGCATGAGATTGTGGCAACATACAGTTAATATTCAGAGATGACATGCTGCATGACCTGATCTGACTAGTATTCCACCATGCATACTTTTCACTAAGTAGTACTGACTTAACTGTAACACATGCAGGCTAGATGCTTTATCATGAGCAATGCTCAGGTTTATTACGAAGTTTATGGTCTAAGGTATGCAACTTTAACTAGTGTAAATAAAACAAATATATCGTGTGTTTGTCTTGCTTACACTAGCTTACAAGTATAAGAATATCACAATTGCATTCACGGGATCGAATGGACCAATACAATGGCTTTAATTACATATAGTAAACAGGGGCCAAAACTTTCGCCAGATTCTGGCATATAACAATGAGTACACTGCAGTGAAGAGGTTAAATACTCAGTGCTGAATTTCATCATGGTTGTTTTTCTAATAAAATTACCAAAATAATCATTTTCCTAACAAACATTTATAAAAAATTATGCAAACTTTGTAATGTACTGGAGAATACAGGAATAGTAGGATGCATTTCTATCTATCTTAAGAACTTATGTATTATTTATCACTAAGTATTGTTGGGAGGGTCTAGAACAGTAGTTACCTTCATTCACACTCAAATATGGACATATAAACTTTCAAAAGAAGTTAGTAATGTCAAAAGAAGTTAGTAAAGTCTCTTACTCAATGAGTTAATTCATTCCTATTGTGAACAGCAGTATAGATTTCTCTTAACATGAATCATACCTGGTGAACATGTTAAAAATTCGAAAAAGAGTGGAAACAAATGACAATGATCTAATTTTTGCATAAGTTATGATAGTCCCATGGTATCAGCATCTGGTATTTTAATCCATCTTTATCAATCTCTTGTTAAACTAGGGTCGTCATTTGAATACCCCTGCTAGGGCCTTGCTGAGAACAAGAACTGTCCATAAGTCAGCACGCTCAACTGTTTGAAGGTCAAAAGGTCTATTTTAATTCTTGCCCTTAACACACCCCTTGTTAAAAATTCTTTACCTTGACAGTCTGATATCCCAGAATATGTTAATGAATTCTTGATTCAATTCCATGCTTAGTTAATGAGATGTAAGTATTAGAGTACTGTGCATGCAAAATTTCAACCGAAATATCTGAATTAGAAAAGGGCCATAATTTACATAAAAAAAATTTTTTTTTATATATAAACATGCTAATAAACTTTCAAGTTAATACCATTACTGATTAGTAGTTCATGAGATATACCGGTATGCTTGACAGTGGCTTGCAAGCAAAACTTAACCAAACTGAAACGCCAACACCAACGTTGATACATGGGAGATTGCAATACAGTACATTGCAGTACACTCATATCTCAACAGGAGTATAACAAGAGCACTGCATACGTATGCCAAAACTTGCCTGATTTAATGTTTTTATAAAAAAGGGAGATAAATTTAGTCAAAATGGACCTAAGAGTTATGGCCCTTAATGAGAATGTAGCCCTTGTGATAGTGAACAAGTATGTGAGGTTTGATGACAGAAGAGTTAATAGATTAGAAGTTATGGCCATGGTTTAAGTTCTCCACAAAAACTTTGCCATCAAC
>CM037777.1:48175371-48225371 GCA_021229015.1 Solen grandis
ACAACATGATGGGATTGCCCAGTCACTTCCAAAGGCCAGTAATTGTTTTGACTCGCCTTCATAAGATAACAGTTCAAAGTTGTGCTTTCAAAAACAAAAAAATAATAATAATAATAATAAAACAAGAGGCCCATGATGGCCCTAAATCGCTCACCTGAGATAAATAGGTTGACCCAAGGAACATCTGTACCAATTTATTTTAAAATCTGGCCAGTAGTTTTGAAGAAGATGATTTTTAAAGTTTTCATTTTTTTTTTCTTTTTGTTGCCATGGCAACCAGAGTTCTATATAGATCAAGTTTATTTCAGGAACTTTTGTGAAGGTTGACCCAAGGATCATTCCTGCCAAGTTTAATCAAATTCTGTCCAGTGGTTTCAGAGAAGATGTTGTTTAAAGGTTTCTCTATATACATATAAAGCAAATAAGCCCCGCCCCTGGCGGCCATGTTTTTTTACGGATCAGAATAATTTTAGCAACTTTGGTAGAGGTTGACCCAAGGAACATCTGTACCAAATAATTTTGAAATCTGGCCAGTAGTTTTGAAGGAGATGATTTTTAAAGTTTTCAAATTATTTTTCTTTTTGTAGCCATGGCAACCAGAGTTCTTCATGGATCAACTTTATTTTAGCAACTTTTGTAGAGCCTCACCCAAGGAACATTCCTGCCAAGTTTCATTAAATTCTGTCCAGTGGTTTCAGAGGAGATGTTGTTTAAAGGTTTCTCTATATACATATAAAGCAAATAAGCCCCGCCCCTGGCGGCCATGTTTTTTTACGGATCAGAATAATTTTAGCAACTTTGGTAGAGGTTGACCCAAGGAACATCTGTACCAAATAATTTTGAAATCTGGCCAGTAGTTTTGAAGGAGATGATTTTTAAAGTTTTCAAATTATTTTTCTTTTTGTAGCCATGGCAACCAGAGTTCTTCATGGATCAACTTTATTTTAGCAACTTTTGTAGAGCCTCAACCAAGGAACATTCATGCCAAGTTTCATTAAATTCTGTCCAGCGGTTTCAGAGGAGATGTTGTTTAAAGCAAATTGTTGACGACGGACGACGCACGACGGACGACGCACGACTAACGACGCACGACGACCGACGCCGGACGAAGGGCGATCACAAAAGCTCACCTTGAGCACTTTGTGCTCAGGTGAGCTAACAAATAAATAAATAAATAAAAAATAAAAATAATAAAAAATAAATAATAAATAAATAACTAGAACCGCAAGCGGTATCTCGGTTTTCGCTTTTAACCTAATCAACTTGAACACTTTATTTCAACTCAGCCTCAATTTTCAATATGAAACAGAACGAAAAGGTTTTTGAAGACCTACTCTCATTTGCACAGTTTTTTTTTTTTTTTTTTTTAACATTCAAATTTCCCTTAAATCCATCCCATTCTGTGGTGCAGTCAACAAGGAACAAAATGCTGAAAACCGCATTTCAATCAGACTTTAACTTTTTGAGTTATAAGCAAAAGAGTGATTTTAAGCAAAACGCCCTCTAGCGGCAAAATTAGAAACAAAATTGCAAAAACAGCAAATAGTTCAAACAAGTATATAAGTCGCACTAGTCAAACTGTTTATTCTTATGTATCAGAATTTGAAGCATAAAACCTGATTTATAATTATTCCAAAAAAGGATCAAACTTTGGACTGCCGTATAATGACCAAATCAAGTCCGATCTTCAAAAACTAAACATTACTAGAAAGAGCTCTTTAAGAACTAAAACTTTTGTTCATATACTCTCAATGAAATATTTTTAGTTTTGGAGCTATTTGTGGCCGAATAAAAACACAATAATCGTAATATGACCTTGACCTTTTCAATTCTTTTTTATTTTTTGAATTGTGAGCCCTTTCAAACATAACAATACATATCGTGTGAAAATTGCATGAAGAATGAACAGAAAATAAAGTCAGGAGCGACAAAAACATGTTTTTGAAATTTTAATTTTTCCTAAAATTTAGTGAAGTTTGACCTTTTCTAGAGGACAAACCACGCATTTCCTAAATTCGCCACCCCATATATTTTGTGTATACGTCTTTTAAATGGTATGCCGGAGACGGAATTCTTCTATCTGATCTCTAACAAAAACGGATAGGTTTTTCGTAGACCTACCCTCATTTGCACAGTTTTTGTTTGTTTTTGTTTTCTTGCAAGGTTCGAACATTCAACCTATCGTAGCTCAAAAGCTTTCAGCCACACGGACCCTCGAATCCTATCATATGTTATTAGGCTATCAACAGGGGACAGAATGCAAAAAACCGCATTCGAATCGGACTTCAACTTTATGAGTTATAAGCAAAAGAATGATTTCAAGAAAAGCGCCCCCTAGCGGCAAAATGAGAAAGAAAATTGATTAAAATTTTACTGTTTGGTACCTAGCAAAGCAGCAAATAGTTCAATCAAGTATGCTAGTCGCAAAAGTCAAACTTTTTATTCTTCTGTATCAGAATTTGAAGCATAAAACCTGATTTACAATTATTCCAAAAAAGGATCAAACTTTGGACTGCTGTATAATGACCAAATCAAGTCCGATCTTCAAAAACTAAACATCACTGGAAAGAGCTCTTTAAGAACTAAAACTTTTGTTCATATACTCTCAATGAAATATTATTAGTTTTGGAGCTATTTGTGGCCGAATAAAAACACAATAATCGTAATATGACCTTGACCTTTTCAATTCTTTTTTATTTTTTGAATTGTGAGCCCTTTCAAACATAACAATACATATCGTGTGAAAATTTCATGAAGAATGAACAGAAAATAAAGTCAGGAGCGACAAAAACATGTTTTTGAAATTTTAATTTTTCCTAAAATTTAGTGAAGTTTGACCTTTTCTAGAGGACAAACCACGCATTTCCTAAATTCGCCACCCCATATATTTTGTGCGTATATGTCTTGCAAATCGTATGCAGCAAACAAAATTCTTCTATCTGATCTCTACCAAAAGTGGGAAGGTTTTTCGTAGACCTACCCTCATTATTTCACTTTTTTCCAAGGTTCGAACATTCAACCTCTCCTAGAACATTTTTTTCCCGTACTCGATGATGAGATATCCATCATATTTGATTAGGCTCTCAACAAGGAACATTATGTAACAAGAGGGCCAAGATGGCCCTGTGTCGCTCACCTGAGTAAGATGGCAGTGTTAGGCATAATGACAAAAAATCTGGCATCTAAAAGTGTTTTTCTAACATTTGACTAAGTGACCTACATATTGTCCTACCTAATTTAAGGGAATTCATGCAGTCATCATTCATATTAAGTTTAATGAAGACTGGGACAAAAATGTAGGCCTCTAGAGTGTTCACAAGGTTTTTCTAAGATTTGACCTGGTGACCTAGTTTTTGACCTCATGTGACTCATTTTCAAACTCATCCAATATATCAATTAGACAAACATCCTGACCAAATCTATTTAAGATTTGGCTAAAACTGTGGCCTCTAGAGTGTTCACAAGGTTTTCCTTAGATTTGACCTGGTGACCTAGTTTTTGATCCCACATGACCCAATTTCAAACTCATGCAAGATATCATGTAGACAAACATCCTGACCAAGTTTCATGAAGATTGGGCCAAAACTGTGGCCTCTAGAGTGTTCACAAGGTTTTTCAAGGATTTGACCTAGTGACCTAGTTTTTGACCCCACATGACCCAATTTCAAACTCATCCGAGATATCATGTAGATAAACATCCTGATTAAGTTTCATGAAGATTGGGCCAAATTTGTGGCCTCTAGAGTGTTCACAAGCAATTGTTGACGACGGACGACGGACGACGGACAAAAGGCGATCACAAAAGCTCACCCGAGCACAAGTGCTCAGGTGAGCTAAAAAACCGCATCTAAATCAGGTTTCAAATTTTTGAGTTATTAGCAAAACAGTGATTACATGCATTGCGCCCCCTAGTGGCTAAATCAGAAACAAAAGTGAAACGTTTGACCAATTAGGCACATGTTCAGATAAAGATGACTCCATGCCCAAAATTTCATAGCTGTAGCTTTTTTCATCTGGCCGCTAGGCTGGACACAAAAATGGGTGGAATTGGAAAAATAATAAAAATAAAAAAAACACCAAATCAACAGAAGAAGAACAATAGGTTTTCGCCCTGCAGAGGCGAAAACCTAAATAAACAAACTACACATTTAAACCCTACAGTCTGCAAAAAATCATGTTCTGCACGGGCAGGGAATATCAGACAACTTTGTAAAATACATATTTATTATAAATAAGCTATTCTGCATGCTTTGTCATAGCACTGCCTGATATCTTTTTCAGTTTTATTTTCAGATACAGCAAAATCTGTCTCGTTCTGTCAGTGAAGGGAAGGATAGGGATTGGCCGCTTAACCCTTTCCCTCATAGAGGAAACCATGAAAAGACCTATGTGAACAACATAAAACCAGATCAGCCTGCGAGTAACTCGCAGGCTGATCAGGTTTTATGCTGTTCGCTGCTCCTCAGTGGTCTGGAAATGAGGACTTTACAATTAAATTTTGGTAAGGTTTGAGTTTGGCTTTCTGCATATCAGGCTTTATGTGGTACCTACTGAGTGCGTCAAAATGAGTCTATATGAGGGAAAGGGTAAACAGAGGTTACAGCTTAATGGAGGTTAAACATATGTCAAAATGTTATATTTTGGTCATACAAAAACTGGCCGCTGGATGCAGGTTGACCACTTAATGCCAGTGGCTCTTTGTGCGGACTCAACCGTGTATGGTTTCTTGGCAATTCTTCAGTGTACTGGGATGTAAAGTGTGCAGTATTTTGGGACCATACTTTTGGACCACATAAATAGCAGACATATATATATATATATATATATCAGTTGTTAAATTATAACTTTTACAAAAGTTTAATAGCTTTGGATGCTGGATTGAGCACAATGGGGGATTTTATCAAGAAGGGAGGACCTCGGGCTGTATTTTGGAGAAAGGTTACATCTGTCAGATTGGGTATATGATGTTTGTTTATTTTGAACACTGGGACTTAAGGCTTTAAAGAAGGCTTTTATGACTGAAACTGGGTCGGAATTTTGGGGCGAACTTAGTTTGTGTGGCTGAAAATTCCAGAGAAATGCTTTAAAAGACACGGGTAAAGAACTGACTGCTGACCGATCCATTGATGGCAACGCTTTTCAAATGAAAACGGAAAAGAACTCTTGTTGGTGGGAAGGTTGCAACAACCAATACCATAGGCATCTGCTGTGGTATTGGTGGGGTTTCGACAACCATTATGCATCTGCTGTGGGTTTGGTGTGAGAAAATTAGGAATCTAGGAATGCCATAAGGACAACCTTATGACGGCGCACCGGTCAATAGAGGCTGGTGAGGGCACCGGCCATTGGAGGCTGGTGAAGGCATCGGCCAATGGAAGCCGATTAGGGCACCGGCTTTTAGTGACTGGTGAGGGCATCGGCAACTGTAGGGCAAGTAGGTGAAAAATTTTACTCATCCTTTAAAAAAATTAGGAAGACCTAAAATAAACCCTTGATATTTTATAGAAACACCGCAAAACAATTTTTCTTCTTTTTTCATCAACCGCGGAAAGCCTGACAACCATTGATCCAGGGCTTTTCTTGTGCATTTCGTTTTATCGTAGGCGCTTTGTTGCTTCCTACGGTTTAACTCTCGCTTTTTTGTGTTTTTGTGTCCGCCGCCAAGAAGCATATTCATTGACAATTGTTTCGACATTTTACCTGCTGGAAACAAAACATATTTGCAGTCCCGGACTGTGCCGCAGTCCTGGACTGTGTCGCAAACTAACAAAAAACGTATTGAAAAAACAACGTTGAATATTGTGAACCAGTCTGCGCTAGCACCTTACGGATCTTTCTAAAAGATGAGCATCGCTATGGTGATATTTTGTCAAAATTAGCTCCCCTGATCAAGTAAAGAGTTTTTTGATCTCGATTAACCATCGTAACAATATGAAATTCAATTTATACTGAAACATTTCTTTCTTGGCTGTGAAAAGTTACTCGTCTGGTTGGTCGAGTGTTCAGGGAAATTATGCTCGTCCTACCGCGAAATTTCACTCATAAATACGAGCAGACAAGTGGATTTTTTACAGCCCTGAATACGGGTTTATGGTGCAGAGGTGGGGAGTCACTGTCAGTTCCTCTTTGGGCATAGAACAATTCATATGAAAGCATGAAGCATTTCCCTGGGGTTTTCCGCTGCAACAGGGGCCATAACTGCCACACACTGTTATTTTCACAGTGGATACTGTCTAGTGATCTTATGTATAATCTGTTGTTGTTTTACGAGCAGGGAGGTTGTTATGCTTGAAAATCATTATAAGTTTACTCTAGTTTTTACTCTAGTCAACTTTATTAAATAGTAAACATACATGTTGTTTGGTTTCAATTTTAGCCTTTGTGTAATAAAAACATTTCACCTGAAATGATCAGGTTTATCATTTACCATGTTTCTCACACTCTAACTCACTTGCAAGAGATAACACATACTTAACGTCATCCCCTAGCTGATCTCTCTCACATACAATCATGTCAACCCTGAGCTGTTCTCTATCACATACCTTAAGGTCATCCCCCATTTGTTCTCTCACACATACCTTAAGGTCATCCTCAAGCTGTTCTCTCTCACATACATTAAGGTCATCCCCTTGCTGTTCTTTCTCACATACCTTAAGGTCTTCCCCCAGCTGTTCTCTCACACATACCTTAAGGTCACCCCCCAGCTGTTCTCTCTCACATTCCTTAAGGTCATCCCTAGCTGTTCTCTCTCACATACCTTTAGTTCATCCCCCAGCTGATCTCTATCACATACCTTAAGGTCATCCCCCAGCTGTTCTCTCTCATCATCATCCAGATCTCTCATTGTCCACAGTGGGTTGTCCTTGCGCAGAACACGACTACAACATACACATACTGATCTTAGAACACAACTCATCTCTATAGCTAAGAAACAAACTTACTGGGACAGGGGTGTAAAGTTCCTAAATTCATCACTTGCCTTCCTAGCCCTTCCAACATTTAATAACGATACAAAAAAGTAGTAAAAATAATAGTAAAAGCAAGAAAATTACAGAGAAATATTCTGATTATTCACTTCCTCAGCACTTATGTTCAAAGGCCAGGGTGTGCAGGCAAGTGGAATTTACAGCCCTTTGAAATCATTGGTAAACCAAGCTACATGTTCTAGACAACAAAAAGTATACATAAGTTTAATTCTATTGTTCAAACACAAAAAGTGACAATTAATTTCTATAGGGATTTGAGTATGATACTTGAATATGATACTTGAGATTGAACTCAAGTATTTTCAAAAACATCTCTCTTTCAATTGTATTGGTGATATATTTAAACAGCAGCTTTTTTTTTTAACTAACCCACATAAGACAATGAAATGACAAGTGCTACCTTCATAAAGCCGACCTGTGGATTATGTGTTTGATTGATTGGATTCAATGTCCAACAGACAGCATTTCATTCATTTGAAGACTTTTGTCTATTCTATATGAGACAGACATGGTTCTGCCACACTGCGCCGACAATGTTACACCATAGACAAGTGGCATGATACCACACCCACATTATCCTGAAACCATGCCAACCAGTTCTGGAACAACCCTTATATGCTGAGCACCAAGCAAGGGAGCTATACCAGTACCATTTTTTACCACTTTTGTATGCCAAGGCCAGGGATCAAACCCACTACCTTCCGATTCTGGGAGGTGGTGGATACTATGCAGGCTGATAAATTACAATAAAAAGAATTCTTACACTGTAAAAACTGATCTGAATGACAATTCAGTCAGTCAGATCTAGTTTTAAACGTTCTTTAACAAAGAAATACAGGAAATATCCAAATCTGATTCTTTTCCTAGAAGATAAGTGATGTATGTATGCAAACTCCCATTTGAATAGCACAAATAATTGAATTGACAACAGCCTTAAAGATAAATAAGAACTTAGGAGATAAACATGATGTGTGTATTTTGGACAAAGACTAAACACAACAATATTATTTGTAGAGTCATACTTGACGCAATACAATCCCTACACTGAGATACATGATACCCTTCATCAACAAAGTGTGCATGCTGTGTGGAGAGAGATGTACTTCTCAATAAAACAGTAATTACCATGTATTGTGAAACCATCCATTTTCGTGGGACACAAATTTATATTGAATTCAAGGAGGGTTTGACTCATGAATATTTATCTCCATGTAAACCGTTCTTTATACATGCACAACCCTCCTGTTTTCTAGAAAATGAATCATTGAATAAAATTACTCACGAAATAACTTTGAAGGGCTAATCAAAGAAATTTCATGTCAATGGAAATACATGGTTTTACAGAATACATGTATTCACTACAGTTTCTAAAGCAGGATATGCGGATATTCCCCATACTGATACATTTTGATGCACTGACAAACAAAGGATTCCATGATCAGGCAGCTCCAGCCAGGAAACAGCCCCTCCAGAAGCTGTCTGATCAAGGTTTACTCTGTTCCCTGAATCAATATTGTAGCCCACATTCTACATTATTTTTGTTTTCAATGAGGTATAAAAAAAACCTGGTCACACTGTATTAATCTGCGATTTATTCCTTAAATGAAAGAATGGATTTTTCTTTGCTGCAGATGACTGTGTAGAAACTGAGCTACAGTATTGTATGAGAAAACAGAGGAGACACAGATCAGACAGCTCCTATAGGAGCTATCTGATCTGGTTCTAGGAGCTGTCTGATCTGGTTCTACTCTGTTTGCCTATGCTTCAGAATGAGATTATATGAAGTAAAGGTTAACTATCGGCCAATACAAGACTGGGCTCACCTTTTAGGGTTCAGTAGACATATTTTCTGTTCACACAAGGTCTCCAGGTGTGGGTAACACCCCTCCTCTCCTGACCTGTACATACAAGATCTCCACTTTACTGGGCATGAAAGCTATGAAGATAAATATTAATTGAAGTCTGACCACAAAACTGTTCTATCTCCTCCTATTTCTAGATGCCCTTAGAATAGTTTTAATAGTCAGCCCTGCTGGGGTTACAGGATGTTTTTTTTTGTTCCAAGTGAAAGGTCAAGATGACAGTGTGCATGGATTAAAAAAAAAACACACACACACTGAAAATCCTAATTTTAGCAATTTTTTTGTGTTACTTTATAATAATAGATAAGAAGTTATTTGGCAATCAGAAAAACCTTAAGTTCAGAAAAATGTGTGTGTGGTTTATAAATATGACTTTTTTTTAATAAATTAAATAAATTTTCTGTATAGTATATATGTATAGTATAATATGTATAGTTTTGTATGCACACTTACTTCAGGACACGGTAGATTTTCTCTAGCAGTTTTACATCCTTGCAATTACTGATGAACTCGGTCTCAAAGTGGGTGAGAGGCAGGCTGTACTTCTTGGAGGTTTCTGTAGTCATAGACGGATCCAGCAAGGTTTTTCTGTGAGAAAAAAAGGATTTATGGACTCAAAAATGACCTAAAGGAACTCTTTAAGAATCCACACTTTTTGAGTTTAACCCAGAGCCACATACGGACACATTTTGGTGCATTAGAAAACAGAGCAGGCGCTGTCTGATCAGGGTCTGAGTCTCCTCTGTTTGCTCAAACAATGCTGTAGCTCAGATTCTACACAGCAAAGAAAAACACTTCATACACCATTAGAAGTTCAGAAGATTCAATCAATTGATATAAATCAAGTCACAAATTAATATTCACAACTTAAAGGACTATAGAATGTGTGGACTGGTCAGACAACAATCTCTAACTACAGGTGTACTAATTCTTTATAAATTTACTGGTCAAACTTTACAGTTTTCTTCCTGTCTTTGTTCATCATGAACATCTATGGATCATACAAACATTCATTCATTTACTGTTTACTGATGAAAAATCAACAAAACCTATTTTATCAGTATTTAGTGTTCCATTGGTTTAATTGGGAAGAATAAGGCCAAGAGGAAAAAACATCTAAAAACATCCTTATTTGACTGGCAACATTTATAAAAACATGCACTTAAGTTGATCAAATGGTGTACTTCAGTATATGACATAAATTTATTTATAGTCCTGAAAAGGGACCATTACAGTAAGTTGGTCTACGTTAAAAATGCAAGAAAGCATTAGTTCATATATTGACTCCAAGATCCTGTGTGTTTTTATTGTGAGAAACAAGAAGCAACAACACTTGTTTTATACAGGAGATGCTGGACTGCCTGACTTCAAGTCACTTTAACCCATGCCATGCTGAATTGGACTTGTCCTTTCTTCATTACGGACTGTACCATGAGTTGTTTATGAAGGTCACTGAACAGCAAACTATACAGACCATGACCAGACTGTAGATGTGCAGGCTGATCTTGGTCTGCAATGGTCACAGAGCCAGTAACAAGTACCCTCAGCTTTGAAAGGGTTAAATGTAAAATAGATCCTGTTTTGACAAGGAAAATGAATTAGCCCTTATTTAGAGATTTAGACGCTAATTAAAGTTTTTTTGTACCTGACCAATTTTAAAAAAAATTGGCATTATATTGAAATGTAAAGGTGCTCTCACTAGAAAACATTCAATCACATTTATCAATAATGTTAGGGCTGTGGATTATTGGGAAAGTGACGATCCGATCTGATCCACGTTCCGGGACTGACGATTCACAGATCGGATCACAAATCACTGGTTTAAAACTTGTGAAATCCTAAGAAAAACAGAACTAATATATTTAGAAATTTAAACAGTTTTATTGATAATAACAAAAGTAAAGTGAAACCTGTAATGAACATGTTAAGTTTAGACCGAGCAACTCTTTAAGCTCCGCAATTAAAAAATCATGGAATTCAAATGCCAAATGATAAGATCCAATTATCATTTGTCTGCTTTGATAAAAACATGTTTATTTTCTACACACAAAATTTACTTACTTTCAATTTTGGTAATGTTTACGAAGGCATACCTTTATTTTTTGACATCGAATTAATTTTAAGGTGATTTGACAGGTTAGTTGTACCGCCAGTATATGCAACATTTAAGATGCAGTTTTTACAAATGGCCCTTTTTCATCATGGATAGAAATACCGAAATATTTCCACACATTTGATGTGTACTTCGCGGGTGAATTCTTGTTAAGCTGTTTTGTCTGCGATGTATAAAAATTACAGACGAATCATTCAGGAAAATTAACATCAGTTTCGAATTTCAAATAGTATGAATTACTTACACTATCGCTCGATTCTTCAGCTTGAAAAACATTAAACCTATTACATAGAATATTTAATAATCATTACCGGAATAATTTTGGAAATTTTGGTAAACTGATTATCGATGATTTACATCCGAATCTTCCCGGACTTACAGCGTTGCTAAGCACTACATGCATAGGACATATTTTAGAAATTTTGAAAAATATGGTGAATACTTACGATAATGCTTGATTCTTTAGCTTTATTAACTTCAATAAAAAAAATTTTGTTAACCCTAGACGTTATCATAGTATGCCAAAATCGTGCCAATGATTTAAATTAAAATCTTTTCTGACATACATTATTGCAAGCTCCACATGTTTGTCATAATTTTACTTTCGGTTTTGTAAAAACAACTTTGTGTTTGAAAATCGTAATTTATATTCACTTTTTGTTCATTTCTTTTCATTTAAGTTTAAAAAAATATTTAAGGAATGTGTTTAAGAAAAGATCTCGATCCAGCGATCTTTGCCCAGACGAATATTTGTTCCCGATTTTCAGATAGAATTCGTGGATATCCGAGTTTTCGGATACTCGTAGCAGCCCTAAATAATGTTATTTGTGAGATTCAAAGTTTAGATGCATTTTTAAATATTTATCAGACCAATATCCCAGTGATGCCAAGCAAAAATATGGCAAGTCCCTTTTTCACCCTAGATTCATACTGATCAGACAAAGGCAATATCCTCATAATTTGACTGAAACTGAATAATTCTATGATTGAAAAAACATGGGATACTGCTGTTATCAGATTTAATATTTTAAACAGAAAATCTGATATGATTACATTTAAAATTGTATCCATATTACTGGCATTACCATTACTACATATAAACCTAAATAAGGAACACATCAAATGATGTGAAAGCAGATTTTCAACTGTTACCCTAGGAGACTGGATTACCATTAATTTCCAACCCTTCCATAAATTATACCCTCAATTTCAAACCTCAGTGGGTGCCCTTTAATATAGTAGAGATTGAGAGATTAGTGAATACTGAGAATAATGTAAGCTATTCTAATGAAAAAAACAAACACTACTTACTTGTTCTCCATTTTTGTTGTTTTACTCAGCTCAGTTGTTCAAAGTGCCTTTCTAAGACACTATTCTGAAAGAAACGAAATAAAATCATGAGGATTTAATTAAAATGATAACAATCTGCTTGCATTTAACAGGCCCTAAGTTTTAGCTGTGGGTATGTTGGAAATCTACACAGAGGGGTATGACATTTACTTTTTGTTCCACTTTTCAGATCAAGAAATGACTAGAAAATCTGGTCAAAGTTTCAGGGCATCTTTCATGTTATTAGCAGCAAAAAATTAAAGCCCTGTTTTTTTCCATTACATGAAGTTCAACTACTTACAAACAGTATCATAAGCAATAAAAATGGTTATTTTGTGTAAAACAGGTCAACCATCCTAGATGATCACAATTGGAAACAGCCTTTTTTAGCTTAGTTTTTTAATTAAAAACAACTGCATAAGTATTTGAAAAGCATTACAATCAGCTGTATCATTAAATTAACAACATACAATTATATTTTTCAATTTATGTAAAACTTTTACATAAACAGCAAAATTAACAACATACAATTATAACATAATCGAAATGGTCAGATGGTCCAGGTATTTGACTTTTTAAGATGTTTACATTGCAAGAAGTAGACGATATTGGAGATAAAACCCAGTGAGTTTGCGTACAAGTTCAAATTCTTGCTGTAAAATTTCAAGACCATAACTAAAATACTTTGATATGATATGTGAGACACAAACTTCTGAGCACATTCAAAGTTTAAGGCTTCTGCTACAACTGTTCAATAGCAGATTAAAAACCCCTGTTGCAAAAGATCACATGTTGATATACCTTCCTGTATATATTCAAGACCCCAAGGGCAGGCATGAGATTGAGGACCAAAAGAAAAAAAATATGAAAATGGAAGGGGTGATGTCGGGGGGGGGTCCTCCCCCAGGAGGGGTTGAGGAGGAAGCCCCTCCTTGGGGGTCTAGGGGGCAAAGCCCCCCAGCCACAAAATGAAAATAGGTTTTTAGAGGTGCTTTAACTTCATATCGCGAGAGCATTTTTCAGCCTTTAACTTATACTTATTGACTGCCTTGAAAATTGGTTAAGACCTTTAGCGCAAAAGTTCACAAGTGGATATACCTTCCTGTAATATTTTAAGACTCCAACTGAAATACTTTTGGATATATGTGTGACACAAAATTTTTAGAACATTCTAGGTTAAAGGCCCATAACTTTGCTGCAACTGTTACAATAGCAGATTTAAAACCTCTAGCACAAAGGATCACAACAGATATAATTTCATGTAAAATACCAAGAACTCAAAAGTTTTGTACACATTCCAAGCAATTATAGGCCTATAACTCGGCTGTAACTGTACAACTGTTAAGGTAAGACCCTTAACGCACAAATTCACAACACCATTTTTTTTCTGCTAGATTGTGAATGGGTCCGATTCCATGGAGAATATGAACAAAGGAGTTGTTTTTCATGAAATTATGATTTTATTTTTAAAAATTGTGAATCTATTTACACAGATTACTGAAAATTAATATGAAAGTTGGCAGAAAACAAAATTAACAAGTAACTGGTGTTGTATGCAACACATAAAGTCCCCTACCGGCTCCACCTTGACTCAATATGGTAATCAATCCCATTTTTTGCCATATTTTCACTATTTCCGTTACCATAGCAACCACAATTTTAGTCGAAGAACAGAAATAAAATGACGTGCATAATCTACACATTGCCATCTAGTCATATAGCAAGTTTCATCAAGTTAGCTTGCTTAGTTATCGCGGGATCCCATTTTTGCCATATTTTCACTATTTCCGTTACCATAGCTTTTTTGCCATCTTGTCATATACCAAGTTTCATTAAGTTAGCTTGCTTAGTTATTAAGTTATCGCGGGATCCAGATTTGAGCGGACAGACGGACGGACAGACGGACAGACGGACGGAGGGCAAACCTATAGTCCCCTCCGGTGTGAACACCGGTAGGGGACTAACTAAACATATTCAGTAAGTTCTTTTTATCACAGGGAATTTATTGGGAGTAAAGGCTATGCAAAAAAGCATGGGAGAAAACTCTGAAATGTAAAGGCAAACACGGACTGTTAGAAAAGGCTGGGCATAGATCAAAGAGTGCTAGGGCAGAGGGCGACAACAGAGTAGCATTTAGGCCTAGCCGTGTCATTGTTAAGCAGTGTGTAAGATATCTACAATGGGATTTCGGTTTTATACACTTGTATAGATCTGGAATTTTTTCTATGTGAAATCAGGGATTCCATTTTCACAGAGATCTATATGAAACAAGGCTATTATGTCAGATATGTATGCCTCACTTTGACTGCGCAAGGCATTCACGTGACCGCATTCGCGTATTTTGATACAATTTAGAAAGCAAAATGTTTGATTAATATACAATTTTAAGAGAAACAAACAAGAAAATAAATACATAGCAATGTTTTGTTTTTGTGTCTTGAAATTTTCATTTAATTTTGAGGTTTTTTTCATGTGTGAAAGAGATCATTTTCAAAGTGGAGTTTCTCATAAAATTGCAACTATAAAGTTAAGAAAACAAATACTAGCTTTACGATGTACCAACTAGCTTTCTCTATTATTGCTATATATACATTTAAAGGTAATGTAATAAATGCTGAAAGATAAGACTATGCCAAGAATATTTTAATAAACCTGTAAGGTGCTGAGAAACACATCGATTTGTAGGACAAAATTCAATATATATTATTGTTAAAAAACAAAATAACGAATAAAGGCAATACGGTGAACCAGCAAGTGTTATCTACTGTTGGAATGTGCACATTTAGAGTCAATATTATAAATGTTGAGAGATTAGACTATGCCAGTAATTGTTTGATAAATCTGTAAGGTTCCGAAAAAGACATACATAATATTTGTAGGACAGAAATAGTTAAAATATCATTCAAAACAGAGAAAAATGGTGGCCATTGGGTCAAAATGACGAATATAGGCTAAATAGTGAATCAACTAGTGTTTTGTGTTCTATTTTTGTTATATGCACACTTAAAGGTAACATTATATATACTGAATAATTGGACTATGCCAGAAATAGTTTAAGAAACCTGTCTGGTGCAGAGAAACATCTAGATTTTGAGGAAATATTTTGTTGAAATAACATTAAAAACAAAGAAAATGGTGGTTGTCAGGTCAAAATGATGAATACAGGCTATACGGTAAACAAACCAGCGTTCTCTAGGGTTGTTATTTACAAATTTAAAAGCAATATCATAGGAAGGATTATAATATGCATATGAATAGTTTTAAAATATCTTTTTATTTATATATCAAATTATCATCAGTTTCTATTTCAACATAATTTAAAGACAGACCTATATAATTTGAATGATATATGAAAAGTTTCAAGCCTTTACTTTTAGAAATAACAGGCATTTTAATCTGGTAGAACCCTTTTTTTTCGAAGGTCAAATTTAAACATTCTTTAACCCTACTAGGCAAAAATCAATAGGTCTTTTTTGGGTACAGGCTCGGAAAAAAATGGGTTGGTCGGTCTGCTTTTTTTTTTTTTTTAAAGCTTAAGATCTTATATGGAAACTGTATCATGCTTCATGCCAATTTACCTTTTACTGTATTTTGCAATTTCAGACAGTTTTACAGAAAAAAAAATCTTTCTAGGTTGTTCTAAACATCAGTCCATTCTACTTAGTTGCGGTACATGTTACTTAGAAAGCACATGCTTGGTGCAGATTAAAAATATATAAAAATGGCGGAGTCAGTCACCTGTGTCAATTTATCCAATCAACACACGTTCTTAAGCTTCCTAATTATGAATAAATGTGAAATACTTGGATGGTATCGTTTACAATATCTGTTTTCATTTTACACGCTCTCTACCAACTTGCATTTTATCTACAGTGAGAAACTGTCGTTTTCGGGTTAAAGTAGAGATGATTGCGCAAGTAATCTGTAATGGACTGAATAATGTCTATTATGAATACAAGTATATTTAAAGTGTGCTGAGGATCCCCCAAACTAACTATTGTTACGGGCCATTTTAAAAAGACTTACAAGTTTGTAATGTTTCAGACATAGTTTATAATTTTGATTATTTAGGATTATTTAGGAAAGTTAGTTGAAATTTGAAACTTATCCGTAATCTCTTTGGCTGTCTCAAAAGTTATCGTTAGTAACCTGTTTTAACTAAGATGAGGCGATATTAAATCTTAGATTGAGATGGATATTATTTATTGGTATTTATTTACTTTATCTTTTTTTTTTTTGTCTCAGCTTAAAAAAAAAAAAAAAAATGGGTCAGGGGAAAAAAAATGGGTTGGTTGGGTAACCAGAATCAAACTTTTATTTTTACGCCTTAGGAAAGAGCTCTCCCTAGCATGTAAGATACAGGCTCATAACTCAGGGTTCAACATGAACTTTTTCAATCACTGGACCAGTGGCCCAGTAGCTCAGAGAATTGACTAGACCTGACCTAATATGAACTGGACCAAACTTGTTTGAGATAAACCCTGTAGTACAATATCTTTAACATCACTTAATATTATGCTCCTGTTGAATACCATGTATATATTGAGGGAGACACATTCATATAATAATGATAAAAATATTTGAATTTAAAAATAACGATAAAACATGTAAGTAACTTTTTTTCTTTCATTAAACTGTTTCAACTTTTATTAAAGAACACCATGGGCATTTTAGACTGCATATCAGCACTATGGGTACATGAACAATGTTATAGTGTAACTGCTTTTAACTAAAAATCTTAAGTTGCTTCATTTTCAACATTGTTGAACACACAATGTCCATCGTTAACCTAAACAGTCCATATTAAAGCAATCTCTGCACTGACTGGTCAACTTAATTTATTATAAGAGCTCACATTGTGATTGTTTTAATTTCTTATGTGCAATGTTAATTCATTTTAAATTTTTATGTCATCAATTTTAAAGTTGTCAGTATGGTACCCTGAATAATTCTACCCACAGTCTCAAATTTCCTGCAAGGCATACTATATAGAACATCACACTGTTTTAATCGTCATGACCCAGCCACGCAAAATTGACGTTTGAGCTTTTGTTTTACATACTCTTTTGATTCCTGATTTTCCTTTCGTTTATTTGAAACTTTTCTACTTGTATGTGTCGAAACCCAAATTTAAATAGGTCCATACATAATATAAACGAGAAACATACGTCTGCTCGATTGTAACATATTCAAATAAACAAGTAAAGAAACATGGTGCGGTGTAACATTTGGGAAACCAGAATTTGTCACCTTTTAGATATAAATTATTTTTTTATGTACCATATAACTACGCTCATTTAAACTCATAAGACAAAGGAAGATAGTAATCCCAGGCGACAAATTCAAACATTGCTTTTTTTCAATGATCAAACACATTTTTCAATCATTTACAGCATGTTGCCATGCGACAGTGCAAGTGCCCGTTCAAAAGGCATCAACAGCCACTCAAAAAATCGAACTTAATTTATTAACGAAATGCTAAAAATTAACTTGGGTTTTCCAAACTTGGATAGCTAAAACAAATGAAATTACATATCAAAATCGATTTTTTCATCAGAAACACATGTTGTTAATTAAATGCACAAATGGAAGGGGCAAATAATAATTTATTGGTGGATTTTAACTAGACCAGTCGGACCAGTTCCTCGTGGGCTTTACAAGACCGGACCGACTGTCTACTAGACAATGTCGTTCGGTCGTAGGTTTATATAAATGTCGAACCCTGTAACTTCTTTTCAATTTGGTACCAGACATAGCATGGTCATAAATCACTGTTACATTACATTACATCAAATACAGTGTATGCAACTGCAAATCAATGAAAATTTACACGCAATGAGAAGTTATGTTCCAAACGTGAATGCCGGAAAACTACCAAAATGGGTAAAACAAGATTGCTGATGCCTGTACGTAGCGAGGCAAACAAATTACTGATAACACGATGTAAGCACATGTGTTACATATCCCTGTGTATATAGAGTCCCTGCTGAAATAGAAATAAAACGCATAATCCTAAGCCAAGTGTCTGAACTCTAATCTGTCAGACTACAGTCCATGTCATAAACAGGACTTCTTCAATACATAATGGCAAACACTTCCTATATTTCAATGCATCTGCTGTCAAGGTAATTCAATTCAATAACAGAAAGGAAAATGTTTGACTGTTAAAGATAATTAACACGCTTAACGCGTCATGCCGGTCCGTTACAGCATGATTTACCCCACCCATCCATTTGACCATAATCTAAAATGAAAGTACAGAGCATCTGCTGACCATTGCAGGAATTGCTTATGATTGGGCATAGAATATTTGCTCATTTTGGATATGTCATTATTAGAATAGAACTTGAGATTTTAATTGAACATGCCATACCTACCTATGTGTCTTAAAAAAAGATAGAAAGCGTGTTCTCGACGGTTCGGTTTCTAAGCGGAAGCAGAATGCATGTCAATTCGAGTTTCACCGGGTAAATAAAAAATAAAAAATATTATTTAACGAATATAATATAGCTACATTAAATGATTGAAATACATAACTAAATATCAATTCCATTTTAGTTTGAAAAATAAGAAAATTGAAGATTTTACATGTTTGAATTATATTTTTGAAAAGAAAAAATCAAAATATTTGATAGAAAAGTCTAAAATATATTCGTTTATATTGTAAATCATCGAAACAAATATGCCGGACATGGGTATATTTGGTCAGTGTCATGCCATCGTATCATCTTCGTATTTTAGTAAAAATCCTTATTATTTGCGTTTACAATCGAGAATTTGTGATGTACATGAAGACTTCCAACAGTGTTCTCAATGTCCATCTAGTGCATGATTATGTTAAAGAAACGTGGATATTTTTGAAAGATATTTCCCTTCCTCTTTCCAGAGTATCACTTCTGATACAAACATAAAATAAGAAATAATACAATTTCCAGCCATCCTTTGAGACCATAACGCAGTTTTCTTTCACACTGGATTTTAATTTCGAGAATACAACAACATTATAATGATGTAATCTTGTGATCTATACAACTTAACATACTTTCCTTTCAGCTTTTGCTGTCAGTTTTTTTAATCAGAGGTTGTGTACATCAAATTTCAAATGAAATTTATTTCCAGGTGCAGTTTAGACGTTGAAAATGTCTTTGCGACCTCGAAGGGTGGACTTTGACTCCACATGGTCAACCCTTCTGGAAACTGTTAAAGGTGTTATAACATGTGGCAGTGTCGCCCGATCTGTCTGGAATGACAGATTCTCGTATCCTTTTTATGAACATTGTCACTGTTTACTTCATTACATTCCACTGTAAGGTCACTGTAGGTGAAAAAAGACAAAAAATATGTCTCCAGAATGTGGAAAAAACATATCACTTTGCTGAAGGTGTCCTCTTTTGATCACTGACTAGTTAATTCATGACAGACTGCATTAATTTAAGTTAACTTTAATTTGATTAAGTAAACTGCCACTTTTGTTTTTTTATAACTTACAGCCAGTAACGGTAAAGTGTCAACTATATCTGCTGGAATTTACTCAATTTTAGGCCTTATTTAGGAGCATAGTTTGAACTTAAAGATGGTGTCTCAGAAGGTAATTTATTGTCAGTTTTTTTATTTTTTCATTTTTTTTTCATCATTTTGGTCAACACAACTGCATGCACCATTATAGATGTCTGAAAGTACTTAAAACAGCATTCAATTTTTCAATCAAATCTCATTTCATCTCCATGATTGAATGGCTTTTTTGTTCTTTGCAACTAAGGTTGATGGTTCTACCCGGATGCCTCCGTGCATTCGGAGTCTTCCTCCACCTGTAATTAGCTGCACATTGCTATATGACTGAAATACTGTCAAGGCGACGGTAAACTCAAATAGTCAAGTCTTTGCAACTAAGCAATTATTTGTTCCAAAATGTGCAATTGTCTTTTGAACAGATGCGCAATCATTTATTACGATGCAAGTGTTTGAGCATTAACCGCCAGAAAGGACACATTATATTTAGAGAAATAAAGGCACAAAGTCCTGTCAGTCAGCAATGTCATAATTTGCAATTTTTAATATGCATATATGAGGAGTACTCATTGTACTGTTGTCTTGACAAATGCATTTGATGATTCTGGTGCAGTTTAAATGAAACACACACACACACACACACACCAAAAACCCTGAGAATATTGTGAAATCATGGCCCAAAATGATATATGTTATAGTCTTCTTGCCTTGGAGCTATCTTTTGTGGCAACATAGTAGAGTGTCCAACTTGTATACAAAGGTCCTGAGTTTGATTCCAGCTTGGGGCAGTAGAGTTTTTACTTTGTAATTTATCTTTTTCCGTATTTTGTATATCTAAGTTCATAATCATCTCAGTGATATATAAATAAAACTAAGGGTATTCACTACTCAGAATTAACATTTTGGGATAAGCCTGAATTCTTCTACATTGTAAATTAACATTTGCACCAAGCTATAGATATAAAATTGCAATTTTCAGCAATCCCAAACAGCATTTTATCAGTCTAAAGGTAATTCTTATTTAAGACAATTTATATACCAGTAATATTTATAATAGTCCTGACCATCTTCTAATACTTAATATTTACGGCCATCTTTATTTTAATTAAGTGTAAGGCTTACCAGTTCTAAAGCTAGGATTTTGAAATGGTAGGTATATATATATATATATATATATATACATGTAACAGGTGGTGAAAAAATCATGGCTCGACCGGGACTCGAACACAGGGCCTCAGGACTACCGTTCCTGCACTCTACCACTGAGCTATCGAGACACTCATGTCTTATTGCCTATTGATTTATCACCAAATACCTGTATCCAGCTACATATTCCCCCTCCAAATTTAGAATTCGTCCCGAATTCTTTGAGACAAAGAACATTGTGAAAAGTTCTTGAGGTGCCGAAGCAGTAGCCATATCAAACAGTTGGTTATTTACGTTGGGCGCCAAATGTAACAGGTGAAAAAATCATGGTTCGACCGGGACTCGAACCCAGGGCCTCAGGACTACCGTTCCTGCGCTCTACCACTGAGCTATCGAGACACTCATGTCTTATTGCCTATTGATTTATCACCAAATACCTGTATCCGGCTACATACATGTATATTTATATATTTGTTTTACTTTTTTGGACCTAGAAATAACACTATAACCCAGACAAGAAATTGGGCTTAAATATCTTGTGAAAAAAAAAGAAGTATTGCTTAGAATAAATATTTGGCTGAGTGTTTTCATTATTGACCTTGACATTGCCCAGTGATGTATATGCCTTGTGCGTTGCGTGCCCAGAGCCCTTGGGAGACAGATTGTACCAAGAGACAAAACTCTTTCTTGAGAACCACGTCAAAGCACTTTATTTGGTCAGTATATCTATATTGAGTTTTTCTTAGCTGTGTTTAAATGTGATTTGTAGTGCTGAAGAGTTAACAAACAAGTAGGTACATGTAGCTGACTCTTTTTAGTAATAATTTGAAAGTCGGAAGTTTCTTTTGCATAGTTAAAATTATTCAAGCCTACAATATATGTAAATGTCGCATTCTTTATTGCATAAAAATAGTTCATAACAATTCTGCATGGATTGACAGTAAAACTTAAAACTTTTAACTTTCAAAGAAAAAGTCTGAATTCACTAATTAATGTGAGTAAATCATACTTACAAAAAATGTACACATGTTGATAATTTGTATGACTTACTGCAGGCTGTTACTTATTATTAAAATAAAAAAAATTGCAGGTACCTAAAAAGCAAACTGTATAATTATATGCATTTATCAGGAATAAGAATTATCTGCTGATCGGCAGATTTCTGCTTTTTTTCCAATATGGTAATGACAATTATTAACCAGGTTTTCAGGGGCCGCCGTGGCCAAGCAGTTACAGTCGTGGACTACAAATCTCTCAGCCCCTCACCGCTGTGGGTTCGAATCCCGGTAGGGACTTCGGATTTTTCATGTGAGGAAGCCTTCCAGCTGGCTTGCGGTAGGTCGGTGGTTCTACCTGGGTACCTCTGTGTACTCGGGGTCTTCCTCCACCTGTAATTAGCTGGACGTCGCTATATGATTGAAATACTATCGCAGCGATGGTAAACCCCAATACAACAACATAACCAGGTTTTCAATGAAAATCCTGGTGTTTAGAATGGGTAACATCATTCGGCTGGTGGGCATCAAACATTTCGTTTCTATCAAATATCCCCAGTTAGAATAGAGATACAATTTTTTATATTTGGTAGGTACCTAATGGGAAGGGAGGATTGGTTTTGATTTTCAGAATGATCGGGTCAAGGTCACTATTACTATAAAAAGATTTTTGTTTCCATCAAATAACTTCTTTTAGGAGTGAGGTTTGATGATCAAGAGAAAGACTAGGATTGATTTTCAAGTCAGGGTCAAGGTCACTGTTACTAAAAATAGTTTTGCTTGCCCAGGGCAACACTTGAAATCATGACATGTTTTTCTTTGAGATTGATTTACCTAAATGGCCCCCTTCACCCAATTTCAGTTTTTAGCTCGACTATTCGGAGAATATGAGAGCTATTCTACTCGCGTCGGCGTCAGCGCCGGCGTTGGCAGTCATATCTAAGAAACCAGTAGGTGTATTGCAATCAATCTTCACACAAGTCTTTCTAGGCACAAAACAAACCTAGAGAACCAAGAGGGACAACTCTTGATTGAATTTTACTTAAATTATGGGCCTTTTTCGACTTAGAAATTTGCGTTAACATTTTTGGTTAAAGTTTTTTGCAACTAAATTAATTTCATTACTCAGTAACCCCTTGGTGTATTGGATTTAAACTTCACACAAGTCTTCCTTAACATGAAATGGACCTGCAGAACCAAGATGAACAACACTTGCTAGAATTTTACTCAAATTATGGGCCTTTTTTGACTTAGAAATTTGCGTTAACATTTTTGGTTAAAGTTTTTTGCAACTAATTAATATTACAGAACCTTGGTGTATTGATTTAAACTTCAACAAGTCTCCAACATAAACCTGCAGAACTAAGATGAACAACTCTTGCTAGAATTTTACTTAAATCATGGGCCTTTTTCGACTTAGAAATTTGCGTTAACATTTTTGGTTTAAGTTTTTTGCAACTAAATTAATGTCATTACTCAGTAACCCCTTGGTGTATTGGATTTAAACTTCACACAAGTCACCCAGACATGAACCAAACCGAACTAAAATTTTAAAAATTAAAATTACTGTACTGGATTTATACTTCACATATTAATTCATCCAAAATATGAGACAACCAACATATCAAAGATGAACTTTTCCTTGATTTTTTTTTTCGAATTATGACCTGAGTTTTACTGAGAATTAAAGAGAACATGCTGCTAAATTGAGTCACATAAATTATTTTAATACTGCTTTAATACAATGGTATTGCATCACTATCAAATACCCGAATAGTCGAGCATGCTGTCTTTCGGACAGCTCTTGTTTTTTGTCTCTAGTCCTTCTCATCTCTGGTTTATGGTTGAATAATTGATAAGAACACCTTGGCTGTTTTACTGAGTATGTATTTGTGCTCGTTTACAGAAGGTACTGGACACCAGCGATGAAAACCTGTTGACCATATACCAGAGACACTGGGAGGAGTACAGCAAGGGTTCCAGCTATCTCAACCAGTTGTACGGGTAAGGGCCAAGGCACTTCTTTTATTGTTAAATTTTGTGTAAAAAGATCTTTGTTGTGTCTGTAAATTTTATGAATGTAAAAGAACCAGGGCTTGAATTTAAAACAAAGAGAGTAAAAGAAAAAGAAATTGAGAGACTTTATGTATTTCTTTCAAATGTATATTGAGTTCTCATAGTTCTATTGAAAATCCTCTCTAGGGTGTATTTTCTGATGAAATGTCTGTTTCAGTTACCTTAACACAACATTCATCAAGAAACAGAAGTACAGTGAGGCAGACTTGAACTATGGGGGGTTCTCCATGGACCTGACAGACCAGATGCTGGAGATAGGAGAGGTAAGGCTTCTCTCTCTCTTCTCTCTCTCTCTCTCTGTTCTACTTGAATTCTTAAATTCGCTACCTGCTTCGCTCACTCTTTTCTTGCTATTGATTTATTGATTCTTGTGGATTGAATTTTGTATCTGGACTATCTATAATGGTTGTATGTCTGGTATCTGTAAAATATTGTTTTTAAATTTAACATATTTGAAACACAAGTTAATGACAGCATGTAGTTTTCTTAATAATTGTCAACAGATATTATGTATTTGATCAGTCTTTATTGTTTTGAAGTTGAAATAAAGTTCATATATTGACATATAACCCGATGGTTACAACTAACTTGTATTACATGCAGTGTTTTGTTCATATTTCATATACTTTTAGATTTTGTCTGTTAACTATAAATTGACTTTCAGTCCAAATACATATTAACATGATGATGTCATGCCCTATATTTATTGGAAATTTAAATTAAAAATTATTGATTTTGCAACATTTTATTTTTACATTTAACGTTTATGATTCTTTGGTTAGACCAGTACTTTGTGTTTAGGAAACATTAAATAAAATCTTGTCCTTTTTGGTGATTTTGAGTGGTAGTCAGCAGACCATAATACCGGCAATTGCTATAATGTAAACATATTAATTTTTCATTTGAATGTATAGTCAAATTAATCCTTTGTTTTCCATACAGCTGGCTCTGGATACTTGGAAGAAATACATGATTGAGTCTTTAAAGAATCACCTGGTGTCACTTATCCTGCAGGAGATTGAAAGGTGAGTTTTTATAAAGATTTTGTTGCCTATATGATGTCTTCTTCGAAGTTTATGTAGTGGCATATAGAGTTCCCCTTGTCTGTTCTTGGCATCCAATTGAGATGAATCAAATCTTATTTCAGATTTTTGTGTCACCTGCTGTGAGCAAAAGTGACACATAGGGATCACTTTTCCTTTGTCTGTCTGTCCGTCACTCTTTTTCTGTCACATTTCAGCAGGTGACACACATGTTCCAGAGAACACTCTTGTTTATATGCCACTAATTGTCAAATTTGTTGAAAAGGAGAGATGGTGCTTTATGAAAGTGATTGAGCGAAGTATTTTATGACTAGTCCTGTACAAACAGAAATTGTTCTTGATGATGATGTGAACTAGCCAGTTGCACTCTAATCACGCCACTGGGATGTGTTAAGAGATATGTCTATAAAATAATCAGTTGAAATTAAAGTGTGTGTTAAAATGTAGTCAGACAAAATAAAACTTAAAAATAAGGTGATTATGTATAGGGATATACATATGAGAGTTGTTTAATGCTTGGTCCTTTTGATATACAGTGGGGCTTGCGTTCATGTTGGCATATTTTTCGTGTATCGTGTGTGTATCGTGCGTTCCGTTTCCGTGTATCGTTCGTGTATGGTGCGTGCGTTTATCGTGCACGATTCTAACGTGTTTCGTGTATCGTGTAACGTATTTCGTGTATCGTGTAACGTGTATCGTGTTTCGTTTATCGCATCGTTCCTTCCGTGTGAATCGTTCCGCACGATATATTTTGAGTTCAACGCTTCCTTAAAAGCCAGCATTAGAATTTCAGCTTTTCAAAATCAGTTAAGTGGTTACTCACCGCATGGCAACATTTAACTGTAGATTACTTACGTTGTCTGTTACAATTTAAGTCTTATATCGATTCATGTTTAATAAAAATAATGAGTTAACTACGTAGAGTGGTTTCCCCTGTATTGTGTACGAAGGGAGATCACTTCACCTGCTGTAAGATAGCCAATTAAATCGTATTATGCGGTTACCAATGACGCTTGGCGCGAATAAATAATTGTTCAAAGCATAGGATCGTTATAGATCTAATAAATTCAATGTGTAACAACAATTATTTGTAATTTCGACACGATTTAGAACATGTGACTTCCTATTATAGAACATTCGTTGTTTTTTTTTTCGTGTGTGTGTGTGTGTGTTAGTTTTAATGATCTATCTATCTATATATACTGCACAAACTCCCCTTTCGGGTATTACTGGCAGGTGATGGTTTTATTTATAAATTGATTAATTGCCTTGTTCACTTGGGCGAAAAAAACCGAGTAAATCGATTAACTCGCTACCGTGCCTATCTGCAATCGTTCGTTTCGTGCGGTCCGTGTATCGTGCATCGTGTATCGTGCATCAAACGTGTATATGCATCGTTCGTTTATCGTTCGTTCGTTCGTTTTCGTTTGCGTTTATCGTGCGTGTATCGTGCGGTTCGTTTGCCAACATGAACGAAAGCCCCACTGTAGTAAGTATAACATCCATTAACAATGAGGACTATGTTTATGCCATGACAGTGATCGACTGATGAACTGCGTGAGTCAGTCCGTCCTTCACGGGGTGATTAACTCTTTTGTTGACGTCGAGGAATACAAGAAGAAGAGCCCTCTACAGCTGTACGAGGAAGTTTTCGAGAAAAAGTTCCTGCAGCAGACGGGCGAGTACTACAGGAGTGAGGCGGCAAAACTGAAGGACGAGTGTACATGCTCCGAGTATATGGAAAAGGTATCTTAAAGTCAAATTTGAAAAAAAATGTTCACTCTTTTAAGTAGGGATGATTCTCTAATCATGAGTTGTTGACATTACACTTTTCTTCAGAAGTTATGTAAGTCTTTTTAGCTCATCTGAGCACAACGTGCTTCAAGCTTTTCTGATCGCCTTTTGTCCGGCGTCCGTGCGTCTGGCGTCAACAATTGCTTCAAACAACATCTCCTCCTAAACTGCTTGGCTACTTTGAAAAATATTTTGCAGGAATGTTCCTTGGATGAAGCTCTACTAAAGTTGTATAAATGGTTCTGGTCCATTGCATAATTAGGTCACAGGAGCTAAAAATAGATTTTAAAAAAGCAAACTTTGAAAATCTTCTTCTGCAAAACTGCAAGGCCTAGAGCTTAGATATTTGGTATGCAGCATCATCTTATGGCATTACCAAGATTGTCAAATCATAGCCCTAGGTGTAAATGCCCCCGCACCAGGGGTCACTTGTTTTACATAGAGTTATATAGGAAAATCTTTAAAAATCTTCTCAGAATCCATTAGGCCTAGAGCTTAGATATTTGGTATGTAGCATCATCTAATGGTTCATTACCAAGATTGTTCAAATCATAGCCTTATGGTGCTAAATGCCCCCGCACCAGGGGTCACTTGTTTTACATAGATTTATATAGGAAAAACTTTAAAAAATCTTCTTCTATGAATCCATAAGGCCTATAGCTTAGATTTTTGGTATGTAGCATCATCTAATGGTTCATTATCAAGATTTTCAAAATGGTGGCCCTTTGGAGATAAATGACCCCGCACTAAGTCTTCTCCTCTGAAACCATAAGGCCCAGTGCTTATATATTTGATGTGTAGTATTGTCAGGGCTAAAATGTTTAAGATTGAGTTATATCAGAATTCTTGTCTGTTTAAAAACCTTGTAATCAGTTGTAGCAATGGTACTCAGGTGAGCGTTTCAGGGCCATCATGGCCCTCTTGTTTCATTTTCGTTTTATGATGAGATTTTGATATAATTGAAAAGTGATTAAAAATATTACGTGAATTTTTTAAATGAAAACACTAAAATATGTAACTATTTGATAGGTTTAAATTAATCTTAATTGTTAAAATCAATGAAATTGATATTTAAATGCACAAATAAGCTTCTTATGTAATATTTGACAGGTTACCAAAAAGCTTCAGGAAGAAGATTTCCGAAGTCGAAAATTCCTCCATCCTAGCTCCTATGGGAAGGTGACATTCGAGTGTCAGCAGAGAATGATAGCCGATCATTTACAGTTTCTTCATGGTGAATGTATAGAGATGGTTCAAATGGAGAAACTTCAGGGTAAGTTGCTAAGGGGGCTGTGGTCCAGTATTAACATACCCAAGCTCAACTACATTTCTGAAGAATGTGGGTTTGAACCCAGTTGGGCGTCAAGAACTTTTCATTTTTTTTCCAAGCACAAAGTACTGGTCCAACCCAGGAACCCCCTAGAAGGAATAGAATAAGTTGTAAGAACTTGTTTCGCAATTGACGTAAAATAGATGAGTTTAAACTAAACAGTATCTTGACGCTTGTGTTTGCATCCATGCTGTTTCATAGCATATAGAATGCAAGCGGGGAACCAAAATTATAGCTGTTACAAACACTTCTGAGCATTATAATGAACTGAACACAAGGCAGATGAAGAGATGCATATGGTTATCAGATGCTGCATTGCAGTCAAGTTTGCAACATATATAAAGAAAAATAATCAGTGAAAGAAAATACTCCAGCTGATAACTTTGTGTAAAAACAAGAACTTTACTTTTGGTACATCTAATACCCAAAAATGCTTCATATAGATAAGTTTTGCAATTTTAAGATATGCTCTTAAGTTCCTCTGTGACAAAATTAAGGTGGGAATGAAATTTATTGAGGTTGGGTGAGGATGATAGGATTAGTATAGGGGATATTCAGAACTCATGTAAATGGTTTTTTCCATGTAGGCACAACAAACTTAGAAAAATCACTGTGTTACTCCGGAGTTATTAGGTGGTACTATATGTAGTGACGAAATAGCTGGTGTAGGGCTCTTTTACTTAACTCTGCACAAGAATTGTCTTTGTGTGTGCAATTTTCAAATTATGCTGCCACTACTGGGAAAATGACTTAGAAATAGGATTTTTTTTCTCCTGTCTGATTATTGATTCATCTGTTGACAATGAGAGAATTGCATATTTTAGGGAGATTAGGGGCTGTGATGGATATATTAACTCTTTCCCTCATAGAGTACACCATGAAAAGACCTATGAGAACAGCATAAAACCAGATCAGCCTGCGAGTAACTCGCAGGCTGATCAGGTTTTATGCTGTTCGCTGCTCCTCAGTGGTCTGGAAATGAGGATTTTATAATTAAATTTGGTAAGGTTTAACTGGTTTCTGCAGATCAGGCTTTATGTGGTACCTACTGAGTGCATCAAAATGAGTCTATATGAGGGAAAGGGTTAATCATCTTCAATGATAGCTCTAGCTGTTTTATTTGCAAATTTCCACAGAGGTAAGCATTTATTCATCATGGTACAGTTTCCTCGCAATACATTACAGATGGCAGGAAGTGCAATTTCAAAACCGTCATAAAATTCTTTTGAATAATTACACCTAATTATATAAATAATTTTCTGCCGGTCAGATCTGGAGAACATGTACACGTTACTGAAGCCTATACATGGAGGACTGGGTCTCCTGGTGGATCAGGTGGAAGAACACATCCGCTCCACGGGGCTGGAGGCTGTCAAGAACCTCAAGGGAGACAATGTGAGTCGCCCAGCACTCTTGTCTACCTCTTAATCCTGTGTATACATCTTTTTACAAATAGACAAAATACCCAGCTGATGGCCTATCACTTATTTATATCTCGTTGTTTGAAGCAGGGATGAATAATGTTGGTCACTTTAATCCCTGTCACGTCCTGCACTCACATAACATGAAGTTTTGTTACTCTTGTAGTTGATAATGTCTTCAAACTTACAAATAATGATTTATCATGATAAAACTAATCAGCAAACAAGTGCAGACACAATTCAAGGATTTTGTAAGAATGAAAGCCATTGTTGTTGTTGTTGTTAATGTTAAAACGTATGCAAGGGTATCACTCACCTTCAGTAATAGCTCTAATAATGATTTGTTTTTAATTCAATGTATTTGATGTTGACTTTTTTTTGCCAATTGTGTCAGTGCAGCTCTCAGTCAAATTCAACTGTTAAAATTAAAAGATTGATAATTGTAAACAATTTTTTTTTTACCCATTTTTGAATTTTCTTTCTTATGTTTTTCTGATATTTTCAAGTGAATTTTACCAAGCTAACTGGTGTAAATGTGTTGCAGGTACCAAGTCAGTTTGTTGAGAACATGTTGGAGGTACACGGGAAATACACCGATCTGATCAAAAAGGTCTTCCGCAACGACCAGCAGTTTGTTGGTGCACTTGATAAGGTAAATGGCTTGAGATACAAAACTGCTACAAAAAATGCATACACAATCCCTCATAACTCTTTTATCAAAATATATTGTGTAAAAAAGTTAACCTTTTACCTCATATTGAAAGGCAAACAGAACAGACCATGATCAGACTGCTCCTTTAGGAACCATCTGATCAGGGTCTTCTCTGTTTGCTTATACATTATGTAGGTCAGATTTTACACAGTCTGTGTAGCAAATAAAATCCATTGTCCCATATTTCATTATAGTTCCAGTAAATAAGTTTTATAATTTATGAAGTCATGAAGTGTTACATGAATATTCATGAGGTAAAGAGTTAATAATTGCCTGCTTATCATACTTAGGAATCTAAGATATTTAAGATTAAGTGTGTCATGGTTCAGTAGTAGATTCCTTGTATGGGAAGTTTTAAGGTTTTGAGTATGTACTCTGTTCAGGGCAAGACTCTTTCTTGGTTTTTCTAGGAGCAAAGTACTGGTTAAACCCAGGATCTATCAAAAAGATTAGTTGAGAACTTGTCTCCCAGTCGATGAAAAAAATATAAGTTTAAATTAAGTGTGTTTCATATAAGTATATTTTTTTGTATATTTTCTGCCATCTTGCCAATTTTTTTTTTTGTGTGAAGTATGGCAAAATAACAGATATTGCACTATGACCTTGTATTAAATTTACAAAGAACTTCAGGCTATGTTGTATGTATATATTTCAGGCCTGTGCTACTGCAATCAACTATAAACCTAACCCTAAACAGCCCTGCCGCTCCCCTGAGTTGGTAAGATTCTTAAGTTCTTGTGCATTTTTCACTCAGACACTGATTATTCTGCTAGTTACCAGGGTACTTGTTGGCTTATCACAGTTAAACATTTCCTGTTCAAATAATTTAAAGGCCCATTATGCTTCCAAAAGCATTGTACATTCTTTGGACAGAAAAGCAAAGTGTGTGCCACAGATTTCTTACGTGTTGCAATCAGTATATATTCGTTGACGACAACAATACTACAATGCATAGATAAGACAGAATCTTTTACTAAAGATAATTCAATTGTTTACAAAAATAACTGATTTGCATATTCCTCATATCTTTGTCAATTTTCCATAAACAATCCATATGTCTCCGTTAACGTATCACGAGTGCATAAATTGATGACGTTGCATTTTGTCTAAATACATATCCATTGCTTGGTTAAATTTACACAATGTGTCTTTGTGTTACAGTTGGCAAAGTACTGTGATAACTTGTTGAAGAAGAGCTCTAAAGGTTCGTCCGAGTCAGAGTTGGATGACAAGCTGGGCAGCTGTATCACTGTGTTCAAGTATCTAGATGACAAAGATGTGTTTCAGAGGGTAGGTATTCTAGTTGGTCTGATCAACTGATAGGTGATCTGGCCTTTCTCTAGGTCTTTTGGGAGTACACATTTTCTCTGTATTTGAATTATTTCTCACAAAAATTTTGAGATTGGTATAAAAAACAAACCAGAAATGAGTTCAAAATCTGTTTATTCTTTTACCGGTCCTGGTGGTCAAGTGGTTAGAGTGTCCGCCCCAAAATTGGGAGGTCGTGGGTTTGATCCCCGGCCTTAACGTAACAAAGTTGTAAAAAATGGTATTGGTATAGCTCCTTTGCTTGTCCCTTGGCATATAAGGGTAGTTCTAAAACTTGTTGGCTTTGTGTTAGGATAACGTGACTGGGTGTGGTATTATGCCACATGTCTACGGCATGATACTGCAGTGTGGCAGCACTATATCTATCTCAAGTAGACATCATCTCCAAAAGACTGAAATACTGTCGGTGGGAGGTTAAACCTAATAAACAAAGAAACATATCAATGAATGGGAAAAGTGGAGCTTAGATTTTCACTGCTAAAAACTATAATTCAAGGGGTGAGAGCAAAACTAGGCTAACTTCATATATACATATTAGCCTAGTTTGCTCTAACATCTTGATATGTGCATTGGAAATGGGTCAGAGCATATGAACTGCAGTGCCCTTGGAGAAAGGCCTTGTTACAGAGGATACATAAGGTTGTGTGTCAGGTTGAAAATATTTGTGTTCTTGCATACCTCTACAAGTTTTGTAAGTTGTTTGTGATGTTGGAAGAGGCGACATATAGGGGCTACTTGTTGTGGCATCAGCTTCAGCAGCATCACCTATATCTTGTGTAAACAATAACATAGGCGATGGTCATACCGAGGGATGAGAGCAAAACTGGGCAAAATGCTTATATGTATATATGCACTTATCCTAGTTTTGCTCTCACCCCTCGATACAGTCATAAATGAAATTTGGTAACGTTTTTTTCCGAAAATTAGAGGAAATCGTAAATATTATTTGTTAAATAATCTCTCACTTTTGAATGTATTTGGGTATGAATAAAAAATGATTGTTTAATTTACCTTCGCCTCCATTACTCCATCATCTCAGTTTTCATTGAATATTTCAATATTTATTTCAATATACTCTGTTACTCTGCATAATGTCTGTCATGTTTAATTACACTTACGATAGATACAAATCATAGAATAGCATAAAAATGAGGCCTCCTTTTCATTTAGAATGCCAGTGAATATTTTTATGCCCCCACAAAGTGGGGTGCATATAGCGTTGCACTTGTCCGTCCGTCCGTCCGTCAGTCCGTCAGTCCGTCCGTACGTCCCGAAATCTTGTGAACGCAACTCCTCTTAAACCGGATGGCAGATTTTGCTTAAACTTCCAGGGATGAACAACCTTAATGTGTAGATGGTAGTAAAGAAAGGAATTTTCGCGGCGACCAAATTTAACAGAATTATGGCCCTTTGTTGATTTGTTCACTATATACCATATAGAAATTTTGTGAACGCAACTCCTCTTCAACCGGATGGCAGATTTTGCTTAAACTTCCAGGGATGAACAACCTTAATGTGTAGATGGTAGTAAAGAAAGGAATTTTCGCGGCGACCAAATTTAACAGAATATGGCCCTTTGTTGATTTTTCACTATATACCATATAGAAATTTTGTGAACGCAACTCCTCTTCAACCGGATGGCAGATTTTGCTTAAACTTCCAGGGATGAACAACCTTAATGTGTAGATGGAAGTAAAGGAAGGAATTTTCGCGGCGACCAAATTTAACAGAAATATGGCCCTTTGTTGATTTTTTCACTATATACCATATAGAAATTTTGTGAACGCAACTCCTCTTCAACCGGATGGCAGATTTTGCTTAAACTTCCAGGGATGAACAACCTTAATGTGTAGATGGACAATGTACAGATCTTACCAGCACAGTATACGATACGCAACCTGACATAATCCTAGGTGATTTCAACATCAACGTTGATTCAGTTTGGTACAGAAGACTATCTGAATCTCTGCTTAATTATCGCCAGTGTGTGACATTACCAACACACTTAAGTGGATCTATTATTGATCTTGTCTATGTAAAAGATGAGTTGCCACAGCCAAAAGTAACTGTATACCCAACATATTTCTCTGATCACAGCATGGTGTTCCTGCAGTTTTAGGAGACCAGACATGTGTTTCAAAGTTTTGTTTTATTCAGACACTAATATTGTATTCCATCTGTAAAGAAACCAAATATGATGCCTCAAGAGTTAGGTAACTTTTTTATCATTAATACATAATTGAGGAAATTTCAACTGAAACGCTATAATAAGAACAGAATTTTGTAGACATTAAATGAAGCTGCTCTTGTTTACGAGCACATCTGCACAGTGGGGGCATCCGTGTCCTTTGGACACAGTTCTAGTTTGAGTTATTATTATTCCCATCAAGTGACATATTTTCTAATACTACAGTTGATTTAGAAAAGTTATTGGTCACTTTCAGTGAAAAACTTCCATTCACTTCTAAGATTAACACTTTGCTGAGTTTTCTATTTAACCCATGCAATACATACGTTAATACTTAAATGAAGACTTTGTTTTGCATACAATGTTACCTCCATGTGTAATTCCAGCACTACTCCCGGATGTTGGCCAAGCGACTGATCCACAGTCAGACGGCCTCCATGGATGCAGAAGAAATGATGATCAACAAACTGAAGGTGAGGCACCCTTCAATGTAACAGTGTTTTGTAGACTGACATTTAAGAGTATATTTAGAGTATTTAAACCATGATTGGTGGTTATACTTCCATGATAAGGTTGTTGTATATTATTCTTTCAGCTACAGGGGTGATTTTCCCCAGACAAAAAGTTGCAGTGTTACTGTAAAATCATTATATTTCGTGGGGGATTAATTTTCGTTGATTTCGTGGACGCCGCTATCCACAAATTTATGTCCCCACGAAAAGTGTTCATTCATCATGCCAAACAGCTTGCCGATAATGACATTCTACCATACCCCAACAGACTATTGAGTAAATTGAGGTTAATAATATATATAAAGTTTATGTTGAATCTGGAATACAATGTATTAAAAAGCAAATAAACAAATTGCCAAACAAAACTTCATAATGTTAGTTGTGTTACTAATTGTGTTTACTGTGCAACTGCAACTAATTTTGAGTTGGTTTCCATCATAATTTACCGTACTCCACCCACTTTTGTTTATACTGCGGTCTCTGTACTAGTCGTGTTTCATTGTACATAGTTTCATAATATATACATGACATATGTACATGTATATATATTAATCGCCTTATCCTTTCATTTTTGAAGTTTTGCTTCATTACAAATTGTGTCATAATTTTTGTGAGTACACGAGTGTCTTCAAGTTCCTGCGTAGATAAGCTGCATGGGTAGGAGAGATCCACTCTGTATTATGGCAAATATAGCACAGTGATTTGTCTTTGTCATCAAAATGACTGATTGACACCAGCTGTGCCCCCATTGTCCACTTGCCCCCAGGCACTACAAGACATCCTGCCTAGCCCCAGTTGATAACGAGTGGGTCCGGGATATCATGCTGTGCCACAACTGTGGTGACCTCGGTTTTTATCCTAAGCAATACATGGCCGAAATGTAAGGAAGATTATATGGCCACAAGCTTAGATTTATACTTACTTTGGTCTGATTAACGCACCCTAAAATTAAGTACTAAAAACAGACCGTAACATATACTAAATGCCATGTCATTAACATATTATGACCAATATTAGGCCGCATTATTTTCAACTTAAATTTTGTAAAGGTCTTCAAATAAACGTCCAAATAATGTCGAAATAATTTTTTTTCTAACACACAAATTCATGAATACCCCACGAACATGTTTTTTTTCACCGAATCGACGAAATTTCATCCCCACGAAATAAAATGATTTCACGGTATGTATTTATGTTTTCTTTGTGTTATTTGCAGTGATTTCAGTGGAAATACTGTTTTCAAGATGAAGATAGACAACATCTATCTTCTAATCAAACTTATGAAATTCTGTAAGATTTAGATGATCCATGCACTTATCTTGCACATAAAAGCACATTAACCCTAATTTTCCAAACAAAAACAAGATACAAAATATTTTGTCTACATTTAATGAATAATGAAAAAAATATCCATTCCAAATCAGAAAATCAAAAGCCTTGTCGGCCATGATTATATTCCATGTAAATGTTTAAGGCAGCTTTGAAGAATATCTTCTTCTAACTTGAAATAATCAGTGGAAAACTATCTGTTAATGCATCCCAGGTAATACTCGTATAATCCAGGTATTTACAGTAAATTGGAGAATAAACTAGGATAAGGGTTCCAAAGCAAACACATATACATCATTCAGATAAATTCTTATCTTCATTCTTGTAATTGAAAATGGTACTTTAATATGTTTTGACTTACATTATTGCCACTCTTTATAAACTTGTCTTCACTCACCAGCAAGCATGTGGGTACGAGTTCACGAACAAGCTCCACCGGATGTTCACAGACATGACGGTCAGCGCGGGTCTGCAGGAGAACTTCCACACATTCCTGAAGGAGGGACCGCTAGACCTGGGTCTCAACTTCTCCATATTGGTCTTACAGGTACAGCCCAGACATTGGTCTTGTTTTCAGTTTGTTTGGCTCTTTTATAACCAATTTGGTTGAATAATCAGTAACATAACCTACAGGATTAACCTTCATCACTATTAAGCTCCTGCCATTGGCAATTTTGCAGAATTTGTTTCATGCCATATAAGTTATCTACTTTAATGGCATGTATTACTGAATTACTGATGTAGCGATGGTTAAATTCAATACAAAGATTATTTATATAAAGCTCTATACTTTAGAGATCAGAAGATAGCACGATATAGCTCATGCGGCCTGATCTTTAGTGCTTTTACTATTGCGAAAAAGGGTGTCCCATTAATAGTCTTCAGACTCATTCATTTTCAGTTACTGTAAGAAATTCAGGTAATTAAGGATCATTTAAAAAATTCTTTATTCATTAGTCAGAAGTTTGACATTTTGTTTGCCACATAATTTTGAAATTGTTCCTTTTATAAAACCTCTATGTGAAAGGTCAGCCATGTATGCCATGTTTAAGAATTGAGTTTGATGTTTATTAATTAAATCTGCAGAAAAACACACAAGGGGTAGCCAAAAGTTTGTGGACAAACCGAAATAAAACATTTTGTATTTCAGGCAGGTGCATGGCCCTTAGGACAAAGTAACCTTCCTACATTTGCTATACCTCAGGAACTGGAGAAAAGTGTCAGTGAGGTGAGATATAGGCCTAGAGTGAGAACAGTCGGGTGAGATATAGGCCTAGAGTGAGAACAGTCGGGTGAGATATAGGCCTAGAGTGAGAACAGTCGGGTGAGATATAGGCCTAGAGTGAGAACAGTCGGGTGAGATATAGGCCTAGAGTGAGAACAGTCGGGTGAGATATAGGCCTAGAGTGAGAACAGTCGCTAGTCTGTGTTGAAATGTGGACTGCTTGGTCACTGTGTCTATCTGTTTCCATGTTGGTTTCTTTTGATAAGTTTGTTGGCATGTGTTGTCTATGACAGTCTGCTTCCTGCCTGTCAGACTTTCACATTGTCTTTTATTGTCTATCAGTTTCTTAGTTAAGTTGTCCTTTTTTATTCGAAAGCAAACAGTTTTTAGTGACATATGGGAATCACTTTTTGCTTGGTTTGTTGGTCAGTTATACCATCTTTTGCAAAATGTTTGTTGTGTATACATGTACTTGCAAAGTTGTTGAGGGATTACAATTGACTTTATAAATATTACTGTGTAAATATCTGACTCTTACTGTTCTTGGGACTCTAGAGGATTTTGAATTGTGTGCCCATGGATTTATTCTGTTCCTTCTAACTGCAGATTTGCAAGGAGAGTGTATATCAAAATCCCCTAGACTCAAAATCCCCTAG
Source organism: Solen grandis (assembly GCA_021229015.1). Taxonomy (NCBI): domain Eukaryota; kingdom Metazoa; phylum Mollusca; class Bivalvia; order Adapedonta; family Solenidae; genus Solen; species Solen grandis. The sequence goes on from CM037777.1 coordinate 48,212,927, forward strand.
GCCAAAAATTGATAAAGTGTTCAAAATCCCCTAGATGAAAATGAAGGGGTAGTCAAAATCCCCTAGATGAAAAATGAAGGGGTTGTCAAAATCCCCTAAGTGTTATAATGGAATTTGGGTTGTCAAAATCCCATAGATTCAAATTTCAAAATTCTCCATTGTTTATTGATAAATTTAATATTGTTTCTATCACAAGAAAATAATACTTGATAGTTTCAGTTTGTATACATGGACTTTTGGTTTATGCTGTATAAATAATTTCAGTTTTATTATCTAACAGAGGTGCTAATTTGACAATTAGAGATGGTTACTGATTGCTATTATTAATCAAATTAGAATGCCTAATGGAGACATTTAGCTCTTTAATTGGACCAACTGATGTTTTTTAACTTTCTTGGTGGGTTTTTACAAGCATTTAATATGAGTCAATGAATTTTACTGTTTGTAGATTATGAAGGATTCCTAGCCATATAATTTGACTATTATTTTCCAAACTGTTACAATATGGTATATATAAAGGCACTTATTTCTTATATCTTTATTCCATCATGGAGTTTATTCCTAGTAATAAGGGTTCCCGTAAGCTTCTTTATGAGGGTTATGCCTACACCAAGAAATATTCTACTAAGTCCTCAACACGGTGGGATGGTCCCAGAGAATCAGTCAGCAATGCAAAGGATCTGTAAACACGGACATACAAGCTACACTCGTCAAGTCGACTACTGAGCATAGCCATGCACCGGACTCCTTCTTCACAGAGGCTTTGAAGGTCAGGTCTGAGATCAAGTCCTCTGCCTCTTCCAACCGTGGTCAACCTGGTCAGATAGTTACAGACAAGCTAGCCCATCAGCCGAAAGAGGTGATTGTTGCTGCCGGACCAGTGAGACTTCTGAAACAGACAGATGATCGAAGAAGGCAACTTCTCTGAAGAACCCGCAAACAATCAAAGACATCCCTTCTCCTTTTCCTGAGGAATGTGGGAGTAACCTCATATATACGACAATGGAAGCTTGGAGCAGCGCATCCTTATCTTCGCAACAGAAGATGGTCTTCAACTCTTGGACAGTGCTGAAACCTGGTTTCTCGATGGGACACATTCAACTTCACCAGCACAGTTTGAGCAGCTATTTGTGATTCGTTTACCGCTAGGAGATTCTTGTGTTAGCTCAGTGTATGCGCTCCTACCATCCAAACAACAGGCTGCATATGAGGAAATGTTCACCAGATTACTGGATGCCTGCCTCCAACGTGGGATACGCCCAAACCCAGATAGGATATTAGCTGACTATGAAATAGGAATTCACAATGCTGTCCGTGAACAGACATGACCATCCAAGGATGTTTTTACCACCTTCCGCAGGCCACATGGAGAAGGGTTCAGTCAGAAGGACTTCAGGCTGCATATCAGTGATGATGAGGTGAAGGAATTCTGTGGTAAACTGGACGGTCTTGCTTTTCTGCCTCCAAGTGATGTAAGTGAAGGATTGTGCTGTCTGCATGAACAGGCTCCAGAGAACCTCCAGTGCTTAGCTGACTATTTCGATGGAAATTATGTGAATGGATCTTTTCGTGCAGTGACAACAGCCAGTGGAAATATATGTTTTCGGAGAGTTCAGCCGCGATTCCCCCCTGCCATCTGGAGTGTCCAACAAGCAACAATAGAGGATAGAGACAGGACAAACAATCAATGTGAATCGTGGAACAACAGCTTCAAGCACCTTGTTGGACACAAGAATCCTTCATTATGGACTGTGGTTCTTAACATTGAGAAAGATGCCTTTATGGTTGCTGCTGATATCCTGAGATTCGACAGGGGTGAACTGCCAAGCAAATGCATCAGGAAGGAAACCAAAACCCATCAGCAGCGGTTGAAGGCCCTCTGCCTCCAGTTTGTTGCAGGCAAGAAAACACTGGAGGATTTCCTAGGATCCATGGAAAAGATCATACGTATCAGGAAATGAACTGAAAACAGAATGTCAAATTCAGGCAAAGTGCCAGTGCTGTTGAAATAGTCTGCTAATTTAGGTGAAAATGTGCTGTAATGTTTTAGAAAATTTAGTTCCTTATGATGTATTTTTGTAAAATGTATGAGAAAATAAAATAAAATCATATATTTAAACAAAATAAAGATTGTTTGTTTATTTTACAAATTGAGTTGAAAAAATTCTCTCTCTCTCTCTCTATATTAGTACTGAGAACATAAAAAATTAAATAATAGAAGGATGTGTGTGTGTGTGTGTGTGTGTATGTTATTGTGTGTGTGAGAGAGAGAGATGAACATCAGTGCTCTTTCACTAATCAATATTTATAGCTATAATCAAGAATACATTTATATAATAATATGATACATTAAATATAAAAAAGTAACTTTTCAATTATTTAAAAAATGGTATAATAAAGAGTAAAAGAGTAACACACACTACCATTATACAAAAGTCCAAGTGATAGAAACAACAATATTAAATTTATTAATAAACAATGGAGAATTTTGAAATTTAATTAGGGTTTTACAACCCAAATTGGGGTTTTATTTTCATCTAGGGGATTTTGAACACTTTATCAATTTTTGGCCTAGGGGATTTTGAGTCTAGGGGATTTTGAGTGTCTCCCTTGCAAGGATATTAATTGGGTTTTAGTTATACCCCCACTTCAAAGTATTGGGGTCGGGGTCTGCATAGTAACCATGATTGTCACATCATATCCTGTCCTATACTCACATTACATTAAGATTAGATGGGATGTGGGGGTATTGATCACCTGTAATTATAGCTCTCGTTTATGTTTGCATTGTTGTCATAAGTTTGATTTCTGTGACATACCAAAGTAAAAATGAATTGATTTAAATACTTTTAAGGGCTATACCTTTTATGACTTTTCCAGGTGCAATATATTGTTAATGTTTAAAAGGAAATATCGCAATAACATGCTTCTCAGGAAATATTCAATACACTTTCAGTTTGAGAGGTTCTATAACAAGAAGTACAGTGGCAGACGCCTGACCTGGATGCATGCATTATGTACAGGTAAGTACAGTGTATGAGAGTTAAGATATGAATGTAATTTTGCCATTTCTTGGGATTCACATGAAATTCAAAGTATTGGAAAAGATACAGTGATTTTTTCCAGATTTTTTTTTACTACCTGTGGCTTTCTAATTAGGAAAAAAAGTATTATAAATAATAAAAACTAAGAAATTATAAGATAATAAAATTGTTTTAAAAATAAAATAAAATAATCTAATTATAGGTATATATGTCCAAAAAAGTTTAAGAATAACACAAATTTCATTAAAGTTTGATAAATTATTTCCTTTTGAAAATTATTTTATTCAGAAAATAAGTAGTAATTTTTGGAAAAATGTCAGTTTTTTCTACTGAGCTAGGAGGAGGAACAGCTGGACTGGGTGTTTTGAACAGTTATTCACTTGAAAATGAACAAATACCCAAGTAATATCAAATTGATAAAAAAAAAAATTCGAGACTCAATTTTAACTGAAGTTTAGCATAACATTATCGACATCCTGGCAGATTCCCACCACTACTTCTAGTAAATTTGATTAAAGAGGATTTTTAAATTTCTTAAAAGATTGATTCTCTGATTTCTGAAAAATAGAAGATATAATTGCTCATTCTGTCATTATTGTATTCAAGACATTGTATTATTATATGTTGGGTACTCAGTTAAATGAGAATTCTAAAGTATTATTTTCATATAACCACTTTGCCATGGACCATGAAGGCCCCCTGTTTACCCCCTGAAGAATGTGTGGTGAATACAGGAGCTGTTAACCCTATTTTAATGTTTTTCTTCACAGCGGAAATGAAGTTTAATCACCTAAAGAAATCCTACATTGTGACGATGGGCAGTTTCCAGATGGCCATTTTGCTCCTATTCAATTCGGCAGACTCCGTGGTGTTCAGCGAAGCCCTCCAGCATACTCAGCTCAGTGAGAGGGAGCTCATGAAACAAGCACAGTCACTGGTTGATGCTAAGCTCATTATCTCTGATGTGAGTACCGATGATGTGAGTACAAAGAAATCACGGGTTGATCCTTTACCTCATGAATATTCATGAATGAATGTACAACTTGAATATTAATTTACTGAACTTTAAATGTTGCATGGAACAATGGATTTTTGCTATGCAGATAGTTAAGCATCAGAATTACAATATTGTATGAGCAAACAGAGGAGACTCTGATCAGACAGCTCCTTTCAGGAGTCTGATCTGATCAGTGTCTGATCTGGGTCTGCTCTGTTTGCCAAGGCATCAAAACAAGTCTATGTGAGGTAAATGGTTAAGCTTTAAACTGGTAGTACTGGTAGTCCACTAGCAAGAAATCTTAAGTCTGTTTATCTCTTAAAGGTATATAAGAAAATATTTTGTGTAACTTGCTGTAAGCAGAGGTGACACAAAGGAATTACTTTTCTGTCATTGGTCTGTCTATCACACTTATTCTGTCACGCTTGTCCGTCACTTTTTAGCTCACCTGAGCATAGCTCAGGGTGAGCTTTTGGGAGACTTGATTGTCCGTTGGCCGTCGTCCGTCGTCCGTCAACAATTTGATGTTTACACACTAGAGGCCACAAGTTTGATCCAATCTTCCTCAAACTTGGTCAGAATGTTTGTCTTGATGATATCTTGAACCCTTTCGAAAATGGGTCAGGTTGGATCAAAAAGTAGGTCAGTAGGTCAAATCTTAGAGAAATCTTGTCGTCCGTCAACAATTTTGATGTTTACACACTAGAGGCCACAATTTTGATCCAATCTTCCTCAAACTTGGTCAGAATGTTTGTCTTGATGATATCTTGAACCCTTTCGAAAATGGGTCAGGTTGGATCAAAAAGTAGGTCAGTAGGTCAAATCTTAGAAAAATCTTGTTTACACACTAGAGGCCACAATTTTGATCCAATCTTCCTCAAACTTGGTCAGAATGTTTGTCTTGATGATATCTTGAACCCTTTCAAAAATGGGTCAGGTTGGATCAAAAAGTAGGTCAGTAGGTCAATTATATAAAAATCTTGTTTACACACTAGAGGCCACAATTTTGATCCAATCTTCCTCAAACTTGGTCAGAATGTTTGTCTTGATGATTTCTTGAACCAGTTTGAAAATGGGTGGGGCTGGATAGAAATGTAGGTCAGTAGGTCAAATCTTAGAAAAATCTTGTTTATACTCTGAGGGCAACATTTTTGGTCCAATCATCCTCAAACTTTGGCAGAATGTTTGTCATGATATCTTTTGTGGATGGGGTCAGAAAATTCCTGAACATTGTTTCACCTCATCATCTTAATTCTAAAGCAATCTGTTTTGTACAGGCAATGAATGATACTTTTCTCAGGTGAGCGATCTAGGGCCATCTTGGCCCTCTTGTTTTTTCTGTCACGCTTCAGCAGGTGACACATGTTTCAAAGAACACACTTGTACTATATTTCTGTCCATATTCTTAAAAAAGCGTTGATTAGAATAAATTATATTACATGTCAAGATATTTTTTCTACTGCAATATGTGGTATTAAAAAAAATTGTAAGTATTTAAACCTTAATATATCTGGGATGTAAGGAGTCAGTCTGCACTAGTCGAATTTAAGCTAATAAATTCGAACATGAAAAAAGCTCACACATTTTAGACCTTTTTACCTTTATATAAATGGCATTCCAGAAAATATAAAACTTTGGTCTTTTGTCCTTTATTAGCTCACCTGAGCACAACGTGTTCAAGGTGAGCTTTTTTGTGATCGCCCTTTGTCCGGCCTGCGATGTGCGTCCTTCGTCATCAACAATTTGACTTGTTAACACTCTAGAGGCCATATTTTTTGGCCAATCTTCATGAAACTTGGTCAGAATGTTTGTCTCCATAAAATCTTGGACAAGTTCGAAATTTGGTCATGTGGGGTCAAAAAGTAGGTCACGAGGTCAAATCTAAGTAAAACCTTGTTAACACTCTAGAGGCCACATTTTTGGCCCAATCTTCATGAAACTTGGTCAGAATGTTTCTTTACATAAAATCTTGGACAAGTTCGAATTTGGGTCATGTGGGGTCAAAATGTAGGTCATGAGGTCAAATCTTAGAAAAACTTTGTTAACACTCTAGAGGCCACATTTTTGGCCCAATCTTATGAAATTGGTCGAAGTTTGTTCCATAAAATCTTGGCAGTCAAAATAGGGTCATGTGGGGTCAAAAAGTAGGTCACCAGGTCAAATCTTAGAAAAACCTTGTTAACACTCTAGAGGCCACATTTCTGGCCCAATCAAAATAAATCTTGGTCAAGCTCGAAAGTGGGTCATGTGAAAATTTATGAAAAATATCCCTTTTTAATTTAAAAAAAAGATATTTACAGTTTTTGACATTGTAGGTATTGTTTTTGCGTGGTGTTTTATGAAAAGGGAAAAAGTATATTTTACAAATACATGTAGTATTACAGTAAAGTAAGTAATTAAGTGAAGTTGTTATTTCAAGTGGATGTCAAACATAGTTGGTATAAACCAATCTTACATATGGCATATGGTCCACAAATAAAATATACACAATGAGTGGCAGGGCATAAGAATCCTTATTTATTAAATATCTTAAGATGTTTCTTTACTTTAGTAAAGTTTTGTATATCACATTAAGTTCTCAGTCCATACAACTTAATAAATAAACAAGAGGAGTAAATATCTATCGTTTTTGTCAAAATTAAGGAATGCTAAAGCAAAAATTAAACATTTAAAAATCACAGATTTTACACTTATTAATTTGAAAAGTTCTTACTTACAAGCTTAAGAACATGGTCCAGGATCAATATCTTAAACTTGAAATATCCTCTCACATCAAGTCTTGTCACATCTTTCATGAAGACAAGGTGAGCTATTGAGGTATTAATCACCTTTAGTGATGGGTCTAGTTTTCACTTATTTGAATGTAGTAGAATCAACAGCGCATGAATAAACTTTGTTACAGAGTAAGGTGACTGAAGAATCAACATTTCAATTGAACATGGCTTATATGAATAAACGAACAAAGTTCAAAATCACAGCAGCTATACAAAAAGAAACTCCTCAGGTAAGTGTTTGTATCATTCATATAGACCCTCTTCATTTTGTATATCTAGGATTATACTGGAACTGTAATATGTTTCTTCATTTCCTACCTTGTTGTTTTGTTGTTGTTTTTTCATCCTTGGTATTTGACAAAAACTTGACTTTATTTGATAGGTTTTCTGTATTTACACATTTATAATGAACGGCATCATGGCAAAGAAATAAAAAATTCTGCTAGAAACAGAAATTGCATAAAAGGGATCTTTAAAGATTTTATTTTTAAAATGCTTTGCAGCAGTTATACACAAGCCTGATATATAGACTTAGGATTCATATTTTGTAATCTAAGCCACAATACCTTTTTTTCAAAAATCATAAAAGAATGTAGTAATACTCTGTTAGTAAAACTTCATGTAAAACACCTTAGCATTTGGACCATTTCTGTAATCAGACCACTTATTTCGAGACCTTATTTTAATACTAACTCTGTAATTAAATTTGTTATCAGACCGCCTCATTATTAAAACCAGCTGACCCGATTCCCATGGTGGTCTCATGATTAAGGTTTCACTGTAATTTTATACAACCATGTAAAATCATTAATTTTCGTTGACATTAAGTTTGTTGATTATGTACCTAAGGTTATTTGGTAGGTGTATTTATTTGAGAATCTATGCCTAGAAAACGTGAGGTCTGTATAATAGACAAGTTTTCATGGGGATTAATATTAGCAGACAAATTCCTCCACGAAACCAATGAATATTAGATTCCCACGAAAATTAATGATTTCACAGTAACTCTCATTTCAAATTCAATTCAAAATACCTCCTATTGCATAAACACTTTTAACACTATATTGTGTGTGGCCAGGAAATTGACCAGACGCGGAGTGCTGTGGATGAAGACCGGAAGATGTATATCCAGGCAGCCATCGTGAGAATCATGAAGGCACGCAAGATTTTGAAGCACAATCTTCTTATACAAGAGGTGGGTAGCAGTAGGGAAAATTTACACCATGTCTCTACCTGTTGTTACAAGATTTACACCATGTCTCTACCTGTTATAACAAGATTTACACCATGTCTCTACCTGTTGTTACAAGATTTACACCATGCCTCTACCTGTTGTTACAAGATTTACACCATGTCTCTACCTGTTGTTACAAGATTTACACCATGTCTCTACCTGTTGTTACAAGATTTACACCATGCCTCTACCTGTTGTTACAAGATTTACACCATGTCTCTACCTGTTGTTACAAGATTTACACCATGTCTCTATCTATTGTTACAAGATTTACACCATGTCTCTACCTGTTGTTACAAGATTTACACCTTGTCTCTACCTGTTGTTACAAGATTTACACCATGTCTCTACCTGTTGTTACAAGATTATTTTCCATCCATGACCAAACTCAAATTCCCCAAACAATAACTAGCGCTAAGTAATACTTAAATTCTTTAACTAGGTAGATACAAATTCCGCAAATACTATTTTATGAATTATTTAAATTCTGAAACAAGGTGGTGGCCTCTGTGGCTAAGAGGGTAAAGTCGCTGATTTTAGAACTCACTCAGCCCCTCACTGTGTCGGTTCGAAACCCGGCAGGGTCAATCAGATTTTCATGTGAGGAAGCCTTCCAGCTGGCTTGCAGTAGGTCGGTGGTTCCACCCGGATGTCTCCATGCATTCAGGGTCTTCCTCTACCTGTAATCAGCTGGATGTCCTATATGACTGAAATACTGTCAAAGCGACGGTAAACTCAAATAGTCAAGTCTTAAACAAGGTAGATACACATTCCACAAATACTCCTTTATGAATTATGTAAATTCTTAATCTAGGTAGATACACATTTCACAAATACTCTTTTATGAATTATTTAAATTCTTAAACTAGGTAGATACACATTCCACACATACTCTTTTATGAATTATTTAAACTCTTAAACTAGGTAGATACACATTTCACACATACTCTTTTATGAATTATTTAAACTCTTAAACTAGGTAGATACACATTCCACACATACTCTTTTATGAATTATTTAAATTCTTAAACTAGGTAGATACACATTCCACACATACTCTTTTATGAATTATTTAAACTCTTAAACTAGGTAGATACACATTCCACACATACTCTTTTATGAATTATTTAAATTCTTAAACTAGGTAGATACACATTCCACACATACTCTTTTATGAATTATTTAAATTCTTAAACTAGGTAGATACACATTCCACACATACTCTTTTATGAATTATTTAAACTCTTAAACTAGGTAGATACACATTCCACACATACTCTTTTATGAATTATTTAAACTCTTAAACTAGGTAGATACACATTCCACACATACTCTTTTATGAATTATTTAAACTCTTAAACTAGGTAGATACACATTTCACAAATACTCTTTTATGAATTATTTAAACTCTTAAACTAGGTAGATACACATTCCACAAATACTCTTTTATGAATTATTTAAATTCTTAAACTAGGTAGATACACATTCTGCAAATAATATTTTATGAATTATTCAAGTACATGACTTAGCTGAAATTATAACCTTAATAAGTAACAATGGTTGCAAGGAAAGATATATTTTTATATTTTTTATGAAATTCTCCCCTAAGCATCTAAGTTTTACTTAGCACAAAAAATTGTTGGTGGAATTTGACTTAGGTCATTTGCGCATGAATAGAACCATAAACAAACCCACATTTTCTGTGTTCCGATTTTTGAATCCTTTTCCAAGAATTGGTCATTTTACATGATGATATACCATAAGAAAGCAGGATAAGATGGAAGAGAAATTGTCATTCGTAGCAGACAAAATGAATCTACCAACGATCATTTTCAGCATTCTTCGTACACAAGACCGCATAACGGTGTTTCTATTTATAGACTCTATGCAAAACAAATAAACCATAATAAAATTCATTTACACAAGATGCCACATTTTATTTAACATCTAAATAATAAACAAACTAGAAAAATATCTCCCAACAACTGAAATATAAATTCACAACATTTGTGATTCCATTAAAATATCGCCCTACTCATATTGTGTATACGTAGACAGTTGTACGAGACAAGCTGTATAAGATGATTATTATTAAATTTCGGGATAACTCTGTCCGATAGGTGAGAAAAAGTCATCCCTTCTTATCTCCAACTATCTGAGGAGAAGCTGTCTGTATATAGTCTGTCAGCCTAGTTATACCCCTGCTTCACAGACGTGGGGGCTATGCTCTGTCTTCTATCAAGTCAAGGTTATAAAATAGTGTATTGACCCTACTGTTCGCTTCACCTCGAAAAATCAATACTGCCGAGTTTGACCAAAAGTTTTTTCAATTTCCTACCGCACTTTAATTTCATTACATGATACAATTGATACTTCAAATTGCCTTTGACATCGTTCCTCTGTTTGTACTCTTATACTTCTGGTCAATTTATACATTTTTTGATATTGAATTCATCTATACTAAACAATCTATGTAGCTTATATAAGATACTTATTTTCTGTGTACATAGCAGTTTTATTACTATTTACTCAAAATTTAGGTATTAATATTTTACAATAAAGTACTTTTCTCTGATTAATCGACGAATATTTTTTCGACTGATTCCAATCACTAATCAAGGTCAAGTGTTTATATAAATATGTGTATTTAGCCTAGTTTCGCTCTCACCCCTCGAATTAGGAATCGTACTCGCCGAGTCTTGACAACATTTTTTCCCTTCCTACACTTAGCATTACATGGAGACAAGGTGGGATCACTATTTTTGGTAGTTCTAGTTTGGTCTTATACTGGTCACATAAAGCTTTTCCTTGATATCTTCCAAGTAGAAAACGGTGAGGCTTAAAAGCATCTTAATTGTTTGGGTTCATCATTTATTTAAATTAAAAATTTCAGGATATAAAGAAAGATATTTTTGTTTCAGGTGATAAGCCAGGCGAAGTCAAGGTTTGCGCCAAATGTGTCTATGATTAAAAAGTGTGTTGAAGCCTTGATAGACAAACAGTACCTTGAGCGGACTCAAAACTCCACGGACGAGTATAGTTATATAGCATAACACCAACTAGAGGCCTGTTGTTCTGTAATGGATGGCTCAACATGTGATACTTTCATTTCGTGATAAGTCCAGTACACAGTCTGTGGGTTTCTCAGAGATGGAAACACACAGAACCAGTCAGGGTCATGTGACCTGGTTCTGGACTGCTTCCCTGCTCTACACAGGAGTCACCCAGTCAAGCAAGGAAACAGACTGATAACTGCTTGGAACCAGCTTCTGTGAAACAGGAGGAACAGGTGTAGACATTGGCTGATGAGCTGGGATACAGTAACTCGGTGTAATACATATTTTTCAGTAGGATTTACTGTGTCTGCCCTGGACTGGCACATCTCACTGTGCTGTAGCAGTGATGCACCCAGGTTTGGAGTAGATAAGGAGAGGTGGGAACCAGCTAGTTAAACACCTAACCCTTCAACATTAAGATATTAGGAGGTTTAATCACTAACTATAGCAACTATAGTTGTGATAAAATTGAGTCCAGTTCATCTTTGGTCTAGCTGCTCTGGTCATACTTTTCAATATAGAGGAGAGAAAAATGTAAAGATATCCAAATGTTGACTATTATTCAACCACTGATTTTCTGTTTGGAAAACCTGTATCCATCTACATCCTTCCAGACTTAAGAATGTCACTATAGTAACCAGACCATAGATAAACTTGGCTGAATTATCATTGACCATAGTTACTATAGTGAATGATGAACTAGTCATTTTAAACCAAGTTAAACCACATAAATGCCGCATCAGGTATCAAACATTACTCTTTACAGCGTTTTCTTCTCTTCTTAACAGTATAGATGAGAAGCAAACAGTTTAAAACTTGATAAGCCTGCAAATCACTAAAAAGTCCATATTATTTTACTTCTATTGCTCATTTTCATCATTTTATGATTTTTTTTCAAAATCTTAAAATTTATTGAAATTCTAGAAATGAGAGCCAAGTAGAAATGAGAGCCCAATTATGAAAAGAAAATCTTTATGATAAAAAAAAAAATCTGTTAACAGTTCTGCAAGGGAGAACAAAGTTGTAGACTTATTGGTACCACGCTTCAAAAGATGTCAGCCTCTGAAAAAAAAGCCTGGGTGCATCATTTCTTGTTGAATGTAAGATATTGCACCCAAATTAGTATTGTTGACAAAGTGATGAATATTGACTCTGCTAAGTGGTAAGTGACAGTAATGTTCAATTGCAGTTTTAAATGTTAGCTTTTGTGGCTATTTTGCAGAGAAAAATAAAATTTAGACATGTAAAGGACACTTTCTGGCATAGTTTATAGCAATTTTTAGCTTGTCTGTTTTTTTAGGGAAAAAAAGTTGGGGCATTGTTATCATTCAGGTGTCATC
>CM037777.1:48225471-48245522 GCA_021229015.1 Solen grandis
GTTTTATTGATAAGAAGATACTATCCTATTTAAACAGATTTATGGAAATCCACATTAAAAATCCCCAGTTTCTGAAATTAAATCATTTTTTTTTTTTTCTTTTCCTAACGGTATTATTTTTTTTTACTGTGCAATTTGTTCTTTTTTTGTTATTTTTTAAATAAAATTTTTGGTTTATTTTCTTGTATTAATGTTGGCATTTATCCTGAGAGGTTTATAAGTAATGTAAACGGAAAATGTATTTTTTATTTTTGTGTAAAGAGAAATTTTAAAATTTTTTCCCTTTTTTTAAAACCCATCTCCTGGTAAAACCCTCTGAAAAAAATTAATTTAAAATTTTATATCTTTTTTTAAAGAATTTTATAAGGAATATATTTTTTTTTTTTATCTGATAAATTTTTTCAATTGTATTCCTTTTTTTATTATTTCCTTAGGGTAATTCTATAAATGCGTGACTCATACAATCTATTATTTTAAAATTGTTGGATATATTTCTTTCACCATTTTAAAATTTTTTTTAAAAGATTTAAGTTTATTTTTAAACACCAACAATTTTATTTTTTTATATTTTCCCCATGATCCATCTGCTAAAAAGAATCCTTCAATAAAAGCTTTTTTCTTCTAGAGTTGTTGGTTCTAATTTCAAAATTCTTCTTTTAAAGGTGGATTTAATTTTTTTTTATAATTATCGTTAAATAAAAGATTTGTATTTAGTGTTAAATCTTTAGGTTTAATAATTTTATTATCATCTTTAATTAGAGAATGATCTTCAGTTACATCAACAAATCCTACTGGTGTAACAACTCTAAACATTTCTTTTTCTGTTTCATGTTTAATTACAGTTTTTATTTTAACAAATCCTTTACTTGTCCAAACTTCTAAATTACTTAGTTTACAATAAAATTTACCATTTGAATATTCATATTCATCAGTAATATCTTCTATCTTATCAATATATATTTTGTTTTTATATCTTAGTATTATTGGAGTATCACCTAAAACTGAATCTGAAGCAACAAGTTCATTATTATTTTCCCACAATTTATTAACAATATTATAATAAAATTGATACATTAATAATTTAGAATAGTCTAAAATTGCTTGTCCTAAATATATTGGTTTATCAAATTTTAATGATGTTACATTATTAATTATTCCAACAAAGTTTTCATTAAATACAATGAATCTTTAAAATTAGATTTGTTTATAGATCTCTTAATTTCATCATAATCTGATGAGGTTTTAATTCATTTCTTCCTCTGATATTTTCTAAAGTTTTTCCATAGAAACTATTATTCATTAATTTCCAAAGATCCTTTTCAAAGTCAGATTTTGATTTAGTTCTTTGTTCAGTGTTAAAATTAATATATTTTTTTTAACCAGTCTGATTCTTTAAATGAAATTGTTCTATAAACTTTTGTAACTTTCATTCCTAATTTTATATACTCTTTTAAAATTGAGTGATGTACAATATATTTTCTTTATCTTTTAAAGTAAGAAATATTTTTTCCTCATTACCTAATGTTCTATTTTCTTTTTCTAATAATTTTAATTGATAGGGAGAAAGCTCTTCTTTCTTTACACACATTTTTTCAGGTGCTAAAGGATATTTAATTGTTTTCTTTTTACACTTGGTCGTATACTTTAAATCACATTCTACTATACAACCTCTGCCTTTTGGAATATTTTTGTAATAGTTTAAATCTTGTTCCCATTTAAAATCATTTGTTGGAAGAGGTTGAGACATTCCCCATCCATAAAGATTATTAGCATCTAAATATAATAAATATTTTTCTTCAAAGAACTTATTTAAATCTCCTCCATTTTTAATTTTTTCTAACGCTTCTTCCTTTTCATATTCATCTATAATTCTAAAATCTTCATCATAATTAGGAGTATATTTGTTGAAAGCTTTTACATATCTAGGACCTAATACTCCTGAAAATCCTCCTCTTATTCCTTTTTCAAACATTAATAACATATCATAATCAGTTAAAAGTTCTAACTCTACTCCAGTATATTTTAGTCCACATTGCCAGGTTAATCCAGGAGCAGAAAAACAATAAGCAGGATCTATTTCATGTTTTTCTAAGAAGAATTTTCTAAATTGTTCAAATGCATCCGCTAAAATAAGAACATCTGTTTTTAAATATAATTCATGATAATCCTGTAAAGTTTTACAATTATGATACTCCCAAACTTTTTTTGCATATGCATAATCATCTTTAGATATTCCTTCTTGTTTTAAGTGTTGAATAAAACTTTTCTATTGGTGGTAATTCAGTTTCTTTTAATCTTTCAATAGAGTCAATATATATTCATATGGGTAAAACCCTTTTTGTTTTAAAAATTTAGTGTCTTTAATTTCGTTTTCTAAAATAGGAAATTCTTTTAATGATTTAGCAACATCAGATAGTCCCTTTAAAAAGAATCTATAAGAATCTAAAAAATCTTAATTTTTTATAATATGACCCCTAATCAATTGATATATATTCTTCAGATGTTTTTGATAATGGTTTAACTTTGTTATAATTATTTTCATATTTCATAAGCTCTTCTATAATAAAATGGAAATCATAATTAGATCCATTATGAAAGAATACAGGTATTAGTTTACAAGATTTACCTTCTTTAGTATTACAAGACTGACATGCTGCCCCTCTATACTTTGATGTATAATTTATTATGTTCCCTTTTTTATAATTATCTTCAGAAAACTCAACTCCACACATGTAACAATTGGTTGCTTTGTTATATTCTTCTTCTTGTTGTGCTGTTAGCTTATGTTTTGCTTTTTCGTAATGACACAAATTCCGAATAATATCATTATATATTAAAATAATAGTTTCAACAAACTTCTCTTTAGCATCATCACCAACATAAGAAATATATTCTGATTTATATATATTTGGATAATCAGATTTAACATATATTCCATAACTATTTACTTCCTGTTTAAATATTTTATTAGTATAAGATTCTTTAGGATTTGGTTCAGTTGTTAATATAGGAATATTATTTGATTCAAAATCAGAATAAATTTTTTGTCCTTTTATAGGCATTTTAACAGTACAATGTTTGTGATTAAAACATATTTCTTTATGTTTTTCTAATGTTATTTTTCTTTGAAAACCCTTTAAACAATTTCTACAAGTAAAATATTTATGGTTGTTTTTATCACAAAGAAAACTATCTAAATCTTTAATTAAACAATAATGAGTATTTGTATCTTCTTCTAAGTAAAGCAAATCAATTATAGGGCTAGAATGAAGTTCCGAAGTATAAACAGGATATAAAGAAGATTTAACAGTTGGTGTATTTAAAGCAAAAACATTTATAGCTATATTATTTTGTTTTTCAAATTTTGGAATATCTTTTATTTTAAAAGGATATTCAATCCCATTCATATTAAGTTTATTTTCATATGGTTTATATTTTGTCACTCTTTCTTTGTTATCATCTGCAGGGAATAACTTTGATAGTATTGCCCAGAGAAAACATTTATTATCATTTTTATTTTTAACATTAATAATATTATTTGATTTAAATGGTGTTTTGATATAAGAATTAGCTCTAAGATAATCAACTTTATATAGTTTAATTTCAGATTGTATTATTTGATTAAAAACAGAACCAGATCCTCTCTCTTGAAACTCATCAACCCATTTATTGAAAGAGTCAATTAGTTTTTCCAAATATCTGTTAATATCATTATTTGATCTTATTGTATGTATGATAGAAGAATAATATGCTTCAATTATGTCAAAAGCTAAAGGAGTGTTAAATTCACATTTAAAAATAATTTTTATTTTGATAGGAAATTGATTGGTACCCGGCCGGACTCCATCCGTTATTTTATCTTTAAGTAGATGAATATACTCACTAGAATTTTCTGTATTAATATCATCAATTATAGTTTCACTTATAAGATCTCTAAAATTTCTTGGTCTCATTTTAATAGAAATAAATTTTAATTATGATAATTTTTCATATAATCAGGGTTTCTAACTATAAACTCTTGATACGCTTTTTTATACTTTTTTATTTCTTTGCTTTTTTAAAAAATTTTACTATTTAAAAATGAATCACCAAAAAATATATTGTTTACGTTGTAAAAAACATACTGAAAATGATTCAGTAGAGCAAGTAACAACAACCAACAATAGACAAATGTTAAAAGCTAAATGTTCTGAGTGTGGATCTAAGAAAAATAGATTTATAGGAACAAATAAATTAGCAGATGAATTACATCATAGAGTTATAAAGAAATTTCCTAAAAGACGTGTTTTTGCTGATTCAATAGATAAAATATGGGCTGTTGATTTGGTAGATATGCAACAATATTCAAAACAAAATAAACATTATAAATATTTATTGGCAGTTATAGATGTTTTTAGTAAATATGGCTGGTTAATTCCATTGAAAAATAAAACAGGAGTAACAGTAAGTGAAGCATTTAAAACATTATTTAAAGAAAGAAAACCAATTTTTATTTGGTCAGATAAAGGATCTGAATTTAGTAAAAGAATTATTAAAGGATAATAACATAAAGTTATATTCAACAGAGAATGAAGAAAAATCTAGTGTGGTAGAACGGTGGATAGGAACAATGAAACAACACATGTATAAATATTTTACTGCTCATGAAACTACTAAATATTATGATATATTAGATGATTTAGTTAAAAATTATAACAATACAGTTCATTCTTCTATTAAAATGACACCTATTGAAGCAAGTAAAATAGAAAATGAATTAACAGTGTATAAAAATTTATATCCAGAAGAAGAAAAGAAAATTAAGAAACCTAAATTCAAAGTTGGAGATAGAGTAAGAATAACAAAAAAGAAAGGTAAATTTGAAAAGGGGTATACTACTCGTCGGACTAGAGAAATATTTGTAATTGAAGAAGTTTTAAATACAAATCCTGTTACTTATAAAATAAAAGATTTAAAAGGTGAAGACATTACAGGTAGTTTTTATGAACAAGAATTACAAATTACTGAGTTTTAGATTTTTTAATAAAACCACAATAACACACTTAAAATGTACATCTGTTATGTTGTAGTCTTCATTTGTGAGTTCTTTTAAGTCTACTCGAAGTTGTCCCTGAAAATAGAATATAATCAACTGTATTAATATACTGTAACACCGTTAAGAAAGATAACGGTGTTCATTCAAATAATTTCCTAACTTCTGGGGTATTAATATACTGTAACACCGTTATTTTTTCTTAACGGTGGTGGTGTAAATTATTCTCTTAAGTACTGTGACACCGTTATGAAACTTAACGGTGGTTGTACAAATTTCCTAACTTCCGGGTATTAATATACTGTAACACCGTTATGAAACTTAACGGTGTAGACATATAATTACTCAAATATGGCCTGTTATTAAAAAATACATTAAACTAATAAATATAATTACCTACAAACAATGAATGGACGCCAAATTCTAATCTTAACAGAACACAAAATATTAAATAAAATGCAGTACTTACATGGTTTAGCTTTTGATTTGCCTTTTTTAGAAGTTAATTTAACGTGTGTTGTTGTAATGGCTGCTGTTAACAAGAGGTGAGGTAAAAACGTCTTCTCACCACTGTTAATTTGAAACGAAAGACCGCACCAGTCTGCTCTATGTTTACAGGTAACTAATGAACATGTGATGACAACGTCCTGGCAACGTTAATCGATTTTAGTCTATTCATCCTACGCTGTCTATTTGCTTTTGATCAATACACTTCATGGGTGACTTATCAAATCAATACACATGAATAATAAAATTATAGGAACTATTGGTTTAATTGTTCCTATTCTATTTCCGTTAGAAATTGCTGCTCTTGTATTTTACATTAGTGTGATTTTTTTTGATTTTGAAAACAAAAAATTTACAATAGTATAATTTGTTGATTTTTTTAACTGATAGTAGTTGTATATTTGAGCCTGTATGCTTTTTGGGGGTTTTACACATGATACGCAGGCGCGCGGATTAGCGCGCCTGGATTTTGAAGTGTGTTAGACCCGCAGTGAGTCAGACTAGCTCAAATATACAACTACTCCTATAAGCATGTTGTCATTAGTATATATAACATGACAATCATTTTATAGAAGAAACCATGCCATATCTATATAATCTTTCTCCATTGAAACTTTAATACTTTGTAAAAATCCGTAACACAGTTGTTTTGATTTGCTTTCATGAGTCACCCGGTACCACATTTTTTCTACACGAACATGATACTCTGTTATTAGACTAGCATCAGTTATTGTTTATTACACTATGCTATCTATGTATCAGTGCAGTATTCGATTAATTCTCATGGTACTTCACTGTCTCTCTCCCTGTCTGTTTCTCTCTCTTTTTTTTCTTTTTTTTTAATCTCACACTTAAATTTAGGTTGATTTAAAAGCTTACTTAGCTGATTACCTGTACATCACATGATGATTTTTTTTGCCTGTAATGCTAATGTTTCCAACCTATGTAAGACTTATGCAATGTTTATAATTAAAATCCCTTAATATTGAAAATTCTATCTTCCAAGGTGCTATATACGCGTGAATCTAGCCTGTAGTTTATCAACTTTGTTGTTATGATTACGTAAAGTGTCCTCGTTTTCAATACAGTACTGAATGATTTCAATACAACTGACTTTTTAATTTGAAATCCTATTTTTTAAGTATTTTCTACCTAATCAATTGATTACAGCAGTATTATAACTATGCTGTAGTGGTGTATTGTGATTTATATGTTACATCTATGACAGAGAGAGGGAGAGGATGACAGAGAGAGGGAGAGGGGGGGGGGGAAGAGAGAGAGAAAGAGAGAGAGAGCAGAAACTGACAGCGATTTATCAAGTTTTGAAAATGATATAAGTGATAAGCTCTGTAATTTGTCTTTCCAACAATTAACTCTGATTTATTCTATTCAATACCATGTGTACTGAATTGGTGGCTACAAAAATCCCCCTTGAAGCCTCCAATTTCCCCTTTTGAGTGTTCCTGAACCCCTGATACCTGCCTTGTGTTCAACAGGCGAAGCGCTAGGTCGTTATGTGTCGCTTCATGAACTCTGAATTATGAAGTATTTTTCTGGTAATGTAATCATCTACAAAATCTTTCGAAAGTTTAGTAAAATTGCTAAAATTCAATTTGCCTCCGTTGTTTTGGATATCGGTAGTCAAAAACCAAGTGTTCGTTTAAAACAATTTTCGATACAGAAGCGCTTAAATGTAGCGCTTCGCCTATTGAACACAGGGCTGAAAAAGGTTCACAGGTCTGGCATTAACAAAACATTACTTATTTGAACACAATGCAAAAAAAAAAACGAATCTGAATCGGACCTCAAATAACAGAGTTATTATCATGTAGTGACTTTTACGAAACGTTTCCTAGCGTTAAAATAAGAAACAAATTATTTCTAGCATTTAACATTAAGTATTTAGAAATGCAGTAAATAATAAAATTAAGTATAAGAGAGGGCCATTGAATCATATATTTCTGATAAATCACAATATGAATCGCCACACTATTCATTGTGTGCGTATTTGTCTTGCGAATCATATGCAACAAACAAATTTCTCCTATTTCATCTCTGAATAAAATGGATTGTTTAAAACTAGTCTAAAAAATTAAAATCTGATTTTCAGTGAAAAAAAATACATTGCGCCATATTTTTTTTCCATTTCGGCTATTGCGCCGTAAAATTTCATTGCGTATTCAGGCCAACCTTTTCAGCGCTTTCAGAATACCCGGATGCTCATTCTTCCGCTGTACACGACTTACATAAGAAAATTCAAAGTGTAAATTGTTCCATTGGTCAGCTTGATCATTCCGTGCAGAAATTATAAGTACATTTATTGTACATTGATAGTAAGTAATGTGTTACGGTAAGGTAATTCGTTTAGAAATGTAAAGAATATGATAAAAATAATACTGTCATAAAACGGTTTGGGTTCCAAATTTCACACAAAAAAAATAACTAAATTCAAACTTTGAAAACAAATTTACAATTTTTCCAAAGAGGATAAACTTTGAACTGCCATAAAATGACCAAATCAAGCCCGATCTTCAAAAACTAAACATCATTTGAAAGGTCTCTTCAAGACCTAAATCTTATCCGCACATGATAACAATGAATATTTGTTTTTGAGCTATTTGAGGCCGTTTAAAAATCCAATAATCATGATATGACCTTGACCTTTGCAATATTTTTTTTTCTCTGGAACATTCAGGACATTAAACTACATAAAGTGTGAAAATTTCATGGAAAAGGAACAAAAAATAAAATCAGGAGCAACACAAATGTGTTCAAGAAATGTTAATTTGTCCCAAAATTTAGTAAAGTTTGACCGTTTCTAGAAGACAAACAATGCATTTTTCAAAATCGCCAACCCATATATTTTGTGCGTATATGTCTTGCAAATCATATGCAACAAAAAGAACTCTTCTATCTCATCTCTGAAAAAACTGGATAGGTTTTTCGTAGACCTACCCTCATTTTCACCATTTTTTGTAAGGTTTGAACATTCAACCTTCCGTAGCTCAAAAGATTTATGTACGCCAATCATTGAAATCTATCATATTTTATTAGGCTATCATCAGTGAACATAATGCAAAAAACCGCATTTGAACCCTCATTTTTCCTCTTTTTATGATTTTATACAAAGCGCCCCTAGCGGAAAAACAAAGAAAAAATGAATTTTTTTTCAACTTAAGGATTAAGTTCATATAAGTAGAAAAAACTGGTAGAAATTTCATAATTGTGCCTTTTTTCTATCATGGCGATATGCCGTTCACAAAAACCGGCGGAAAAATAATAAAAAAAAAACAAACAAAAAAACAGAAGAAGAACAATAGGTTTTCGCCCAGCGATGCAAAAACATAAAAACTAGAATCGCTATCGCGATATCATCGGTTTTTCGCAAAAGCTATTCCATTCAGTTCACGAGTAGCATGATTCGAAAAACATCTCTTCGTTCAATGGCTTGTTGATACTGTTAACAGCGATCTTTCAAACATTTTGTCGCAGTGTTTAAGCAGACTTTTTACCCAAAAGATTATTGTTGAGTATTACCTGTCTGTTATGTAGTCGCAAACTTGAATACTTTTTTTACGGACTTCGGGTACTGCATAATTATATGTGTGTGTTGCTTTATGAGTGCGACATACGACAATTGTAGTCGATAAACAAGAATTGCAAATGACAAACAATAGTTTAAAATAACACGCGACATTGTATTATGCAACTCAACACTATTACAAACGAATGTTGCATTGAATTACTAACATTTTCATGAAATATTGCTTTAATTTTTTGTGTTGTTTCAAATTGATGTCACTAAGGAACAGAATGCAAAAAAAATGCATAAAATCAGACTTCAATTATTTTAGTTATAAAGAGTGATTTCAAGCCAAGCGCCCCCTAGCGGCAAAACGAGAAAAAAAATGAGTAAATATTTTCTATTAGGTACCTAGCAATGCAGCAATTTACAATTCTTCTAAAGAGGATCAACATTTGGGCTGCCGTAAAATGACGAAATCAAGTTCGTTCTTCAAAAACTAAACATCACTGGAAAGGGCTCTTCGAGAACTAAAACTTTTGTACATATACTTTCAATAAAATATTTTTTGTTTTGGAGCTATTTTGAGCCGAATAAAAACACAATTATCGTAATATGACCTTGACCTTTGCAATTTCATTTTAACTTTTTAATTGTGAGGTCCTTTCAAACATAACAATACATAACTTGTGAAAATATCATGAAAAATGAACTAAAAATAAAGTCAGGAGCGACAAAAAAGATGTTTATGAAATTTTAATTTTTCCTAAAATTTAGTGAAGTTTGACCGTTTCTAGAGGACAAACCATGCATTTATTAATTTCGCCACCCCATATATTTTTTGCATATATGTCTTGTAAATAATTTGCAGCAAACAGAATTCTTCTATCTGATGTCTAACAAAAATGGATAGGTTTTTCGTAGACCTACCCTCATCTGCACAGTTTTTTGCGAGGTTCGAACTCTCAACCTTCCGTTACTAACTCAAACTTTTCAGTCACTCATACCTTGAAATTATCCTATTTTATTAGGCTATCAACAATGAACATAATGCAACAAACCGCATTTGAATCAGGCTTTAACTTTTTGAGTTATAAGCAAAAGAGTGATTTCAAGCAAAGCGCCCCCTAGCGGCAAAATGAGAAACAAAATTGATTAAAATTTTACCATTAGGTACCTAGCAATGCAGCAAATAGTTCAATAAAGTATACAAGTTGGACTAGTCGAACTTTCTATTTCTTATATATCACAATTTTAAGCATAAAACGGTATAACAATTATTCCAAAAAAGGATCAAATTTGGAATGCCGTAATATGACCAAATCAAGTCCGATCTTCAAAAACTAAACATTAATGAAAAGGGCTCTTTAAGATCTAAAATTTATGTACATATACCCTCAATGAATTATTTTTAGTTTTTGGGTTACTTGGGGCCGAATAAAAACACAATAATCGTAATATGACCTTGACCTTTTCAATTATTTTTTACCTTTTTAATCCTGACGCCCTTTCTGACATAACAATACATAACTTGTGAAAATTTCATGAAGAATGAACAAAAAATAAAGTCAGGAGCGACAAAAAACATGCTTTTGAAATTTTATTTTTTCCTAAAATTTAGTGAAGTTTTACCGTTTCTAGAGGACAAACCATGCATTTTCTTAAATTCGCCACCCCATATATTTTGTGCGTATATGTCTTGCAAATCATTTGCAGCAAACATAACTCTTCTATCTGATCTCTAACAAAAATGGATAGGTTTTTTGTAGACCTACCCTCATTTGCGCAGTTTTTTGCGAGGTTCGAACTTTCAACCTTTTAAAGCTCAAAAACTTTCAGCGACACGTACCTTAAAATCTATCAAATTTTATGAGGCTATCAACAAGGAACAGAATGCAAAAAACCGCATTTGAATCGGACCTCAAATAAGTGAGTTATTAGCCATTAATAAATTTCATACAAAACGCCCCCTAGCGGGAAAAGTAAGACAAAAATGAACATTTTCTCAACGTTAGGATCATCTTCAAATACGTGGTAAAAACTGATTAAAATTTCATAATTGTGGCTTTCTGATCACGGAGATTTGCCGTTAACAAAAAAGGGTTAGAAAAATAATAAAAAACTAGAACCGCAAGCGGTATCTCGGTTTTCGCTTTTAACCTAATCAACTTGAACACTTTATTTCAACTCAGTCACAATTTTCAATATGAAACAGAACGAAAAGGTTTTTGAAGACCTACTCTCATTTGCACAGTTTTTTTTTTGCAATGTTAGAACATTCAAACTCTTCTAGCGCAATTATTTTCCCATATCCTGTCCCTTGAAATCCATCACATTCTGTGGTGCTGTCAACAAGGAACAAAATGCTGAAAACCGCATTTCAATCAGACTTTAACATTTTGAGTTATAAGCAAAAGAGTGATTTTAAGGAAAACGCCCTCTAGCGGCAAAATTAGAAACAAAATTGCAAAAAACAGCAAATAGTTCAAACAAGTATATAAGTCGCACTAGTTGAACATTCTTTTACTTATATATCACAACTTGAAGCACAATTATCGTAAAATGACATTGACCTTTTCAATGTTTTTTTTTTAACTTTTTAATTGTGAGGCCCTTTCAAACTTACCAAAACATAACGTGTGAAAATTTCATGACGAATAAACAAAAAATAAAGTCAGGAGCGACAATAAACATGTTTTTGGAATTTTAATTTTTCCTAAATTTAAGTGAAGTTTGACCGTTTCTAGTGCACAAACCACGCATTTCTTAAAATCGCCACCCCATATATTTTGTGTGTATACGTCTTTCAAATGGTATGCCGGAGACAGAATTCTTCTATCTGATCTCTAACAAAAACTGATAGGTTTTTCGTAGACCTACCCTCATTTTCACAGTTTTTTTTTGTTTGTTTTTTTGCGAGATTCGAACATTCAACCTTCCGTAGCTCAAAAGCTTTCAGCCATACGGACCCTCGAAACCTATCATATATTATGAGGCTATCAACAGGGAACAGAATACAAAAAACCGCATTCGAATCGGACTTCAACTTTTTGAGTTATAAGCAAAAGAATGATTTCAAGAAATGCGCCCCCTAGCGGCAAAATGAGAAAGAAAATTGATTAAAATTTTACTGTTAGGTACCTAGCAAAGCAGCAAATAGTTCAATCAAGTATACTAGTCACACAATTCAAACTTTTTATTCTTACGTATCAGAATTTGAAGCATAAAACCTGATTTACAATAATTCCAAAAAAGGATCAAACTTTGGACTGCCGTAAAATGAACAAATCAAGTCCGATCTTCAAAACTAAACATCACTGGAAAGAGCTCCTCAAGAACTAAAACTTTTGTTCATATACTCTTAATGAAATATTTTAGTTTTGGAGCTATTTGGGGCCGAATAAAAACACAATAATCGTAATATGACCTTGACCTTTTCAATTCTTTTTTATTTTTTGAATTGTGAGGCCCTTTCGAACATAACAATACATAACTTGTGAAATTTTCACGAAGAATGAACAGAAAATAAAGTCAGGAGCGACTAAAACATGTTTTTGAAATTTTAATTTTTCCTAAAATTTAGTGAAGTTTGACCGTTTCTAGAGGACAAACCACGCATTTCCTTAATTCGCCACCCCATATATTTTGTGTGTATACGTCTTTCAAATGGTATGCCGGAGACAGAATTCTTCTATCTGATCTCTAACAAAAACGGATAGGTTTTTCGTAGACCTACCCTCATTTGCACAGTTTTTATTTTGTTTTTGTTTTTTTGCAAGGTTCGAACATTCAACCTTCCGTAGCTCAAAAGCTTTCAGCCACATGGACCCACGAATCCTATCATATGTTATGAGGCTATCAACAGGGAACAGAATGCAAAAAACAGCATTCGAATCGGACTTCAACTTTTTGAGTTATAAGCAAAAGAATGATTTCAAGAAAAGCGCCCCCTAGCGGCAAAATGAGAAAGAAAATTGATTTTACTGTTAGGTATCTAGCAAAGCAGCAAATAGTTCAATCAAGTATACTAGTCGCACAAGTCGAACTTTTTATTCTTATTTTATCAGAATTTGAAGCATAAAACCTGATTTACAATTATTCCAAAAAAGGATCAAACTTTGGACTGCCGTAAAATGACCAAATCAAGTCCGATCTTCAAAAACTAACCATCAATGGAAAGGGCTCTTGAGGAACTAAAAATTTTGTCGATATACTCTTAATGAAATATTTATAGTTTTGGAGCTATGTGGGGCCGAATAAAAACACAATAATCGTAATATGACCTTGACCTTTTCATTTATTTTTTAAATTTTTAATCGTGACGCCCTTTCCGACATAACAATACATAACTTGTGAAAATTTCATGAAGGATGAACCAAAAATAAATTCAGGAGAGACAAAAAACATGTTTTTGAAATTTTAATTTTTCCTAAAATTTAGTAAAGTTTGACCGTATCCAGAGGACAAACCATGCATTTCTTAAATTCGCCACCCCATATATTTTGTGCGTATATGTCTTGCAAATCATTTGCAGCAAACAGAACTCTTCTATCTGATCTCTAACAAAAATGGATAGGTTTTTCGTAGACCTACCCTCATTTGCACAGTTTTTTGCGAGGTTCGAACATTCAACCTTCTGTAGCTCAAAAACTTTCAGCGACACGTACCCTCGAAACCTATCATATTTTATGAGGCTATCAACAAGGAATACAATGCAAAAAACCGCATTTGAATCAGACCTCAAATAACTGAGTTATTAGCCATTAATAAATTTCATACAAAACGCCCCCTAGCGGAAAAAGTAAGACATAAATGAATATTTTCTCAACGTTAGGATCATCTTCAAATACGTGGTAAAAACTGATTAAAATTCCGTAAATGTGGCTTTTCTGATCACGGAGATTTGCCGTTAACAAAAAAGGGTTAGAAAAATAATAAAAAAAAAAAAAAATAAAAATAAAACAGAAGAAGAACAATAGGTTTTCGCACTGCGAGGTGCGAAAACCTAAAAAAAAAAAAAAAAAAAACAGAAGAAGAACAATAGGTTTTCGCACTGCGAGGTGCGAAAACCTAACTAGAATCGCTAATGCGATATCATCGGTTTTCGCAAAAGCAATTCCATTCAGTTCACGAGTCACATGTTTCGAAAAACATATTTCTTCGTTCAATGGCTTTTTGAATACTGTTGAATACAGTGATCTTTCAAACATTTTTGTCGCAATGTTTAAGCAGACTTTTTACCAAGAAGAATACTTTTAAGTATTACCTGTCTGTAATGTAGTCGCAAACTTGAAAACTTTTTTTACAGACTTCGGGTACTGCAACATTATATGTGTGTGTTGCTTTATGAGGGTGACATACGACAATTGTACTCGATAAACAACAATTGCAAACGACACACAACAGTATAAAATGACACGCGACAATGCGATATGCCACTTAACATTATAACGAACTAATGTTGCATTGAATTACTATCATTTTTCATGAAATATCGCATAAATATTTTAGTGTTGTTTCAAATTGATGTCACCAAGGAACAGAATGCAAAAAATTGCATAAAAATCAGACTTTAATTATTTTAGTAAAGGGTGATTTCAAGCCAAGCGCCCCCTAGCAGCAAAATGAGAAACAAAATTGAGTAAAATTTTACTATTAGGTACCTAGAAATGCAGCAAATGGTTCAATGAAGAATACAATTCGCACTAGTCGAACATTCTATTTCTTACATATCACAATTTGAAGCATAAAAACTGATTTACAATTGTTCTAAATAGGATCAAACTTTCGACTGCCGTTAAAATGACCAAATCAAGTCCGATCTTCAAAAACTAAACATCACTGGAAAGGGCTATTCAAGAATTAAAACTTTTCTTTATATACTTTCAATAAAATATTTTTTGTTTTGGAGCTATTTGGAGCCGAATAAAAACACAATTATCGTAATATGACCTTGACCTTTGAAATTTCATTTTAACTTTTTAATTGTGAGGCCCTTTCAAACATAACAATACATAAATTGTGAAAATATCATGAAGAATGAACTAAAAATAAAGTCAGAAGCGACAAAAAATCTTTTCGAAATTTTAATTTTTCCCAAAATTTAGTGAAGTTTGACCGTTTCTAGAGGACAAACCATGCATTTATTAAATTCGCTACCCCATATATTTTGTGCATATATGTCTTGCAAATCATTTGCAGCAAACAAAATTATTCTATCTGATGTCTTACAAAAACGGATAGGTTTTTTTGTACACATACCCTCATCTGCACAGTTTTTTGCGAGGTTCGAACTTTCAACCTTCCGCTGCTAGCTCAAAAGGTTTCAGCCACTCATACCTAGAAACTATCATATTTTATTAGGCTATCAACAAGAAACATAATGCAATAAACCGCTTTTGGATCAGGCTTTAACTTTTTGAGTTATAAGTAGAAGAGTGCTTTCAAGCTAAGGCCCCCTAGCGGCAAAATGAGAAACAAAATTGATTAAAATTTTACCATTAGGTACCTAGCAATGCAGCAAATAGTTCAATCAAGTACGCAAGTCGCACTAGTCGAACATTCTATTTCTTATATATCACAATTTGAAGCATAAAAACTGATTTACAATTATTCCAAAAAAGGATCAAACTTTGGACTGCCGTAATATGACCAAATCAAGTCCGATCTAAACATCACTGGAAAGAGCTCTTAAAGAACTAAAACTTTTGTTCATATACTCTCAATGAAATATTTTTAGTTTTTGAGCTATTTGGGGCCGAATAAAAACACAATAATCGTAACATGACCTTGACCTTTTCAATTTTTTTTTTTTTTTGTGAGTCCCTTTCAAACATAACAATACATTACATGTGAAAATATCTTGAAGAATTAACAAAAAATAAAGTCAGAAGCAATAAAAAACATGTTTTTGAAACTTTAACTTTTCCTAAAATTTAGTGAAGTTTGACCGTTTCTAGAGGACAAACCATGCATTTCTTAAATTCGCCACCCCATATATTTTGTGCGTATATTGTCTTGCAAATCATTTGCAGCAAACAGAATTCTTCTATCTGATCTCTAAGAAAAATGGATAGGTTTTTCGTAGACCTACCCTCATTTGCACAGTTTTTTGCGAGGTTCGAACTTTCAACCTTCTGTAGCTCAAATACTTTCAGCGACACGTACCTCGAAACCTATCGTATTTTATTTGGCTATCAACAAGGAACAGAATGCAAAAAACTGCATTTGAATCGGACCTCAAATAAGTGAGTTATTAGCCATTAATAAATTTCATGCAAAACGCCCCCTGGCGGGAAAAGTAAGACATAAATGAAAATTTTCTCAACGTTAGGATCATTTTCAAATACGTGGTAATAACTGATTAAAATTTCAAACATGTGACTCTTTTCTATCATGGTGATATGCCGTTCACAAAAAAAGGTTAGAAAAATAATAATAAACTAGAATCGCAATCGCGATATCATCGGTTTTCGCAAAAGCAATTCCATTAAGTTCACGAGTCGCATGATTCGAAAAATATTTCTTCGTTCAATGGCTTGTTTATAATGTTAACAACGATCTTTCAAACACTTTTGTCACAATGTTTAAGAAGACTTTTTACCCAAAAGAAGATTTTTGAGAATTACCTATCAGTTATGTAGTCGCGATATCATCGGTTTTCATGAAAGCAATTCCATTCAGTTCACGAGTCGCATGATTCGAAAAACATTTCTTCGTTCAATTGCTTGTTGATACTGTTAACAGTGATCTTTGAAACGTTTCTGTCGCAATGTTTAAGCAGACTTTTTACCCAAGAGAGTATTGTTGAGTATTACCTGTCAGTTATGAAATCGCGATATCATCAGTTTTCATGAAAGCAATTGCATTCAGTTCATGAGTCGCATGATTCGAAAAACATATTTCTTCGTTCAATGGCTTGTTGAATACTGTTAACAGTGATCATTCAAACATTTTTGTCGCAATGTATAATCAGACTTTTTACCAAGAAGAATACTTTTGAGTATTACCTGTCTGTTATGTAGTCGTAAACTTGAAAACATTTTTTACGGACTTCGGGTACTGCAATGTTATATTTGTGTTTAGCTTTATGATGGAGACAAATGACAATTGTATTCGATAAACAACAATTGCAAACGACAAACAACAGTATAAAATGACACACGACAATGCAATATGCCAGTCAACACTATTACGAACAACTGTTGCATTGAATTACTATCATTTTTATGAAATATCGCATTATCTTTTTTTATTTAAATTGATTTTTTTTTTTTAATTATTAATAGTGATTTCAAGCTAATCGCCCCCAAGCGGCAAAATGAGAACCAAAACTGATTAAAATTTTTTGGCCAAAAAGGTTTTGTGTCATTTCAAATTGATGTCACCGAAGAACAGAATGCAAAAAAATCGCATAGTCAAACATTCTATTCCTTATATATCACAATTTGAAGCATAAAAAACTGATTTACAATTGTTCTAAAGAGGATCAAAACTTGGACTGCCGTAAAATGACCAAATCAAGTCCGATCTTCAAAAACTAAACACCAATGGAAATATCTCTTCACAGACTAAAACTTTTGTTCATATACTTTCTATAAAATATTTTTAGATTTGGAGCTATTTTATGCCGATAAAAATAATAATAATTGGTATATGACCTTGACCTTTGCATATTATACTTGATTTTTTTCTATGATTTTATTTGTTTTATAAAAATGCATAAACAGTGAAATAATGGTGAAGATTGAACAAAAAATAAAGTCAGGAGCAGCAAAAAAGGGGAAACATATGGATATACAATTGTTTGATAAGAGGATCAAACTTTGGACTGTGGTCATTTGATCAAATGAAGTCCGATCTTCAAAAACTAAACATTAATGGAAAGATCTCTTCACAGACTAATACTTTTGTTCATATACTTTCTATAAATATTTTTAGATTTGGAGCTATTTTATGCCGATAAAAATAATAATAATTAGTATATGACCTTGACCTTTGCATATTATGCTTGATTTTTTTCTATGAATTTATTTGTTTTATAAAAATGCATAAACAGTGAAATAATAATGAAAACTGAACAAAAATTAAAGTCAGGAGCAGCAAAAAAGAGGAAACATATGGATATACAATTGTTTAATAAGAGGATCAAACTTTGGACTGTGGTCATTTGATCAAATGATGTCCAATCTTCAAACACTAAACACCAATAGAAAGATCTCTTCACAGACTAAAACTTTTGTTTATATACTTTCTATAAAATATTTTTGGATTTGGAGCTATTTTATGCCGATAAATATAATAATAATTGGTATATGACCTTGACCTTTGCATATGATGGGTGATTTTTTTTCTATGATTTTATTTGTTTTATGAAAATGCATTAACAGTAAAAAAATGATCAAGATTGAATAAAAAATAAAGCCAGGAGCTGCAAATAACCTTAAAAGTCATGCTTTTAAAATGTTGATTTTTCGAAAATATTGGTTATATTTGACCGCGTACTGTGGACAAACCATGCATTTCCTAAAATCGCCACACCATATATTTTGTGCGTATATGTCTTGCGAATCATATGCAACAAACAAAATTCTCCTATCTCATCTCTGAAAAAAATGGGGACTTTTTTCGTAGACCTACCTTTATTTCATCGTTTTTTTCGAGATTCGAACTTTCAACCTCCTGTAGCACGAAAGTTTTATATACGCAAATAATTGAGTCGTATCATATTTTATTAAGTTTCTGACAAGGAACACAATGCAAAAAACCACATTCGAATCGGACCTCAAATAACAGAGTTATTAGCCCTTAGTCATTTTTACAAAACGCCACCTAGCGGCAAAACTAAGACAAAAATGAAAAATTTCTCAACGTGAGGATCAAATTCAGATCTTAGGATAAAACTGGTAAAAAAATCAGAAATGTGACTTTTTTCTATCATGGTGATATGCCGTTCACAAAAAAAGGTTAGAAAAATAATAATAAAAAAAAAAAAAAAAATAAAACAGAAGAAGAACAATAGGTTTCCGCACTGCGAGGTGCGAAAACCTAACTAGAATCGCAATTGCGATATCATCGGTTTTCGCAATTCAATCTCATTCTTTTCAAACATTGCAATTCACGAATTGTATTACAAAAGCAAATGAATTTCTATACGTGTGTTGATACTTAAGAGTACAAAAATTGCTGCTTTTATGTAAAAAGGTGCATAATCTGTGATTTATTCAAAGATATAAGCTTTAATCGGACTTCGGTACAAAATTTGTTACAAAGTTTGAATATGATTGCAAAAGAAATGTTTTTCATATACCCACACAAGTCTGCAAAGTCTATGCAAGGTTCGAACATTCAAACTTTTATAGCCAGTAGAAAAATTCAGGTTTTTGGTCCTTAGATTTATCAAATTTATCAGGCTTTCAACAAGAATATCAACTTTCTTAGTTATAACAACAAGGTGGTCAGAAGACAACATAGCTTGCCGTAACAGCATTTTTTGTCAAAGATTTAAGTTTTTGAAAAGTAGGTCAAACTCCAAGGTGAAGGTGACAAGCCAAAAGTCATAGTTCCAAATGATAGATCTTGAATTGGGCTGTCTACATGTAAAATATCTAAGCTCTATTTCTTAGAATATAAACGATATAAGCCAGGTTAAAGGTTTGTTCACGGACGACAACGACGAAAATGACGCCGGGGATTTGACATTAGCTCTACGGACTTTCTTCTCAGATATCAAGCAAAGTGCCCCATAGCGAAATATGATAAACAAAATTGATTTACATATTGCAATTTAGGTCTTAGAAATGCAGTAAATTAGGATGGCTGATATCTGCAATTTCTTATTTTCGTGTACTAGCCCTTAAAGGTGAAAGGGGAAATAACGCAATCATGTGTCTTTATGTCTTGGCCAAAAAAGGCGAAAGAAAGAAAACGTACCATATTGTTGTTATTTTGACTTTGGACAAAGACACGAAATTACGAAATATGCTTGGT
>CM037777.1:48245622-48256078 GCA_021229015.1 Solen grandis
AAATAAGCTACAAAAGTTTGTACGCGGTCCAGAGCCATTATTGATGAACCGATTTTCATCAAATTTTCACAGAATGTGTATATTAAGTTCTAGTTGTGCATCCCGGTGTCCGTTTCTCACAATTCGAAATTGCCAAGGTTCTATAGCGAATCCAAGATTCGAACCAAGGTCGTAAATTTTCAAATGCTTATAAAATCAGTCCTATTTGAGATAGAAAGTTGATATTTGGTCAGTATGTAGGTCTCTCGGAGTCTTAAAAATATTTTGAAAATTTGCATCATATGACGTCACGTGACGTCATTATATGAAAATATATTACTAACATTAACAAGATTATTTCTATATGTTGAAATGGTCGAAGAGCAATAAAAATTTAATGGCATATGTTTCACACGATATAATTTCTATTTCAATAATTTTTATAAGCATATGACGTCATATAAAGTCACACTTGACATATTCTACAAAAGTTTGTACGCGGTCTACAGCCATTACTTATAAACCGATGTTCATCAAATTTTCACAGAATGTGTATATTAAGATCGAGTTGTGCATCCCGCTATCCGTTTTTCAAAATTCTAAAAGACCATGGTTCTATGGAGAATCCAAGATTCGAACCGAGGTCGTTAATTTTCAAATGCTTATAAAATCGGTCCCATATGAGATAGAATATTGATATTTGAACATTGTGTAGGATTATGGATGACTGAACGATTTTGTGAAAATGAACGTCATGTGACGTCAGATGACGTCAATACATGAAAATCTATTTCTAATATTTACAAGAAAATTTCTATATGTTAAAATGGTCCATGGAAATGGAAATTATATGACATTTTGCTTCAAATGTTGATATTTTTAATTCTACAGTTTTCATATGCCTATGACGTCATATGACGTTACACTTGCCAGATGCTACAAAAGTTTGTACGCGGTCTACAGCCATTGTTTATGAACCGATTTTCATAAAAATTTCACAGAAAGTGTATATTAGGTTATAGTTGAGCATCCCGGTGTCCGTTCTTCCAAATTCAAAAATGCAAAGGTTTTATGGCGGATCCAATATTCGAACCATTGGCGTCAAATTTTAAATACGTATAAAATCGTTTCCAGATGAGTTAGAAATCTAATATTTGGAAAGTAAATAAGTCTCCAAGAGTGCTTTACATTCTCTGAAGATGAACGTCATTTGACGTCATATGACGTCATAAGGTCAAAAATTATTTCTGATATATACGCGTAAATTTAATATGTTGTTAACTTCCCAGGACCATGAAATCTTATGGTATATACTTTAGAAATGCTTTAAAATGCAATGTAATTCATATTAATTTGACGTTATATCACATCAGATTTGACGTCAGGACAAAAAGGTTTTACGCGGTGTACAGCCATTATTTTTGGACCGATTTTAAGCAAATTTCAAAGAATGTATATGTAACGCTCTAGTTGTGTATCCCGGGTCCTGTTTTACAAATTCGAAAAGACGAAAAGGCAATGGTTGTATGGCGAATCCAAGTTTCGAAACATTGACGTCAAATTTCAAAAACATATAATATCACTTCGAGATGATTTAGAAAGTTGTTTGGACTGAATATTAGTCTTTAAGACTTATTTATATTCTGTGAAGATTAACGTTATTTGACGTTATAATGTCAAAAAGAATGTTAATATATCTACGCGTTAATTTCTATATGTTGCAAAGTTGCAAGGAGCATGAAAAAATTACTTGATATATTTAAGATACTTAATATTTCATTTCATTGATTTTCTTATGCCTGTGACATCAAACTTGACGTTGTCTAAACACTCTTGTACGTGGTACAGGATGGAATTCGAATTGTAAGCGTTTTAAATAAATTTGATTTGTAACATAGATTATAAAAGTAGTCCAAGTTAAATAAATCGATATAAAAAAATGATTTTCAGTTACTTTTGCCATTTCCTCCAAGTTAAACGGTTTATTTATCAAAGTTCATTTGAGTTATGGCCATACAAAAGCAAGTTAAAGGCTGCAATTTTATATCCTCTTACTTTTTTTGCTTTTAAGTATTTGACAAATGTAGCAGAAAGTCCTATCATTCGTATCAACGAATGAAATCTAGTTATATTTCAAATTGCTTACAGTCATCGGCGGAGATCTGGAAATTGCCGAAGATGAATCTCTTGTCGTCAGCAGCAGCGCAGTAGACTGCGGGCAGGAGCACAAGGAGACACAGGTACAGCTTCATGACTGAAACAACCAGCATGACGTCACTTATATGTATGTGTGCTGGTTCCCAGTTTTTCTTCAGACAGTTTGAGAAATAAATGCCGAATAAAAAACATGGAACTCCTCCTGAGTGACTGAAACAGACTAAAGATCGTCATCCAGCAGAGTATCCACATTGCATCTTTCAATATATATATGAAAGTACGAAAATTAAAACAGTTTTAATCATAAGGAATATAATGCAACACACGTTTGGACTTTGCATTTTTCGTTATTTTAGAAATTAAATCTAATGGTTCTATATTTGAATACATACAGTGTTCTTAGATAATGCATATGATATGATATAGAATGCACTAATTTCTTATAATGAAACTAAAGAAACACTTATGAAATAATAAATTAATGTACAATAAATGTTTTTGCTGGAATTTTATTTCCAATGTAAATCGGTCAACATTCTACCAATTAATCTAAACCTTTACACGATATTAATACAATCCATAATTATCCACATAGTATAAACATAAATATAACATTTTTTTTTGTAATGCCCTACCTTGTTCTTTTGTTTAAACTAACAGTTGATCGTAGTCAGGCATCCGTCGGTTTATATACAATTCCTCCACTGCCCACGTGTCATCTCCGTGACTCCATACCAATAGGGCAGTTCCGTGTGACCCACATCGTGATCACCAAGAACTGGTGACATCAGTACGGCCCAGGTCACTTTCTCGTGCAATAACTTACATAACCATGGTGTTTATATAAAATAATTTCCCTTTATTTCATATTTGCATAGCTTTTAATATTTAAATTAAGAAAATTCTGATGGGTTTTTTTTTTCGGATAAAGAATAAGGGAATGCGATTTATTTTCGTCATGAAAGTGCTTTTATGTTCTTAATTTCTTAATATATAGTTTTTTCTTATAACACTCCGCTATTCAGGGATGACTATGATACCATAAGTACTTAACTGATTGTGATAGATTATTTGCTCTTTTCATTTTTTATGTAAGAGAATAAACATGAATTAAGTCCATAGGACACGGACGTCCCAAACATTTTTTTTTAGTGAAAATGGTGAAAAACTGGAAAGACAAAAGAAGACGACTTGAAGGTCAGATGAATGCTGTGACTCTGGCCTCAACCAAGTGATGTGACCTAGACATTGTAGCTAGCGGCATGGTTCTTGATCGCGACACATCGTCTTCCTGTAGGGATCATTTGTCATTCCAAAACACGGTAATACAAAACAAAGTAACAGACGGAACACGACTTCAGGGTCAACCGAATGTTGTAACCTTGACCTTCAAGCTAACGACCTGGATATATCGTCTTGTCCTAGGGATCACGTTATTTCAAAACACGACAATGCGATTTCTTGCACGCAAACGAACAAGTGGGACACTAAATATATGCCCGTCGCCATTTCATGGCGGTTGCATAAAAACATTTTAATAAGGGGTTGGGCTAGACGTTTTCCATCTTGATTATTATTAGTTCTGTTTTATCATAACCAAATTCATTCTACAGCCAGTGTGTCCATGAAACGAACGCCTTATGGCAAAGTAATGTTTGCATCGCGCATATTTGAACAATTGTGTTATCAACTATAATTTATTCCCAAAATGGATAAAAAGTTAAATTTTTTCGTGTGGTCACATTTTAACCATGCCAGATTTTCGTTCCAAATTAACACACAAAAAATGGACTAGATTCACTCAATTCACTTGTCTTCATGTCAGATGCTTTACAAGGGACGATTATGCCGGCAATATAGACTTCTAAATAGGAATGATTACAATTCGGATTACGACTGAATCAAGCACAAATATTGTTCTCGATTGACTCTACTGCACCGGGTGAAATCTCACGTGAGATTCCGTTCTGGTGATTTTTCTTTGGCGTAGCTGTCTAATCTCTTTTTTGACCTATTTATGGATGATGATATAAGAGGAGACAAAATAAACATTTTAACGAGTCCCATTGTTTTAAAATGCCTACACTTGGGGGGAAAAGGTTACACACAATTGTTGGTTAAAATGATAACTGTGCTGAACCGATGTTTCCTATTCACGACGACATTTTAATAAATTATCCTGTCTGAAATATAGTTTCTTTAATTGATAAATATATAGCTGATTTATCAAAACAATTCTTTAAGATGCACATTGCAACCTGTTTAGGGACGGCTTATAAATATATGCTCAACCAAAAAGTATATCATAGTCCCATATAACCGAAAGACGGCCATAGTCCACTTCATTATAAAATGTTTAAGTACTGTTGCAGAGGAGAGGATCCATGCTTTATCTATACCTATTTTGACTCACAGTATGCAAATTCCTACATCAAACAACATACACAATATGCATTATTACTTAACGCCGCAAAGGCGCATATCTCTTTCAAAAGATATTTCTTGTAAATGTTGCCTCGCTTTCCAGAGGGTTTAGATCGCAGCTAGCCTTCATATAACTTTATTTTGGACAAGTTCCAACCCTGATCACCTCGGTTATCAATTTCACATTTAAGAATTAAAAAAATCAAATCATGGCACAGCTAGGTTGGTTATTGAACCATTTTACACATGCATATTTACGTATGCATAAATCTCTATAGATCTATAACGTATTTATACATGCCGGAATGCCCTACCTGCTCATGTTTTTTTGTTTTTTGTTTTGTTGTTGTTGTTTTATGGTTTTTTTCCCCCATGAATTTATATCTTATATCTGTTCTGTAATAATAATAATAATGATGATGATATTTATCAATGTGAAAACGATAAAGCAGAATTGTTTTGTAATAACCATAATTTTGAAGAAGATGATAATTGTACTTTTGATGAACTTGACGTACCAATTAGCAGCGATGAGGTAATACATGCTGTTATAAAAATGAAAAGTGGTAAATCACCTGGGCGAGATTGTTTACTGAATGAATATTTTAATGAAAGTGTGGATATATTGGTTTTACATTTGTGTCATATATTTAATGCAATTTAAGTCTCGGGATTCTTTCCTTATCAGTGGATGGAAGGTGTATTGGTACCTATACATAAAAAAGGTGATGTTAACTGTGTCAGTAACTATAGAGGCATTGCGTTGGTAAGTTGTATGTCAAAGCTTTTTACAGATATTCTAAACAATAGGTTAGAAAAGTTTAGCATAAATGATAGTAACATTTCCGGTGCTTAGATTGGCTTTAAAAGGGGTATGCTGTATTTTGCGCCAGGTGTTGGCTGCATTTTTGTGAGCTCTCAAAAACTTGCGTAATTATAGTAAATATATGGTATGCAAAAAATTGTAAATTATCAAGATTATGTATAAAAGCATAGTGAATGTATATACGACTTTTTCATTTGGAATTTTATTGTGGTTTTCTGGAAATTTTGCTTTTAAACTCATTATTAATAAATCAATAGGAAACGCCGACATTTTATCCCAGTTTGTTTTACCTTTTAAATTTAGTAACGCCGACATTTTACCCCAGTGTGTTTTACCTTGTTCGATAATGAGTGAACACTTGTCAAGTATCATACAGTACGACAGTGGTACACTACATAGTGTCGGCGTGTCTTACACAGCGAGACCTAGCCTGGGGCTGTTAAACAGGTTAAAACATCTAGGTATACAGTCACAGTACAGGGGATCTTGTGCTGGATGTTCACGAGTATTGCGTGTTTGGGACACTAACAATAGAGTTAATCTTGAAAACATACGAACATTGCCTCAGTTGATTCCCACCACAAATATTTCAAACAAGTCAGTTACTTCTTTCCACAAGAAGCCTAAGACAGTATCTAGGAATTTAATTAGTATGAAATATGAATTGCCTAAATTAACCAAATCACATAATTTTCTTTCAGTCTGTTGTATAAATCCAAGATCAGTCAAGAACAAGACTATTTCACTTTGTGATTTCATACTATCAAATGATTTTGACATTGTTGCTGTTACTGAAACATGGCTCGGAAGCAAAATTGACAAATCCTGCATTGCTGAATTGGTTCCCACTGGTTATTGCATCAAACATATGCCACGTGATGGTAGACGTGGAGGTGGAGTTGCTCTTATATTCAAATCACCTATTGATATCCATTTGATTTCTTCAAGTGCTGATCATGAGTTTTCTACTTTTGAATATCTAGACTGCAAACTAAAGTTAAATAATTACTCAGTACGTTTTGCAGTCATATACAGACCGCCTCCATCAAAAGCAAATGGTTTTAATACAAATGAGTTTTTAGAACAAGAATGGCCAACGTTCCTTTCAAGATACGCTACTGATGATAAAAGTGTCATTGTAGTTGGCGACTTTAATTTTCACTTGGACGTCCCAAATAATCGTGACACCTTGCAGTTTAGTAGTACCCTCAAGTCTTGTGGTATGAGGCAGCACGTAAACCAACCTACACATGTAGGAGGACATACGCTTGATGTAGTAATCACCAGGGATTCAGAAGACATCGTTTCTCAAATTGATGTTTCCGATCCCGGACTATCAGACTCAACCGGGAAAGTTTTTCGTGATCATTACGCTGTGACATTTACAGCAAAGATATTTAAGCCAGCACCTATAAGAAAAACCGTTTCTTTTAGGAAAGTTAGTACTATTAATATACAATCTTTTAAGGAGGACATTGTATCATCTGGTCTACAAAATTCTCAGTCATGGTCTTCAGATGCTGATGAGTTAGTAAATACATACATAAATGAATTATCTTCTCTCCTAGAAAAACATGCTCCATTACGTACTAAGACTATAGTTTTGAGGCCCGGACGTGACTGGTACACAGACGAACTTCACGATGCCAAACACCATCGACGAAAGCTAGAGCGTAAATGGCGACAGTCAAAACTTATAATAGATCATCAGATATACCGTGAACAATGTGCTCTGGTAAATAAATTGCTAAAACAAGCCAGAATTGCTTATTATACGGACAAAATAAAATCTTCAGGACGAGATCAGAAATGTCTTTTCAAAATAACAAATCATCTTCTTGACTCGACAACTGAAGCGGTTTTACCTTCTACGACATCATCGAAGGAATTAGCGCAGGACTTTAGTGATTTTTTCATTGACAAAATCAAGGGCATTAGAAATGATATAAGGGCAGACATCTCAACAACGAGCGTTCCCGAAGCTGTAGAACCATCTCGGCCATGTTTAATTTCTAATCTGACTGCTTTCTCTTCATTGTCTGAACAGGATATCAAGCAAATAATCGTGAAATCACCAAACAAATCATGTGAACTTGATCCAATACCCATATGGCTGTTGAAATCTTG
Source organism: Solen grandis (assembly GCA_021229015.1). Lineage (NCBI taxonomy): Eukaryota > Metazoa > Mollusca > Bivalvia > Adapedonta > Solenidae > Solen > Solen grandis. The sequence continues at coordinate 48,253,136 of CM037777.1, forward strand.
CATCGATGAACTTTCACCGATATTGACTAAAATCATTAACACATCATTAGAATCAGCGTATGTTCCAAAATTGTTTAAATGTTCACGAATACGACCACTACTCAAAAAACCCGGCCTTGACCAAAGTGAACTAAAAAACTATAGACCAGTTTCAAATTTACCATTTGTTTCAAAAGTTCTAGAAAAAGCAGTAGACTCACAACTAGAGCGTCATTTATCACTGAACAATCTACATGAACAACATCAATCTGCCTATAGGAAGTTCCATTCTACAGAAACAGCATTAATTAAAGTCCAAAATGACATCATGCAATCCTTAGATCAAAATAAAGTCGCCATTCTTGTCCTTCTTGACCTCTCAGCTGCGTTTGATACCATCGACCATAGTTTACGCTTGAATCGTTTGAAACATGACTTTGGAATTGAGGGAAAACCACTTCAGTGGATGACGTCTTACTTAGGTGCCCGGTACCAAACAGTTTGTATTGACGGCCAGTTGTCAGAAGCAGTTTTGATGAATTACAGTGTTCCGCAGGGCTCAGTTTTAGGTCCGAAAAATTACATTATGTATACAAAACCAGTTGGAGCCATCTGCAGAAACCACGGTCTACTTCATCATTTTTACGCAGACGATTCTCAACTTTACATAGCTTTCAAACCTACTGATCAAGTTAATGTTGCAGAAGCTGTTCAGCGTGTCGAGGCCTGCCTGGCAGACATAGTTTCATGGATGCATCAAAACGTGCTTAAACTCAACACCAATAAGACTGAAGTAATTCTTTTCTCTTCTAAACACAATGAAAAGCTTGTTGGTGATATTTCAATAACCATTGGAGCATCTAAAATACAACCGGCTACTGTTGTTAGAAATCTGGGAGCTTTTTTAGACTCTAGATTAGACTTAGAAGATCACGTAAACTCAGTGTGTCGATCTTGTTATGCTCAACTTCGCCGAATTAGCCACATCAGACAGTATCTTACCACTGACGCAACAAAATCGCTTGTTAACAGTCTTGTTACATCTCGATTGGACTACTGTAATTCTCTGTTATATGGATTACCAAAAAACACCCTCCAAAAACTACAGACTGTCCAAAACACAGCGGCTAGGATTATTACAAAAAACCCACGTTTCAGTCATATAACCCCCATCCTTAAAGAGCTGCATTGGTTGCCTGTAGAAGCCAGAATACAGTTTAAGATATTAACTCTTACGTTCAAAGCACTACATGGTCAATCACCGGAGTATATTCAATTAATGTTAAAAATTTACAGACCCAGCCGTGTACTTAGATCCTAAGACGTTTCAGTGACACTAGTCCAACCTAGAACCAAAACAGCGAAATATGGGGACAGATGCTTTACTCTTAGTGCTCCAAAACTCTGGAACTCGTTGTCGGTATTAATACGCCAGTCCAGCAGTTTCGTCTCATTTAAGAAACTCTTAAAAACATACTTCTTTGTTAGATTCTATAGCGATCATTAAAATGGAAAATTACTCGATTACTGTACTTTTAATAACTGTGGATTTTAAACATTTTAATGTTGGTTTTCTACACGTTTATTTAATGATATTTTCCCAGTTTGCTTCTTAAATTTTATCAGGGAGCCTTTACTTTACTTTAATACTATTTGATATTATGACACTGTTGTTACTTATATTTTAAAACACTCTACGCATGATATTCTTACCTTATTTTAAGTGTATTTAGTTTCAATGGATGGTTTCATTGCATGTATTTTACATCTCCTATTTTCTTTTTTGTGTTTAAACAGATTGTAAAGCACTTTTGAACGTATAACATATATGAAAAAAGTGCTATATAAATGTGGTGTTATAATAATAATAATAATAGTGCAACAGTAGATGCCATACGCGGATCCAGAGGGGGGGACCGGGGGGTCGGACCCCCCCCCCCCCCCTTGAGAAAAATTCCTGGATCCGCGTATAGATGCTATGTTTATATTGTTACATACCATTCATAAGTATCTCGCCGAGAAAAAATATTATACATTTGTTATGTAGATTTAAAACGTTGTTTTGATAGAGAGCGCAGTCCGTCTCGCAAAGCGAGCTCTACGGTAACGCGTGGTTGTAATTTTTTGTTCAAATACTAACGCTTTGAAAACTTTCGTCAGTCGCCATCTTGAATGGTTACCACTGGAGAAATCGTTCATGCATGGATTATCTCCCTCGATAAATTCAACTATGTGGTAAGTAAAAGAACAGACAACTATTGCAAAGCAAAGGCCTTCTGGGTAATGCGTGGCAGATAAAATATCAGTTTTGCGAATTTACGTGCCTGTGATTGGTGAAATATTGACTTTGACATTACAATTAAAAACATATAGAGAGAGAGATCGAACGAATAGTTTTACATGATAAACGCACTGGAAATGTTTTTTTTTTCTAACATAAACATTTTATTTTACAGTAAAAATAATATACGCATATTTCAATAACGTTGCAAAATTTGGTTACACGTGCGACCTTGCCCTTGTCAAAATCATTCGTCTGCTTTGCTTAAAGACGAGACGGGCAACATATATAATTATGTGTCAGTCACTGTGACATTTATGATTAAAAAACATGCATATACCTCTAAGTTTCTTCTCGAAAATCTTTTGGATCTAATCGTACCTACTAGTATATTTTGTTTTATCAGTAAGATAAATCTTATGCATCTACATGTAGATTTGATCTCTCTCTCCCTCTCTCATTAATTAAGAAAATCAAGCTCCAAAAGATTTGCAGGAAGATTCTTATATTAAAGATGAAGTTTATCTATGCATTTTATCTTGATCCTGTGTTCACCAGTAATAAGAAACCTCATATTTTCTCTCTCTCTATACTCTCGCTTTTCATTGTTTTCCTTCTTTTTACCACAGAGACAAAATTCACTCTAGATTTACATTTCAACCCTGGATATTCATATGGTTATT
>CM037777.1:48256178-48305387 GCA_021229015.1 Solen grandis
AATTTAGGTTGATTTAAAAGCTTACTTAGCTGATTACCTGTACATCACATGATGATTTTTTTTGCCTGTAATGCTAATGTTTCCAACCTATGTAAGACTTATGCAATGTTTATAATTAAAATCCCTTAATATTGAAAATTCTATCTTCCAAGGTGCTATATACGCGTGAATCTAGCCTGTAGTTTATCAACTTTGTTGTTATGATTACGTAAAGTGTCCTCGTTTTCAATACAATACTGAATGATTTCAATACAACTGACTTTTTAATTTGAAATCCTATTTTTTAAGTATTTTCTACCTAATCAATTGATTACAGCAGTATTATAACTATGCTGTAGTGGTGTATTTTGATTTATATGTTACATCTATGACAGAGAGAGGGTGGGGGGGGGGGGAGAGAGAGAAAGTAAAAATGACGCTCTAACCACACTCATTGATTTTTTAGCTCACCTGAGCACTTTGTGCTCAAGTGAGCTTTTCTGATCGCCCTTCGTCCGGCGTCCGTCGTCGTGCGTCGTCCGTCGTCAACAATTTGCTTTAAACAACATCTCCTCTGAAACCACTGGACAGAATTTGATTAAACTTGGCAGGAATGATGCTTGGGTCAACCTTCACAAAAGTTGCTAAAATAAACTTGATCCATGCAGAACTCTGGTTGCCATGGCAACGGAAAGAAAAAAAAAAAGAAAACTTTAAAAATCATCTCCTCCAAAACTACTGGCCAGATTTTTTAGTACAGATGTTCCTTGGGTCAACCTCTACCAAAGTTGCTAAAATTATTTCAATCCATAAAAAAACATGGCCGCCAGGGGCGGGGCTTATTTGCCTTATATGTATATAGAGAAACCTTTAAACAACCTCTCCTCTGAAACCACTGGACAGAATTTGATTAAACTTGGCAGGAATGATGTTTGGGTCAGCCTTCACAAAAGTTGCTAAAATAAACTTGATCCATGCAGAACTCTGGTTGCCATGGCAACGGAAAGAAAAAAAAATTGAAAACTTTAAAAATCATCTCCTCCAAAACTACTGGCCATATTTGAAAATGATTTTTTACAGATGTTCCTTGGGTCAACTTCTACCAAAGTTGCTAAAATTATTTCAATCCGTAAAAAAACATGGCCGCCAGGGGCGGGGCTTATTTGCCTTATATGTATATGGAGAAACCTTTAAACAACATCTCCTTTGAAACCACTTGACAGAATTTGATTAAACTTGGCAGGAATGATGCTTTGGTCAACCTCCACCAAAATTGCTTAAATAAACTTGATCAATTCAGAACTCTGGTTGCCATGGCAACGGAAAGAAAAAAAATTGAAAACTTTTAAAATCATCTCCTCCAAAACTACTGGCCAGACTTGAAAATAATTTAGTACAGATGTTCCTTGGGTCAACCTCTACAAAAGTTGCTAAAATTATTTCAATCCGTAAAAAAACATGGCCGCCAGGGGCAGAAATCACTGGACAGAATTTGATTAAATTTGGCAGGAATGATGCTTGGGTCAACCTTAACAAAAGTTGCTTAAATAAACTTGATCAATTCAGAACTCTGGTTGCCATGGCAACGGAAAGAAAAAAAATGAAAACTTTAAAAATCATATCTTCCAAAACTACTGGCCAGTTTTGAAATTAATTTGGTACAGATGTCCCTTAGGTCAACCTCTATCAAAGTTGCTAAAATTATTTGGATCCTTTTAAAAATTTGGCCGCCAGGGGCATGGCTTATTTGCCTTACATGTATATAGAGAAACCTTTAAACAATTCTATTTCAACTTGTTCTTCCATGTATCATGATACTCAGGTGAGCGATTAAGGGCCATTATGGCCCTCTTGTTATACGTCTTGTAAAATCATCAGTGGATGGTTGTTTTGTCTGTCTCCCAATAATGAGTGATCATTTAGCTTTCTCCTTTAAATGACGCGTAAAGAAGTCAATGCACGAAAACCAAGTTAACCGAATAAACTGGCAGCGTTAGTATCGTGCATGGATCGTATCGTGTATATGAACCAAACGTGTAACGTGCGCGCACCGTGTACCGTGCGTTCCGTGTCCGTGCAACGTGCGTTCCGTGTCCGTGTAACGTGCGTTCCGTGTGCCGACTTGCACACAAGCCGCACTGTATATACACATAATAAAGTTATTATATATGAAATTCATAAAATTCGTAAATGATTGTTATGATGCAGATATTTTCTAAGGCTGAGATGTATTCAGAAATCAAGTAACCTTACAATCATATATACACTTTTAAAAACTTGTGTAGAAAGGTATATGCAAAGGTACACATTACTTATTGTTTGCAAAACTGACTCTAGCATAAAAACATTAATGTTGAGATTTTCATAGCTATATTTTTCATTGTGCCCAATTAAATCTATGTGAGAGAGAGAGACAGACAGACAGATAGAGAGGTAAGGATGAGAGCAGAAACTTATAGTGATTTATTCGCTTCAATAACAGTGTACTGCATTGGTGGCTAAGATAAGTCAGTCTGCTTTTAAACATAGCTACCAATCTCCAAAGGCTGACCTACATAATTGATCAGCGGTACTCATTCTGCATATACAGGTAATCCTCGTCAGGATAAGAAGCTTTTTTTTTCTCCAGAAACCATTAACTTTGTCATGTCATAGATACTACATTTCACAACCGATTTTGATCAAGATTATTTTACTTGAATTATAAGATTTTAAACTTCAGGATAATTACACAAAAAAATAACTAAATTCAAACTTTGAAAACAAATTTACAATTTTTCCAAAGAGGATAAACTTTGAACTGCCATAAAATGACCAAATCAAGCCCGATCTTCAAAAACTAAACATCATTTGAAAGGTCTCTTCAAGACCTAAATCTTATCCGCACATGATAACAATGAAATATTTTTAGTTTTTGAGCTATTTGAGGCCGTTTAAAAATCCAATAATCATGATATGACCTTGACCTTTGCAATATTTTTTAATTTTTTTTTCTCTGGAACATTCAGGACATTAAACTACATAAAGTGTGAAAATTTCATGGAAAAGGAACAAAAAATAAAACTAGAATCGCTAATGCGATATCATCGGTTTTCGCAAAAGCAATTCCATTCAGTTCTCGATTCACATGTTTCGAAAAACATATTTCTTCGTTCAATGGCTTTTTGAATACTGTTGAATACAGTGATCTTTCAAACATTTTTGTCGCAATGTTTAAGCAGACTTTTTACCAAGAAGAATACTTTTAAGTATTATCTGTCTGTAATGTAGTCGCAAACTTGAAAACTTTTTTTACAGACTTCGGGTACTGCAACATTATATGTGTGTGTTGCTTCATGAGGGTGACATACGACAATTGTACTCGATAAACAACAATTGCAAACGACACGCAACAGTATAAAATGACACGCGACAATGCGATATGCCACTTAACATTATAACGAACTAATGTTGAATTGAATTACTATCATTTTCATGAAATATCGCATAAATATTTTAGTGTTGTTTCAAATTGATGTCACCAAGGAACAGAATGCAAAAAATTGCATAAAAATCAGACTTTAATTATTTTGGTAATAAAGGGTGATTTCAAGCCAAGCGCCCCCTAGCAGCAAAATGAGAAACAAAATTGAGTAAAATTTTACTATTAGGTACCTAGAAATGCAGCAAATGGTTCAATGAAGCATACAAGTCGCACTAGTCGAACATTCTATTCCTTATATATCACAATTTGAAGCCTAAAAACTGATTTACAATTGTTCTAAATAGGATAAAACTTTGGACTGCCGTAAAATGACCAAATCAAGTCCGATCTTCAAAAACTAAACATCACTGTAAAGGGCTCTTCAAGAACTAAAACTTTTGTTCATACACTTTCAATAAAATATTTTTTGTTTTTGAGCTATTTTGAGCCGAATAAAAACACAGTAATCGTAATATGACCTTGACCTTTGAAATTTCATTTTAACTTCTTAATTGTGGGGTCATTTCAAACATAACAATACATAAATTGTGAAAATATCATGAAGAATGAACTAAAAATAAAGTCAGGAGCGACAAAAACCGTGTTTTTGAAATTTTGATTATTCCTAAAATTTAGTGAAGTTTGACCGTTTCTAGAGGACAAACCATGCATTTATTAAGTTCGCCACCCCACATATTTTGTGCGTATATGTCTTGTAAATAATTTGCAGCAAACAGAATTCTTCTATCTGATCTCTAACAAAAATGGATAGGTTTTTCGTAGACCTACCCTCATCTGCACAGTTTTTTGCGAGGTTCGAACTTTCAACCTTCCATTAGTAGCTCAAAAAGTTTTAGCCACTCATACCTGGTAACTATCATATTTTATTAGAGTATCAACAAGGAACACAATGCAACAAACCGCATTTGGATCAGACTTCAACTTTTTGAGTTATAAGTAGAAGAGTGTTTTTAAGCTAAGCGCCCCTAGCGGCAAAATGAGAAACAAAATTGATTAAAATTTTACCATTAGGTACCTAGCAATGCAGCAAATAGTTCAATCAAGTACGCAAGTCGCACTAGTCGAACATTCTATTTCTTATATATCACAATTTGAAGCCTAAAAACTGATTTACAATTATTCCAAAAAAGGATCAAACTTTGGACTGCCGTAAAATGACCAAATCAAGTCCGATCTTCAAAAACTAAACATCACTGGAAAGAGCTCTTGAATAACTAAAACTTTTGTTCATATACTCTCAAAGAAATATTTTTAGTTTTGGAGCTATTTGGGGCCGAATAAAAACACAATAATCGTAATATGACCTTGACCTTTTCATTTATTTTTTAACTTTTTAATTGTGATCCCCTTTCAGACATAACAATACATAACTTGTGAAAATATCATGAAGAATTAACAAAAAATAAAGTCAGAAGCGATAAAATACATGTTTTTGAACCTTTAACTTTTTCTAAAATTTAGTGAAGTTTGACCGTTTCCAGAGGACCTACCATACATTTCTTAAATTCGCCACCCCATATATTTTGTGCGTATATGTCTTGCAAATCATTTGCAGCAAACAGAATTCATCTATCTGATCTCTAACAAAAATGGATAGGTTTTTCGTAGACCTACCCTCATTTGCACAGTTTTTTGCGAGGTTCGAACATTCAACCTGCCGTAGCTCAAATACTTTCAGCGACACGTACCCTCGAAACCTATCATATTTTATTTGGCTATCAACAAGGAACAGAATGCAAAAAACCGCATTTGAATCGGACCTCAAGTAAGTGAGTTATTAGCCATTAATAAATTTCATGCAAAACGCCCCCTGGCGGGAAAAGTAAGACAAAAATGAAAATTTTCTCAACGTAAGGATTAAGTTCATATAAGTAGAAAAAACTGGTAGAAATTTCATAATTGTGCCTTTTTTCTATCATGGCGATATGCCGTTCACAAAAACCGGCGGAAAAATAATAAAAAAAAACTAGAATCGCAATCGCGATATCATCGGTTTTCGCAAAAGCAATTCCATTCAGTTCACGAGTCGCATGATTCGAAAAACATTTCTTCGTTCAATTGCTTGTTGATACTGTTAACAGCCATCTTTCAAACATTTCTGTCGCAATGTTTAAGCAGACCTTTTACCCATAAGAATATTGTTGAGTATTACCTGTCAGTTATGTAGTCGCGATATCATCAGTTTTCACGAAAGCAATTCCATTCAAATCACCAGTCGCATGTTTCGAAAAACATATTTCTTCGTTCAATAGCTTTTTGAATACTGTTGAATACAGTGATCTTTCAAACATTTTTGTCGCAATGTTTAAGCAAACTTTTTACCAAGAAGAATACTTTTAAGTATTACCTGTCTGTAATGTAGTCGCAAACTTGAAAACATTTTTTACAGACTTCGGGTACTGCAACATTATATGTGTGTGTTGCTTTATGATGGTGACATACGACAATTGTACTCGATAAACAACAATTGCAAACGACACACAACAGTATAAAATGACACGCAACAATGCGATATGCCACTTAACATTATAACGAACTAATGTTGCATTGAATTACTATCATTTTCATGAAATATCGCATAAATTTTTTAGTGTTGTTTCAAATTGATGTCACTAAGGAACAGAATGCAAAAAATTGCATAAAAATCAGACTTTAATTATTTTAGTAATAAAGGGTGATTTCAAGCCAAGCGCCCCCCTAGCAGCAAAATGAGAAACAAAATTGAGTAAAATTTTACTATTAGGTACCTAGAAATGCAGCAAATGGTTCAATGAAGCATACAAGTCGCACTAGTCAAACATTCTATTCTTTATATATCACAATTTGAAGCATACAAACTGATTTACAATTGTTCTAAATAGGATCAAACTTTGGACTGCCATAATATGACCAAATCAAATCTGATCTTCAAAAACTAAACATCACTGGAAAGGGCTATTCAAGAACTAAAACTTTTGTTCATATACTTTCAATAAAATATTTTTAGTTTTGGAGCTATTTGGGGCCGAATAAAAACACAATAATCGTAATATGACCTTGACCTTTGAAATTTCATTTTAACTTTTTAATTGTGAGGCCCTTTCAAACATAACAATACATAACTTGTGAAAATATCATGAAGAATGAACTAAAAATAAAGTCAGGAGCGACAAAAAACATCTTTTCGAAATTTTGATTTTTCCTAAAATTTAGTGAAGTTTGACCGTTTCTAGAGGACAAATCATGCATTTATTAGATTCGCTACCCCATATATTTTGTGCGTATATGTCTTGCAAATCATTTGCAGCAAACAGAATTCTTCTATCTGATGTCTAACAAAAACGGATAGGTTTTTCGTACACATACACTCATCTGCACAGTTTTTTGCGAGGTTCGAACTTTCAACCTTCCGTTGCTAGCTCAAAAAGTTTCAGCCACTCATACCTAAAAACTTTCATATTTTATTAGGCTATCAACAAGAAACATAATGCAATAAACCGCATTTGGATCAGGCTTTAACTTTTTGAGTTATAAGTAGAAGAGTGCTTTCAAGCTAAGCGCCCCCTAGCGGCAAAATGAGAAACAAAATTGATTAAAATTTTACCATTAGGTACATAGCAATGCAGCAAATAGTTCAATCAAGTATACAAGTCGCACTAGTCGAACATTCTATTTCTTATATGTCACAATTTGAAGCATAAAAACTGATTTACAATTATTCCAAAAAAAGGATCAAACTTTGGACTGCCGTAATATGACCAAATCAAGTCCGATCTTCAAAAACTAAACGTCACTGGAAAGGGCTATTCAAGAACTAAAACTTTTGTTCATATACTCTCAAAGAAATATTTTTACTTTTGGAGCTATTTGGGGCCGAATAAAAACACAATAATCGTAATATGACCTTGACCTTTTCATTTATTTTTTAACTTTTTAATTGTGATCCCCTTTCAGACATAACAATACATAACTTGTGAAAATATCATGAAGAATTAACAAAAAATACAGTCAGAAGCGATAAAAAAACATGTTTTTGAAACTTTAACTTTTCCTAAAATTTAGTGAAGTTTGACCGTTTCCAGAGGACAAACCATACATTTCTTAAATTCGCCACCCCATATATTTTGTGCGTATATGTCTTGCAAATCATTTGCAGCGAACAGAATTCTTCTATCTGATCTCTAACAAAAATGGATAGGTTTTTCGTAGACCTACCCTCATTTGCACAGTTTTTTGAGAGGTTCGAACTTTCAACCTTCTGTAGGTCAAATACTTTCAGCGACACGTACCCTCGAAACCTATCATTTTTTATTTGGCTATCAACAAGGAACAGAATGCAAAAAACGCATTTGAATCGGACCTCAAATAAGTGAGTTATTAGCCATTAATAAATTTCATGCAAAACGCCCCCTGGCGGGAAAAGTAAGACATAAATGAAAATTTTCTCAACGTTAGGATCATTTTCAAATACGTGCTAATAACTGATTAAAATTTCATACATGTGACTTTTTTCTATCATGGTGATATGCCGTTCACAAAAAAGGTTGGAAAAATAATAATAAACTAGAATCGCAATCAGAATTGCGATATCATCGGTTTTCGCAATTCAATCACATTTTTAAACAATAGAAATTGAAATGTATCATATTTGATTAGGCTTATGACAAGCAACACAACGCAAAAAAACGTAATTGAATCAGACCTCAAATAACAGAGTTATTAGCCTCTAGTGACTTTTACAAAACGCCCCCTAGGGATAATTATATCAAAGGGGAATAACACAAAAAGTGCACAAGGTAGACATATGGTCCTTGCGCACTGCACTTCGCGTCATTGCAAGGAACATACATATGAAGTTTCAAGTCATTCAAACTTATGATGACAAAGTTATGCTCCGGACAAAAATCTATCAAAGGGGAATAACCAAAAAGTGCACAAGGTAAGTTATGGTTCTTCGCACTGCACTTGTCATTAAAGGAACATACATATGAAGTTTCAAGTCATTCAAATTTATTGTGACAAAGTTATGCTCCGGACAAGAAATTGTATCAAAGGGGAATAACTCAAAAAGTGCAGATGGTAGAGTTATGGTTCTTGCGCACTGCACTCCGTATCATTGCAAGGAACATACATATGAAGTTTCAAGTCATTCAAACTTATGGTGACAAAGTTATGCTCCGGACAAGAAATTCTATCAAAGGGGAATAACACAAAAAGTGCACAAGGTAGAGTTATGGTTCTTGTGCACTGCACTTGGCGTCATTGCAAGGAACATACATATGAAGTTTCAAGTCATTCAAACTTATGATGACAAAGTTATGCTCCGGACAAAAAAAAAGGGGAACACAGCACAAGTAGAGTTATGGTTCTTGTGCACTCACTTGGCGTCATTGCAAGGAACATACATATGAAGTTTCAAGTCATTCAAACTTATGTGACAAAGTTATGCTGGACAAAAATCTATCAAAGGGAAATAACTCAAAAAGTGCACAAGGTAGAGTTATGGTTCTTACGCACTGCACATTGCGTCATTAAAGGAACATACATATGAAGTTTCAAGTCATTCAAATTTATTGTGACAAAGTTATGCTTTGGACAAGAAATTCTATCAAAGGGGAAATAACTCAAAAAGTGCACAAGGTAGAGTTATGGTTCTTGGCACTGCACATTGCGTCATTAAAGGAACATACATATGAAGTTTCAAGTCATTCAAATTATGGTGACAAAGTTATGCTCCGGACAAGAAATTCTATCAAAGGGGAATAACACAAAAAGTGCACACGGTAGAGTTATGGTTCTTGTGCACTGCACTTGGCGTCATTGCAAGGAACATACATATGAAGTTTCAAGTCATTCAAACTTATGGTGACAAAGTTATGCTCCGGACAAGAAATTCTATCAAAGGGGAATAACACAAAAAGTGCACAAGGTAGAGTTATGGTTCTTGTGCACTGCACTTGGCGTCATTGCAAAGAACATACATATGAAGTTTCAAGTCATTCAAACTTATGATGACAAAGTTATGCTCTGGACAAGAAATTCTATCAAAGGGGAATAACTCAAAAAGTGCACAAGGTAGAGTTATGGTTCTTGCGCACTGCACTCCGTGTCATTGAAAGGAACATACAAAGTAACCCCTATACTATAGTCAGGCTACTCAAAAATGATATTAAGCAAAATCTCCAATAGCAGCAAAACGATAAACAAATTTATTTACATATTACATTTTAGTTTTTAGAAATGCAGTAAATTAGGATTTCTGCAGTTTAGTGTGTTCTTGTCTTCACTCTGAAAGGCGAAAGGTGAAATTACAAAACATGCCATATTGTCGTTGTGAAGAAATTAAATATGCCAGGCAAAATAACAAAATTTTAACAGGCGAATGAAAAAAAGTATCGTCTTTGAATGTTTCTTCTTAGCAGTACGAAACCTTTTATGTCAGAACCATTTATCTGTCTTATATTGTATCTTGACCCTAATAGGCGAAAGAATGAAAAGATGCCATATTGTCATTATTTCGCCTTTTGCTTTTTGGGTCAAAGACACAACATATGCCTGGCAAAATAACAAAATTTTAATAGGTGAAGGAAAGAAAAGTTTCATCTTTGAATGTTTCATGTCCTGGGTTATAAACATCAGACACCACGATATAGCAGATTTCCTGTTGTAGTGTTTTCGACTAACAAAAAAGTTGAAGGAACAAAATGACAACACTTCTGGTTTTGCCATCCGTGGTTATTCTTAATCACTGAAGAATCTGCTGACATTAAGAACATAGAGTAAATAATTATATGAAAATGTAATACTGAAAAAATTAGTATTGAAAAGTTCAATTTATATATGATATAAGCAAGTTCTTATGTAAGACATGCTGGAAACTGCTGACTATATGCACAAAGCAGGAAACTGGTGACCCTATATAGGATGAGAATCTGGAGGGAGAAACTCAAAGCATTCAAAGACGAAACATTTTGTCCTTTCGCCTTTAAAAAATGTATATTTCACTTGACATGTTTCGTGTCCTTGCCCCGAAAGGCAAAATAAAGACATTGTGGCATTTTTCGTTATTTCGCCTTTCGGGCGAAATGGCAGAAATCAGCCACCACAGTCCCCTGATCATATATACAAATAGAAACCGGAGGGCGAAACCATAGTGCTATCTTATTATTTCGACTTTTCCTTTTGATGCGCAAAAACACGACAACACGAAATCTGCTACAGTGTCGTGTCTTCGCCTTTCAGGTTTAGGGTGCGAACACAAGAACACGACAACTAAAGGGCGCCAAAATGAAATGGTTTCTACCTGCAAACATGAAACATTCAAAGAGGAAAGTTTTTATTCAATTAGGGTACTTTTTTTTGCTTTGCCTGTTAAAATTTCATTATTTCGCCTGGAATATTTTGTGTTTTCGTGTTTTTGCACCGAAAGGCAAAAGGTAAAATAACGACATTATGGCATGTTTTTGTTATTTCGCCTTTTGCCTTTCGGAATGAAGACACGAACACACGAAATGTCTAAAATAATCCACCATTGAAGAAAGTTCAGTCAAGTATACAAGAAGCACAAGTCGAATACTTTTCTTTATACATCACAATTTGAAGCAAAAGAAAATGTAACCAAAAAAGATCAAATTTTTACCAATATTACATCACCAAATCATGTTTTTTTTAATTGGTGCAATTTGGTGCCCAATAAGAATACAATATTATAAACTTACTTCATATCCGTATCCTATCCTAGATCATGTGTATATAAGGATGTGTGTTACTGGTTGGTCAAATCACCTATAAGCATGTTGTCATTAGTATATATAACATGACAATCATTTTATAGAAGAAACCATGCCATATCTATATAATCTTTCTCCATTGAAACTTTAATACTTTGTAAAAATCCGTAACACAGTTGTTTCGATTTGCTTTCATGAGTCACCCGGTACCACATTTTTTCTACACGAACATGATACTCTGTTATTAGACTAGCATCAGTTATTGTTTATTACACTATGCTATCTATGTATCAGTGCAGTATTCGATTAATTCTCATGGTACTTCACTGTCTCTCTCCCTGTCTGTTTCTCTCTTTTTTTTTAATCTCACACTTAAATTTAGGTTGATTTAAAAGCTTACTTAGCTGATTACCTGTACATCACATGATGATTTTTTTTGCCTGTAATGCTAATGTTTCCAACCTATGTAAGACTTATGCAATGTTTATAATTAAAATCCCTTAATATTGAAAATTCTATCTTCCAAGGTGCTATATACGCGTGAATCTAGCCTGTAGTTTATCAACTTTGTTGTTATGATTACGTAAAGTGTCCTCGTTTTCAATACAATACTGAATGATTTCAATACAACTGACTTTTTAATTTGAAATCCTATTTTTTAAGTATTTTCTACCTAATCAATTGATTACAGCAGTATTATAACTATGCTGTAGTGGTGTATTGTGATTTATATGTTACATCTATGACAGAGAGAGGGAGAGGGGGGGGGGGGGGGGGGGGGGGAGAGAGAAAGTAAAACTGACGCTCTAACCACACTCATTGATTTTTTATACGTCTTGTAAAATCATCAGTGGATGGTTGTTTTGTCTGTCTCCCAATAATGAGTGATCATTTAGCTTTCTCCTTTAAATGACGCGTAAAGAAGTCAATGCACGAAAACCAAGTTAACCGAATAAACTGGCAGCGTTAGTATCGTGCATGGATCGTATCGTGTATATGAACCAAACGTGTAACGTGCGCGCACCGTGTACCGTGCGTTCCGTGTCCGTGCAACGTGCGTTCCGTGTCCGTGTAACGTGCGTTCCGTGTGCCGACTTGCACACAAGCCGCACTGTATATACACATAATAAAGTTATTATATATGAAATTCATAAAATTCGTAAATGATTGTTATGATGCAGATATTTTCTAAGGCTGAGATGTATTCAGAAATCAAGTAACCTTACAATCATATATACACTTTTAAAAACTTGTGTAGAAAGGTATATGCAAAGGTACACATTACTTATTGTTTGCAAAACTGACTCTAGCATAAAAACATTAATGTTGAGATTTTCATAGCTATATTTTTCATTATGCCCAATTAAATCTATGTGAGAGAGAGAGACAGATAGAGAGGTAAGGATGAGAGCAGAAACTTATAGTGATTTATTCGCTTCAATAACAGTGTACTGCATTGGTGGCTAAGATAAGTCAGTCTGCTTTTAAACATAGCTACCAATCTCCAAAGGCTGACCTACATAATTGATCAGCGGTACTCATTCTACTTGAGATAAGACAGTCTGCCTCTTTAGCTTGCATATACATGTAATCCTCGTCAGGATAAGAAGCTTTTTTTTTCTCCAGAAACCATTAACTTTGTCATGTCATAGATACTACATTTCACAACCGATTTTGATCAAGATTATTTTACTTGAATTATAAGATTTTAAACTTCAGGATAATCACACAAAAAAATAACTAAATTCAAACTTTGAAAACAAATTTACAATTTTTCCAAAGAGGATAAACTTTGAACTGCCATAAAATGACCAAATCAAGCCCGATCTTCAAAAACTAAACATCATTTGAAAGGTCTCTTCAAGACCTAAATCTTATCCGCACATGATAACAATGAAATATTTTTAGTTTTTGAGCTATTTGAGGCCGTTTAAAAATCCAATAATCATGATATGACCTTGACCTTTGCAATATGTTTTAAAAAAAATTTCTCTGGAACATTCAGAACATTAAACTACATAAAGTGTGAAAATTTCATGGAAAAGGAACAAAAAATAAAATCAGGAGCAACACAAATGTGTTCAAGAAATGTTAATTTGTCCCAAAATTTAGTAAAGTTTGACCGTTTCTAGAAGACAAACAATGCATTTTTCAAAATCGCCAACCCATATATTTTGTGCGTATATGTCTTGCAAATCATATGCAACAAAAAGAACTCTTCTATCTCATCTCTGAAAAAACTGGATAGGTTTTTCGTAGACCTACCCTCATTTTCACCATTTTTTGTAAGGTTTGAACTTTCAACCTTCCGTAGCTCAAAAGATTTATGTACGCCAATCATTGAAATCTATCATATTTTATTAGGCTATCATCAGTGAACATAATGCAAAAAACCGCATTTGAATCGGACCCCAAATAACAGAGTTACTCCTCTTTTTATGATTTTATACAAAGCGCCCCCTAGCGGAAAAACAAAGACAAAAATGAAAATTTTCTCAACGTAAGGATTAAGTTCATATAAGTAGAAAAAACTGGTAGAAATTTCATAATTGTGCCTTTTTTCTATCATAGCGATATGCCGTTCACAAAAAACCGGCGGAAAAATAATAAAAAAAAAAATAAATAAATACTAGAATCGCAATCGCGATATCATCGGTTTTCGCAAAAGCAATTCCATTCAGTTCACGAGTCGCATGATTCGAAAAATATTTCTTCGTTCAATGGCTTGTTTATAATGTTAACAGCGATCTTTCAAACACTTTTGTCACAATGTTTAAGAAGACTTTTTACCCAAAAGATTTTTGAGTATTACCTGTCAGTTATGTAGTCGCGATATCATCAGTTTTCACGAAAGCAATTCCATTCAGTTCACGAGTCGCATGTTTCAAAAAACATATTTCTTCGTTCAATGTCTTGTTGAATACTGTTAACAGTGATCTTTCAAACACTTTTGTCGCAATGATTAAGAAGACTTTTTACCTAAAAGATTTTTGAGTATTACCTGTCAGTTATGTAGTCGCGATATCATCGGTTTTCATGAAAGCAATTCCATTCAGTTCACGAGTCGCATGATTCGAAAAACATTTCTTAGTTCAATTGCTTGTTGATACTGTTAACAGTGATCTTTGAAACATTTTTGTCGCAATGTTTAAGCAGACTTTTTACCAAGAAGAACACTTTTAAGTATTACCTGTCTGTTATGTAGTCGCAAACTTGAAAACCTTTTTTACGGACTTCGGGTACTGCAACGTTATATGTGTGTGTTGCTTTATGATGGCGACATACGACAATTGTACTCGATAAACAAGAATTGCAAACGACAAACAACAGTTTAAAATAACACGCGACAATGTATTATGCAACTCAACACTATTACAGACTAATGTTACATTGAATTACTATCATTTTCATGAAATATCGCTTTGATTTTTAGTGTTGTTTCAAATTGATGTCACCAAGAAACAGAATGTAAAAAAATTGCATAAAGTCAGACTTCAATTATTTTAGTTATAAAGAGTGATTTCAAGCCAAGCGCCCCCTAGCGCCAAAACGAGAAACAAAATTGGGTAAATATTTTCTATTAGGTATCTAGCAATGCAGCAAATGGTTCAATCAAGTATACAAGTCGCACTAGTCAAACATTCTATTCCTTATATATCAAAATTTGAAGTATAAAACCTGATTTACAATTGTTCTAAAGAGGATCAATATTTTGGCTGCCGTAAAATGACGAAATCAAGTTCATTCTTCAAAAACTAAACATCACTGGAAAGGGCTCTTCAAGAACTAAAACTTTTGTTCATACACTTTCAATAAAATATTTTTTGTTTTTGAGCTATTTTGAGCCGAATAAAAACACAGTAATCGTAATATGACCTTGACCTTTGCAATTTCATTTTAACTTCTTAATTGTGGGGTCATTTCAAACATAACAATACATAACTTGTGAAAATATCATGAAGAATGAACTAAAAATAAAGTCAGGAGCGACAAAAACCATGTTTTTGAAATTTTGATTATTCCTAAAATTTAGTGAAGTTTGACCGTTTCTAGAGGACAAACCATGCATTTATTAAGATCGCCACCCCATATATTTTGTGCGTATATGTCTTGTAAATAATTTGCAGCAAACAGAATTCTTCTATCTGATCTCTAACAAAAATGGATAGGTTTTTCGTAGACCTACCCTCATCTGCACAGTTTTTTGCGAGGTTCGAACATTCAACCTTCCTTTAGTAGCTCAAAAAGTTTTAGCCACTCATACCTGGAAACTATCATATTTTATTAGAGTATCAACAAGGAACACAATGCAACAAATCGCATTTGGATCAGACTTCAACTTTTTGAGTTATAAGTAGAAGAGTGTTTTTAAGCTAAGCGCCCCCTAGCGGCAAAATGAAAAACAAAATTGATTAAAATTTTACCATTAGGTACCTAGCAATGCAGCAAATAGTTCAATCAAGTACGCAAGTCGCACTAGTCGAACATTCTATTTCTTATATATCACAATTTGAAGCATAAAAACTGATTTACAATTATTCCAAAAAAGGATCAAACTTTGGACTGCCGTAAAATGACCAAATCAAGTCCGATCTTCAAAAACTAAACATCACTGGAAAGAGCTCTTGAATAACTAAAACTTTTGTTCATAAACTCTCAAAGAAATATTTTTAGTTTTGGAGCTATTTGGGGCCGAATAAAAACACAATAATCGTAATATGACCTTGACCTTTTCATTTATTTTTTAACTTTTTAATTGTGATCCCCTTTCAGATATAACAATACATAACTTGTGAAAATATCATGAAGAATTAACAAAAAATAAAGTCAGAAGCGATAAAAAACATGTTTTTGAACCTTTAACTTTTTCTAAAATTTAGTGAAGTTTGACCGTTTCCAGAGGACCTACCATACATTTCTTAAATTCACCACCCCATATATTTTGTGCGTATATGTCTTGCAAATCATTTGCAGCAAACAGAATTCATTTATCTGATCTCTAACAAAAATGGATAGGTTTTTCGTAGACCTACCCTCATTTGCACAGTTTTTTGCGAGGTTCGAACTTTCAACCTTCTGTAGCTCAAATACTTTCAGCGACACGTACCTCGAAACCTATCATATTTTATTTGGCTATCAACAAGGAACAGAATGCAAAAAACCGCATTTGAATCAGACCTCAAATAAGTGAGTTATTAGCCATTAATAAATTTCATGCAAAGCGCCCCCTGGCGGGAAAAGTAAGACATAAATGAAAATTTTCTCAACGTTAGGATCATTTTCAAATACGTGGTAATAACTGATTGAAATTTCATACATGTGACTTTTTTCTATCATGGTGATATGCCGTTCACAAAAAAAGGTTAGAAAAATAATAATAAAAAAAAAAATAAACAATAGGTTTTCGCACTGCGAGGTGCGAAAACCTAATAAAAATAAAACAGAAGAAGAACAATAGGTTTTCGCAAGCGATGCGAAAACCTAAATAAAACAGAAGAAGAACAATAGGTTTTCGCACTGCGAGGTGCGAAAACCTAACTAGAATCGCAATCGCGATATCATCGGTTTTCGCAAAAGCAATTCCATTAAGTTCACGAGTCGCATGATTCGAAAAATATTTCTTCGTTCAATGGCTTGTTTATAATGTTAACAGCGATCTTTCAAACACTTTTGTCACAATGTTTAAGAAGACTTTTTACCCAAAAGAAGATTTTTGAGTATTACCTATCAGTTATGTAGTTGCGATATCATCGGTTTTCATGAAAGCAATTCCATTCAGTTCACGAGTCGCATGATTCGAAAAACATTTCTTCGTTCAATTGCTTGTTGATACTGTTAACAGTGATCTTTGAAACGTTTCTGTCGCAATGTTTAAGCAGACTTTTTACCCAAGAGAGTATTGTTGAGTATTACCTGTCAGTTATGAAATCGCGATATCATCAGTTTTCATGAAAGCAATTGCATTCAGTTCATGAGTCGCATGATTCGAAAAACATATTTCTTCGTTCAATGGCTTGTTGAATACTGTTAACAGTGATCATTCAAACATTTTTGTCGCAATGTATAATCAGACTTTTTACCAAGAAGAATACTTTTGAGTATTACCTGTCTGTTATGTAGTCGTAAACTTGAAAACATTTTTTACGGACTTCGGGTACTGCAATGTTATATGTGTGTTTAGCTTTATGATGGAGACAAATGACAATTGTATTCGATAAACAACAATTGCAAACGACAAACAACAGTATAAAATGACACACGACAACGCAATATGCCAGTCAACACTATTACGAACAACTGTTGCATTGAATTACTATCATTTTTATGAAATATCGCATTATCTTTTTTGTGTCATTTCAAATTGATGTCACCGAAGAACAGAATGCAAAAAAAATCGCATAAAAATCAGACTTCATTTTTTTTTTTAATTATTAGTGATTTCAAGCTAATCGCCCCCAAGCGGCAAAATGAGAACCAAAACTGATTAAAATTTTACTATTAGGTACCTAGCAATGCCGCAAATGGTTCAATCAAGTATACAAGTCGCACTAGTCAAACATTCTATTCCTTATATATCACAATTTGAAGCATAAAAACTGATTTACAATTGTTCTAAAGAGGATCAAAACTTGGACTGCCGTAAAATGATCAAATGATGTCCGATCTTCAAACACTAAACACCAATAGAAAAATCTCTTCACAGACTAAAACTTTTGTTCATATACTTTCTATAAAATATTTTTAGATTTGGAGCTATTTTATGCCGATAAATATAATAATAATTGGTATATGACCTTGACCTTTGCATATGATGGGTGATTTTTTTTCTATGATTTTATTTGTTTTATGAAAATGCATTAACAGTAAAAAAATGATGAAGATTGAATAAAAAATAAAGCCAGGAGCTGCAAATAACCTTAAAAGTCATGCTTTTAAAATGTTGATTTTTCGAAAATATTGGTTATATTTGACCGCGTACTGTGGACAAACCATGCATTTCTTAAAATCGCCACACCATATATTTTGTGCGTATATGTCTTGCGAATCATATGCAACAAACAAAATTCTCCTATCTCATCTCTGAAAGAAATGGGACTTTTTTCGTAGACCTACCTTTATTTCATCGTTTTTTTCGAGATTCGAACATTCAACCTCCTGTAGCACGAAAGTTTTATATACGCAAATAATTGAGTCGTATCATATTTTATTAAGTTTCTGACAAGGAACACAATGCAAAAAACAACATTCGAATCGGACCTCAAATAACAGAGTTATTAGCCCTTAGTCATTTTTATAAAACGCCACCTAGCGGCAAAACTAAGACAAAAATGAAAAATTTCTCAACGTTAGGATCAAATTCAGATCTTAGGACAAAACTGGTAAAAAATCAGAAATGTGACTTTTTTCTATCATGGTGATATGCCGTTCACAAAAAAAGGTTAGAAAAATAATAATAAAAATAAAAAAAAAAAAAATAAAACAGAAGAAGAACAATAGGTTTTCGCACTGCGTGGTGCGAAAACCTAACTAGAACCGCAAAGCGGCATCTTGGTTTTCGCTTTTAATTTGACTAGTAAGAGTACTGGTTTCAACTGCAGACATAATTAATTGATATTAACTTTATTCGAATATTTTTGTAAATTGATCAAATGAAGTCAGATCTTTAAAAACTAAACATCATTAGAACGATCTCTTCACGAACTAAAATTTTTATTCATATACCTTCTTTAAAATATTTCTAGAAAAAAAGGTTCCTTCCTTTTTTTTTTTTTTATTATTTATTTGTATTATTTAAATGCATAAACAGTGAAAAAATGATGAAGATTGAACAAAAATAAAGTCAGGAGCTGCAAAAAAAGAAGCAACATATGGATTTAAATTTTTGATAAAAGGTAAACTTTGGACTGTGGTCATTTGATCAAATGAAGTCCGATCTTCAAAAACTAAACACCAATGGAAAGATCTCTTTACAGACTAAAGCTTTTGTTCATATATTTTCTATAAAATATTTTTAGATTTGGAGCTATTTTATGCCGATAAAAATAAAAATTATTGGTATATGACCTTGACCTTTGCATATTATGCTTGATTTTTTTCTATGAATTTATTTGTTTTATAAAAATGCATAAACAGTGAAAAAATGATGAAGATTGAACAAAAAATAAAGTCAGGAGCAGCAAAAAAGAGGAAACATATGGATATACAATTGTTTGATAAGAGGATCAAACTTTGGACTGTGGTCATTTGATCAAATGAAGTCCGATCTTCAACAACTAAACACCAATGGAAAGATCTCTTCACAAACTAAAACTTTTGTTCATATACTTTCTATAAAATATTTTTAGATTTGGAGCTATTTTATGCCGATAAAAATAATAATAATTGGTATATGACCTTGACCTTTGCATATTATGCTTGATTTTTTTTTCTATGATTTTATTTGTTTTATAAAAATACATAAACAGTGAAATAACGATGAAGATTGAACAAAAAATAAAGTCAGGAGCATCAAAAGAGAGGAAACATATGGATATACAATTGTTTGATAAGAGGATCAAACTTTGGACTGTGGTCATTTGATCAAATGAAGTCCGATCTTCAAAAACTAAACACCAATGGAAAGATCTCTTCACAGACTAAAACTTTTATTCATATACTTTCTATAAAATATTTTTAGATTTGGAGCTATTTTATGCCGATATAAATAATAATAATTGGTATATGACCTTGACCTTTGCATATTATGGTATGATTTTATTTTTTTATAAAAATGCATTAACAGTGAAAAAATGATGAAGATTAATAAAAAATAAAGGTTTCCTTAAAAGTCATGCTTTTAAAATGTTGAATTTTCGAAAATATTGGTTAAGTTTGACCGTGTACTGTGGACAAACCATGCATTTCTCAAAATCGCCACACCATATATTTTGTGCGTATATGTCTTGCAAATCATATGCAACAAACAAAATTCTCCTATCTCATCTCTGAATAAAATGGGTAGGTTTTTGGTAGACCTACCCTTATTTCACAGTTTTTTCGAGATTCGAACATTCAACCTCGTGTAGCACGAAAGTTTTATATACGCAAATAATTGAAACGTATCATATTTTATTAAGTTTCTAACAAGGAACACAATGCAAAAAATCGCGTTTGAATCGGACCTCAAATAACAGAGATATTAGCACTTAGTAACTTTTATAAAACGCCCCCTAGCGGCAAAACTAAGACAAAAATGAAAATTTTCTCAACGTTAGGATCAAACTCAGATCAAAGGACAAAACTGGTAAAAAAATCAGAAATGTGCCTTTTTGTATCATGGTGATATGCCGTTCACAAAAAATGGTTATAAAAAAAAAAAAAAAAAAAAATCGCTATCGCGATATCATCGGTTTTCGCAAAAGCAATTTACCTCAGTTAACGAGTCGCATGATTTGAAAAACATATTTCTTCCTTCAATGGCTTGTCGAATACTATTAACAGCGATCTTTCAAACATTTTTGTCGCAATGTTTAAGCAGACATTTTACGCAAAAGAATAATTTTGAGTATTACCTGTCAGTTATGTAGTCGCGATATCAATGGTTTTCACGAAAGCAATTCCATTCAGTTCAAGAGTTGCATGATTCGAAAAACATATTTCTTCGTTCAATGGCTTTTTGAATACTGTTGAATACAGTGATCTTTCAAACATTTTTGTCACAATGTTTAAGCATCAGGCTTTAACTTTTTGAGTTATAAGTAGAAGAGTGCTTTCAAGCTAAGCGCTCCCTAGCGGCAAAATGAGAAACAAAATTGATTAAAATTTTACCATTAGGTACCTAGCAATGCAGCAAATAGTTCAATCAGGTACGCAAGTCGCACTAGTCGAACATTCTATTTCTTATATATCACAACTTGAAGCATAAAAACTGATTTACAATTATTCCAAAAAAGGATCAAACTTTGGACTGCCGTAATATGACCAAATCAAGTCCGATCTTCAAAAACTAAACATCACTGGAAAGGACTCTTTAAGAACTAAAACTTTTGTTCATATACTCTGAATGAAATTTTTTATTTTGGAGCTATTTGTCGCCGAATAAAAACACAATAATCGTAATATGACCTTGACCTTTTCAATTCTTTTTTATTTTTTGAATTGTGAGGCCCTTAAAAACATAACAATACATATCGTGTGAAAATTTCATGAAGAATGAACAGAAAATAAAGTCAGGAGCGACAAAAAACATGTTTTTGAAATTTTAATTTTTCCTAAAATTTAGTGAAGTTTGACCGTTTCTAGAAGACAAACCATGCATTTTTCAAAATCGCCAACCTATATATTATGTGCGTATATGTCTTGCAAATCATATGCAACAAACAGAACTCTTCTATCTCATCTCTGAAAAAACTGGATAGGTTTTTCGTAGACCTACCCTCATTTTCACCATTTTTGTGAGGTTTGAACTTTCAACCTTCCGTAGCTCAAAAGTTTTATATACGCAAATTATTGAAATCTATCATATTTTATTAGGCTATCATCAAGGGACATAATGTAAAAAACCGCATTTGTATCGGACGTCAAATAACAGAGTTATTCCACTTTTATGATTTTTACAAAGCGCCCCCTAGCGGAAAAACAAAGACAAAAATGAAAATTTTCTCAACGTTAGGATTAAGTTCAAGTAATTAGGAAAGACTGGTAGAAATTTCATAATAGTGGCTTTTTCCTATCATGGTGATATGCCGTTCACAAAAACCGGCGGAAAAATAATAAAAAAAAAAAATAAAACAGAAGAAGAACAATAGGTTTTCGCCCAGCGATGCGAAAACCTAATCAGGAGCAACACAAATGTGTTCAAGAAATGTTAATTTGTCCCAAAATTTAGTAAAGTTTGACCGTTTCTAGAAGACAAACAATGCATTTTTCAAAATCGCCAACCCATATATTTTGTGCGTATATGTCTTGCAAATCATATGCAACAAAAAGAACTCTTCTATCTCATCTCTGAAAAAACTGGATAGGTTTTTCGTAGACCTACCCTCATTTTCACCATTTTTTGTAAGGTTTGAACTTTCAACCTTCCGTAGCTCAAAAGATTTATGTACGTCAATCATTGAAATCTATCATATTTTATTAGGCTATCATCAGTGAACATAATGCAAAAAACCGCATTTGAATCGGACCCCAAATTACAGAGTTACTCCTCTTTTTATAATTTTATACAAAGCGCCCCCTAGCGGAAAAACAAAGACAAAAATGAAAATTTTCTCAACGTAAGGATTAAGTTCATATAAGTAGAAAAAACTGGTAGAAATTTCATAATTGTGCCTTTTTTCTATCATGGCAATATGCCGTTCACAAAAACCGGCGGAAAAATAATAAAAAAAAAAAAAAAAAAAAAAAATAAAACAGAAGAAGAACAATAGGTTTTCGCCCAGCGATGCGAAAACCTAATAAAAATAAAACAGAAGAAGAACAATAGGTTTTCGCAAGCGATGCGAAAACCTAATAAAAAAAAAAAAAAAAAAATAAAACAGAAGAAGAAGAATAGGTTTTCGCAAGCGATGTGAAAACCTAAAAAAAAAACAAAACAGAAGAAGAACAATAGGTTTTCGCACTGCGAGGTGCGAAAGCCTAAAAAAAACATAATAAAAGTTTGGAGAAAGCCGTAATGACAAAGGCAATATGCTTATCGGTCCTGGTGTACACAATTGCATCCTAAAATGCACCTCATTCTCTCCAATACGCATCGCAATTCACCTTTCAACATGGGCACTGTTTCCTACGTAGGAACGTCCGGATAGAGGGTAACCAACCCAATAACCGCCTTCTTTTCTTACTTCAACTTGCTAGATTTTCGTGTACAAGCCCTTATCCGAAAAACATGAATATCTGCCATGTTTGTTGAAGGAATCATCTGAAATTTTCAGGACTTTTTGCACACCGTAGGCTACGGCATTCCTGCAAATTTCAACTTCATACATCAACTTGCCGATTTTATATGATTTTTTTAATAATTTCTTGCTTAAATATGCATGACGTCATAATCACGTGACCAAACAAATATTCCTTGCAGTATACATCACTTCACTTTTCAGTGTCTTAATCCTGAAGAAATCATAATTTTTGACTCAAAGTTCATGAAACTACAGCGTTTCAATTTCGTTAAAAGTACACTTTTCGCCTTTCTGCCATAACTCAACCAATTCAACCCCGATCTTCAAAAACTTAACATCACTGGAAAGACCGCTTCAAGAATTAAAACTTTTGTTCATATACTTTCAATGAAATATTTGTAGTTTTGGAGCTCTTTGGGGCCGAATAAAAACAATAATCGTCATATGACCTTGACCTTTTCATTAGCTCACCTGAGCATAGCTCAGGGTGAGCTTTTGGGATACTTGATTGTCCGTCGGCCGTCAACAATTTGATGTTTACACACTAGAGGCCACAATTTTGATCCAATCTTCCTCAAACTTGGTCAGAATGTTTGTCTTGATGATATCTTGAACCCTTTCGAAAATGGGTCAGGTTGGATCAAAAAGTAGGTCAGTAGGTCAAATCTTAGAAAAATCTTGTAGTCCGTCAACAATTTTGCTGTTTACACACTAGAGGCCACAATTTTGATCCAATCTTCCTCAAACTTGGTCAGAATGTTAGTCTTGATGATATCTTGAACCCTTTCGAAAATGGGTCAGGTTGGATCAAAAAGTAGGTCAGTAGGTCAAATCTTAGAAAAATCTTGTTTACATACTAGAGGCCACAATTTTGATCAAATATTCCTCAAACTTGGTCAGAATGTTTGTCTTGATGATATCTTGAACCCTTTTGAAAATGGGTCAGGTTGGATCAAAAAGTAGGTCAGTAGGTCAAATCTTAGAAAAATCTTGTTTACACACTAGAGGCCACAATTTTGATCCAATCTTCCTCAAACTTGGTCAGAATGTTTGTCTTGATGATATCTTGAACTCTTTCGAAAATGGGTCAGGTTGGATCAAAAAGTAGGTCAGTAGGTCAAATCTTAGAAAAATCTTGTTTACACACTAGAGGCTACAATTTTAATCCAATCTTCCTCAAACTTGGTCAGAATGTTTGTCTTGATGATATCTTGAACCTTTCGAAAATGGGTCAGGTTGGATCAAAAAGTAGGTCAGTAGGTCAAATCTTAGAAAAATCTTGTTTACACACAGTTACAATTTTATCAATCTTCCTCAAACTTGGTCAGATTGTTTGTCATGATGATATCTCGAACCAGTTTGAAAATGGGTGGGGCTGGATAGAAATGTAGGTCAGTAGGTCAAATCTTAGAAAAATCTTGTTTATACTCTGAGGGCAACATTTTTGGTCCAATCATCCTCAAACTTTGGCAGAATGTTTGTCATGATGATATCTTTTGTGGATGGGGTCAGAAAATTCCTGAACATTGTTTCACCTCATCATCTTAATTCTAAAGCAATCTGTTTTGTACAGGCAATGAATGATACTTTTCTCAGGTGAGCGATCTAGGGCCATCTTGGCCCTCTTGTTTATTTTTTAACTTTTTAATTGTGAGGCCCTTTCAAACCTAACAATACATAACTTGTGAAAATTTCATGACGAATGAACCAAAAATAAAATCAAATCAGGAGCGACAAAAAACATGTTTTTGAAAATTTAATTTTTCCTAAAATTTAGTGAAGTTTGACCATTTCTAGAGGACAGACCATGCATTTCTTAAATTTGCCACCCCATATAGTTTGTGCGTATATGTCTTTCAAATCATTTGCATTAAACAGAATTCTTCTATTTGATGTCTAACAAAAATGGATAGGTTTTTCGTAGACCTACCCTAATCTGCACAGTTCTTTTTTTTTTTTTTTTTTTTGCGAGGTTCGAACTTTCAACCTTCCGTTACTTGCTCAAAATTTTTCAACCACTCATACCTAGAAAGTATCATTTTTTTATTAGGCTATCAACAAGGAACACAATGCAACAAACCGCATTTGGATCAGACTTCAACTTTTTGAGTTATAGGTAGAAGAGTGCTTCCAAGCTAAGCGCCCCCTAGCGGCAAAATGAGAAAAAAAAAAAGATTACAATTTTTCCATTAGGTACCTAGCAATGCAGCAAATAGTTCACTCAAGTATACAAGTCGCACTAGCCGAACATTCTATTTCTTATATATCACAAATTGAAGCATAAAAACAGATTTACAACTATTCCAAAAAAGGATCAAAGTTTGGACTGCCGTAAAATGACCAAATCAAGTCCGATCTTCAAAAACTAAACATCAATGGCTCTTGAAGAACTAAAACTTTTGTTTATATACTCTCATTGAAATATTCTTTAGTTTTGGAGCTTTTTGGGGCCGAATATAAACACAATAATCTTAATATGACCATGACCTTTTCATTCATTTTTAAACTTTTTAATTGTGAGGCCCTTTCAAACATAACAATACATAAATTGTGAAAATATCATGAAGAATGAACTAAAAATTAAGTCAGGAGCGACAAAAAACATGTTTTTGAAAATTTAATTTTTCCTAAAATTAAGTGAAGTTTGACCGTTTCTAGAGGACAAACCATTCATTTCTTAAATTCGCCACCCCATATATTTTGTGCGTATATGTCTTGCAAATCATTTGCAGCAAACAGAACTCTTCAATCTGATCTCTAACAAAAATGGATAGGTTTTTCGTAGACTTACCCTCTTTTGCGGAGTTTTTTGCGAGGTTCGAACTTTCAACCTTCTAAAGCTCAAAAGCTTTCAGCGACACGTACCCTCAAAATCTATCATATTTTATGAGGCTATCAACAAGGAACAGAATGCAACAAACCGCATTTGAATCGGACCTCAAATAAATGAATTATTAGCGATTTATAAATTTCATACAAAACGCCCCCTAGCGGGAAAAGTAAGACAAAAATGAAAATTTTCTCAACGTTAGGATCATCTTCAAATACGTGGTAAAAACTGATTAAAATTTCATAAATGTGGCTTTTCTGATCACGGAGATTTGCCGTTAACAAAAAAGGGTTAGAAAAATAATAAAAAACTAGAACCGCAAGCGGTATCTCGGTTTTCGCTTTTAACCTAATCAACTTGAACACTTTATTTCGACTCAGCCAGAATTTCCAATAATGACTAAAACTTTTGTTCATATACTTTCTATAAAATATTTTTAGATTTGGAGCTATTTTATGCCGATATAAATAATAATAATTGGTATATGACCTTGACCTTTGTATATTATGCTTGATTTTTTTTCTATGATTTTATTTGTTTTATAAAACTGCATAAACAGTGAAATAATGATGAAGATTGAACAAAAAATAAAGTCAGGAGCAGCAAAAAAGAGGAAACATGTGGATATTCAATTGTTTTATAAGAGGATCAAACTTTGGACTGTGGTCATTTGATCAAATGAAGTCCGATCTTCAAAACCTAAACACCAATGGAAAGATCTCTTCACAGCCTAAAACTTTTGTTCATATACTTTCTATAAATTATTTTTAGATTTGGAGCTATTTTATGCCGATATAAATAATACTAATTGGTATATGACCTTGACCTTTGCATATTATGGGTAATTTTTTTTCTATGGTTTTATTTTTTTTATAAAACTGCATTAACAGTGAAAAAATGATGAAGATTGAATAAGAAATAAAGTCAGGAGCTGCAAATAACCTTAAAAGTCATGCTTTTAAAATGTTGATTTTTCGAAAATATTGGTTATGTTTGACCGCGTACTGTGGACAAACCATGCATTTCTCAAAATCGCCACACCATATATTTTGTGCGTATATGTCTTGCGAATCATATGCAACAAACAAAATTCTCCTATCTCATTCCTGAAAGACGTGGATAAATTTTTCGCAGACCTACCCTCATTTCACAGTTTTTTCGAGATTCGAACATTCAACCTCCTGTAGCACGAAAGTTATATATGAGTCAATATCAAATTTCGTCTAAATTGCTGTCTTTCTAGAATTTTGCAATGAAAACTGTACAAAAAGCTGCATTTTACGGTGCCAACAGACAAAGATTGTTAAGTTCTTTGTAAATCATGTATACATTTGCTTCATAATACATTTGGAGTTGTTTCCCACCCATTTTATTACCCCTCATTGACCATAATTGGACTGTCCCTCATCAGTGTCGCTCATATACTCTGATACATAATAGGTAGAAAATGCATTACAGCTACTAAAGTCTGCTGAGGTTTCATTGTATAGGGTCTTATTTACACAATAAAAGCGTAACTTTAATTTCTCTTGTAACATTTGCTACTGATTTCGTTCAAAATTTAACTGTCCCCTGGATAAGCGTCACTCCTGTAACAAAGATGTACAAATGCAAAATAATAACTGATCCCCCAAGTCTTTTGAAAGTGATCTCCCTTAAAACACTTTATCAACTTCCTGTTGTACAAGTGGAAAAGGCGGCATTTTGAAAAACTTTGAAAGAAGATGCATCTGATGCCAGAAAAGCAAGTACATACTATGCATAATTTTTGATTGGGTCACATCTGTTACACTTTTATCTTTTTTTTTCAACAGATATTGTATTAATATGTTTGTGCAATTGATTCAGAAAAGTTGTGTATTTTGTATAAAAAGTGTTTATCCCAACTAGTGAGACTTCATGTGGTTTGAAATAGGTTTTTATCACAAATATATCACTCCCGTAACAGTCACTCCCGTAACATGCTTTTTTGTAACAGGAGTGACTACAATTGTTACAGGTGTGACTTTTTCGTCATTTTAGCAGATATTTATATTGTATAATGACAAACTTGTTGATGTTTTGTGCAATTCTAGCTGTTGGGATATCATTTTTATATTAAGTGTATGTTATCCTCAGCTATATGTGCATGGGATCCAGAGAACCAATAAATTGATTAATTTCTGTTACAGGAATGACTGTTACTTGTTACAGTAGTGACATTTCTTTGTTTACAAAAACATACTTGAAATGTATGTTAGATTAGAAGATGAAATAAGACTCCTACTAATTCTCTATAACTTTAACCATTTCATACATATTTTGCATTTTATCTTAAGTCATGGAACCAACCTTTGGTGAAATTTGTTACAGGGCATTGTTACAGGCGTGACTTTCTATTCATTTTTCAGTTCATTTGCTTACCCTCATGTGGGGGTGTGTTTGCATATGGTTCAACTAAGAGAACAGCTGAATTAAGAGTCAGAATCATCATAGAGATGGTACTTCATGAAAAAATGTACCTAGACAATGATTTCCTGTCACAAGGACTTGATGAGAAAAGAAGGGGTAATTACCTCGCAAACAATATGCACAATACTCAGAATAACTTTGAATGATAACTTAATAAAAACAATTTATGAAATAGAAGTTATGAAAATAAGGGCAAATGGAAACTTCATGGGTATTTGGCAAATGCATTCATTAGCAAGTGTACTGAAATTGTTTTTTTTTCTTCAGTTTATCCAAAGCTTAAGGATGACCAACTGTCTAAAGAAATTTGAACAGGTTAATTCTTCCAAAACAGGTCAGGTGCAGCAATGCCCCAGTCTTAATAATGTGGACAAGTACCAGAGATTATGTGGTAGAAAGTAATTGGGTTCCATTTCACTTCATTGTACTTCTGCCTGTGTAAGTACATGTAGACGAAACTAACAATAAAGTAGGGTGACAGGAATGTAAAACTGATGTAAGGTTTGAGATTGAGCTGTGAGGAGCCTACAAGCATTGGGACAGAGGAGAGTAAGAGTGAGGGGGCTGAGCTTAGTAATGTAATAGGGATTGGAGGAAAGTAAGAGGGGGGGGGGGGGGGGGGGGGGGCAAGGAGAAAAAGAGATAAGTAATATCGGGGAGTAAGGAATAATGGGGGAGAGGAGAAAAAGAGTGAGAGTGTGTGTGTGGGGGGGGGGGGGTAGAGTAAAAGGGCAACAGGACAGAAACATCAAAGGGGCAGAGGAAATAAAGAAACAGGGGGACAAGGAGATTAAGAATGAGGTGGCAGAGGAATTAAAGTCAGGCGA
Source organism: Solen grandis (assembly GCA_021229015.1). NCBI lineage: Eukaryota > Metazoa > Mollusca > Bivalvia > Adapedonta > Solenidae > Solen > Solen grandis. Next base: position 48,285,338 of record CM037777.1, read on the forward strand.
CCAAAGAGTTTGAAAAGAAAAGAGTCAGGGAACGAAGGTGAATAATAGTGAGTGGGTAAAGAAGAGGAAGTGTCAGGGGGCCGAGGTCAGTAAGAGTCATGAGGTCAAGGAGAGTTAGAGTCAGGGGTCTGATATCAGTAAGAGTCAGGGGGCCGAGGTCAATAAGAGTCATGGGGCCGAGGTCAGTAAGGGTCATGAGGCCGATGTCAGTAAGACTCAGGGGACCGAGGAGAAAAAGAGTCAAGGGGCCAAGATCAGTAAGAGTCATGGGGCTGAGGTAAGAGTCATGGGACTGAGGAGAATAAGAGTCAGGGGGTCAAGGAGGCTAAGAGTCAGGGGATGGAAGTCAGTAAGAGTCATGTAAGAGTCATGGGGCTGAGGTAAGAGTCAGGGTTGAGGTCAGTAAGAGTCAGGGGTCCAGGAGACTAATATGAACATACCAGAACCAGCACTCTGTGTTGGTAAGTATGTAGTTAAAAGATACAAGAATAGACTTTATCCAGGACTAGTGTTTGACTCTGGTGTTGATGATCTATTTGTACAGTGCATGTATGAGGTTGGTAGAAAGAATACCAGCTGCTTTTTTTGGCCCCCAAAAATTGCACGACAGGTGCTGGTATGACTACAGTAACATATCCTTGATACTAGAGCAAGTTAAGATTCAGTCATCATCTTCTCATTACACAGTGAATGAAAGCCTCTGGCGATCCTTGTCTGAATTTCAGACTTCATAATTCCTGATGACAGTTTCCATTTTATTTGATACTTGAACCCATTCTCTTTTGTAGTGGTCTAGTAAATACTTTGTGACTACATATACAGTAAACCCTCATCTAACCTGCATTGATTAAACCTGCTGCCTCGTTATACCCGTGAAAATATATAAAGCTCTGAAATGACTTTTAAATAAGTATCTGAAACAGATACTTAAGACAGGTGAGCGCTTAAAACAGAAACATAGAAATGATATAAGAATGCAGAAAACTCACAAGGAGCTGCCTGCACCTCTTGTTTCCTGCATTAAGTCTAATGTAAATGCTTTTTCAAAATTAGCCATATGAATCCTTTCATATTTGAACTCATTATAAACATATGTTCATAACAAACACTGTCGGTGTAACAAGGGTTCACTGTTTATGTATACATAAGAACTCCGGACGCTGGCATGTGGATTCTAACATAGGTTTGTTAAAACACTTGGATGTTAAGAATATTAAGATGTTTGTCTTTCTGCTATTTAATTTACCTATTTGAACACAAAGGTGCAGATGTAAACCAATTTTATGCCGATTACCGATATAGCAGTTCTTTTTTAAAATTGCAAACAGTTTCTCACATATGTAAGACCTGATATTGGTTCCAGCCAATTTGTCTTTTTTGAAAAATATTGCCAAATTTTTTTCATAATTATAGATGCAAAGTTTTCAAGGCAGCTGTTTTGTATCCCAGCATACAATGTGTTGAACTATTTTAATGCTATATGAAAAATGAAGCCAGAGCCAGATTACAAAGGGAAAATGTTGCACAATGTTTAACATTGGTACCCTAGCTGTTCCCCAGCAACTGCATATCCAGGACCCGACTGCCAAAGTTAAACTTTGAAAAACATTTTCTCTTGTGCAAGCAGGTTCAAGAGCTTGGATCATCTTGTTGATTAACTCATTGTAAGCGCTGGTTTAAATCATTAAATGATGTCATTTGTACAATTTTCATCATTTAAAGTTCTGCTAAGAGTAATGAGATATTGCAATAACTGTTAAACTTTGAAGGTGACGGTGCTCATGGTTTAATATGTCACTTCTATAACATTTGGTCTTTCCTGTAACGAAATTGTGAGATACTGAAGTGTTTAAGAACCTTTCATTATATGAAACAACATTTTCTTATTCAGATGTAATCTTTAAATGCAATTGTTGACTTTACAACACCAAATGAACACCAAAAGATAACTTTCCTGATCAATTTGTCCTTTCTGTAACATTTTATGTCACTCATGTAACGAGTGAGTCCTACCTGTAACAACCACTATATTACAGAATAAAATTACAGAGTAATCACCATCTTAAACAAAAAATGTGGAAGTTTGACACATTGCCATTGTCCTAGGCACCACATAACATGAGAATGATGTATTTGCTGGTAAATATGTAATAGCTGAATATTTTACCTGCCAAAAAGCATCAAAAATTCATTTGCAGTTGTAGAAATACATATAATTTACATTTTATGACTTTTTTTTTATTTCTTGCATAATATCAGCAAATAATCATTACTTTAATATGCCAACAAAGTATTAATAAGATTTCTTAAATAGTAAGAGAATTAAGCTGGATATAAAAATTGTTACAGGAAGGACTCAACCACCGACACACTGCATTTCAAGCTAGTTTTTGTTTAAACTGTTGCTTCTTTAGGTGGCATATTCAAGTTCCACACTCTGTTTGGTTCCTAAAGTTCATATAGTTAATGAAAGTTTGAATTGATAGCAGTCAGATTTTTACTTTTACTCAAATCAGATTTAGACGAAAATTGATAATGACTCATATACGCAACTTTTTGAAAACTATCATATTTTATTAAGTAACTGACAAGGAACGCAATGCAAAAAACCGCATTTCAATCGGACTTCAAATAACAGAGTTATTAGCCCTTAGTCACTTTTACAAAACGCCCCCTAGCGGCAAAATTAAGACAAAAATGAAAATTTTCTCGACGTTAGGATCAAATTCAGATCCTAGGACAAAACTGGTAAAAAAATCAGAACTGTGACTGTTTCCTATCTTGTTGATATGCCGTTCACAAAAAAGAGACGGAAAAATAATAATAATAAAAAAAAAAAAAAAAAAAAAATAAAAGAAAAAAAAAGTTTTAAGGATAAAAAAAAAAATAAAACAGAAGAAGAACAATAGGTTTTCGCAAGCGATGCGAAAACCTAAAAAAATAAAACAGAAGAAGAACAATAGGTTTTCGCACTGCGAGGTGCGAAAACCTAAAAAAAAAAAAAAACAGAAGAAGAACAATAGGTTTTCGCAAGCGATGCGAAAACCTAATAAAACAAGAAGAACAATAGGTTTTCGCACTGCGAGGTGCGAAAACCTAAAAAAAAAAAACAGAAGAAGAACAATAGGTTTTCGCACTGCGAGGTGCGAAAACCTAATAATAAAAGTTTGGAGAAAGCCGTAATGACAAAGGCAATATGCTTATCGGTCCTGGTGTACACAATTGCATCCTAAAATGCACCTCATTCTCTCAAATACGCATCGCAATTCACCTTTCAACAAGGGCAGTATTTCCTGCGTAGGAACGTCCGGATAGAGGGTAACCAACCCAATAACCGCCTTCTTTTCTTACTTCAACTTGCTAGATTTTCGTGTACAAGCCCTTATCCGAAAAACATGAATATCTGCCATGTTTGTTGACGGAATCAACTGAAATTATCAGGACTTTTTGCACACCGTAGGCTACGGCATTTCTGCAAATTTCAACTTCATACGTCAACTTGCCGATTTTATATGATTTTTTTAAGAATTCTTGCTTAAATATGCATGACGTCACAATCACGTGACCAAACAAATATTCCTTGCAGTATACATCACTTCACTTTTCAGTGTCTTAATCCTGAAGAAATCATAATTTTTGACTCAAAGTTCATGAAACTACAGCGTTTCAATTTCGTTAAAAGTACACTTTTCGCCTTTCTGCCATAACTCAACCAATTCAACCCCGATCTTCAAAAACTTAACATCACTGGAAAGAGCTCTTGAAGAACTAAAACTTTTGTACATATGCTTTCAATGAAATATTTGTAGTTTTGGAGCTCTTTGGGGCCGAATAAAAACACAATAATCGTAATATGAACTTGACCTTTTCATTTATTTTTTAACTTTTTAATTGTGAGGCCCTTTCAAACATAACAATACATAAATTGTGAAAATATCATGAAGAATGAACTAAAAATTAAGTCAGGAGCGACAAAAAACATGTTTTTGAAAATTTAATTTTTGCTAAAATTTAGTGAAGTTTGACCGTTGCTAGAGGACAAACCATTCATTTCTTAAATTCGCCACCCCATATATTTTGTGCGTATATGTCTTGCAAATCATTTGCAGCAAACAGAACTCTTCTATCTGATCTCTAACAAAAATGGATAGGTTTTTCGTAGACCTACCCTCATTTGCGCAGTTTTTTGCGAGGTTCGAACATTCAACCTTCTAAAGCTCAAAAACTTTCAGCGACACGTACCTCAAAATCTATCATATTTTATGAGGCTATCAACAAGGAACAGAATGCAACAAACCGCATTTGAATCGGACCTCAAATAACTGAGTTATTAGCCATTTATAAATTTCATACAAAACGCCCCCTAGCGGAAAAAGTAAGACATAAATGAAAATTTTCTCAACGTTAGGATCATCTTCAAATACGTGGTAAAAACTGATTAAAATTCCATAAATGTGGCTTTTCTGATCACGGAGATTTGCCGTTAACAAAAAAGGGTTAGAAAAATAATAAAAAAAAAAAAAAAAAATAAAACAGAAGAAGAACAATAGGTTTTCGCACTGCGAGGTGCGAAAACCTAAAAAAATAAAACAGAAGAAGAACAATAGGTTTTCGCACTGCGAGGTGCGAAAACCTAAAAAAAAAATAAAACAGAAGAACAACAATAGGTTTTCGCACTGCGAGGTGCGAAAACCTAAAAAAACATAATAAAAGTTTGGAGAAAGCCGTAATGACAAAGGCAATATGCTTATCGGTCCTGGTGTACACAATTGCATCCTAAAATGCACCTCATTCTCTCCAATACGCATCGCAATTCACCTTTCAACACGGGCACTGTTTCCTACGTAGGAACGTCCGGATAGAGGGTAACCAACCCAATAACCGCCTTCTTTTCTTACTTCAAATTGCTAGATTTTCGTGTACAAGCCCTTATCCGAAAAACATGAATATCTGCCATGTTTGTTGAAGGAATCATCTGAAATTTTCAGGACTTTTTGCACACCGTAGGCTACGGCATTCCTGCAAATTTTTTTTTCATATACTCTCATTGAAATATTTTTAGTTTTGGAGCTATTTGGGGCCGAATATAAACACAATAATCGTAATATGACCTTGACCTTTTCATTCATTTTAAACTTTTTAATTGTGAGGCCCTTTCAAACATAACAATACATAACTTGTGAAAATTTCATGAAGAATGAACTAAAAATAAAGTCAGGAGCGACAAAAAACATGTTTTTGAAATTTTAATTTTTCCTAAAATTTAGTGAAGTTTGACTGTTTCGTTCGCCACCCCATATATTTTGTGCGTATATGTCTTGCAAATCATTTGCAGCAAACAGAACTCTTCTATCTGATCTCTAACAAAAATGGATAGGTTTTTCGTAGACCTACCCTCAATTGCGCAGTTTTTTGCGAGGTTTTTTGCGAGGTTCGAACTTTCAACCTTCTAAAGCTCAAAAACTGAAATTGAAAAGACACATGTTTTGTCCAAATTTTAAGTTTCTAGCTTATCTGAAAGCTTTGTAATACTTAAATACATTTTCAGGTCCAAAGTTCGAAACTTGGTTCAGCCATAGATCATTGGTCTTTTTGAATGTTTCAAAATGTATATAATCCTGCACAACTAAGTCGCAATCCATACATTCTGTGAAAAAATCAAGTCAATTGGTCAATAAATGACAAATGTAGAGCGCGTACAAGCTTTGGTAGCTTTTTTCAACCCCGACGTCACGTGACAAAATTTTCTGTAATTAAAAGCGCCAAAGTCACTGTGCATACTGTTAAAATTTCATGCAGCTGCCTTGTCGGTAACCTGTTTTAGTTTGAACCTCAAAAGGAAGAAAAAAGTAGAATAATAATAATAAATAACATAACAAACCCAATAGGTCTTTCTACTTGAGGCAGAAAGCCCTAATAAAAGTTTGAAACTTTGGACTGCCGTATAATGACCAAATCAAGTCCGATCTTCAAAAACTAAACATCACTGGAAAGAGGTCTTTAAGAATTAAAACATTTGTTCATATACTCTCAATGAAATATTTTTAGGTTTGGAGCTATTTGTGGCCGAATAAAAACACAAAAATCCTAATATGACCTTGACCTTTTCATTTTTTTTTTTAAAAACTTTTTTTAATTGTGAGGCCCTTTCAAACATAACAATACATAACGTGTGAAAATTTGATGAAGAATGAGCAGAAAATAAAGTCAGGAGCGACAAAAACATGTTTTTGAAATTTTAATTTTTCCTAAAATTTAGTGAAGTTTGACCGTTTCTAGGGGACAAACCACGCATTTCCTAAATTCGCCACCCCATATATTTCGTGCGTATATGTCTTGCAAATCGTATGCAGCAAACAGAATTCTTCTTTCTGATCTCTAACAATAGTGGGTAGGTTTTTCGTAGACCTACCCTCATTTGTCCACTTTTTTACAAAGTTAAAACATTCAACCTCTCCTAGAACAATTTTTTTCCATTACTCGATGATAAGATATCCATCATATTTGATTGGGCTGTCAACAAGAAACATTATGTAAAAAACCGCATCTAAATTAGGTTTTAAATATTTGAGTTATTAGCAAAAAAGTGATTACATGCATTGCGCCCCCTAGTGGCTAAATCACAAAAGTGAAAAGTTTGACCATTTAGGCACAAGTTCAGATATATATGACTCCATGCCCAAAATTTCATAGCTGTAGCTTTTCTCATCTGGCCGCTAGGCTGGCTACAAAAATGGGTGGAATTGGAAAAATAATAAAAATAAAAAAACAAAACAAAATAAACAAATCAACAGAAGTAGAACAACAGGTTTTTCGCCCTGCAGAGTCGAAAACCTAATAATAATAAGAAAAAACATAACAAACCCAATAGGTCTTTCTGCTTGAGGCAGAAAGCCCTAAAAACATAACAAACCCAATAGGTCTTTCTGCTTGAGGCAGAAAGCCCTAATAGGAAAAAACATAACAAACCCTATAGGACTTTCTGCTTGTGGCAGAAAGCCCTATGTATTAAAGCACCATGTTAAGTGATATTCTAAGCAGAATCATGTGTTAAATCAGTTAAGTCAGAAACATGCAATTGAAAAATAGTGTTGCAATCTAACCAATAGCGTTGATGTCATGGCACCTTCCACAAGGTAGGTTTTTTTTTAACAGATTTCACAAGAAAGTGAGATATTATTTTTGTTAATCATATATCTTAAAACGAAGCACATTTATAATGTTCAAATGCAAAAGCAAAGCTTAACAACAACATTTGAATCAGACAAACACCTGAAAATGGACTGGGTCTAGTATAATCAGATGATTTTTACCAACTTTGAAGAACGCGTTTTAAGTTTGTGAACAAAATGACGCTGCCCATACGAGAAAAGGCTGTGACGAGAAAAATAAAATCCATAGTGCTCTGAAATGTTGATCCGAATAGAAGTCTACGCGATACTGTAGGGCGAGCTGTGCTGCTTGCCGGTGAGCAATAATATATTTCCTTCAAATGTAATAAATTGTCAGGTGTAATTGTGAGCAAATTTAAAAAAAATAATTGTCAAAATCCAACAACAGTCAAAACTTATTACCAAAATGGTGTTTTGAGTTCTTGACAGAGAACTAAAAATGAGTGTCATGAGTATGGTGCACATAAAGACAAAATCTATAAACAACAGCTGCAACGAAATTCTACGTTCTTCCTAACAGCACAGACTGGTGTGCACATTTTAGATGATCTAAAAGAGAACAAGAAACACTATCATACTTACAATGTCATTTTTATTAGCTCGTCTGTTTTTCAAAGAAAAAAATACGAGCTATTGTAACTCCAGCGTCCACGTTGTTGTCGTCGTAAGGCGTCTTCCGGAATATTAACGTTGGCCATAACTTCTCTTCTATTCAGAACTGCTACCAACAGGGCACAGATATTTCACATGTGAATTCCTTGTGGCAAAACCTTTCCATTAATGTTAAACTTTTGGGCTTTTGACCTTTGCCTTTGATCTTTCCTATTTTTGAAATATTTAACAAAAAACTTAAACGTTGGCCATAATTTTTTACTATTTGACATACAACTTTTATTTTTGTTATAAGGGTTCCTTTGACCTATTTTTTAAAACTTAAAAATGCCTGTCATTTCAGAACTGTTACCAGCAGGGCACTGATATTTCACATGTGAATTCCTTGTGGCAAGACCTTTCCATCAATGTTACACTTTTGGTCTTTGACCTTGACCTTTGAACTTTGACTTAAATTTGAAATGTTTAACAAAATTTTTTAATGTTGGCCATAACTTTTTATTATTTGACATACATCTTTTATATTTGGTATGCATATTCATCAATGACAATGGTTTTTCAGATATACCTAATATTTTACTATTAACCATGACCTTTGACCTTATTTTTCCATAACTTTGGACAAGTTTTATAATAGATATTTCTTTGTCATTTTTCAACATTTTTTTTTTTAAAACTTTTTATACTGGTTTGTCATCATATGAACCTGTGCAGGTGTGCTTTTGGTCATGATCTTTAGGCAGATAAAAAAGAACAATTTTTTTTTAAATGTCTTCAAATTTTACAGTTTTGTGTTGATTATCAAAAACTCAATGGATTAGCAATTGTGATATTTTGTTTACATATTTCACATCTTTGTGTTGTATACATTCTATTCCATGCATAGGTCAAGGTCATCCTTCAAGGTCAAAGGTCGAATTTAAAGGGTATTGTACTTCAACTTTGCATTTAAAGGCTTACAGTTTTAGTTGTGATTTTCAAGGTCAACTTTTTAAATGTTTAACAAAAATGTGTTAAAGTTTGCAAAAACAGATGAGCATTGGCACCCACATGCGGTGCTCTTGTTATAGGTTGCAATCTGAGTTTTGTAACCGGGGGGGGGGTGCAATTCCTATTTTTTCCTTAACTTTGTATCCTTTTTATATAGAGAGTCCCTACAATTTTTGGGGTATATAGCTAATTTTGGGTATTAAAAACCCTCTACAGGGGTATATCTTCATGCTGTATTACTACGACTTTGACTTTTCCAATAATTTTACATCAATAAAACTGCGGTCGCTTTCCCTATTACTGTAGAAAACAAAAGGCTTTGTGTCTGTCAATCAGAACGTAGCTCCGCCCCTTGGCATCACCTGGTTATTGTTTTTTGCTCAGTTTTCATTAACTTTCGCGATGGAAGTGTCGGCCGAAACGGACTTTACAAAATCAAGGGTGTCAGTGGTGCATTTTAGAAAGGTTTTGAAATGACAGTCGAGGATTTTATATAATTCCTACATGAAGAAGTACCTCAATTAAAAGGCTAGATGTTGTTAAAAGCCACATGTTCGTAGACCAAGATGACAAGAACAAATATCACACTCCGTTTGACAGAAACTTTGCCACACTGCTTTTGCTGTGTTTTATTAATTCAAGACACAAAATCACTCTTGCTAAAACTCCCTGAGTTAAGTGCCACCTATTTCGTTTGAAACTACATAGTTGTTTATTTAAACTCATTCATTATTTCCTAGCAAAACGTGATGAAACAGATTACACAACGTGACATGTACCTGCAGTCAATTCACAGTAAAGCTGCACACTTTATTCCTCTTGCTAAGGAGGCATGGTTGATATTCATCAACTGAAGCGACATTCTTTTTGACAGGCGATAAGGTTGAATGGAATATCAGTTTTTTAGGTTTAAAATTTAATGGTTTCTGTGTATAGGATTGATAAGAAGTGTATTCATAACCAAACACACTATTTTAAGAACAGATGTTGGTTTGCATAAATCAGTCTCTGTTTGCGTGCTGAGTGTTATGTTTAGATTTAACAGGTTGTTTAAAAAATGATAAAAAGAAGCATTAGAGAGAATGGTATAAAATCTGTACTTCTTTGCTAAATGAATGTTTTTATCCGTTTCTCAAACATTTTAAATAAAAAACAGTTTAAAAACCAGGGTTATTCAATTTTGTCAATTGATGATGGTTTCCCTGTAAAATTACATCACACTCGAGGTGAAATATCGCATAAGTGTACATAGCTCGAGAACACCAGTATGGCAAGAACTCCATATATATATATATATAGATCTAACAGTGATAAAAAAACAATATTTAAAATATTTCTTCATTTTTTTCTAGAGTTTAATAAAAATAAGATTTTTTTTTTTTAAAAAAGAAAAAAGTATGGAAAAAGTCTTGTTTGAAATTTATGTTGTTTTTATAATTCTAAATTGTAGGGCATTATTATTATTATTATTATTACTATTATTGGTTGTATTTGAGACAATTGAAATAAATAACAGTAAATAAATTAGATTCATTTATTTAATGACGGTACTGATGAAAATTGAAATTAAAACATTTATATACCCCCATTTGGGTATGAATATAATGCAACCAAAGTGCCTTTTTGAGTAAAAATTTACAGTGCCCCAACCAGATCCTAGGGGAAATACTAGGACAAAACACTGTCACTAAAGAAGTACAGGTTGCTAGCTTGAAGGTCAAGGTCACATCACTTGGTTGAGTTGTTGGTCACAGTGCTCATTTGATCTGAATTTTTTTTGTATTTCCAGTTATTCATATTCACTGACAAAAATATCATCTAATAAACATAATGGCGGGGGAATCGGTGTCCTATGGACATATTTCTAGTCTAAATTTTGTCCCAAAATATCTGAGAGCAACTCCTTCATTTCTGATTGGATTTTGACCAAACTTTCACAGGATTATTGTCATCAACTGCTTCAGTGTATATTGTTGGGCATCTGTGGTTTGATCAATTTTATGCCCCCACCATAAAGGGGGGGGGGGGGATATAGATTTGCCTTTGACTGTCCGCCTGTCCTTCCAGAAACTTTATGACACGCATAACTCTGAAAGTATTTGTACTGCAGACTTGAAACTTCATAGATGTATTATTCAGGACATGAACTTGCGCACCTGGGTATTTTCATTGAACAACCATTGAAATTGACAGAGTTATGGGCCTTTGTTTTTGAAAAATTTGGATTTTTATGTTTGTGATGCACGTAACTCTGAAAGTATTTGTACTACAGACTTGAAACTTCATGGATATATTAATCAAGAAATGGATTTGTGCACCTGGGTATTTTATGCCTCCTACCAAAAAGGGAGGCATATCGATTTGCCTTTGTCTGTCCGTCCATCCCAAAACTGTGACACAGGTAACTCTGAAGGTATTTATGCTACAGACTTTAAACTTCATGGATATATTACTCAGGACATGATTTGCACTCTTGGGTGTTGACCTTTGTTTTGGAAAATGCAACGGGTGGGGGCATCTGTGTCCTCTGGACACATTTCTAGTTGACAAGCTATGCCCCTACTATAGTCTTGTTAGGATGTTATGGTTGATAGTCTTTTAATAATCTAATACAGATGCAAAAGAAGAAACAACTATAGTCAGTGAAGACCATATTTAATGCAAAGAATGGTAAAAAGATCCAAAGTGGGCCATATGACTTTGCTTACATTGTTTTATTAAGCTGATGGTCCTCTTGTGAGCATTTTAGGGTCATGATGGCCCTCTTGTTTCTGTCCTTATTCTTAAAGAATGATTATTGTAATTACAATATATGTTGCTTGACAGGTGGTGAAGGAGTTGAGAATGTTCTCGATGATATTCTTGATGGTAACCCTGGTGACGATGACTTGAATACAGAAGAAGGAGTTGAAGATGCCCCGTCAAAAACCCAAACAAGTACCGTATATAAATTTTGTTTATCGTAAGAAGAATCACCCTCTGTTTGTTGTCTGTCATCAGCATTTTTCTTGAAAGACTTCTCCTGATCTTGTCTTCTTGTCCCAGCTGTAACTTTTTTTTTTTTTTTTTTTTTTTTTTTTTCTTAACATTTTATTGTCCCCGTACATAGGTAGCAGTGGGTCGGGGGACCATCCCACTGACCACCTTACAATAACGATAGACATACATTCATATTTATGAATAAGACAATAAAATGAAATTTACAATGAAACATAGAGAAAGAAAAACAAAAATATACATGCATACACAGCTAGTCTCAAAACATTTTTCTATTTTTTAGATATGTGGATAATGTTATAAGTACTTTACCACTGCCCAATTTTTATTTCTGAAACCATTTTTCTATTATTTAGATATGTGGATTGTCTATAAGTACCTTTACAACTGCCCAATTTTCTATTTCTGAAGCTTTGATATTGGTGCTTTTGTAAATTTGCCTTTAAACCAAAAATTTGGTGTTATTTTTTTCCTTTGGCATATAAAAATGTATCTTTTAATATGTAAAAACAAAACATAAAATTTATCAAACTCCTTTTTGCTTTTTCCTATAAGAAATTCTTCACATGATATATGAATGTTTACTTCCTTATATTCTAAAAATATTTTTACTTCTTGTATCAACTTTTGAGTAAACCTACACTCCCAGAACAAATGTAAAATCGTCTCTTCCTCGTCTGTACAAAAGGTACACATGTTATCATTTACAATATTCATATGACATAATAAAGATTTTGTACCAATAATTCTATGAAGAATTCGTAACTGTAGCCACTGTAGATAGGAATCTCTTGTTAGTAAAAAAACTGCTTTATAAGCATATTTCCAGTTAATATCATTGAAATGATCGTTCCATTTTTCCTGGCTTGTTGGTGTATCCCCATTTGCAATAAGTACATTATATACATGCTTACTGTCTTTATTAGAGTATGCAACTTTTGAAAAATAACATGACATAATAGGTCCACAGTAGCTACAGTTACCAATTATTTTAATGTTATTTATTCTTATATAAGATTTTATTGAACTTTTAAGACCTTCATAAAAAAGAAAATTAATCTTTTTACCAATATAATTTTCTATGTATGAAATATCAACAAAATCACCTGTAACTGTCAATATATCACTTACATATCTTATTCCTCTATCATACATACATTTATCAAATACTCCCTTGTTACCAACTTTAAATGAGCTGTTAAAAAATAATGGCAACATCAGGAAATCTTCTACTGATTCCATAGACAGCTTATCCATATAACCAATAAAGCTTTTTAGAACATCATACCAGAAATTATTTTTTACCTCTTTCATCAACCTTTCACAATAGACTTTCCCAAAATTAACCATTTTATGAATGTCTATTACAGAATTTATCAACAGATAACACTTTCCTTTACATCTTAAAAATCTTCTAATCCGAAATTTTCATACTTTTATTAAATTGTGTTATATCTATCATTTTTAATCCTCCTTCCTCATAGTCTTTTACTGCAACAGAGCATTTAATCTTATTTGGGCCATTCCATATAAACTGGTATAGCAATTTATTTATTTCTTCCATTAATATAATAGGCGGTGAAGGTAACATTGTAAACAAATGTGTAAAAAGAGGCACTATTAATGTTTTCACAACAGTTATTTTACCAATAGGAGTAAGAATTCTTCTGTTCCAGAAGGATATAATTTTTTTAACCTTTTCTAACTTGCCATTAAAATTAAGTTTTATCATATTTTCTAAATCTACATCAAAAATGACACCAAGTACTTTAAAAGTTGTGGTGTTCCAATTAAGTTTGTATTTTGTTTTTATTGACCGAGTGCTGTATTTCATTGCACCAATCCATATAACATTTGTCTTTTCAAAGTTAACTTTTAACCCTGAGTAAAAAGAAAATTCATGTAATAAATCTAATGTAGCATTTAGGGATTCTTCTGAACCATCTAAAAACAAAGAAGTATCATCAGCAAACTGAGAAATTTTATATTCAAATCCATCAATAATTATACCTTTAATTTTATCACAAGATCTTATTTTAATAGCAATAATTTCAGCACATAATATAAAAATATACGGACTGATAGGATCACCTTGACGACAGCCTCGTTCTACTTTGAAAAAATCTGAGAGGAATCCATTAATTTGTATTTTTGTCATGGTATTATATAAAAACAATCTGATCCACTTCCTAAATGTGCTTCCAAAATTGAAATATTTTAGTGTTTCCTCAATGAAGTTAAAAGATAGTGTGTCAAAGGCTTTTTCATAATCAATTGTGATTAGTAACCCAGGAATTTTCTTTTCTTCTGTTATTTTTAATAAATCATACAATAACCTAGTATTTTCTCCGATATATCTACCCTTTATAAAGCCAGTTTGGTCACAACTTATTAAATTTGGAAGTACCTTCTTTAATCTATTTGCAATTGACCCTGAAGCTAACTTGTAAATAACATTCAACAATGTAAGAGGTCTTAAATTTTTTAAAAATTTTCTAGGCTTGTTCTCTTTTGGAATACATGTAATGATTCCTTGTTTTTGCGAAATTTTATCACCTGAAGTACATGGTTTCATCAATAAACTAAATACCTAAGATCTAAACGACATAGTTTCAAAAAAGAAGAATGTGAATGTTTATCAAATATTATTCTTCCAGTCTTCTAGAACATTCCGAGGAAAAGCGCGTGAAAGACCGATGCACAACAAATTTAGTACGCTCTAGAAATAGTTCAGTATTTTTTCTATGAAATATACTTATTTATAGACGGTAATACAAAAAATTATATCTGTAAATAGGCTTGTTTGATATTTGTTCATATCATTATTGCATATGACAATTATGATATAAAAGCGTTATTTGTTGTTTTGGTTTTGGCGAATTAATTTTCAATGAGAGCATCTCGGCAGGCTGGAAGAATTCAATATACATAGTAATTAAGGGGTTTCATGTCATAACACGGTGGATTCTTTTTTGTTGTTTTAAATCATTTTCACAAAGTAGCATTCCTCAATTGATGGAAAAGGATTGTATTTAATTTACTGAAATCACTTTCATGTTTACATCAAAAAGAAAAGTAATAACACCAAGCTGAATGATATATACAAGCTGCACCCCTTATTTACAGTAATTTTATAGTCCATAACGATGCGTTAACCAATAACAGGAGTCCTTTTATTCAGCTTAGAATTATTTACCGCTGTTAGCGTACATTTGATTGGTTTAAGATGCGAGTTGAAATCGAAATTATACAGCTACGCCGAAAAATTCACAAGGTAATGATAGAGGTAATACACACAGATAGTTTAAAATCAAAGTTTTAGTCATGACTACCTGTGAATATGCTGCTTTAAATTCTTTTGTTTACAAATGATAGCCTTTAGCCCTCTACCATAATTATTTACAAAATAAAATTCTAAAAATAGGAAATTTATGCAATAAGATGTCCTTTCCATATGGTCAAGTTAAAAATTGCTCAATATACAAAATCATATTAAAGTTATCTCTCTTGCCTTTTAAATTTCTTTGGTGTGGGAATCTAAATGTCTCCCATGTTGAATTATAAATATGTAGTCTGAAATGTCTAAGGAAGAAAATAATGCATAGATCATTGGAAATTGTTGCTGATTTCTTAGATTGAAATTTAATTATGCCCCCCTTTAAAGAGGAGTGGGCATCTTGCTTTGCACATCTTAGGGGGTCAGTCTGTCGGTAGACCAAACTTTGTCAGTTAAAACTTAAGTTCTATTTGACCCTTAAGTCTCAATTTGCTGCTCAATGTAAGCTTTTGTGATCAACCTGCATCCATTGTCATCCGTTGTGCATTGTCCATCATCAGCAATATGCTTTAAACAACATCTCTAAAACTGCAGTACAGAATTTGGTTAAACTTGGCAGGGATTATCCTTAGGTAACCCTCTACCAAGATTGCTAAAATAATTCTGATCCGTAAAAAAACATGGCTGCCAAGGGTGGGGCTAATTTGCCTTAAATGTTTATAGTTAAAACTTTAAACGACATCTCCTAAAACAGCTGGACAGAATTTTATTAAACTTGGCGGGGATGATCCTTGGGTGAATCTTCACAAAAGTTACTAAAATAAATTTGATCCATGTAGAACTCTGGTTGCCATGGCAACGGAAGGAAGAAAATGAAAACTTTAAAAATCATCTGATTTCAAAATGTTTTGGTACAGATATTCCTTTGGTTACCCTCTATCAGGTGAGCGGAATAGGGCCTCTATGGTCCTCTTGTTATTTGAAAGTTTTGTCCAAGTGATAACTTTAGTTCTATTTGATCCCAAGATCTCAAATTGGTATGGTTGTTGCTAATTTAGTTTCATCTTTTTAGCAGTGTTCATAATTATTAGAAGTAAACCTTCAGCAAGATTAATTCTGGATTAATTTGTGACATGCCCATTTTATTAAGTCAAACATCATACTTATAGCCTTATACATATTATGGCATATGAGGGGGGCATATATGTTTTACAAAATTATTTGTTTTTTTTATTTATGTTAGAGACAAAAACAGTGAAAAAGAAGACCCTAGCTAAAGGGAAAGGAAAAACTTCAAAGGTAAAGGTAGGAAATGCTAGAAAGGTGACAAAAAAGACAGAGACTAAGGTAGAAGAAGAAAAAAGTGAAGAAAAGGAGGAGATTCAAGGAAAAGATACAGAAACTAAAGAGGAAGGGTCTGTTTCACCTCATAAATCTCCAGAAAAGAAAGGAATTCCAAAGAAGTCTGGTAATGTTGTTTCTGTGTTTATTAAAATCTAAATTTATATATTATAAGCTCATACAAATGTTAAGGTTTTATGAGTGTAATAAGGTAGTGTTTTTCTTCTGACATTTTTGTCACATTTGTTAGCTCACCTTGAGGTGAGCTCTTGTGATCGTCCTTTGTCCGTCGTCCGTCGTGTGACGTCAACAGTTTAGCTTGTTAACATTCTAGAGGCCATATTTTTAGGTCAATCCTCATGAAACTTGGTCAGAATGTTTGTTTCCATAAAATCTTGGACGGGTTCGAAATTGGGTCATGTGGGGTCAAAAAGTAGGTCATGAGGTCAAATCTTAGTAAAACCGTGTAAACACTCTAGAGGCCACATTTTTTGCCATATCTGCATGAAACTTGGTCGGAATGTTTGTTTCCCGAAGATCTTGGACAAGCTCAAATTTGGGTCATGTTAGGTCAAAAAGTAGGTCATGGGGTCAAATCTTAGAAAAACCTTGTTAATATTCTGGAGGCCACATTTTTGGCATCTTTATGAAACTTGTCGAATGTTTGTTTCCAAATCTTGGACAGTCAAAGTGGGTCATGTGGGGTCAAAAAGTAGGTCAATATGAAAAATCCAACATATGTGGCTCATTTATAATCATGTGAGCGAATCAGGGCCATTATGGCCCTCCTGTTGATTTAGTCACACTCAGTGATACTCAGAGATATTGTTAACCCTTTCCCTAATAGCCAACATTGCATACCCCCCCCCCCCCCCATACATAGTTCAAATTCATATGGACTAATGGAGATAATGTCCCTTTGCCACTACCTCAGTCTACCTGTATAGTTTAAGCCTATAAAACACTGTTTTACCTTCATAATAGATTTGGTGTAAATGAAATGTTTGTAGAGAAAAAAAAGATCTATCTATTTATACATTTTTCATATTGATGCAGTGCTCCAGATAGGCCGCGTATCCACGTAAAATACGCGGCAAAAATATGCAGTACGCTAGAATTTTCAAAATCCATCGTACCAAATACGTGGGAAAAATCCGTGTATGCAACAAATTTCAGTTCTGTCAGTACCGATATTCTGTAGCTGTTACGTCTAGAGTGCATATAAAACGAGATTTATCGGCTTTTATTAATGGAAACCATAGGTATGTACCGATATAGCGCGGACAATGCCGAGTAACGTAGTTACGATTGAATGTATCATTCAAGGGAAGTCACTCTCAAATGCGCAAATATGGCGAAGCAATCAGAAATTACTAATTATTTTCACTATTCAAAATCGCAGTCACCGCCTGATGTGCTGCACAAACAGGCAAATGAATTTGTTGCAGCGTTACTGGAAGATATCAAATCAGTTGTAGCACCAAAAACACACAACCACACAAATAAGTTGGCATAATTCGCGCCCGAAAATGTGATAAACTAAAATCGCTGACATCGAGGTGATTGATAACCACGTGCAGGTAGAAATGTTGTACATGTGTACTTATACTTAAATGTTTTCAGTGTCAACAAATTGTAATTTAACTTGTTACTTGCTTGTTTTTAGCTCACATGAGCACAACGTGCTCAAGGTGAGCTTTTCTGATCGCCTTTTGTCCGGCGTCCGTCGTCCGTGCGTCCGTGAGTGCGTGCGTGCGTCCGGCGTCAACAATTGCTTCAAACAACATCTCCTCCTAAACGGCTTGGCCAATTTGAAAAATATTTTGCAGGAATGTTCCTTGGATGAAGCTCTACTAAAGTTGTATAAATGGTTCTGGTCCATCGCATAATTAGGTCACAGGAGCTAAAAATAGATTTTAAAAATGAAAATTTAAAAAATCTTCTTCTCTGAAACCACAAGGCCTAGCCTTTTGATTTTTGGTATGTAGCATGATCTTATGACTGTCTACCAGGATTGTACAAATTATGACCCTGGGGTCAAAATTGGCCCCGCCCCAGGGGTCACTTGATTTCACATAGGCTAATATAGGAAAAACTTGAAAAAATCTTCTTCTCCGAAACCACAAGGCCTAGCCTTTTGATTTTTGGTATGTAGCATCATCTTATGGGCCACTACCAAGATTGTACAAATCATAGCCCTATGGTGATAAATGACCCCGCACCAGGGGTCACTTGTTTTACATAGAGTTATATAGGAAAATCTTAAAAAATCTTCTTCGATGAATGCATAAGGCCTAGAGCTTAGATATTTGGTATAAAGCATCATCTTATGGGCCACTACCAAGATTGTACAAATCATAGCCCTATGGTGATAAATGACCCCCCACCAGGGGTCACTTGTTTTACATAGAGTTATATAGGAAAATCTTAAAAAATCTTCTTCCATGAATGCATAAGGCCTAGAGCTTAGATATTTGGTATGTAGCATCATCTTATGGGCCACTACCAAGATTGTACAAATCATAGCTTATGGTGATAAATGACCCCGCACCAGGGGTCACTTGTTTTACACAGAGTTACATAGGAAAATCTTAAAAAATCTTCTTCCATGAATGCATAAGGCCTAGAGCTTAGATATTTGGTATGAAGCATCATCTTATGGGCCACTACCAAGATTGTACAAATCATAGCCTATGGTGATAAATGACCCCCCACCAGGGGTCACTTGTTTTACACAGAGTTAATAGGAAAATCTTAAAAAATCTTCTTCATGAATCATAAGGCCTAGAGCTTAGATATTTGGTATGTAGCATCATCTTATGGGCCACTACCAAGATTGTACAAATCATAGCCCTATGGTGATAAATGACCCCACACCAGGGGTCACTTGTTTTACATAGAGTTAAATAGGAAAATCTTAAAAAATCTTCTTCTATGAATCAATAAGGCCTAGAGCTAAGATTTTTGGTATGTAGTAGCATCTAATGGTTCATTACAAAGATTTTCAAAGTCTTGGCCCTACGGTGATAAATGACCCTGCGCCCAAGTCTTCTCTGAAACCATATGGCCCATTGCTTAGATATTTGGTGTGTAGTATTGTCAGGGGTAAAATGTTTTAGATTAAGTTATATCAGAATCCTTGTCTGTTTAAAAACCTTGACATCAGTTGAAGCAATGGTACTCAGGTGAGCGATTCAGGGCCATCATGGCCCTCTTGTTTAAGAAAGAAGTATGATTTAAAACTATAATTTAGAAATAGAGATCTATTATTGTATCATAGTTTGACGAGATATAATTTTGGAGATATCCTTGTAAAAACAGAACAAAAGGGACAGAATAAAAGTACTAAAAATGAATTTATTCACTTTTTAGCTCACCTGAGCACAACGTGCTCATGGTGAGCTTTTGTGATCGCCTTTTGTCCGGCGTCCGTCGTCCGTCCGTCCGTGCATGCGTGCGTCTTGCGTCAACTTTTCCTTTAAACAACTTCTCCTCCTAAACCACTGGATGGATTTTGACTTAACTTCACAGGAATCATCCTTATCATGACCTCTATCAAAGTTGTTCAAATTATTTTGATTGGGTAAATAAGTAGGTCACAGGAGCTAAAAATAGATTTTAAAAATGAAAATTTAAAAAATCTTCTTCTCCGAAACCACAA
>CM037777.1:48305487-48355487 GCA_021229015.1 Solen grandis
GTTTAACTTCCATGTATTACCATCCTCTTCCGGGGAAAACCTTGTTTCAGGGAGGGGCCAACTGACCATAAACCCTTTCCTTGGCCGCACGCCCCCCAAAAATTTTCACCAAAAAATTTTCGTTTTTGGTCGCCGGGGTTCTTTTTCGCGGCCAGCCCCTGCTATTTCGACGACTGGCTTCTTTTTCACATGGCCCCCTCGTTTTCCTGACAACTTCGATGGTGCAGCCAGCCCCCGGGCGGGGCTTCACCTAAATTCCGAAAATCGAGTTGACCCACCCCCAGAATTCCGTTGTCGGGATCAATTTCGACCCCCTAACAGGACAAATTCCGAACCCAGATCATGTCCTTCAAATTTGGTTGGGGGGTTTTCGCGTGGGAAAAACGATCTCAGCCCCCAAATTCCTTCGCTTTGGGAGTACCAATGCGCAGCGGATCTTTTTCCCGCGGGCCCCTCCTTCACATGCACCCTTCAGTTTTATACTCTCGTTGGCTTTCCCAGCGGACCTTTTAAACCTTTCTTCCGGTTTCCCCGGGAATTTGGTTCTCATTCAGTTGGGGAATTCCCCCCGTTTCCCCCCGGGGGGTTTTTCCCTTTCCCTCCTAAACCCGGAACGTCCTCTTCTCGGATGCATTTTTCGGGCTGGGGTGCCTTTGGGGAACCTCGGGGGTTCTCACGGCCTGGGCCCTTTGGCCCCTCAGGAAGTTCTCTTATATCAAAACCCAACTCAAAGGGGTTTTCTACTACCCTTACGACAGTTTTCCCCTTCTCTTCGAGGAAAATCTTTCTATACTCGGAAAACACGACTGTTTTTCTTTACATCCGCAGACGGGGGGCGACTCCCCCTTTCCTGTGCGGGAAAAGAGGCACCTCTTATTGGTTCAGGTGTCTTCGGTACTCATTCAAGTAGACATCTTGGGTCGTCTAAAGTTCTAGCGGCCCAACGTCCCGCAGACATTCTCTTCTCCCCTCGGAATGGAAGACTTCCTCGATCGCGACAACTCGTTTGCGATTTTGGGGTCTCCGCTTCGATCTTTTTGCCCCGGGCTAACAACCGCTTCCGCTGTTGTGTCCCCGGTATCGGATCCCCGGGCTTGGCGATAGATCCGTCTGTAAACTGGGATCATCTATTTCCTTAGGTTTTCCACCGTTTTCTTTTTCCCCTTAGTTCTAAGGAAAACCCTCGATCCAGTGCGGATCCTCCTTGACCCCCTTTTGGGCCCAAACCCCGTCTTGGTTCTGGATCTTCTGGATCTTTGATAGACCCTTTAACTCCCCCAGGTTGGACCTTCTGCAAAAAGGGTCGAACAGGGTCTTAAACGACAATCCCTGCGCTCTTCGTTTTCCCCTTTGGATGTTACCAACAGGAGTTAGACAGAAGAAATTTCGGCAACTTTTGCTCTTTTTTCTCTAAAGCCAGGGACTCTACTCGATCTTTCCCCCAGAAAATGGAAGGTTTTCCCGGTTTGGGTGTATCGCCGGCAGTTTAAACCCTCAAAGCTCCGTAGAGAAATCGCTAACTTTCTAGTTTTTTTTTTTAACGAGAAAAAATTTGGGGTAGTTCTATAAAGGGTTATAGGTCTATGTTATCGAACACGTTTAAGTTTCACAACCCTCTTCCCGGGGTTGGGACCCTTTTCTTTCGGAAATTATTGTTCGTTTAAACTGTCTAGGCCATTTTCGTTCTTTAACTCCGATGGGACCTTTCTTGTGTTTTACTGCTCTTACAAGGCCCCTTTTTTAAAAACCCTTTTTCTGAGGCGTCTCTACTGCAGTAACAGGGAAGACGGTCTTTTTTTAAGCAAGGGCTCTTCAAACGTGTTGCAAATTCATGTTTTTTCTATGGGGAAGGCTATTTCCTTTAACAAATCTAGGGCTCTGTATTTTTGAGCTTTTAAACCCGGTTTTTCCTTGCGAAACCCGCTCCCTTGGGTCTCCCCCCCGGGGTAGTTATTCCGAGCCTTGCTGGTCTTGCCCCAGGGGGATCCTGATGGGCTTCTTTCCCCATTAGAGCTTTGAGTTTTACCCCCAAAGGTTAAATCTTTGGGGGGTCGTCGTTTCGACTTTTCCCCCAAATAAAAGGGGGGGGCGAATTTTTTTCGGCAGCATCAATATCTCGTTGGGTACCCAACTATCAAGTTTGCCTATTCGGATTTTGGGACGGGGATCTATCTTTTTAAGAATTAGACCAATGAGCCCCGTGCTTTGTTGCTTCTTGGGCTTTCTTGAATAAATCCCCCAGGACGATATTTAAAAGGGGCCTTTTGGAATTTTTACTATTTTTTTCTTCCTTTTATCCCCGCTATGGTAACCAATCAAAAAACCCTTGTGGATTTGGCCCACTTGTAGTGGCTCAACTATTTAAATATATGTCTACGCCTCGGCGGTTTTGGCGTTTTCTACTTCGGGTATCGCTGAAATCAAGGTTTTTGTAGCAACCTCCCCCCTTAGCGACGAAAATCATACTGAAGTAATAAAGTTTAAAGTATTTATCATTAAAAAAGAAATTTTGAGTAAAATTAATTTTAATTAGAAAAACTTACCCTTTATTCAGGTCCCCCCCCCCCCCCCGCTTGTGGCGGTTTATCCCCCGATGGCTTCATTACAATTTGGGGAACGGGGGGGTTTCACTTTGTAACTAGGGGGGTTTTGGGGGGTTTTTTGCGGACCTGTTTTGGAAGTGTGCACAAATGACACAAAACCCGAAGTATTTAAAAGGAATATTTAAAAAATTAAAAAAAATTTTAATCAAAAATTTTTTTTTACAAAAAATTTTTCCCCAAAACCCCCCCTTAAAACAGGGTAAAAAATGTTATAAATTTTTGATTACAAGGGTTTTCATCAATTTTTTCAGTTAATTAGGGACATATTTTTTTGAAAAATCTTTAAAAAGATAAAACTTAAAAGGGAAAAAAAAATTATGGGTTTTAAAAATAACCCCCTTTTAACTAGAATCTTTACTTAACAGAAATTCGGGTTTAATGCTAGAAAAATGAGGGGTCTTGGGCTAAAAAAAAAGGCTTTTACCCGAATTTTTTTGCAAAAATGGGCCCCCTTTTTAATTGGTTTTATCCCCTGGCACTTTTTTCCCCAATAGTTTTTGAAACTCCTCTGGCCGTAAAAAATTTTTAACGCATTCCCCGAAAACCCAAAAAAATTTTAATTTTTTTGGAAAATGAACTTGGGGGCCTTCCAAAAGGAAAAAATGAAACCTAAAACCTTTTCCCCAAAAGGGAAAAAAAAAAAAAAAATTTTTAAAAAAAAATTCCAAAAAAAAGGGAGATTTTTAAAAAAGGAAAAAGTTTTGGGGAAAAAAAGGAAAATTATTTTGGGGAAAAACAGGGTGGGGTGAAAAGTATATGTTTTGGGGATCTTTTTAAAAGAATCCCTCTTCCCTCTTTTTCTTTAATAACCATTTACCTTTTACCCCCCTTTTTTTTTTCCCCCCAAAAACCCCACGGGGGATTTCTTTTTAAAAAAATTTTTTCCCCTTTCCTCTCACTGCCCATTGTCCCAAAAAATTTTCGGGGGGTCCGGGGCCCCCTCCAAAACAAAAAACTCCCCAAAAACCCCCGGGCCCCTAAATTTTTCCCTTTTAAATATTTATAAAACTTAAAAATCTCCCCTCACCCGAAAATCATTTTTCAAATTTCCCTTTCCCTAAAAAAATTCTAAAATTTTTTACACCAAAAAAACCCCCCCTAATTTTTCCTTTTTTGGTTTTTAAAAAATCCCCTAAAAAACCCCCCCCGTTATCAAATTTTTAAAAATTCCTTTTCCCACCCAAATTCAAAATTTTTGGTCCCAAAAAACCCCCCCTACCCCCCGTGTAACCTTAATTTAAAAAACTTTTCTTCCTCTAAACCCCTCCAATTTCAAATTTGAAATTTCCTTATCCATTACCAAAATTCAAAAAAAATTTTCTAAAAAATCCCGGGGCTTAATTTCCCCAAATTTATTATTTTTAAAACTCTTCTCAAAAATCCCGAAATTTTTCTTTTGCGGGGTTCCTTCTCCCTCAATTCCCAAAAAATTTTATTCCAAAAACATCCCCAACTTTTCCCTTTTTTTAAATTTTTCAAAAATCCCCTTTTCCCAAAAAAATCCAAATTTTCTTTTCGGGATTCCCCGATCCATCTATCAAAAGTTCTAAAATTATTATCTGCAAAAAACTCTACCCCCCTAAATTTCCTTTATTTTTATAATAAATCTTTTAAAAAACCCTCAAAAACCCGCACCCCTTATCCCAAAATTTTAAAAACCTTCTTTTTCCCCCCGATCCCAAAAATTTTTTCCCAAAAAAAGGGCCCCCCCCCCCAATTTTCCCTTTATTTTTGTTTTCCCCCCGCCTCCCCCAAACACGATGAAAATAAATTTTCGGGAACCCTTTGGGGGGCCCCAAAAAATGAAAAAAATTGGGGCCAAAAAACATCCCAGGGCGGGGAATTTTCCCAAAATTATATAGGAAAACAAAAAATTCCTTAAAAAAAGGGGGAAAAAAATTTCCCCAAACAGGCCTTTGGGGGGCCCCCAAAATTGCTAAAATTATTTGGAAAACCCAAAAAAAACCTCTAGGGGGGGGCTAATTTCAATTTATAGTGAATCTTTTAAAAAACCTCCCCAAAAGGGACAAATTTTTTAAAATTTTTCAAAACCTTGGGGCCCCCTCAAAATTGAAAAATTTTTTGGATCCCAAAAAAACCCCCTGCCAGGGCCTAATTTTCCAAATTTTTGTAAATCTTAAAAGGGTTTTAAAACCCCAAAATTTTCAAATTTTTTGGGGTATTTTTTTAAAATTTAAAAATGAAAATTAGGATCTCCAAAAAAAAAAGGGTGCAGGGGTTTTTAATTTTTCCAAAAGTTTGGAAAAATTTTAAAAAATTTTTTTAAATTTTAAAAAGCCAAAAATTACAAAGCGGGTATCCCTTTAAAATTAAAATTTTAAAATTTTTTGGGAAAAAATCTGCCAAAAAATTTTTCCCCCCGGGGGGGTAATTTTTTCCTTTAAATTTAATTTTTTCCCAAAAAACATTTTTTCCCGGCAAGAATTTTTCAAAATTTGAATGATTTCAGACCTCTCCAAATTTTCAAAAATTTGGGTCAAAAAACTGGTGCCGGGGGGGGCAATTTCCAATGAAAATATTAATTTTCAAAACTCCCGAAACATGAAGAAATTTTTAATTTTCGGGGTTCTCTGGCCCCTCACAAATTGCAAAAAATTTTTGGATCGCAAAAAAAAAAACTACCCGGGGGGGGGCTAAAATTTTTTAAAGAAAAAAAACTTTTCAAACCCCTAAAAGCTTAAGAAATTTTTAAAATTTTAAGATCCTTGGTGAATTTACCCAAAGCAAAATTATTTTGGCTGCCTTAAAAAATGGGTATTTGGGATTGCCTTAAATTGGGCCAATTCCTATGAAAATATAAAAAAAAATTACAAATTTTTTGAAAAGTGGCAAAAATTAACAAAAAAAGAATTTTTAAAAAATTTTTTATTTTAAATTGAAATAAGGAACTTGCTTTGGCTGGCGGTTTAAAATTTTAAATTGTATATGGGGGAAACTAGGGGGTTCTTAAAACACCCAAATTTTAAAAAAATTTTGGGGAAAAATTTTATTTGGGAATTTTCCCCTTAGAAATTTGGTTTTAAAAAAATGGCTTAGGCTTTTTTAATTAAGAAATTTTAAAACCCAAAAATTTTTTGAGCCACTTAATTTCAAAGGAATTAATGGGCATTAAAAAGGGTATTTTTTATTACAAAGGGGCCCCGGGGGGCCCCCTTTTTTTTTAAAAATTTTTATGAATTTTTGGATTCCGAACAGGGATGGATTTATTTGCAAAAACTTTGGGGGACAAACTACAAAATTAATTTTGGTTTCCCCAAAAAGGTCAAAGGGGCATTTTATGCCCCCTTTGGATTGTTTCTAAAAAATTTTTTTAAACACTTTCCCGAAATGGGCAAATTTAGGGGAAAAATTTGGGAATTTCCGGGGGGGCCCAAAAAAATTGCTAAAAAAATTTTCCCCTGGGGCTTTTGCCTTAAAAAGAAAAAATTTAATTTTTAAAAAATTTAAAAAAACCCCCCAAAACATGGGGGTTCAAAAAATTTGGAAGATGTTCCCTTTGGGCAACCCTCCAAATTTAAAAAAAAGGTAAAAAAAAAAGGGGGGGGCCCTTTTTTTTTGTATTAAACATAAAATGCTGCCCTTTGGGTAATTTCTAAAAAATTAATTTAAACCCAAATTTTTTTAAACATTAAAAAAAAACCCAATGGGGGAGGATGTCAAAATAACTTCCCCTGGGGGAAAAAAAATTAAACCAAAAAACCCGGGAAGCGCTCCTTTTATAAAAATTTTTTACTTTTGAAACATGGGGGATTTAAATTTTTTTAGAAAATTGTTTTTCTATTTCCCGGGGAAAAAAATTTGGGGGTCTTCCCAAAACATGCCATTTGTTTTTTTTTGCTAAAATTTTCTTAAAGAATTTCTTTAAAATTTTTATAAATTTAATACATTTTTTAATTTTTTTTAAAAAAATAAATTTTTGTTTGAAATTTAAAAACTATCTTGGGAAGTTTTCCCCGCAAAGACGGAAAAAGGAAGAATGGGACCCTTTCCCAAACTTTCCCTTAAATTATCCTTTGGCCTTTTTAGTTAATTGAAAATTGAATATTTTGCCCCTCCGGGTTGGCTTTACTTTTTGGAAATTTTATTGTTTTAAAATTTTAATAAATTTTAGGGGGAAATAAATTTTTTTATTCGGAGCATCCAACCAAGGTAAATAATTTGTGAATTAATATAAATTTTGGGCCCTTTTTAACTTAGAAATTTTGGATAAATTTTGCATGCAATAGAAAATTTGGTTTAAGTTTTGCATGCAAGCTACTATCTAGCTTGTATCTCAATAACCATTCATAGGACTGGAAAGTTTATGAATATGTTAAGGGCATCAGACAACCAAAGTTGATAATTCTTGATGGAATATATTGCAAATTATGGCCCCTTTTTAACTTAGAAATGTTGGTTAAAGTTTTACATGCAAGATACTTTCATGCTAATACCTCAGTATCCAGGCATGCGATTGATTTGAAACCTCTTTATGTTTAGGGGTATCATTCTTTCATGGTAGATAACTCTTACTGGAATATTAAAAAACTATGGCCCCTTTTTAACTTAGAAACTTTGGTTAAAGTTTTGCATTCAAGCTACTATCCAGCTTATATCTCAGAAATTGTTTATGGTATTGACTAGAAAGTTAAGGAGTGTATTCAGGGGCATCAGAAAATCAAGGAGGATAACTTTTGGACTGAATTTTATACAAATTATGGCCCTTTTCTAACTTGGATACTTTGTTAAAGTTTTGTATGCACAGTGACATTTAATAAAAGGGACAGGACAAAATTACACGCACGAAATTTAAACCATTTATATAAAATATTGTCAAATATGGATAAGATTTAGTCTGTCAAAATAATTATAATTTATCACAGCTGTTTGGATTGTTGACATGCATGCAAATCAGGAAAAAAATGTTTACAGGCGAAGAAAATACTTCCCTTATCGAAAAGAAATGGCATTGAAACACCATTGAATTACCGTTTCATTTTGCAGAACCAAATGTAGCACAACCCTTGAAGGACCATTGAAAGTCTTCATATACGACATAGTGCAACCATTGAAACTCATCAAACACCATTGAAATTCAATCGAAACACCATTGAAACTCCACTGAAATGAGCTGAAATATGCAAATATGAGCTCTCCCTAAAAAAATGAAAATTAAATTATTTTCAATGGTATCCAATGAGGGATTTTAAATGGAATAAAATGGTTTTTCAATGGTATTTTGGTGGTGTCATTTTACATAATAATAATGGTGAATCATTGATTTAAAATGAAATATCAATAACCTTCAATGGTAATTAATGGAAATTCAATGGTGCCAAATAATACTCATGCAGTGAGTATGGTGGACCAGGGGATTCAAACAGGCAACATGGCTGGATAGGAAAATAATTTTTATTCATGTCATCACATCCGTATCAACAGTCTAAACAATCTTTTTTTTTAAACAAATTACAGTGACCCACATTGATACTGATTCCCCATGCTTAAGAGCAGTGTCCGCTTTCATCCTTTATTAAATTAATATGTTGTTTTTTTTCATAACGCACTATAGCCTATGTTCCAAGTCCTGAACAACCTCCTCTTTCTCCACCTATTGTATTAAAAAACCTTAATAACGTTTTTAAAACTTATAATGCCACCTGTTGGATGCCTTGAATTCACTAAGTCCAAGTTCCAAAGCGATTTTCCTTGAATTCACCTAGATCAGTGGTCCTAATGATCCAATGCGCCATGGGTCAGAGATCAGTTTCCACTTTGCAAGAGGAATGTCCAAGTCCTTGTTGACATTCCTGAACATGGCTGATGTTATGCATAAATTTACATTGGAATTCTGCTCATATTCGCAAGGACTTCAGCTTTCTTCCCCCCATGTCTGAAAAAAAAAAAAAAAAAATAAATAAATAAAAATAAGTAAAATGAATTTAAAGTAAAATAACTAAGAAGCGCAAAGCCTATAGCCTGCCTTTGTATTTAAACATTCTAGTGTTACTCAAATTTGATCTTTGACCTTATTCCCATTCATACCAGTAATTAATAATAAAGATGAAGTTCTGACTGTGTATGCAAATTTGTAAAAGCAAATTTTTCTCATTGTAAATTCAAAATATTTTTTCCATCTTGCAATGTCAGTTAACTAGGAGATATTGAGTTCAGCCAATCAAACTCAGTTGCAATAGAAGTATGACAGCTATAATTTGTAAACCAAGTTTGAAAGATATAGTGCTGTTTCACTGCAGCATCACGCCATAGATAGTTGGCATGACACCACTCCCAAGTTGCATTATCCCCAACACCGCGACTGGGACCTATTCTAATATGCTGAGCACCAAACAAGGGAGATACAGTGCCATTTTTCTTTTACAACTTTCATACGTTGCTGCTAGGGACAGGAACCCAAGGCTTCCAGTTCCGGAGGCAGACCCCCTTTACCACTGGGGACGGTGTTATGTAAGGTAAACTGCCTGTCTAATAAAACTACCATGAAAAAGGTAAAGGCAGTAGCATTGTGGATGTCTCAAGTTGTTCTTTGATATGTGACACTTCA
This sequence comes from Solen grandis, assembly GCA_021229015.1. NCBI lineage: Eukaryota > Metazoa > Mollusca > Bivalvia > Adapedonta > Solenidae > Solen > Solen grandis. Next base: position 48,314,656 of record CM037777.1, read on the forward strand.
GTTTTCAAGGATCTTAGAAACTTTTTTTCTCAAAAAATGTATTCATTTCTAATAAGAGTCTATTTACCTTTTGTAAATCACCATGATCCAAAGTCTGCGTTATTTACAAAGTGGACCAGAGGAGGCATCATCCTTGTTGAAACACATTGTTGACATGTTGCTACACTTAGGCTGTTTCACTGAAAGAAAAACCAAAAGGTGTGTTAAATCATCAGATTTCATTTATTACAGCAATGACAATGGACATAATATAGCTGAATTTTATACAGCATTCAATGTTAAAAATTGCCGAGTCACTGCCAGCAGTTGGTCATGAACAAATACTCCAACAGAAATTCTTATATTCTTATATATCTAAAGGAGTAAAAAACAAAATGTTTTTTCATTAAATTTTTATATATCTACATGTAAGATAATCAAGCGATGATTTAGTGTAAACCAAAATGAGTTTTATTGCGGATTGCACATTCGTTAACAGATTTATTGTATATACAATGATTTTTCACCAAGGCCTTCCTTTTTTTTTAAATTAAGTATGATGCTAACCGTGGACGATATGACCTGCGATCGATTCTTTTCTTTTTAAATTTCCTGAAAGGTTAATCTACACATAGCGAACACAAATATATATATATTCTGGAAAGCAAATTAAAGAAGTGAGATTCAACTAAATATTGTAGGGATTGTGTTATACATCGACGGGCAGAAAATAAACTCCTCGCCATTTGCAGACAAAACAAAGTCACTTATATTTTTATGGATAAATGAAAAGTAATTTCATTACAAACATAATTAATACTCATAACTATATTGAAAATTCTTACCTTTCATAAAGGTAATTTGCGAAAATATTGCGAATCAATAACGTTATCACCTATTGTTTTACACGTGTTTGTCTTTTTTTCAAAATGGCGGATTGATGCACCGTTGCATTATATTCGGTTTTCAAATTTAAAAGAGGGAAAGTTAAAATCAGTTACGAAACAGAACTGGGTTTTGAAATAAAGTTTAAAGAGTGGGTTTCCAAAATAAAATACAAAATATAAGTAAAAATCATTGATCTACGTAGAAATTAGTGTCAACTTTTTGGCACTACTTTTCCTCGTAGAATTGTCCTACAACCTTGCAACAACTTCCGAACTTTTATTCGGGGCGCAGTTAATTTGAAGGGAAACCATTCGTAACCTTTTTCTATGCGTAACGGTTTTCAAAAAAAAAAATGAATTACCTAAGACTTCTGTTAAAAACCTCAGTAAAAAGGTCTTAGTAATAGTTAGATCTAATCATTTTTGTTTTAATCTAATAATCAATAAGCTTTAAGCTTTCAATTTAATCTATTTTGTATCACATGATAATTTATGAATATTTGTTATTGATTTGTTATCATATTTGATTAATAAATATGATTGATCAATATCAGTTTTGTTGCGCAAAATCGTGGGCACGTTTAGGTCAGACAAATTAGTTTATTACAGAATTATGGCCTTTTAATTTTTGACAAAATCTTGTCTGCTCTTCATCTCAAGAACTCCTGGTTTGCATTGGATCAAACTTCACAGTATTGATCAGTATCAGATGTACGACGTTTGTGATTTTCCTGATTAGTAAATTAAGGATTTATGAAGCAGTTATGCAATAAACCATAGCAAGCAACAACATTCTTTTTGTTCTTTTTTTCTTCTGTCGTAGAGCACTTACATGTACATTTTAATCGGTATAAAAAATTAGATGCTGTAACAGTCAATAAAAGTATAAGCCAGTTGATGCAAGTGGGCTTAGTTTATCCAGAAATGGTAAAGTATGTTTTTTCGATGGAAAACATGAATCAAAATGTTGAGGGAAAGAACAAGTATATCAAGCAATGGTAAAACAATCTTAAATAATGAAAAACAATGTAAACATTGATGTTAATACACTAAAAGTATTCTATTATAAAAGAAAAACGGTGTTTCAATGGAAAACAATGGATCAAATTGTTAGTAAAGAAGTAAGTTTATTCTGCAATGAAAAAAAAATAGATGTTCAATGAAAAACAGTTACTTGAACCATTGATACCAATACATAATTGTTTTCATTTTTCTTAGAAATGGTGTTTTAATGAAGATAAAACATAAAAATCAGCCCCCCAAAATTGTTATTTCAATGATTATCTGAATAAAATGGTGTTTCAAGGGTGTTTTAATGGAGTTTCAATGCTTTTTTTACCATTTCATTTCGCTAAGGGTTAACAAAGAAACAATGTTTGTTCTTTTAAAATAGCAGCTGATTATCGGAGTTCCTGATTGAAGTTCATAAATTAATAAATACATATATTCAATTAATAACTTTGACAGTCAGTTAATATACATTGAAAATACAATAAAAAAAAAATCAAAGCTTACAAAGTTTTGTTAATGAGAAAAATAGATAAGATCTCTCTCTCTCTCTCTCTCTCTCTCTCTCAAGTTAGATACTTTCTTAATACCTTAAATATCATCTGTAGTATGTGTATATTTTATTTAAATTGTTGGGTTAATGTAAAACTTGAAAATAAATGGTCCAAAAGATATTGTGTTAATTAACACATGTGGCAGAGTACTAGATATCAGTAAATAAGTGTTATTATTTTTTTTATTGTGATTGTTATCATAACACATAATCATAAAAAATATATTTATAAATAATCTTCATTAAAAAAAAAAAAAGAAAAAAAAAAGATCTTTCTCTCATTACATGTGCTTAACATTGGTCTCGATGGAGATCGCAGAGTCCGTCGCTTTTTCAGGGGACCGAAATTTAGTTTGTTCCCATTCCTGTCGTTTGCTATGATTATTTCAAATGAAACACACAGTTTGCCAGTTATAGGTGAAGATAAATATTGTTAACAACATGAAGTTTTTGCATATTTTTGAACTTGAAGTCAAATCAAGTTTGCAGGTATAAAAATGTCATGTAAACCGTGCTTACCGTGTATTGTATATTGCATAACATAAATCAGATTGTGGATCATATATCATATAGTATCATATTAAAAATGCATCGTATCATATGGAATCGTACAGGTAAATCAAACTTCTATTGCATATCGCAGATTGTATATTGAAATAGGGTTTACTTTTTAAAATCGTAAAACAACGTATTTTTTGACAACTGATACATAGAAAACCACGTATTATGCTTATTTCCTCAGAAAACTACAGGGGAAGAGTTTTTTGACTTCATAAAAAAAAAAAAGGGGTACAGGGGTGCAAATTATAAATTGCCCAAAAAATCGTAAATCGTTCTACGAAACGACGTAACGTATATTTTACTAAATTTCGCATCGTAACGAAATTGGGCATAAAAAAGGGATTTATCGCAACGCACGTAAGAAAACCGAATATGGGTTAACCCGTATATCGAAAATTTCGCATAACGTATATAAAATATTAAACCCACCCAGTTTTTTAAGGCGTTTAAGTTAGGGGACACCATCATATTAATGTTCGTTTCTTTAAATTTAAAAATTACAAAAATTTTTTAAATGGGGGATCTTTAAAATTTCACATTATGCAGTACTTTTTTTTTCCATTTTTAAACCAAAATTGAAATATTTTAAAATTTTTTATTTTTAATTTTTTTATACAGTTTTTTAAGGGCCTAGTTTTTTTCCCCGAGAAAACGCCAGCGATTGTAAAAAATTTTGGGGGCATTTGGGGAAAAGTACTATTTCAAGAAAAATCCCTTTTAAATATAGCTTTGTGCAATATCAGAAAATTAAGGGGGGAAAAAATTTTAAAAAAAATGTGTAATCGAATAAATTGATCAATTTTTGCTTAAAAACCCGCCCTAAAAACTAAAAAATTTAAAACCCTTACCTACTTTTTCAAGATCGTCCGAAATTTTTGTTTTTCGTGAAATTTAATTTATTTCCCGGGCCCCTTTTTTTACTGCTGTATTTATCAATCCCCATTTTTATGCTCAACGAAGGTGACGCATATATTTTTGCCCCCGCTTCGTCTGTTCGCCGTAAAACCCTCAGCCGTTCGTCCTCCCCCTTTTCCCTTTGTCCGACTTTTTTCTCGGGAACTAACGGCTTAAATTAAACCCGAAACTTTATGGGAAGCTTTTTTTCCCCAAGGGGAAATTTGTGCATATCGCAAAAGGGAACCCAATTCCAAAATTTTTCACAGGTTAGGGCCCCCATTGACTTTTCGGCCTATAGTACATTTTGCAGGGATTCTTGCCCGGGGTTTTTTCCAGGAACTAATGGCTTGAATTAAAAGAAATTTTAGGGGAAAAGTTTTTATTACCAAGAGGTTTGCGCATATCTCACATGCCCCCTTCCAAAATTTTTCCACAGATTTAAAGGGGGCCCCTTGTTTTTTGGGGCCTTTTATTTTCAAATTTTCCTTTTTTCTTGTCCGGGGTATTCCAGGAACTAAGGGTTAAAATTAAACGAAACTTTAGGGGAAGCCTTTATCCCCAAAGAGTAAAATACGCATATTCAGAAAGACCGGGTTCCCCCAATTTTTTCCATAGAGTTTTGGCCCATTGATTTTTGGCAATGCCCTTTTTGCTTGAATCTTGTCCGGTTTTTTTCCCTCAGGAACTAATTGCAAATTAAACCGAAACTTTATGGGAAGCTTTTTCCCCAAGAGGAGTGCGCATATCGCAGCAGACCCATCCAAAAATTTTTCAAAGATTTTAAGGCCCCTTAAATTTTTGGGCCTATAGTACATATTACATGATTTTTGTCCGGGCAAATTCTCGGGAACTAAAGGGTTTTAAAATTCAACAAAACTTAGGGGAACTTAATCACCAAATAAAATGAAAAACCGGCGTGCCCGGGTTTCCCTCAATTTTTCACAGAGTTAGGGCCCCCTTTTTCCCTTTTTGGGCCCTATAGTACAAAAGGGCAATTTGGCCCCGGGCTTTTTTCTCAGCCCAAAAGGTTTAAAATTCAATGAAACTTTAGGGAAGTTTAAAAATTCCCAAAGAGGAGATGGCATATCGCATCATACCCGATTCCTAAAAAAGAGAAAAAAATAGGTTAAACATTTTCTTGCATACCCAATCTTTTATTAAAATTTAAAAGTGAAAAAAGTGTGTTTCCAATCCCGGGGGCCTTCCCCAAAGTTCTTATCAGCAGGCAAAAGCATGTTTTTTATTTTGACCGATATTTTCCACCTTTATGTCCCCCCGCTGCCGGAATACCACCCCCAGAGGAGAAGACTTTTGCCATGTACACAAAAGTGAATTTTATTTCCGGTAAGAAAAGATTAAAATTTTTAGCAATAATTTGAAATCCTTTTTTAAAACACCCCAAAATATTCATAACCAAAGCCAAAAAAAAGGATGAAAGAGAGAGAGAGAGAGAAGGGGGGGGGGGAGAGATAAAAACAAAAATTTTTTTCGGAAAACACAGTAAATTTTTTTGGGGAAATTTCTTTAAAACCCCCCTTTAAAAATTTTTTAAAAAAAAAAAAATTTAAAAAAAAAATTTAAAAATTTTTCATTTAAAAATTTTTAAAAAAAATACTTTTCCCCAAAAAAAGGGGTACCATTCAAAATATTTAAACCCCAAAACATATTTTTTCCCCCCCTTTTTAAAAAAAGAAAAATTTTTAAAAAAATGTAAACCCCTTTTCCCTGTTGCAAAAGCCCTGGTTTTTGACAAACTGGAAAATTTTTTGGGAAAAAGGGGGAAATAACTTTAAAAAAGTAAAAATTTAAAAAGGGGTAAAAAAATAAAATTTTTAAACCATTTGGGGAACTATTTTTTTCCGATTAAACCCCAAAAAAATCAAAAAAACTGAATTTCGAAAGGCGGCGAAAAAACTTTCTCACGAAAAAACCCTTTTTAAAGGGGGGGGCCCCCACTCCCTGGCATCTTTTCGACAAAGAAAGCTTTTCAACCCATGTTAATGAAAAATGTTTTTAATTTTTTTTTTCCCAAAGGGGTCAAATTTCCAACAAAAATTTTTTCCCCGGGCCCTTTTTTTTTTTAAAACAAAAAAACGGTTTTTTCCCCCCTTCTGGTTAAAGTATAAAAAAAAACTTTTTTTTATTAAAAAAAATACCCAAAGCCCCGTTACCAATTTTTTAATATATACGAATAAATTTTAATAAGAAAATAGATACGGGGGGTATTCTCCCCCCCCCACTCCAATTTTTTTTTAAAAAATTTTTAAAAACCCCCAAAAAAATTTTAAAAATCTTTATTTTTGTGGGGTTAAAAAGCAAATTTGAAAAATGCCCGAAGATATTTTTTTAAATTAGAAAAAAAGACCCGCAAAAAAAGATATTAGATGTTTTTTGGGTTTTTCTTTTGGGGTTTTTTTTTTTAATTGTTTTAAAATCAAAACACATAATAACAAACAAAATTTAAAAAAAAATTTTTTTTAATCCCCCAAAATTGGGAAAAAAAAAACAGTTTTTTTTTACACGGGTTGGGTTTTTTTTTGAGGGGGAAAAACAGAAATCCGTAAAATTTTTAAGGAACCGCAATTTTAAAATTTTTTCCCCCCCCTTCCCCCCCCGTTTCCCCCCCCCCCCCTTTTTTTTTTTTTCCGCTTTTTTTTCAATTAAAACACGGCTTTTGATAAATAATTTTTAAAAAACAAAATTATATTTCATTTTTTTTGAACTTTTTGTTAAAAACTATTTTTAAAACATTGTAAAAAATCCATTTATCCCGGGGGCTTAACCGTATCGAAAAATCCATAACTATATCCAGATCGAAAATCGTAGGGATCAGAAAAAGAACGCATCCCCCCCCCCAACGTAACGAATCATAAAGGAAAAAACAGCCCGGGGTTAAAAACACATCCCCCAAAAAAAAAATTTTTGCAAAACTTTTAACGTCAGTATTTCTTTTTGAAATTTTAATCTTTTTTTTTTTACAACGATACGTTAGCCCCACAAAAAAAGCTACCAAGGTTATCATTTTGTTACATTATATACGGGGTTTTTTAAGGGGCAAAAAAAATAGTTTCTTTTAATTTAAAATTTTTTTCCCTTCTTTACTTAAATTAATAGCCCAACCTATTTTGAAGGTTGTTAAAAATATTTTTTTTTTTTCTTAAAACAAAACAAAAGAAAAACAGCGAACATCAAAAAATTTAATTTTTTAAATGAAAAAAAGGGTAAAAATTTAAGGGGCCCATATACTTTTTTTTGAAATTTTTTATTAACTATGGTACCTGGTGAGCTTCTGGGCCAAAGGCCCTCTTGTTTTTTTTGTGTGTGGTTAAAAAACCCCATTGTTTTTGAAATTCAACATTTTTTTGTGTGTATTACCAAACATAGCCTATTGAGAATCATTGCAATAAAACAAATATAGTGGTGACACTTGGATATAGGTAAGGAACAAAGACACCTATTCGGGGTTATTAGTTATCAATTGGGGGGGAAAAAGGAGGAAAAAAAAGGGGGGGGGGGTCCTCCCCTATGGGGGAAGGGGGCAAAGGGGGTTTTCAAGGGGCAAAGGGCCGGCCCTTCAACCTTTCCCTATTTTTTCCATTTTCCCTACTTTTTTTACTTTTTCATCCCTTTTCCCTTTATTTTTCCTTTTTTCAAAAACCCCTACTTTCCTATTTTTGCTTTAAAAAAAAAAAAAAAAAATAATAAAAAAATCACTGAACAATTTTTGTTTAAGTTATTTGCAGTAAAATGGAATGCTGAAAAAACGGAAATTTTTCCCTGTTGATGAAAGGTGTGGAAATGCTACTCCTCTGATGGCAGTCTTATTTTGAAGGTCAGTATCTACATGTTTTTGATTAGTCTTGTAGATGTTGGGTAGAACTCCAGAAGCATGCATGTCATTTTGAAAGATAATATACCCAATGATGCGCTGCTGAGGGGCATTTGGTTACTTTCAGATGTGCCTTTTTAAAACTTTTAAAAATAATGTGCTGAAATAAGTCTTTATTTTCTTCTCAAAAATTGTAAAGGCAGGCACTTGTTGGACATTGATGTCAAAAAACATTGAGCTGTGTGTAAATGTTGAAACCATGGAGATTGGCAATGACACAAGAAAAACACTGTCCTCTCTAGACCATGGGGGTAGAAAGAAGGTATTACTAGAGATGAGATCTTTCTACCAGACTGTAGTAGAGTACCTACAGAAGCACCTGCCACTAAATCAGGATGTGATAAGAGGAGCTCAATGCCTCCATCCTGAAGTTAGAGACCAAGAACATGCACAAAAGTTGTTTACTGTGCTTTGCAATGCCTTGCCCTCAATTCCTGACAATGATGTTTCCTCTATTACTGATGAATGGAAAGCTTACAGAGCAGAAGAGGTTCCTGAAGCTGAAATCTATGATGACACAAACTTGAAAAGAATCGATTCTTATTGGAGATATGTTCTAGATATAAGGATAAAGCAGGAGGGTTGAAATATCCAAACTTGAAAAAATTTTGTGCAAAAAAGCCCTATGTATATCCCATGGAAATGCTGATGTTGAACGGAGTCTATCAGTCAACAAAAAGATTCTGACTCCTGAAAGAGCATGCCTCTCTAAGGTCTCCTTGAATGGTTTAAGGCTGTCTAGAGACATTGTTAGTATGTATGGTAGGGTGACTGAAGTGCCAATAAGTAAGGAACTCTTGACCTGTGTTAGGCAAGCCAAAAAAAAATACTCAGAGAGAATAGAGGCTGAAAAGCAGAAAACCTATTTAGAGAAAAAAAAAGCAAAAAGAAGACAAACAGGCAAAGGAAAGGGAGAGAGAATCATTGCAGAAAGAGCAAGAGAGAAAAAGGAAAATTAAATGACAAAGAAAAAGAGGTTAAGAAAAGAGAAAAGGATCTTTAAAGATGAGTTGCAAAGAGCAAATGAAGTGATTGATGAAGCAAACGAAAGACTTGCAGCAGCTATCAAAGCAAAGGACTTCAAAGAGCTTAACATAGCACAGTCTCTGCTAGAAGTAGCAAAAAGGAAATTTTAAGAAAGCTACTGAGTCAGTTGAAAAATGCAAAGAACAAAGAGATGAAATTGACAAAAGAGAAGGAGAATGATCGATACATGTCTTTCAAAAAAAATCAAGTTCATTGGAAAAAGATCAGTAGAAAAATAGTATCATGTCTGTTTAGTAACTACTTTTGATCCTCAGTTTTTATAAGCCGGTTGTGTTTAGTTGTTTTACTTTATGTGTATAATACCTAACCTATATAGTATCATTGCTTCGGAGTTCACCCAATTGCATTATTGTTGTTTATCAGTAGAACATAAGCTAGTTTTTTGCCTTGGTTTAATCACCCTAACTGCTGATATAATTCATTTGATAGATGGATTGTGTTTCATTTGGCATAATGTTTGAAGTTTAAAGGTTAATAATATGGGTCATAAGCCAGTTATATGCTTTGTTGTAATCAACCCAACTGCTAATATATGACCATATTGCTAGATTGATTGTAATAACACTATTAACCTTTAAATTGTTAATTTCTTCTTTGTAATTTCTTTTAGCATAACATATGTTGCTTGTCACTATTTTGAAACCTGTAACATGCCATTGTTAGAATTCAGTAATTATCAGTACATTAAATATGTTTTGTCCGTTGTGAATTGATAAAAAATAATTAAAAAAAAACATTTCAGGCTGACTGCAGCAGATGGCCACACATTTCAACTGCAGAAACTTGGCAAGTAACAGCAAGCAAATAATTAAGACATTTATAAAGACTTATCTTCAAAGGTGAGAATAACCACCAGTGAAGGTAGAGTTTGTTTTAATCTCTCTAAACATGATAAATCCATAGGTTATCTTGTAACATTTATATCAAACAATTCCTATTATTCCTACTTTTTTATTTAAAAAAATTCCTACTTTTTCCTACTTTTTTTCCAGAAACCCTCCTACTTTTTTCCTATTTTTTTTTATTGAGGCCAGTTGAAGGCCTGGAAGCCCCCTGAGCCGACAGCGATTTTAGCATTTTTAGGACACAAAATTAAGACATCTGAGGCATGGTTTCATCATTTATTGTCATCAAAATAAAATCATGTTGATTACAACATTTAATGAAAAAAAAACAAACATAAAACAAACAACAAAATCAAAAATAGTTAAAATTTTAGTTGGTAATATGCAGCAAATCATAATACTCACTGTCATAATAATTCTCAGAGAATATGCAGCATAATACTCACTGTCAAAATCAGTTATTCTCTGAGTATGATTTTCACATTGATTATTATGATTTGCTGCATATTCTCTGAGAATTATTCTCTGAGTATGATTTTCACATTGATTATTATGATTTGCTGCATATTCTCTGAGAATTATTCTCTGAGTATGATTTTGACATTGATTATTATGATTTACTGCATATTCTCTGAGAATTATTCTCTGAGTATGATTTTCACATTGATTATTATGATTTGCTGCATATTCTCTGAGAATTATTGTCTGAGTATGATTTTGACATTGATTATTATGATTTACTGCATATTCTCTGAGAATTATTCTCTGAGTATGATTTTGACAGTGACTATTATGATTTGCTGCATTTTTCTCTGAGTCTGATTTTGACAGTGAGTAATATGATTTGCTGCATTATTCTCTGAGTCTGATTATTGCAGTGAGTATTATGGTTTGCTGCATATTCTGAATATGCAGCAAATTTAATCATAATACACACTGTCATAATCAGACTCAGACAGAGAGTCTAACCCATTTGCCTCAAGACAGCAAGCTTTGTCATAAGCTAACAATTCTGTTCTGATAATATCAGAAATTTCCTGTCTAGTTATGGCACTTTCAGCTACTGAATCAGTTTGGACCTCTGCCTCTGAAAAGCATTTCACTGCACTAACAGGGTGTTTAGAAATTTTGCCTGTCGGTAGTTTTTTTTTGTTTTTAGCTCACATGAGCACAACATGCTCAAGGTGAGCTTTTCTGATCGCCTTTTGTCCGGCGTCCGTCGTCCGTGGTCCGTGCGTCCGTGCGTCTGTGCGTGCGTCTGTGCGTGCGTCCGGCGTCAACAATTTCTTCAAACAACATCTCCTCCTAAACGGCTTGGCCAATTTGAAAAATATTTTGCAGGAATGTTCCTTGGATGAAGCTCTACTAAAGTTGTATAAATGGTTCTGGTCCATTGCATAATTAGGTCACAGGAGCTAAAAATAGATTTTAAAATGCAAACTTTGAAAATCTTCTTCTGCAAAACTGCAAGGCCTAGAGCTTAGATATTTGGTATGTAGCATCATCTTATGGGCCACTACCAAGATTGTACAAATCATAGCCCTATGGTGATAAATGACCCCGCACCAGGGTCACTTGTTTTACATAGAGTTATATAGAAAAATCGTAAAAAATCTTCTTCTATGAATGCATAAGGCCTAGAGCTTAGATATTTGGTATGTAGCATCATCTTATGGGCCACTACCAAGATTGTACAAATCATAGCCCTATGGTGATAAATGACCCCGCACCAGGGGTCACTTGTTTTACATAGAATTATATAGGAAAATCTTAAAAAATCTTCTTCCATGAATGCATAAGGCCTAGAGCTTAGATATTTGGTATGAAGCATCATCTTATGGGCCACTACCAAGATTGTACAAATCATAGCCCTATGGTGATAAATGACCCCGCACCAGGGGTCACTTGTTTTACATAGAATTATATAGGAAAATCTTAAAAAATCTTCTTCTATGAATCCATAAGGCCTAGAGCTTAGATATTTGGTATGTAGCATCATTTTATGGGCCACTACAAAGATTGTACAAATCATAGCCCTATGGTGATAAATGACCCCGCACCAGGGGTCACTTGTTTTTTCATAGAGTTAAATAGGAAAATCTTAAAAATCTTCTTCCATGAATGCATAAGGCCTAGAGCTTAGATATTTGGTATGAAGCATCATCTTATGGGCCACTACCAAGATTGTACAAATCATAGCCCTATGGTGATAAATGACCCCGCACCAGGGGTCACTTGTTTTACACAGAGTTATATTGGAAAATCTTAAAAAATCTTCTTCTATGAATCCATAAGGCCTAGAGCTTAGATATTTGGTATGTAGCATCATCTTATGGGCCACTACCAAGATTGTACAAATCATAGCCCAATGGTGATAAATGACCCCACACCAGTGGTCACTTGTTTTACATAGAGTTAAATAGGAAAATCTTAAAAAATCTTCTTCTATGAATCAATAAGGCCTAGAGCTAAGATTTTTGGTATGTAGTAGCATCTAATGGTTCATTACAAAGATTTTCAAAGTCTTGGCCCTACGGTGATAAATGACCCTGCGCCCAAGTCTTCTCTGAAACCATATGGCCCATTGCTTAGATATTTGGTGTGTAGTATTGTCAGGGGTAAAATGTTTTAGATTAAGTTATATCAGAATCCTTGTCTGTTTAAAAACCTTGACATCAGTTGAAGCAATGGTACTCAGGTGAGCGATTCAGGGCCATCATGGCCCTCTTGTTTTTTCTTCTTCTTTGATAGCCAAAGTTTAACTGAAGCCTTACAAGCATCATCGCATTCAATGCTTGAAACATCAGGACCATTTATGCTGATATTCATTAAAACTTGAAGCATGTCATTCTTTAGACTTGACCTTAACCTAGTTTTTATTCTCTTTACTGCACTTGCCCCACGCTCCGGCCAAGCATTGGAGACAGGGAGTGATAGTACAATATCAGTAAGGTCACTCAAAATAGGATAGAAATATTTCATACCCAATAACCTTTGCAGGCACTCTTTCTGAGTTATGGCATTGTCCTCAGAGTTCCATCTTAACATGTCATATTTCAACTTGACCCATTCAGCAGTCAGCTCATCTAAGTCAAGTTCAAAGTACTCTGCAATAACCTTCATGTCATTATCACCATGATTTTTGAATGATGCATTATTTTTATTGGGGACCTTGTTTGCATCAATGGCAACCAAAGATGACAAAATGGGCAAGGTATCACCAAATCTAGCTTCAATATTCTTTTTTAATGCATCTGTATATTTCTTACATAGAGATTTCATGCCAGTAATATCATGTTCTGTAGGATTTAATTCTAGCATGTTCGAACAACCATCAGCTTCAAGATCTTTACACAGTTTTTAACCAGGTTTTCAACTAGTTGAAACCTGGTTATTAGAATGCCGAACGTCGTTGGGCGGGCGGGCGGGCGGGCGTCAAACTTTCGTTTCCGCTCAATAACTTAAGTTAGAATTTAGATATAGCAATTATATTTGATGGGTAGATACCTTATGAGAAGAGGAAGGTTGGGATTGCTTTTCAGGTTAATCGGGTCAAGGTCAAGGTCACAATGGTTAAAAATAGATTTTTTGTTTCTGCTCGATAACTTGGGTAAAAATGAAGGTATAACATTCATATTTAATAGGTAGATAGCTTATGGGAAGAGGAAGGTTTGGATTGCTTTTCAGGTAAATCAGGTCAAGGTCAAGGTCACAATGGCTTAAAATATATTTTTTGTTTCCTCTTGATATCTCGAGTTAGAATGAAGGTATAGCATTCATATTTGATAAGTAGATACCTTTAGGGAAGAGGAAGGTTGGAATTGCTTTTCAGGGAAAATGGATCAAGGTCAAGATCACTATGACTAAAATATATTGGAAAATGGATCAAGGTCAAGATAACTATGACTAAAATATATTAGAAAATGGATCAAGGTCAAGGTCAATATGACTAAATATATATATATATATATATATATATATATTTTTTTTTTTTTTCTTTTCTGTTTGATAGCGGCTTGCTATGAATGCTTTTGTTTTTATGCTTCACTTATGCTTTTCTTCATTTACATAGTTGCGGTGCCCTTGCTATCTTGACAAATATTATACAAATGTCTGATTGCTAGAATTGCTTAATAAACCTTCAATAAGAAATAAAATAAATGCATTTGTATCAGTCTTTGGATAATTCCTGTAGGTTGCTTTTCATGTTTTAAAATATCCATAATTTCCTTGAACTAACATTTAATTTTGAATCTTGTATTTTACCCTGCATTGATATTGCAGGTCAGAGACAATTACCCTTTGACAATCTGAATTCACACCTTTGAGCTTGTTTTCATGTAACATATAGTGACACATTCTTTTATTTGCTTAAATTCTCCTTCTTCATTTCTGAATGCATTCTGCCCAAATCTACATAGTATGGCCAGTACATAGTGACTTGACCTATATTGTCAATTTAACCATATTTCTTAGAGTTATGACCCTTATTTACTCTTCATCCATGTAACATAAAGTATTAATGTTCTTTGGGGATCATTTTATAAATAAAATCTTCATTTCGAATTGGATTTTCCATGTTGAAAACCTGGTTTTGTGACAGTCCCTGTCGCTTTAAGCCTTGTTTCTACTGGGGACATACTGCTTGCTATTTCATAAATTTGTCATTTGTGAATTGGGTAGAAGGGAGTATTTGGCAGAAAGCAAGTACAAGAAAATGTGAACATCATTCTGTTCTATAGATAATCATAAAGTATTACAAGAAATATATGTCAATATTTTGAATCTCAGTGCGATAACTAGCCCTCTCAATTTAGTGAAAATTCTCTTTCTATTAACAGAATAACGTATTTCTAGAACTTCATGTTTATTTCATTATGAAATTGTCAATGCTCGTTAAGTAGTTTTTATCTGATTTTTTTATGAACATCTCAAAATTAAAGATTGTCCATAATCCGTGCGTGTTTAAGTTTCCAACGGACATAATGGACATACGGCATATTATGAGTGTATTCTGAAATTCCCCGCTATATAAAAGGTTAAGAAAACAAACGTATTTGGTCTATAATATTGTTCGTTAATTTTGTCATTTTAAAATAAAAGGCAATTTCAGTTGCATGATATATACGTATTACTTACTGCGCTTTCTCTGCACTAGGAAAAAAACAATCGAGCATCTGCTGTTTTAACTTTTCGCACTCCATTGCTGGGCACCCTTCACCCGCACATAGCTGTATTCGCTCGGGAGGGATAAAGACTAATGACGTCATACAATAGTGCTAATGCAACAGCCAATGCGTGTAAACTAATGTTATGTCTAAAAATAGCGACTGGGGTTTTCACCAGATGTAAACAAATATTCTTCACCAGAGCTGAGGGATACAGGTATAGATATTCAAATGTATAATCGTAACGAAAGTGAACACCAAAATGACCAACTCGAGAAAATTACTGTAATTTATTTTGGTATTTGTGGAAAAAGTAGCCGGCGAGAACGTTCGAATAGCCGGTTTATTTTACCGGCTTCCGGCCGATTTCTACACCCCTGCCTATTTTAATGGATATCAGTATCTATTAGCTTTAAAGGAAAAATGAGAGTTTAATCTTGCAAATATTTTTCTATAGTTATATCATGTGTTTTCGTAAGTTTCAGCAGTGCAAATGTGCTGATAAGTTCAGTGTTGAAAAACAGCTACAACAACAACAAAAAAATGTATTTGAGTACATTTCAACATTGAACATACTTTTATTTGAAAATATGTTAAATCTTGTGTCAAGTTTTAAACCTGCAAGAAAGGCACCCATCTCATAATGTTGCAGGCAATGGCTGTGAAAATTGACCTGGATTTTAGGCAACACCTTTTTTATAAGCTCACCTTAGCACATGTGCTCAGGATGAGCAATTAGGATAGATGAATATCTGTCGTCCGTCTGTCGTCCACAATTAGTTTGTTTGCATTCTAGCATCTTCATTACTTAAGCAATCATATTCAAACTTTATAACAATGTTTATTACCATAATCTCTTGGCCAAGTTCGATTATGGCTGATATCGACCAATTAGGTTGGAGTTATGCCCTTTTTAATATTAAAAAAATGCCAGATTTCATTTTGTTTTCCTCTAGCATCTTCATTTCTTAACCCTTTCCCTCATAGAGTAACTCACAGGCTGATCAGGTTTTATGCTGTTCGCTGCTCCTCAGTGGTCTGGAAATGAGGATTTTGTAATTAAATTTGTTAAGGTTTAACTGTGGTTTTCTGCAGATCAGGCTTTATGTGGTACCTATTGAGTGCGTCAAAATGAGTCTATATGAGGGAAAGGGTTAAGCAATCATCTTCAAACTTTATGACAGTGTTTATAGCCATATTCTTTTAGCCAAGTTATGACTGATATCAGCTAATTAGGTCAGGAGTTATGCCCCTTTTAATATAAAAAAATGCCAGAATTCACTTTGTTTGCATTCTAGCCAGGGTTTGACATTAACTTTTTTGAGAGCTGGACCAGTGGTCCTGAGTAACTTTGAAAACCTACTAGACCTGATCTAAACTAAACTTGACCAAAGTGTAAAACACATATAGAATACACAAACCAGTCATACTTAAGCAATTGTTCAATGATTTCAAGCATTTTGTAATTGAACATACCAATATAACTTAGTATGAGATCTTTTTGACTAGACTCAGATGATTGGTTGTCAACCATCTTTATGTCCCCAGTTTCGAATGCAACAAAAGTGGTTAGTTCTTTATATCAGGTTTTCGTAGGTTATGAGACTTATGGGATTCAGATCCAGAATGCCCCTTTGTATTATCGATTCCAGACAAGTCGTCCACTCTCTTCATACCCAGCATGCCTTACAAAACTCTACTTCAGAATCATGCTTGCTAGCCAACTAAAATCATTTTTAAGGCAAAACTATCTCTTCCGCTTGGTCTTTTCATCCTTAACCTTCCGTTCATTATTATCAGCGTCTTTTTTTTTTTTTTTTTGTCGGACGAAATTTTTTTTTTTAAATAGATTGATTGACAATTGCATAGTGCAGTATAAGCAAACCATAAAATAGTTTGTTGTCATAATACATGTACTTGAATTCCCAACATTACAGATTGTATTCGTGCATTAACTTGCATCCTTTGCATTTTATTATATGAATATCATCAATAATAATACAAAAGTTTCATTAACAATAAAAAAAATGAGAAGTTAGATAAAGAATTAAGCATTCTTATCCTGCATAAATAAGTACAGTCCATTTACCATAATTCGAACGGTCTGCGGACTGACTGAAATGTTCGAAAAATCGTGTCATCCGAATTACCGTGTTTACCTACCAGTGGGCATTTTGTGTATTTGTAAGAAATACACGTCGTGATAATCAGTTGGCATGTTTATAAGATATAGAACATGGTTTTGTCTTATGTTTTTATTTTTACCTGCATAAAAATCATTAATCACATATAAAAGCAAAACATAGTCAAAAATAAACAATTATTTACAAGCCTTATTTTTAACCAGGGCCCTTCACTGAATTAATTGGAAATTGAAAATTACCAATCTCTATTTAGCTATCCTCCCAGCTGACCTGGGCCCTTCACTGAATTGTTGTTGTTGTTGTATTGGGGTTTACCATTGCTGCAATAGTATTTCAATCATATAGCAAAGTCTAGCTAATTATAAGTGGAGGAAGACCCCGAGTACACAGAGATACCTGGGTAGAATCACCGACCTATCGCAAGCCAGCTGGAAGGCTTCCTCACATGAAAAATCCAAAGTCCCTTCTGGGATTCGAACCCACAGCATTGAGGGGCTGAGAGATTTGTAGTCCATGACTGTAACCGCTCGGCCACGGCAGCCCCTTTACTGAATTACTCGGAATAATAAATGGTAACTTACAAATACATCTGTTACAGTGCGGCTCGCGTTCAAGTTGGCATTTTTAGCGTGTAACGTGCGTTCCGTGTCCGTGTAATGTGCGTGTAACGTGCGTGCGTGTACCGTGTAACCGTGTAACATTCTCAACGTGTGGTCCGTGTAGCATCGTTTATATCGTGTGTAACGTGTTAACCGTTCAGCTGTTAAAAACTTCTGTCCGAGATGGACATAAACATATAGATTTCTAAACTGTAACATGTCACGGTGTAAAATCATTCGGCTTATTGTACTAGAACCCTGATGGAAATGAGTCTTGATCGAGGTAAAAAACACATATTATCATGTGTGTTTGCGTCCTGCTTTATGCATGAAAAAACAACTGCTTACATGTGCATCTGGTGTGAAATGATACAACTTATGCTGTTGGATATACCATATTTCATAATGCACGTTGCTTCAACTTTATATAAATTAATAATAAAATACGACTTACCGATTTCCTAGGTCTACTCAGTCCTCACGAATATTATAACCACTATTTATTCCGTTTACAGGTAAAATTTAACTCAAAATTTGCTGGCCTCTATCGTGCTGGTGGCACATTGTGTCGTTTAGCAGGGACTTCCTGTGTATTCCAGTTTGACACGATACACAATCTATGCACAGGAAATATTTAATTTTGACACCCAAGACCAAGAGTACATTTGAAGAAGTTAGGTGTCAGACTGGGTAGCTGGACTCGGATTATACGTAAATCGTCACCTTGGCCCGGTACATGTAACTTAACGTTTGACGACTTATGTGTAATTCTCTCTCTCCGCCATCTCTCTCTCTCTCTCTCTCTCTCTTATCATAGCCTAGTATAATAATTTAAAAAGCACTCGAGGAAATGATAAATGATTAGGAATTCATTGCCGAAAGCATACTTTCATCTATCTAAGGAAAAACTCATTAAGATGAACTTATTGATCGATTGCGTTTTTTGAATTTATTCGATAAACTGATAGGAAATTAGGAATTAATTGCCGAAAGCATAACTTTAAATACTCGCTTTTCCATACATATCCTGGTGATGGTACAGGTAATTATAAAGATAAAATGGGCTCGATTTTTCCACTCCTAAAACTATTGAATGTTTTTATCCGTCTTTTGAAAATCATTTGGGGTTGGTTGTTTTGTCTGTCTTCCAATAATGAGTAATCATACATTGTATACACAGATTCGTATAATCGTCAATTCTATTCGTTTTCTTATTAAAAGAATTAGAAAAAAAAATGATAAGTGTCTATGGACGAAAACAACTACAGCTAGTATATGTGGCTAAAATTATAGATTACCAACAATACGATACGATTTTTTAAATTCTGTGTTCAGATTTGTTTCGGTAAATGGCCAGATCGGTAATTAATTAAATAAAAAGGAAACTCCTTTGATGTTTCATTTATTGATTATATATGGAATTTTGTTCCCAAACTTTAATGATAGTGTGAAAAATAGATCATACGCATTGAATGGAGTATGCATTCATACATTGTACATGAACGTGATCATATAAGAATAAAAAAGTAATCATTTCTTTCAGATCTTCGACGTATCTAAAAGAACAAACATGAAATATAAAGTTTACTAGCAATTACATGTAGTTATTATAAATCTAAAACGAGAATTTAATACGATCGCTTGTCTCTTGATTCCTTCTTTAGTTCTCTTATTAACTAATGACGCATAGAGAAGTAGTCTATGGACGAAAACAACCGAGTTGACCGAATAAGCCGGCAGCGTTTGCATCGTGCATCGTGTATATGAACCAAACGTGTAACGTACGTGCACCGTGTAACGTGCGTGTAACGTGCGTTCCGTGTCCGTGTAACGTGCGTGTAACGTGCGTTCCGTGTGCCAACTTGAACGCGAGCCGTACTGTATCTACGAATCTTTGTTATTGATAGCGTGATATTACTCTTGCAGAGCATACAACAAAAGTAAAGTGAGGTTTGAACACTCACTAATATTTATAGTTAAATAAAAATTCACTCTGTTTGTTTGTTAACACTCTTGACAATCAAGTGACACGTGTCAACACGATTCCCAACGGTTTGCATCACTTTAATTGAAATGACCGCCAATCAACATAGGTGTGAAAAATACGCACGCGTGTAAATTACGGTAACACAGCGTCTGAACTATTGTGTCATTGATCAAGAACTTGATTGCTTGTTGGGTCTGTAATTAAATTCAAATTGCCGCATTTACCCGAGTAATTGTAAAATGAATTATTGCATCTATTTTAAATGACATATATAGGAAAACTTGACGGGACCGAGACATTTTTCGAATAATGCCGTCAAAACGAAAAATCGCATTCCGAATTATGGTAAATGGACTGTATTACGACACTGATTAATTTGCAAGTGCGTGGAGGAAAAGCCTCTTTCTGAAAACACCAGCCAATGAGTGAACACGTGTCACGTTTGTTACTAAACAAACAGGCTTAATATAGCATGCACAGGTTTCCCAAGAAGCTGTATCTCGACAAGCTTCAATAATTTGACCATTATACATATTTTTTGTGCTTTTGATTCGTTCAAAAACAGATTTTTTGGTGATCTTTGGCCGATTTAGAACCCAACCAGTCAGTCATGCTAGCCTAGAACTTAGCTAGACCGGACCACCAATCTACTAGTAAATGTCATTCAGTCGGGCCTTAATGTCGAACCCTACTAGCATCTTGATTTCTTAATCATCTTCAAACTTTATGACAGTGTTTATAGCCATATTCTTTTGGCCAAGTTAAATTATGGCTGATATCAGCTAATTAGGTTAGGAGTTATGCCCCTTTTAGTATTAAAAATTGACAGATTTCAATTTGTTTGCACTCTAGAATCTTTTCATTGTTTCATGGACAATGTTTAAAGCCATAATCTCTCAGTCAAGTTTGACTTCAAATTTTGACCACAGGTACTGTTTGGTTTGTGAAATTGAGAAGATCTCATGGATTATGTGTTCAGTACATGTACAACTATGTTATAATTTAGTAACTTGTACAGGCAAAGAAGGCAGTTTTTCTCTGGTGAGCGACTTCAGGGCCATCTTGGCCCTCTTGTATATTTCAAAATGCAACAAACATTTTCTGTAAAGATTGTCCATCTGCACAAAGATATCAAATAAATCCTTAGTATATCTGTAACAGACTTAGGTGTATCAAAATTAATACTAATAAGTAAAGGAGGGTGGATGATGGCATGTATAGTGGAACCTTGGTCCTGAATTTCTGAATTTTAAAGTTCCAGAAAACCCAAACTAAGGAATTCCAAAAAAAAAAGGAAACTTTTTATATTTTACCCCTCAAAACCAAACATCCATAACTTATTCACACATCCAATTATCCAATACAGGTCCTTTAAAGCAATTGCACATTGTGTACTGTAAATGATATTGTGTATAAGAGCTGTATTTTAGGTGGAAAGACTTGCACATGCCATTACAAATATATAGGTTTATAAGAGTGAAATTGTTGATTAGTCAGTCTGCCTGAAGGCTTTGTCCAATCAATTACTCATAAATGGGTTGACAGATTTATATAATTTTTAGTCAAATATTTGAAGAATAATGAAAGCTATACTACTCACTACACAGTTTTAAAGGTTAATATCTTGTAAACTGTCAAAGATATTTACTTCAAGCTTCACATGCATTCTAAATATAACTAGAACCGCAAGCGGTATCTCGGTTTTCGCTTTTAACCTAAACAACTTGGAACACTTTATTTCAACTCAGCCACAATTTTCAATATGAAACAGAACGAAAAGGTTTTTGAAGACCTACTCTCATTTGCACAGTTTTATTTTTGCAATGTTAGAACATTCAAACTCTTCTAGCGAAAATATTTTCCCATACGCTGTCCCTTGAAATCCATCACATTCTGTGGTGCTGTCAACAAGGAACAAAATGCTGAAAACCGCATTTCAATCAGACTTTAACATTTTGAGTTATAAGCAAAAGAGTGATTTTAAGCAAAACGCCCTCTTGCGGCAAAATTAGAAACAAAATTGCAGAAACAGCAAATAGTTCAAACAAGTATATAAGTCGTACTAGTCGAACATTCTTTTTCTTATATATCACAACTTGAAGCATAAAAACTGATTAACAATTATACCAAAAAAGGATCAAACTTTGGATTGCCGTAAAATGAACAAATCAAGTCCGATCTTTAAAATCTAAACATCACTGGAAAGAGCTCCTCAAGAACTAAAACCTTTGTTATATACTCTCAATGAAATATTTTTAGATTTGGAGCACTTTGTGGCCGAATAAAAACACAATTATCGCAATACATGTATGACATTGACCCTTTCAATGTTTTTTTTTTTAACTTTTTAATTGTGAAACCCTTTCAAACTTAACAAAACATAACGTGTAAAAATTTCATGACGAATAAACAAAAAATAAAGTCAGGAGCGACAAAAAACATGTTTTTGGAATTTTAATTTTTCCTAAATTTAAGTGAAGTTTGACCGTTTCTAGTGGACAAACCACGCATTTCTTAAATTCGCCACCCCATATATTTTGTGTTTATATGTCTTTCAAATGTTATACCGGAGACGGAATTCTTCTATCTGATCTCTAACAAAAATGGATAGGTTTTTCGTAGACCTACCCTCATTTGCACAGTTGTTTTTTTTTTGTTCTTTTTGCGAGGTTCGAACATTCAACCTTCCGAAGCTCAAAAGCTTTCAGCCACACAGACCCTCGAATCCTATCATATGTTATTAGGCTATCAACAGGGAACAGAATGCAAAAAAACGCATTCGAATCGGACTTTAACTTTTTGAGTTATAAGCAAAAGAATGATTTCAAGAAAAGCGCCCCCTAGCGGCAAAATGAGAAAGAAAATTGATTAAAATTTTACTGTTAGGTACCTAGCAAAGCAGCAAATAGTTCAATCAAGTATACTAGTCGCACAAGTCAAACTTTTTATTCTTATGTATCAGAATTTGAAGCATAAAACATGATTTACAATTATTCCAAAAAAGGATCAAACTTTGGACTGCCGTATAATGACCAAATCAAGTCCGATCTTCAAAATCTAAACATCACTGGAAAGAGCTCTTTAAGAACTAAAACGTTTGTTCATATACTCTCAATGAAATATTTTTAGTTTTGGAGCTATTTGTGGCCGAATAAAAACACAATAATCGTAATATGACCTTGACCTTTTCAATTCTTTTTTATTTTTTGAATTGTGAGGCCCTTTCAAACATAACAATACATATCGTGTGAAAATTTCATGAAGAATGAACAGAAAATAAAGTCAGGAGCGACAAAAACATGTTTTTGAAATTTTAATTTTTCCTAAAATTTAAGTGAAGTTTGACCGTTTCTAGTGGACAAACCACGCATTTCCTTAATTCGCCACCCCATATATTTTGTGTGTATACGTCTTTCAAATGTTATGCCGGAGACGGAATTCTTCTATCTGATCTCTAACAAAAACAGATAGGTTTTTCGTAGACCTACCCTCATTTGCACAGTTTTATTTTATTTTTTTGCTAGGTTCGAACATTCAACCTTCCGTAGCTCAAAAGCTTTCAGCCACACAGACCCTCGAATCCTATCATATGTTATTAGGCTATCAACAGGGAACAGAATGCAAAAAAACGCATTCGAATCGGACTTCAACTTTTTAAGTTATAAGCAAAAGAATGATTTCAAGAAAAGCGCCCCCTAGCGGCAAAATGAGAAAGAAAATTGATTAAATTTTACTGTTAGGTACCTAGCAAAGCAGCAAATAGTTCAATCAAGTATACTAGTCGCACAAGTCAAACTTTTTTATTCTTGTGTATCAGAATTTGAAGCATAAAACCTGATTTACAATTATTCCAAAAAAGGATCAAACTTTGGACTGCTGTATAATGACCAAATCAAGTCCGATCATCACTGGAAAGAGCTCTTTAAGAACTAAAACTTTTGTTCATATGCTCTCAATTAAATATTTTTAGTTTTGGAGCTATTTGTGGCCGAATAAAAACACAATATTGTAATATGACCTTGACCTTTTCAAATTTCTTTTAATTTTTTAGCTCACCTAAGCATAGCTCAGGGTGAGCTTTTGGGATACTTGATTGTCCGTCGGCCGTCGGCCGTCGTCCGTCAACAATTTGATGTTTACACACTAGAGGCCACAATTTTGATCCAATCTTCCTCAAACTTGGTCAGAATGTTAGTCTTGATGATATCTTGAACCCTTTCGAAAATGGGTCAGGTCGGATCAAAAAGTAGGTCAGTAGGTCAAATCTTAGAAAAATCTTGTTTACACACTAGAGGCCACAATTTTGATCCAATCTTCCTCAAACTTGGTCAGAATGTTTGTCTTGATGATATCTTGAACCCTTTCGAAAATGGGTCAGGTCGGATCAAAAAGTAGGTCAGTAGGTCAAATCTTAGAAAAATCTTGTTTACACACTAGAGGCACAATTTTGATCCAATCTTCCTCAAACTTGGTCAGAATGTTAGTCTTGATGATATCTTGAACCCTTTCGAAAATGGGTCAGGTTGGATAAAAAAGTAGGTCAGTAGGTCAAATCTTAGAAAAATCTTGTTTACACACTAGAGGCTACAATTTTAATCCAATCTTCCTCAAACTTGGTCAGAATGTTTGTCTTGATGATATCTTGAACCCTTTCGAAAATGGGCTGGGCCGGACCGAAAAGTAGGTCAATAGGTCAAATCTTAGAAAAATCTTGTTTACACACTAAAGGCCACAGTTTTGATGCAATCTTTCTCAAACTTGGTCAGATTGTTTGTCATGATGATATCTCGAACCAGTTTGAAAATGGGTGGGGCTGGATAGAAATGTAGGTCAGTAGGTCAAATCTTAGAAAAATCTTGTTTATACTCTGAGGGCAACATTTTTGGTCCAATCATCCTCAAACTTTGGCAGAATGTTTGTCATGATGATATCTTTTGTGGATGGGGTCAGAAAATTCCTGAACATTGTTTCACCTCATCATCTTAATTCTAAAGCAATCTGTTTTGTACAGGCAATGAATGATACTTTTCTCAGGTGAGCGATCTAGGGCCATCTTGGCCCTCTTGTTTATTGTGAGGCCCTTTCAAACATAACAATACATATTGTGTGAAAATATCATGAAGAATGAACAGAAAATAAAGTCAGGAGCGACAAAAACATGTTTTTGAAATTTTAATTTTTCCTAAAATTTAGTGAAGTTTGACCTTTTCTAGAGGACAAACCACGCATTTCCTAAATTCACCACCCCATACATTTTGTGCGTATATGTCTTGCAAATCGTATGCAGCAAACAGAATTCTTCTATCTGATCTCTAACAAAAGTGGGAAGGTTTTTCGTAGACCTACCCTCATTATTTCACTTTTTTCCAAGGTTCGAACATTCAACCTCTCCTAGAACAATTTTTTTCCTGTACTCGATGATGAGATTTCCATCATATTTGATTGGGCTGTCAACAAGGAACATTATGTAAAAAACCGCATCTAAATCAGGTTTCAAATTTTTGAGTTATTAGCAAAACAGTGATAACATGCATTGCGCCCCCTAGTGGCTAAATCAGAAACAAAAGTGAAAAGTTTGACCATTTAGGCACATGTTCAGATAAAGATGACTCCATGCCCAAAATTTCATAGCTGTAGCTTTTTTCATCTGGCCGCTAGGCTGGCCACAAAAATGGGTGGAATTGGAAAAATAATAAAAAAAAAACAAAAAACAAATCAACAGAAGAAGAACAATAGGTTTTCGCCCTGCAGAGGCGAAAACCTAACAAGGTGAATAATTTTTACAAGTACAAGTTTTTTCCTGTGTGGAGATACCTTTTTTGATACTTGAAAAGTGGGTTTTAGTCAATCATATCACTTAGCTGTTTTTATGTCCCTGCCATGAAATTATAACAATTTTTGGCCTTTTTTGACATAGAAATTTTGATAAAAGTTTTGTATGTAGGAACATACTATCAAAACTGTATCTCAGAAACTATTGCATATATTAGATTGAAACTTTAGACATGTCTTATGAACACTGAATTCTACTGAAATAACCAATAGAAATAATCTTAGTTATATTTATTGTTTATGGGCATTTTTTTACTTAATTTTCTTTTTTTAGTTTTCCATGTTGATTTAAGATTTGCGTGTAAGTACTATCAAAGGTATATCTCAGTAACCCTGCAATTATTTGAAAAATACTTCACACATCTTCCCAGCCCTCCGACCTTGGGGGACTTGTTTTATTGATTTAGTTTTTAAACTTACAAGTGTGAGAATAGTTGAGGACAGCTCTTGTTATCCTAATAAAATATTTAATTCTGGCAAAATCTATAAATTTTTAGCACAATTATGGCCCTTTTCAACTTATAATTTGCCATTTTTTTCTCATCAGATCATTAATATATCATAGGCTTTCAAATTTAGGTATTTTCTGGTACACATATTTAACTCCATAAAATGAAGGCCAAGTTCGACTTTGGGCAAATTCCTATTTTTTTTTACACAATTATGGCCCCTAAGAATTTTCTTAAATAGCCTGTCCAATATTCTGTGTCAAAGCACTGTGTGGGGATATTAATTACCTTCAGTGATAGTTCTAGTTAAAATTTGCACACAAATTGTTTCTACTTTAAAAAATTATTTGAATCTTATTAAAACCTTGTTAACACTCTAGAGGGAACATTTTCGGCCCAATCTTTATGAAACTTGGTCAGAATGTTTGTCTCCATAAATCTTGACAAGTTCGAATTTGGGTCATGTGGGGTCAAAAAGTAGATCATGAGGTCAAATCTTAGTAAAACCTTGTTAACACTCTAGAGGCCACATTTTTGGCCCAATCTTTATGAAATGTGGTCAAAATGTTTGTCTCCATAAATCTTGACAAGTTCGAATTTGGGTCATGTGGGGTCAAAAAGTAGGCCAATATGAAAAATCCAACATATGTTGCTCATTCATAATCAGGTGAGCGATTCAGGGCCATCATGGCCCTCTTGTTTCTAGGAGGACGGAGATGCATTCTGAGGGGCATCTGAGGGAAATATGAAAATATTACATAGATCGTGAAAATATTTTTCTACATGATTTATAGTTATATTAATATAAATTTTATGGCACTGGCTGCAATGCTAGGTTGCGAGTTCTGATCCAGCTTGGGGACGTTTTTGTTATATGTATTAAAACTTATTAATAGTATGTTCTGCAATACTAAAGACGTTTGCCTGATTCAGATTAAAGCAGACACAGTTCCGTTGCCATAATGACAGCGGAGATAAGTGACAGCGGATGCTCTCTCAGCAAAGGTCGGCCTGGGTGACTTGTCATTTGGCTAACTTTATTTCAGTAAGGGACTCACGATGGGGATTTCCATTTACCCAATCAAGGCAATTTCAGTCACCCAGAAAATTGTATTATCAGGGCCAGCTGGGTTGTGGGGGTGGGTTTGTGCTTGAACCCCCAAAGCCTCCCGGTGAATCTGGGACTGAATTACGATAGTACGAATAGTATGTAGATCGAAGAGATGTGCTTGTCTATAAATTTTTGCGTGACGTTCATTATCTAAATATTCATCTTTGTAAGCCTGAGCTCATATAAATATCTGAAATGTTTGGCCTGCACTATGAAAAAAACATTGGAAAGTATTATGTAAAGTGCAATTATGTCTTAAAGCAGTGGATAAACTTTCAATTTCAAACAATTTGTTTAACAGAAATAACTTTTTTCGAATTTGGAAAACAGCCACAGTTTTGTACTTTATTTTGCCGATTCTTCTCGAACTACCAAGAGCGAGTTCAGTTGACCAACTATAGTTCTACTCGAATTTTAGAGCGTCCGCCTCGGGTGCGGGGGGTTGTGGGTTCGATCCCTGACCGTAACATACCAAAGTCGCAAAAAATGATACTGTTAAAGTTCCCATGATTGGCGCTCAGCATATAAGGGTTGTTGCAGAACTGGTTAGCCCGGTGTCAGGATAATATGATTGGGTGTGGTATCATGCCACATGTCTACGGCGTGATACTGCAATGTGGCAGCACTATATCTGTCTCAAGTAGACATCGTCTCCAAATGACTGAAACACTGTCGGTGGGACGTTAAACCCAACAAACAAACAAACAAACAAACACTACTCGAGTTAACTCGTATTGATGATGTAATAAATATACTCTAGTTAGCAATCAACTGAATGCATGAGGTTTACCCCTTGTGACGTAATTTGTAAACAGACATATGATTAAAACAATAGATCTTTTATTCATGACTTTTTCGAGCTTAGGCTTAAATATATTAGCTGCCAGCTTCACTGCTTGCTTTAAGGCTACTTACAGGCTTATTTAAAGACAGGATATCACAGATATTTATAATTTTCTATAAATTTGCCTAGATGCTTGCCGTCCGCCATATTGCGTTCTTGTCTACCCACCTACCTCACTGGGTTGAACTCGCGTAAACCTACAGAGTTAGTAGGGTAAAAACCCTGCGCGTTTTATTGCAACTCTGGTAACTCTAGTTAACTCTAGTAGGTAAACTGAACTTGCTCCAAGTCAAATTGGATAAGCGCCCTCCAACGTCATAATGCAAGGTGCACATTTGACATTTGTCATTCTGCTTGCGTACATGTGTAATTTTGCTTAACTTAATGTGTCATTTATCGATTCTTAAAACCGACGAAATAAATTCCATTTTCATACGAATGCAAACTGGATTGTCCAGCTATACACAGTGCTATACGGTGATGAAATGGAAATAGAAGCAGATGTATTTTCAGCAGTTTACTATGATATGAATGAATAATTAATGTTTAATGTAAAAAAACAAATAATGCAGACAACGATTATGCTGTATTGTACTAGTCAAAATGATGTTTGTCACTTAGACAAATGAAACAATATACATGTCAAAAGGCAAAATGTATTTTTTTGCCCGAATTCTGTTCCATAACTGTGCAATACCCTTATTATATAGAAACCACTGAAAATCAAACGCCTTAGAAAACCAGACTTTACAGCCATTCCTTGTGGGATTCAGTTTAGGTTCGACAGTACAATCATGTCTTCAGAATGGTGACATATCAGAGAAGATTATTTAAAGAAGTTCCACTTAATTTTTATTATGGTTCATAGTTATGAATTACTGGTTCATTATGTTCATTAACAACTGATACTTGATATCTTGGTCCATATTTCCTTATCTTAAATCTTGTGAGTTTCTATACTGTGGTGGGGCCGCTGTGGCTGAGCGGTTACAGTCGTGGACTACAAATCTCTCAGCCCCTCACCGCTGTGGGTTCGAAGCCCGGTAGGGACTTCGGATTTTTCATGTGGGGAAGCCTTCCAGCTGGCTTGCGGTAGGTCAGTGGTTCTACCCGGGTACCTCTGTACTCGGGGTCTTCCTCCACCTGTAATTAGCTGGACATCGCTATATGATTGAAATACTATCGCAGCGACGGTAAACCCCAATACAACAACAACAATTATACTATGGTCGTTAGTTTCTATACTGTGGTTGTCTTTGATTTCAGGACTGGAAATTTTTCAAGGAAAACCATCTGCAGACAGATCAGAAGGTAACAGTTTTGTCTCCATAGAATACTATGAAAATGCCTCCCTCATCAAGTCTTGAAAAAAAGGACCATCTCTATTCCTTGTTTGATTTGAATATTTCCCATTAATAGCAACTACATTACACTGATGTGTTGGAATGACACATTTGCTTTGTGACCAATATCTTCACACATCCCCTTAAACTGCTAACCATTTTTCATTTTTCAAAGGGACTCACAGTTTCAAATTTTGAAATACTGCTAAGATTGAGGTAATTTCATTATTAATATTTTTTCTTTAACCAAACTACAATGTACTTCATTGAGACACACATAAAATAAAGTGCTTTTTTGAGATCTTCAGACAATAATAAGTTCTTCAAGAGAAAGCTTGAGTTGTTATTTCAAGAATCCATTTTCATACTATTAAAAGGTATAAAATTGTAACTGCATAAATATGTTATTTTGAAATTTTGAAGATCTATTTAAGAAACTGATATGACATTTCGAAGCTATACATCTGCAAGAAAATCACCAGACAATAAACCTAGTATACAAGCACAGTCTTGCAGATAACTTCAGTGATGTGTGTTTTAGTACACAGAGCAATACAATAGTGAGGCCAGAGTTTGTTTTCTTTTTAGCTCACCTGAGCACAACGTGCTCAAGGTGAGCTTTTGTGATGGCCCTTTGTCCGGCATCCATCGTGCGTCGACAAAAATTTGGCTTGTTAACACTCTAGAGGCCATATTTTTAAGCCAATTTTCATGAAACTTGGTCAGAATGTTTGTCTCCATAAAATCTTGGACAAGTTCGAAATTGGGTCATGTGGGGTCAAAAAGTAGGTCACAAGTACAAATCTTATAGAAACCTTGTTAACACTCTAGAGGCCACATTTTTGGCCCAATCTTCATGAAACTTGGTCAGAATGTTTTTCTCAATGAAATCTTGGACAAGTTCGAATTTGGGTCATATGGGGTCAAAAAGTAGGTCACGAGGTCAAATCTTATAAAAACCTTGTTAACACTCTAGAGGCCACATTTTTGGCCCAATCTTCATGAAACTTGGTCAGGATGTTTGTCTACATGATATCTTGGATGAGTACAAAAATGGGTCATGTGGGGTCAAAAACTAGGTCACCAGGTCAAATCAAGAAAAACATTGTGAACACTCTAGAGGCCACAGTTTTAGCCAAATCTTCATAAAATTGGTCAGGATGTTTGTCTACATGATATCTTGGATGAGTTCGAAATTGGGTCATGTGGGGTCAAAAATTAGGTCACCAGGTCAAATCTTAGAAAAACCTTGTGAACACTCTAGAGGCCACAGTTTTGGCCCAATCTTCATGAAAGTTGGTCAGGATGTTTGTCTACATGATATCTTGGATGAGTTCAAAATTGGGTCATGTGGGATCAAAATCTAGGTCACCAGGTCAAATCTTAGAAAAACCTTGTGAACTTTCTAGAAGCCACAGTTTTAGCCCAATCTTCAATAGATTTGTTCAGGATGTTTGGCTAAATGATATATTGGATGAGTCTAAAATGAGTCACATGGGGTCAAAAACTAGGTCACCAGGTCAAATCTTAGAAAAACCTTGTGAACACTTAAGAGACCACAGTTTTAGACTAACCTTAATGTAACTTGGTCAGATTTAACTTGGTCAGAATGTTTGTTTACATCAAATCTCGGATGAATTCAAAACTGGGCAACGTAGGGTTAAAAAGTAGGTCACATAGACAAATGTTACAAAACACTTTAGATGCCAGATTTTTTGTCATTATGTCTAACACAGCCATCTTAACCAGGTGAGCAACACAGGGCCATCTTGGCCCTCTTGTTTCTATGATTCACAATTTGATGAAACTAAATACACATATTATGCAAATGTATTGCTGTGACCATTAATACATGGTTGGATTCATGAACATGCTGAAATCGATTGTACTTCCTCAGGTTTACCTTTGCGTTTAAGATTTGTTTCTATGAAGATGACTTCATATCTTGATGAAATAAGGTACACATTGCCATCATTATATGATCTATCTAATATTTATGCAAATTTATTGCTGTGACCATTATTTCATGGTTGGATTAACATGCTGAAATTGATTGTTCTTCCTCAGGTTTACCTTTGCGTTTAAGCCTTTTTAGTTCACCTGAGCACAACATTCTCAAGGTGAGCTTTTGTGATCGCCCTTCGTACGTCGTCAACAATTTGGCTTGTTAACATTCTAGAGTCCACATGTTTGGCCCAATCTTCATGAAACTTGGTCAGAATGTTTGTCTCCATGAAATCTTGGATAAGTTCGATTTTAGGTCATGTGGGGTCAAAAAGTAGGTCACAAAGTCAAATTTTATTAAAAAAAAAAACTTATTAACACTCTAGAGGCCACATTTTTGGCCAAAATCTTCATGAAAGTTGGTCAGAATGTTTGTTTCCATAAAATCTTGGACAAGTTCGAATTTGGGGCATGTGGGGTCAAAAAGTAGGTCACAAGGTCAAATCTTATAAAAACCTTGTTAACACTCTAGAGGCCACATTTTTGGCCCAATCTTCTTGAAACTTGGTCAGATGGTTTGTTTTCATAAAATCTTGGACAAGTTCGAATTTGGGATATGTGGGGTCAAAACATGGGTCATGAGGTCAAAACTTAGAAAACTTTGTTTACACACCAGAGGCCACATTTTTGGCCCAATCTTCATGAAACTCGGTCAGAATGTTTGTTTCCATAAAATCTTGGACAATTTTGATATTGGGTCATGTGGGGTCAAAAGGTAGGTTATGAGGTCAATTTAATCTTAGAAAAACATTGTTAACACTCTAGAGACCACTCTAGAGACCATATCTTTGGCTCAATCTTCATGAAACTTGGTCAGAATGTTCATCTTGATTAAATCTTGGATAAGTTCGAATTTAGGACATATGGGGTCAAAAAGTATGTCACGAGGTCAAATCTTAGAAAATCCTTGTTTACACTCTAGGGGCCACATTTTTGGCCATATCTTCATGAAACTTGGCCGGAATGTCTGTTTCCATAAAATCTTGGACAAGCTCGAAAGTGGGTCATGTGCGGTCAAAAGTAGGTTCATATGAAAAATCTAACATGTTGCTCATTTATAATCAGGTGAGCGATTCAGGACCATCATGGCCCTCTTGTTTCCATGAAGATGACTGCACATCTTGATGAAACTAGGTACACATGTAAATCATGATATGATCAATTAAATATTTATGCAGATTTATGGCTGTGCCCTATATTTCACAGTATAATTGATTGTTTGGCCTCAGGTTTAACTTTGTGTTTAAGTTTTTTTTTTATGAAGATGACTTCACATCTTAATGAAACTATGTACACATCAAAATATTAATGCAAATTTATGGCTTTGACATGATCTATATTTCATGGTTGGATGAATATTGTAAAATTGATTGTTCTGCCCTAAGTTTACCAATTTATTGCTGTGACCATTATTTCATGATTGGATGAACATGGTAAATTTGATTGTCTATGAAGATGACTTTACATCTTCCTGAAATATGACATACATGTACATCATGATATGGATTAATTTCTTGTAGTACAGTAGAACCTCGTCAAACCGAGCATCGTTTAACCTAATTCCTCACCATTTTGAAGGTTTTTTTTCGGTCCCGATTTTTCCCCTTCTTATTTTAACTAAAACTAAAATATTTAATCCGAATTTTGCTACCGGGTATTTCGATTTTTTCACTATTTCGAAGTTAAATCTCGGTCCCGAGTTCACTATTTATACCTATTTTTCAATTTTTATTTCAAAGTACATTTTTGAAGACATATCGCCCTTAACTTCAATCGTACACGGATCAGTTGATTTTGCGGCGTCACTGGAATGATGTTAAGTAAGTTTTTCGCACCTTTTTCCAGATAGGGATTATCAGCACGTGTCTGACCGGAAATCATTGATTACTTCTAATCAATGTCTGACAGGTTGAGTAACAGTCACGCGTCAGCAGATAAACCCAAGTGTCAGATCTTGAGTACTTGTTTTTTATGTGAATTTAAATTTAGTCAGCAGAGATTAATCATCAGTTGTATCTCTGTCGTCTCTGCACACTTACGTCTGAAAGAATTATTGTCTCCAAAGATAATTCCTCACAATTGTCAATGTCAGAACATTCCAGTGAAATACCCGGTGTGGTCAGGGGAATAACTGGGTTTGTCTCAACCCTATCCGCTGTCGTGCAATCTATAGAAGGGCCCGGTAACCAAACTGGGAGGATATCTGGATCGGCATTAGGACGGAAGGGGGTTAAACGTAGGCATAACTCCAAAACCGATCAAGAGAAGTTTGCAGCCACCCAGGAAGTCGAGAGGGGAATTAAATAAAGAAAGCAAATTGCCGAAGAGTTTGGGGTACCACCAAATACGCTATCAACTTGGTTGAAACAGAAAGACGAAATTACTGTTGAACTGTTTTGTTTTCTTATTATTTCCATACATATTTGCATACAGTCATGTATTAAAGAAATTTTAGTATTGTATGTGTTTGTATTTCCGTGAAGACCCTCTTATGTACAGGATCTGTTTTTCATTTCATACGTACCAGTAGTTGTTTTTCCGACGTAGCGATTTTCACGATACTCACCGGTAATGATAACACAAACCGAAATTTATCATTGGATTTTTAATCCGAATTATCATTATTTCGAAGTTTTCAGCCCGGTCCCTATGACTTCGGATTAACGAGGTTCTACTGTATTTATTTAATTTTATGGCTTTGACTTGGTAAAATTGGTTATTCTGCCACAGGTTTACTTCTGTGTTTAAGCTACTTTTTCTGTAAAGGTAACTTCACATCATTAATCATGAAACTTTATACAAATGTACATCATTATATAAACTTTAAAAAATACAAGCAAATATTTGGTTCTGACCATATCCTGGCGGGACATTAGTGTCTCACAGACACATTTTCTTGTTGTTGTTTTTTCTTTTCATTTTGATGCTAGGGGGCGCTTTGCTTGAAATTACTCTTTTTGCTTATAACTCAAAAAGTTGAAGCCTGATTCAAATGTGGTTTTCAGCATTCTGTTCCTTGTTGACAGCCCCATAATGGTATCTCAGTATCAAGTACCAGAAAATATTTGTGTTAGAAGAGGTTGAATGTTTGAACCTTGCAAAAATGTGTATGTCTACGAAAAACATTTCCTTTTCTCAGATCAGATAGAAGATTTCTGTTAACTTCATATGATCTGAAAGAAGATTTCTGTTATCTTCATATGATTTGAAAAACATATACGTACGGAATATATGGGGTGGCAATTTGAGGAATTCTAGAAGCGGTCAAACTTCACTAAGATATTGAAAAAAAAATCCCAAAACATTTTTTGGGGAGTTTATTTATTGTCGATATTGACTTTATTATTTGTTATTTTTCACCAGTAAGTAGTTTTATATTTTAAATGGGGCTCAACCATCTGGTCTCGAAAAACAGCACTCGAACATCGTTTATCGATATTTACTTTATTATTTGTTTAATCTTCATGAATTTTTCACCAGTAAGTAGTTTTATATTTTAAATGGGGCTCAACCATCCGGTCTCGAAAAACAGCACTCGAACGTCGTTTAACAGTTAACAACTGACCTGCAATGTTCACACCAGGTTTACCCATCGTTCTCGCATAGGTGATAACGCAGCACGATATCAGTCAATATGATACGAAGGACTTGGAGAAAACGTGTCATAATAAATGGAGATGGGCGTGGCTGTCAGAGATCGACAGAGATGGTGATAAATGGGTAGTTTGGTTAAGAAAACCTGATATTCCTGGATCGGCATTTTGCAAGTGTTGCTCTAAAACATTGAAGTACAGCGGAGGTGGAAAAAAAGACATTAAGAAGCACGCAGAGGATGCTAACCATAAGAAAAATAAGCGAACAGTAAAATCAAATCAGGTATGTTCCCTACTTTTAAAATTGTCTTCATTTTGAAATATCTACACTGAATTTGGAATAGTC
Source organism: Solen grandis (assembly GCA_021229015.1). Classification (NCBI taxonomy): domain Eukaryota; kingdom Metazoa; phylum Mollusca; class Bivalvia; order Adapedonta; family Solenidae; genus Solen; species Solen grandis. Next base: position 48,349,742 of record CM037777.1, read on the forward strand.
TCTAAGTCAGTAATGTTTTTAAGGTATGTCTACTCCATGAACAAGATCAAAGACATTTTTCTGACTTCCGCACATGGTAGCGGCACGCTTTCAAGCCGGTTGGTAAAGCCACTTTGAAGTTTACCACTTTCCTGTCACATGAATGTTTTGTACATGCACATGCGTACACATATGACTCAAGAGTTATTTTCTAAAAATCAATGTTGTAAAATGATGGATTAAATTGACAGATATTGGTAGGTTAAATTATGTAATAGTTATTTTGATAGATACAGTACAACTCCGCTATATCGCGGACAGCTATTTCGCATTGATCAATATATTGCGGTTGATCTATGGACCCCAAAAATATATCGCGTTATTTGCATAGGCTTACCGCGAAACTAATCTATCTCCTTCTTTATCTATATGTATTTAAAAGAGTTTGGCGGTCAGTATTTAACATGCTAGTGCACTGACACGCGGAAGTAATAACAATTAAACACCCCAGGTGGTAAGCTATTGTGTTTGGGGGCAGTTGATGATTACGCAATCGAGTGTTAATGATCGGCAACAATGCAGGTTTGTAGGTATAATTATCCAACCACAGTAATCAGCATTTAATTGGTATGGACATTCAATACCAACAGATACTCAATAAAATACACAAACATTGTCTAAAATCCACTGCATAAACCTTAGTAATGGTATTTTTGTTTATTATGCTAGCGTACATAATTTTACCATGGATTAAAAAGTCCCGGAAAATAGCCAATCTATTTCACCGGAAGTAAACAATAAATGATAATTAGATCAACGTTACCTGGTAATTTGTTTCATTTAAACATTAACAGGGCTTCTCATATCGATACATCATAATAAGTTCACCTCAGCTTAATTTCAAATAGCGATAAATTGTAGTGGAATGGCAATTTTCACACCGACATTGTTTTGACAAACAATGAACGGCGTATAATTTATTATAATGAGATATACTGAAGAGTTACATAACCGCTTCACATCACCATACCGTACACACTGCTCTCTGAATCTGAATCATTGGAAATTACAGTGCAAAAAAAACCCCAACAAAAAACAACAGAATTGATGATTATGGAATTATTTAAAATAACTAAATAACTCTATAAATAAATAATGTTTATTGCTTTATATTAGGGATTTTCAAGAATTTACGACTATCACAAAGACACATATAGCATTCTCAAACCTACTACGCGGTCTGCTTTATCACGGTATTTGGGCTTGGACCCCGAAGACCGCGATATACCGGAGCTGTACTGTATAATGTTGACGGAAAGCCATCTCACAACAGATGGCACTAGAAAGGGTAGCGAATATGATATATAGGATTACAACCAAGTATTCTGAATCAAGTTATGAATAAATTATGATTATGTACGGGCCACTCAAAACATCGGATGACAGATACTCATTCCTAACTATCAGCTGGTTATTACTTGAGATATAGATCTTATTAATTGTAAGAAAAACACAAATTGCCATGTTGTTAGCAGAATACCTACGTAAAACACCCTGAAAAATAAAAAAAACGCGAATATAGAAATCATTTGTATTGAAACGCTGTCGTATGCGTGTCTGTCGATGCGCTGTTTCACTCTATCTGACACAGGTTTAACGGAAACCGCGAACATGTTCATTGATATGAAAATTTTCTTGTATTTTTTCTAATCCAAACACCGGGTTGATATTTAAAGAAGGTTAGCACCTCTCTTTAATTCTATGCTGGCGGATCAGGAATAGACGTGCTTTCCCGTTTCCGAATGTTCAACGTATTTTTCCTTTCCTGAATGAAGATTTGTTTCACATAGTTGTTTGTAGCGGAAACATGCTATATAAGTAGTACATTTATTCCATGCTAGACATTTTACCAATGATCTCGTTGAAAATGGATTAATTAGTAATTTAAAATAAAAAAAGTGAAGAGACAAAGGATCGGAACTCGCATACTTGTGGGTAGTAGGTCTTCTGCTAATTGGGTACACAATTTATACCCATCCCAGCGTTAATTTTGAATTGTCTAACAATATTATATTTTACATAAATTATTATTTATATCAAGTTATTATTAAGTCTCCCAAACAAAGTTTGGAGACATTGTTTTTACTCCATTTCTTCTTTCTTCTGCCGGCAACTTTATACGGAGGCCGTTCGACCTATCTTTACAAAACTTCACATGCCTATAGTCCTCAATGAGTAGTGGTAGCATAGCTCAGGGTGAGCTTTTGGGATACTTGATTGTCCGTCGTCCGTCGGCCGTCGTCCATCAACAATTTTGATGTTTACACACTAGAGGCCACAATTTTGATCCAATCTTCCTCAAACTTGGTCAGAATGTTTGTCTTGATGATATCTTGAACCCTTTTGAAAATGGGTCAGGTTGGATCAAAAAGTAGGTCAGTAGGTCAAATCTTAGAAAAAATCTTGTTTACACACTAGAGGCCACAATTTTGATCCAATCTTCCTCAATCTTGGTCAGAATGTTTGTCTTGATGATATCTTGAACCCTTTCGAAAATGGTTGAGGTTGGATCAAAAAGTAGGTCAGTAGGTCAAATCTTAGAAAAATATTGTCCGTCAACAATTTTGATGTTTACACACTAGAGGCCACACTTTTGATCCAATCTTCCTCAAACTTGGTCAGAATGTTTGTCTTGATGATATCTTGAACCCTTTCGAAAATGGGTCAGGTTGGATCAAAAAGTAGGTCAGTAGGTCAAATCTAAGAAAAATCTTGTTTACACACTAGAGGCCACAATTTAGATCTAATCTTCCTCAAACTTGGTCAGAATGTTTGTCTTGATGATATCTTGAAGCCTTTCGAAAATGGGTCAGGTTGGATCAAAAAGTAGGTCAGTAGGTCAAATCTAAGAAAAATCTTGTTTACACACTAGAGGCCACAATTTAGATCTAATCTTCCTCAAACTTGGTCAGAATGTTTGTCTTGATGATATCTTGAAGCCTTTCGAAAATGGGTCAGGTTGGATCAAAAAGTAGGTCAGTAGGTCAAATCTTAGAAAAATCTTGTTTACACACTAGAGGCCACAATTTTGATCCAATCTTCCTCAAACTTGGTCAGAATGTTTGTCTTGATGATATCTTGAAGCCTTTCGAAAATGGGTCAGGTTGGATCAAAAAGTAGGTCAGTAGGTCAAATCTTAGAAAAATCTTGTTTACAACTAGAGGCCACAATTTTGATCCAATCTTCCTAAAACTTGGTCAGAATGTTTGTCTTGTATATCTTGACCCTTTCGAAAATGGGCGGGGGACAAAAGTAGGTCATAGGTCAAATCTTAGAAAAATCTTGTTTACACACTAAGGCACATTTTATCAATCTTCCTCAAACTTGGTCAGATTGTTTGTCATGATGATATCTCGAACCAGTTTGAAAATGGGTGGGGCTGGATAGAAATGTAGGTCAGTAGGTCAAATCTTAGAAAAATCTTGTTTACACACTAAAGGCCACAGTTTTGATGCAATCTTCCTCAAACTTGGTCAGATTGTTTGTCATGATGATATCTCGAACCAGTTTGAAAATGGGTGGGGCTGGATAGAAATGTAGGTCAGTAGGTCAAATCTTAGAAAAATCTTGTTTATACATGTACTCTGAGGGCAACATTTTTGGTCCAATCATCCTCAAACTTTGGCAGAATGTTTGTCATGATGATATCTTTTGTGGATGGGGTCAGAAAATTCCTGAACATTGTTTCACCTCATCATCTTAATTCTGAAGCAATCTGTTTTATACAGGCAATGAATGATACTTTTCTCAGGTGAGCGATCTAGGGCCATCTTGGCCCTCTTGTTGTGAATGGGAGGGCCCCTGGGGTGAGGCCCCACCATCTAATTTTAGAAATTTCAAATTTCCAACCCTGAATTATATACTTTTTTGTTCCTCATAATGAGAAGAATTGAATAGTTATTGTTTTCCCCAAGGTCACCAAGGTGTCAGGTCCCAACCCCTTAATTTTACTTATGACCTTATATCTCAGAAACTGTTCAGATTCCCACCCCTAAACCATATATATTCTTGTTCCTCATGATGAGATGGACTGAATGGTACTTCTTTTATGTTCATGAGTCACCAAGGGGTCAGGCCCCACCCCTGAATTTTCTTAACTTATATCTAAAAAATGTTCAGATCCCCACCCCTAAACCATATATATTCTTGTCCCTCGTGATGTGATGGATTGACTGTGGTACTTCTTTTACGGTTGCATGAGTCACCAAGGAGTCAGGCCCCACCCCCTGAATTTTGCTTATGACCTTATATCTCAAAAAATGTTCAGATCCCCACCCCTAAACCATATATATTCTTGTTCCTCTGGTAAGACAGATTGAATTGTGCTTCTTTAGTGCCCTCCTCAATTTTACTTATGACATGATTTCTCGAAAACCATTCATATATAATTGTCTAAGGAGAAACTTTGTTAGGGAGACTTAGTAACAGTTCACTGTTACAATTATTACTCTTTTTTTTTTTCAGGTTCTGCCTGGCTCTTCTAAAGCCACCGAGAGGACAGAGTCCATTCAGGATAGGGTGGCAAGTCAGTGTGCCATTACTGCTGTTTTTTGGAGTGAACATTGTTTGCCATTTTCTCTGGCCGCAGAACTTCTTGAGATTGCTAAGAGATTGTCTGAAGACAAGTCTGCCTTGGATAAATCCACAATATCAAAGACCAGTGCAACATATATTAATACTCATGGGGTAGCAGAGAGTTTCAAAATAGAACTTAGAGAAAAGTTGAAGGGAACAATGTTATCGCTAAATTGTGATGAGGCCACAAACAACAATAATAAGATATAGCATCTAAAATTGAAATTGTTCATCTTGGGTCCAGAAAGCAATATATTGTGAAAGCGGCTGACATTATGGAGTCTTTAGGAGATGTGTAATTACAATCTGAATTGGTCACAAGTAGTCAGTGTGCTGATGGATAACTGCGACAATGAGAGGTGCTAGTGGTGGAGTAGAGACATTGATAAGGGAGAAGAACCCAAACCTCCTAAATGTAAGTGGGGACACCATCCATATGGTGAAAGATGTGGCAAAAACACTGATCAATTGTGTTGACAGTTCTATGACCTTGTTTGCATCAGACATTTTTAGCTCGACTATTCGAAGAATATGAGAGCTATTGTAGTCACCCTGGCGTCGGTGTCAGCGTTGGCGTTGCAGCTTTTGGTTAAAGTTTTGCGTGCAAGTTACTATCAACCTTATATCTCAATAACCATTTATGGTATTGACTTGAAAGTTTATAAATATGTTCAGGGGCATCAGACAACCAAGGTAGATAACCCTTGACTGAATTTAATATGAATTATGGCCCCTTTTTAACTTAGAAATTTTGGTTAAAGTTTTGCATGCAATAGAAAATTTGGTTAAAGTTTTGCGTGCAAGCTACTATCTAGTTTGTATCTCAATAACCATTCATGGTATTGACTTGAAAGTTTATGAATATGTTTAGGGGCATCATACAACCAAGGTAGATAACTCTTGATGGAATATATTACAAATCTTGGCCCCTTTTTAACTTAGAAATTTTGGATAAAGTTTTACATGCAAGATACTCTCATGCTTATATCTCAGTATCAAGCATGCGATTGATTTGAAACATCTTTAATATGTTTAGGGGTATCATACTTTCATGGTAGATAACTCTTGATAGAATATGTTACAAATTATTGCCCCTTTTTAACTTAGAAATTTTGGTTAAAGTTTTGCATGC
>CM037777.1:48355587-48405587 GCA_021229015.1 Solen grandis
TAACTCTATCTAGAGTAGTATTTTGTCTTAGTTATATGTGAATTGCCTAACACTTGTTGCCTCTCAAATAACCTCTTCCATGCTTTTATCATTCTAGACTAGTGTAGTATATGTGTTGTACCTTCTTTTTTTTTTTTATCAAATTCTTATTGTATAACCCGCTAGAAGTTGTCCTTCCATGCTTGATCCAATGAACATCCTTTTAATGTGTAATAGCACATATCTCAAAGCTTGGATTATTGCATTAACACCAGGACATGTACTAACTTGTTTACTCTCTATTCTCACTTTGCACATCTCTTCTTATACATTGAAGATTCATCTAACATTTAATGTGCTTGTTTAACCATGTTTTGTTACAGAGATGGTCCTAACCTTAGAAAATGAAATGCTAGTGATAAAGTGTCCCTGGGTTCAGAGAGAGAGATGTTCCTGACTGCCCTTATTTCAGCTATTGACATCAGATTTGAAGGCGACATGGAACTGTTTAAAGGCAGTTCCATTCTGGATTTCAAGCAATGGCCACAGTTGGATGAAGGCAGTTGACTGTTAATGAAACCTTCAGCTTTAATGTATGGTATATACATAATACAAAGACTGATTATTAATTTATTTTGTTTGTATTCAAACAACTACTTTCTAATCAAAAGATGACTTTTTACATGAATCTGCATTTATATCAAGTTTAAGAACGATAATATATAATGAAATACAGTTATGATATCATTCTATTTAGGGTATGGTGATGACGTCATACAAGACCTGACAGATCTGGCACAGACAGTATTATCTAACCATGGAGCTGATCCAGACAGGGTTTTGGCAGAGTGGACCAAACTCAAAACAAGAGTTTATGGCAGGTACTTACTTTTTTTCTAGATAGAAGTAATGTGTAGCTGATCGTAAATAATAATAATAAATCACAATTACCAAAAAAAAATTGGATCAAAAATAAGGACATCTAGGCCTATTTGTTTCATATTTTAAACAGCTACTGACAAATATATTCAAAAATTGTTCCTCTTTTTAGTGGAGCATGCATAAAGAAGCTGACATGGGAGGAGATCTTTGACAAATATGACAGAGAATTGTCCAAATTTCCTGGCTTTGGTGGATTTCCTCCTGACATCTAGCAGTGTTGATAATAAAAGAGGTTTCTCCAAGTAAACAACAGAATTTCTTTGCAAAATGTTCACATGTACTACTACATATTCAATGCTCTTAAAGTGTGCTAATATTCAAAACATATAAATAAAACAAACGACTTGGTTGTTGAGCTGTAATCAGAGATTTTATTTAATTTGTTAAAGAATGAAATGGTAAAGAATGACTGGAGGTCAAGGCTTGGAGAGAGGAACCTGACAGATCTCATGCTCCTGTACATGGAGTCATCAAGTATGCAGGACTTGAACCCTGAAGATGCCATCCAGAAGTGGTACACCAGTGGCCAGAGATCCCGCAGGCCTAACTACATGGATAAGGTTATGGTATGCTAAATCAGACATAAATACCTACAGAACTTAAAAAAATACCCCCCCAAAAATGTTATAATATACACAGAAGACAAACAAATAATATGAGGATATATTTGTATAAATCAACATGATCTTATATTTTTAAAAATATACAAAACAGCATTGTACTGCCAAATACTGTTCACTATTGGGTCAGTTATTTTTTTCCTAGAACTGTGCTAAACCTGTGGTGGTGGAAGAGGCTGAACAGGAGGAGGAGGAAGAGGACAGAATGGTTGTGAATAATGAGGGGGCCGAAATGTTACCTTCATCATCATCATCATCATATGCATCAGATGACGATGACGATGGCAGTTATGAGATGAGCCTCAGTCTGAGGGATGTAATGGCACTCCAGAAGAAAAAATATGACCTATTCTGTGAACTTCTGAACCAATAAATGAATGTTGCTGACCATTAAATTTAAAAAAAAAATCAGCTGTTTTGGTGTCGTTAACTTAGACTCCTAATTTTGTGTTCAGACTCCTTGATTTTACAAGTTACAGTGGTGCTATTGTATCAGTTGTCAAAAAATATGATTGATATACGATTGAAATACAAACGATAAACGATAAACGATATGCGATTTACGTTATGCGATATACGATAGCAAGTTTGATTTACCTTTTTTTTTATACGATCCACGTTTTTATATACGGTAAGCACAGTTTACATGACATTTTTATACATGTACCTGCAAGCTTGATTTGACTACAAGTCCATAAATATGCAAAAACTTCATGTTGTTAACAATATTTAACGTTACATATAACTGGTAATCTGTGTGTTCATCTGAAATAAACATAGGGAGCGACAGGAAATGGGGACATACTAAATTGCGGTCCCCCTGAAAATGACGGACTCTGCAATCTCCATCGAGACCACTGTTAACAGCACATGTAATGAGAGAAAGTTTTTTTTTTTTAATGAAGATTATTTATAAATATATTTTTATGATTACATTGTGTAATAATAACAATCACAATAAAAACAAATGATAACAGTAAATTACTGATATCTAGTACTCTGCTACTTGTGTTAATTAACACAATATCTTTTCTTAAAAAAATATGAATATAATATAATTGGTCCATGCCCTTTTATAAATAAACGCAACTGCTCAAAGAGTGCTTGTGAACAACACATAGAAGTATATAGCACATGCTAGAGAACTTCTGGTTAACTGTCAAATAGCGGAAAAAAATATAATGATGCATGAACAACTGCATGCAACCTGCACCTTATATATATAGAGAAAGAGATACCCATACTGTTGCTTCTTTAAACAATTAATTAATTAAAAGAAAAAGAAGACCGGAAGGCCATCTTGTTCGAAGAGAAGTAATTAGTGAAGAGGTCGCCGATTCTGTCGCAGCTTATACATAATGATAGCAGAAAATCTAATTTAAAAACAACTTCTAAATTGGTCCCATGCTTTCAACCATAAGCACAAATTATTTGTTCTTATAAAAGAACTGTTGCTATATTAAGGGTGTAACGGTATACCGGTGTAACAGCCTAGATTTTCCCCCCCAGTCAGTTTTTTCCCCGGGGAAGAAACTGACTAGTCAAGTTTTTCCCCAGGGAAAAAACTGACTAGTCAGGTTTTTCCCCACCCAGTCAGTTTCCCCCCCCCCCCCCTCTATTTTTAAAGTTTTAGAGGTGGATAGGGAGGGAAAAAACTGACTAGTCCAGAATTTTTCCACCATCAATACAATCTAAATGACAGGAGGGAAAAAACTGACTGGTCCAGAATTTCCCCACCATCAAGCACAATATATTGGATAAGGGGGAAAAAAACTGACTGGTCCAGAATTTCACCACTTCCACAAGTAATATATTGGATAGCAGAAAGCTGACTAGGCCAGAATTTCTCCATTATCATGCACAATCAACACAACAGGGGGAAACAAGAGCTCCGCTGACAGCGGGGCAATATACGCCCGAAGGTATGTATTGTCAGGGAATATCCTAAGACAAAAAGGATAAGCACAAACATGTATATATAAAGTATTATTTCAACAAGAAGGATTGGCAATGTTAATCTTCAAGGGCTTTATTATAACAGTGGCTACAAATAGCCATCTGAAAGCTATGTTCTGCACATCCTCTCACTCTGGGTGATACTTCTGCCAAATAGTTTCCATTTACATCCAGCGGGTCAAAAGATACAGAGCGGACACAAATATACTTACTTTGCTCCAGTTAAGATATTTGACCTTGAATTGTGACCTTGACCTTGAACCTAGCCATCTGAAACCTATGTTCTGCACATCCTCTTACTGTGGGTGATACTTCTGCCAAATAGTTTCCATTTACATCCAGCAGGTCAAAAGATACAGAGCGGACACAAAAATACTAATTTTGCACCAGTTAAGATATTTGACCTTGAATTGTGACCTTGACCTTGAACCTAGCCATCTGAAACCTATGTTCTGCACATCCTCTTACGGTGGGTGATACTTCTGCCAAATAGTTTCCATTTACATCCAGCGGGTCAAAAGATACAGAGCGGACACAAATATACTTACTTTGCTCCAGTTAAGATATTTGACCTTGAATTGTGACTTGACCTTGACTAGCCATTGAAACCTATGTTCTGCACATCCTCTACTGTGGTGATACTTCTGCAATGTTTCCCTTTACATCAGCATAAAGATAAACACAAAAATACTAATTTGCACTTTATGACTGATTGTGTTGACTTGAACTGCTCTGAACCAATTCATCCTTCCTCGGTATTCCAATTTTCATTATAGCAGGTTCAAAAGATACAGAGCGGACACAAAATTCTAATTTTGCACCAGAAGAAGACTGAATGGACCGACCAGAAACTATACGCCTTGCTAAAAACTATCTAGCCAGAAACCTCTCACTCGGTTACTTCACAAATATATATTGTATGAAAGTAGGTCCAAATGTTACCACTGGACACGAATATCTAATGGATGGGGGAACAAAACGGACAGCCAGAATTCACCAGCTGCAAAGTAATATATTGGGATACAAAAACTGACTAGGCCAGAATTTCCCATTACACAAGCAAATATACGACTAGGGGGAAAAAAACTGACTAGGCCAGAATTTCACCACTTACACAAGTAATATATTGGATAGGGGGAAAAAACTGACTAGGCCAGAATTTCACCACTTCCACAAGTAATATATTGGATAGCAGAAAACTGACTAGGCCAGAATTTCTCCATTATCACGCACAATCAACACGACAGGGGGAAAAAAACTGACTAGGCCAGAATTTCACCACTTACACAAGTAATATATTGGATAGCAGAAAGCTGACTAGGCCAGAATTTCTCCATTATCATGCACAATCAACACAACAGGGGGAAAAAACTGACTAGGCCAGAATTTCACCACTTCCACAAGTAATATATTGGATAGCAGAGAAAAAACTAACTAGGCCAGAATTTCACAACTTCCACAAGTAATATATACTTCCACAAGTAATATATTGGATAGCAGAGAAAAAACTGACTAGGCCAGAATTTCTCCACCATCACGCACAATATATTGGATAGGGGGGAAAAAACTGACTAGTCCAGAATTTTCCACCATCAATACAATCTAAATGACAGGAGGGAAAAAACTGACTGGTCCAGAATTTCCCCACTATCAAGCACAATATATTGGTTAAGGGGGAAAAAAACTGACTGGTCCAGAATTTCCCCACCATCAATACAATCTAAATGACAGGGGGGGGGGGGGCAAAACTGACTAGACCAGAATTTCCCAAACATCATGCACAATATATTGGATAGGGGGGAAAAAAACTGACTAGTCCAGAATTTCCTCACCTCAGAAACCTTAAAGAAATTAGGGGGGAAAAAACTGACTGGGGAAAAACTTGACTGTTACACCGGTACAGTACGGTATTGTTAACTTCCAGGTTTTTTTTTATTTTTCTTCTTCTTTTATAACAGCGGCTTCCCCTCGGTAAAAAGGCGATATTTTTTACCTCCGAGAAATAAAAATTCTCCTAACAAGACGATTTTCCCATCCATTAACTTAAAAGAAACCAAAAGGGAAAGTAAATAAAGCATATTGCTCTACATTGCATATTACTTAAATGAAAGCATTTCCTGTGGGCAGTTAAAAAAATCAATAAAAAGGCAGAGTCATTTTTGGGATGATATCCAATCAACACTCATTCTTATGCTTCCAAATTATGCAATGATACGGAATACTCAGATAGTATCGTTCATAATGTTGGTTAACATCTTTCACGCTCTCTACCGGCTACTGTTTTACTGCTAAAATTGCATAATCATCACAATGGCGGCCTTATGCGATAAACATCAACAATGTTTGATGACCTCTGTATTTTTTAATCAATATAATTGATTGATCAGTTTGCCTTTTGAGTAAAAGAGCGAAATTTCAACAGGTACCTACATGAAGGATACTGATTTAAATAAAATAGGATCAATTAAATGCTTTGATGCAAATTATTGCTAATCGATCATCTGAAATCAAAACTTTGATTGGAACTGCAGGTGTTTTTTCTTTGTTATTCATGTGGATGCTTCAACTTCAAGTATCATCTTTAGTGATTTCATTGAAAATATTTAAGTTGTTGTCATGACGTCTATTATGGAATAAGCATTTGAAATATGTGGTATTAGTTTAATTAAGTTTCTGCAATATATATGTACAGTCAAACTTGTGATAGCGGTCACATGTATTAAGCGTTCACCATGACGTAAGCGGTCATGTCAGGTCCTCCCGAGCAAATTCTTCTTTAATTGTCGTGTAATAAGCTGTCACTTGTCATATGCGGTCAGCGGTCACCTTAAAAGGGGATAATCATACTTCAAAGGATTCCTAATTAGCGGTCAATCAGCTGGTGTGATCCCGCACCTAATGCGTGCCCATTAATCCCCTGCTCCCCACCCGCAGGCATAATTAGCACACTTCCGCTGGCAAACTTACGGTGTTTGCCAACGTCACGCTGTTTGCAAAGGGTTAGCTTAACCAATCAACCTTCAATGAGTGTTTTAATTATTCCCGATTGCCTTTTATCTATGTATAGTTTGAAGTTTGATGAATACGCATCATGTATATGAACAGTTATGCACTCGATTCTGCTCTGTTCCATTTGCTTGGCTAACTAGATGATCGCCGATCGGTGTTAATGTTGGAATTATAAATGTGTAATTATATGTGGACATCTTTTATCTTTTGAGAGTTATAAAGGTGTTTTTATTAATTGTTTGATCAAAGAACATCGACTGTTTGCTGCTAAAAACAAGAAATTGCTAGTTATATAAAATGGAATATTTAGAACATAACGGCAATGTGTCCGCATATGCCATCATATCTAAACGAAAATGTCTGACGCTAGAAAACAGAATGAAAGTTCTGAAACTTCCCGAAGCTGGGAAAAGCTTGGGAATAATCGCAGCTGAATTTAATGATGGCTTGACTCAGATCCAGAATATCTCAAAAAGGGAACGGGAATTACTTGAAGAGTTTGAGAGAGCGAAAATAAAGAGCTAAAAAGATCATGGCGAACAACACCCAACATTAATTTAACGATATCGGTTACTGCTGGTTTCTCAACGCAACATCAAAACAAGTTCCTGTGTCTGGCCCACTTATGAGCTATTTAACTCTTTTAAGATACATGTTTATTTTTTATATATTCATACATGTGCTTATCAGTTGAATATTTACTTTGTTATGGGTATAAGACTCAGAAAGAGTAAGAGATAAAAATTGAAAGGGGGGAGGAAAGGAAGAATTTGTGTATAGGTATAATATACATATAAAAAGGTAAAAATAAATACATACATACATACATACAAGCAAGCATAATTATATACATCGACATGTACTCTCAAAAATGGCCGATACTATATTTTGTCTTAAGCAGCCAACTTGTCTTAAGCAGCCAATTGTGGCCCATCCCTTGGGTGGCTGCTTTATACAAGTTTGACTGTACTATCATGTAGTTTTGATATAACTTTTGATTATTTAATGACGTTAAAACAAGATTTTTATCAGTAAACAACAAATTAAATCATATAACAAGAGCTGTCAGAGGACAGCATGCTCGACTATTCAAAATACTTGTTGGTAAATCAAATGAAATTTACTTAAATTCTTGCCCTTCATAGTAATAGTAAAAAATAGTCTGATACCCCTTAATATATTTATGATGTCTAAAATCAATCCCATGCCTAGTTACTGAGACATAAGCACAATAACACTGTGCAAGCAAAACTTAAACCAAAAATCCAAGTTAGATAAGGGCCATAATTTGCATCAGTCCAAAAGTTATCCTCCTGTTTTCTGATGCCCTTGAAGACACACCTTAACTTTCTAGTCAATTCCACAAGCAATTTCTGAGATATAAGCTGGATAGTAGCTTGAATGCAAAACTTTAACCATAATTCTAAGTTAAAAGGGGGTCATAATTTTTAATTTATTCCATCAAGTGTTATCTTCCTTTATAGTATGATACCCCTAAACATATTAAAGATGTTTCAAATCAATTCCATGCCTGGACTCTGAGATATAAGCATAAAAGTACCTTGCATGCAAAACTTTAACCAAAATTTCTAAGTTAAAAAAGGGGCCATAACTTGTAATATATTCAATCAAAAGTTATCTACCTTGATAGTATGATACGCATAAACATATTAAAGATATTTCAAATCAATCCCATGCCTGGATACTGAGATATAAGCATGAAAGTAACTTGCATGCAAAACTTTAACCAAAATTTCTAAGCATGGGTGAAAGTTGAAAATTTTTGAAATCCTGAAAATGAAGATGGGGGTCCAGGGGGCCGCTAGGGCCCTTGGTGGGTCCAGGGCAAAAGCCCTGGTGGGGGGGCAAGGGGGGCGAAGCCCCCCGAAACTCCATGAATGTAGCTATTTTGGAACCATTTAAAGCAAGTACAAACTACCTCTCATGTAAGTTCAATTGGACATTTTGTTATACAAAAAAAGTTCTAAAATTTATATATATTAATAATATCTTTAAAAATCAATTAAATGCAAGAATGACTTAGGAAATTCCTCCTTGAGCTGAAACAAAATGCTTAACCTAATGCTGTAATTTCAAACTCTTCATATATACTCGGGTAGGGTATTACCGGTGGTCGTATATTACCGGGGTATTCAGAAAAAAGAGGAATATTGATTTCATGAATTCTGCCTCAATATCATTTGTATACTAAAAGTAAACACATACTATGTGCTATCTGTCAAAACTTTAAAACCTTAGGTATGAGCTATTTCCAAGTGAGATTTTGCATTTCTTCTAAAGTGCCCTTTTAACAACCAAAATTCTATGGGAATTTAACATATCTTCTACCTGACTTATTTTGAAACAATAATTAATTAAACATAATTGAAAATCATTCTAACTGTTGCAGAACAGTATAATGAACGTTACAGAAAATTTATTATGATGATATTTAATCTGAAAAGATTACTAGAAGTGAAGTTTAAATATGCATTGGTAATACCCTACCAAGAAATTTCTGAAATATATTACATAGTGTTTACATTGTCAATATTTTTATCAAGGAGAAATTGTTCTAGAGAAGTGACACTCATTTATTTTATCAATGAAATGTTGAGGATTACTGGAAGATAAATTTTTCATGTGTGTGCAACTTCTTCTATTTGTAACTTATTTCTGAAAGCTAAATACCACGGTAATACAACCCACCAGGATATGATTATTTTACAATGATCTCCTTAGTTGTTTTCTGGGCCATTAATTTCAAAACTTGATTTGATATTAAAAAATAAGTTTGAACTTGGTTTGTGATGTTCTTTATAACAATGCCTTAAGCACATCTTTCCGCATGATCTATAATTAAGTGTCCTCCCACAAACTTCACAAAAAGCGATCCCACCTATCTCCTTTTTATAACCACCGTCCCCATTTTGCTCCGTCTTCGTCGATTTCGTTTAGCAATTGCCATCGCCACTTATTTTTTACGTCTACCTCAAGATCGTTTGAATTGTACCCTGGGGGTAAATACTTAATGTTGTCTAAGTAACGTTGTCACGATAACTGTTCTTTCACTTAGAACTGTTTACATTCGCCGCCATTATCGATATTATAAACGGTGTCACACGGTGTCGCATGAAAATTCGATGACGTGAAATTCTTTAGCGCTCTTTTGATTGGATGATAAATGTAAATGAAATGTTGCGATTGTTTCAAAAATGTATTTATAGCTTCACGGGGTTTCCATATCAAGTACCTTATGGATTGTAGCAGAGGAGGATACTCCCACGGCGCAGCAGTTGCAAATTTTAACAAAAAGACGTCTGTTATCGAGGGAGCGTGTGTGTCTATGCGGCACTCGAAAATCTGATGACGATGCCTGCTATCGATACAATGTCTACTGATGTTTCAAATCAATCCCATGCCTGGATACTGAGATATTAGCATGAAAGTACCTTGCATGCAAAACTTTAACCAAAATTTCTAAGTTAAAAAGGGGCAATAATTTGTAATATATTCCATCAAGAGTTATCTACCTTGGTTGTATGATGCCCCTAAACATATTCATAAACTTTCAAGTCAATACCATGAATGGTTATTGAGATACAAACTAGATAGTAGCTTGCACGCAAAACTTTAACCAAATTTTCTATTGCATGCAAAACTTTAACCAAAATTTCTAAGTTAAAAAGGGGTCATAATTCATAATAAATTCAGTCAAGAGTTATCTACCTTGGTTGTCTGATGCCCCTGAACATATTTATAAACTTTCAAGTCAATACCATAAATGGTTATTGAGATATAAGGTTGATAGTAACTTGCACGCAAAACTTTAACCAAAAGCTGCAATGCCAACGCCAACGCCGACACCAACGCCGACGCCAGGGTGACTACAATAGCTCTCATATTCTTCGAATAGTTGAGCTAAAAAAGAGTTTTTATGTTATTGACTGTACTGATATTTTTTTTTATTTTAGAAAAATATTGTTTCTACAGAAAGCACAACATAATTTGTATTTATTATAATAAAAACTAATATATTAAACAATTAAGAATTTATCTTTGTTTCTTAATTATTTGTTCTTCAATTAAAGATAGGAAACAAGGCTGACAAAACTTAAAAGCCCATATCGTGATACGTATGGTATCATGACCACTGTATCGCGATACGTATCATATCGTTGGGTAAGCGTATCGTAAAAGGCCATTCGTCTTTAATTTGTAAAGAACCCCACCCCCTCAAAAGAGAAAGAGAGAGAGAGATCTTTTACTATTAATATCAGGGCTCACGCTGTCGAGCGCCAAATGCGCCAAATGGCTCATGATTATTAAAAGTGGCCCGAAAATTTTGAATTTGGCGCATTGTCTTGTCGCATGGTTTTTATTTTTGTCATTTACCTAAGCAGTCAGACTGGTTATTGGTTTCGCTCACGCAGAACATCGCTAGACCGAGAAAAATCGATAACCAGTCTAGCACGCGCGTCCTTCACCCTGTGTATCAGTGTATTTCACAGTTATGGCAGTTGGCACGTACGTGTTGATGATTTAGTAGTTTATCGGCAATTAAAGAAAAGGTAACGACGGATTAAGGATACGATGATTATTTATTTGGCTGTCGGAACAAAGGCACACTTATTGGATTGTTTGTTACGGTTTAGTCTGACGATATTCAGTCTAGTTCGGCAAGCGATAATCAAAAGATGCGGTAAGTATAATTAAAGGGACAATTAAAGATCACAAGCAAATTAAATAACCGACAACAAAAGTTGTTCTGAATTACAAAACATAGTGAAAACTATTAAATAAATGATGGTATATAACAGCACTACTGTCTTGTTACTTTACTGCTTCCCTGTGTTACAAAATGGGTATAGAAAAATGGGAGAAAGAGAGTGAGAGAGAGAAAGATAGAGAAGGGTATGTAAAACAAACAATAAAAAAATAAAAAAAACACAAAATGCACACATACAAATAAAATAAGCCAAAGATTTCTGAACAATAATACCACTAGTAGCACATATAATCATTATAAATGCCCATATTTTGTCGCATTCTCATTAAACTATTGGCTCATCCTGGCTCCAAAATTTGGCTCAAAGAAAAAAAAAGTGGCCCCAATTTTGGACCATTTGGCTCATAAAAAATAATTCCCAGCGTGAGCCCTGAATATCATCATCAACAAGCTTCGCTATGGAAATATACTGATATATAGAATGTCTTCCTCTTCGGAATATAATATTTCTATGATGACAATTTAATTATAGAATAATAATGTAATAATGATATACATAAAAAGGAATAAACAATATGAACCAAATTAATTAATGGAAGAAACTTGTAGTCATGTTGTTGTTGTCAAGTAGATTCCTCCATTGTCTTCGGGACACTCCTTGGTAGGATGAAGAATTTTTAAGTTTTCTGTATCAAGGGTCACACTCGCAATGTTGTGAATATATACTATAAAATGCAAAGGCGGAAAAGCTTTTAGTCAGACGGTATTAATTTAGTCGGTACAGTTTATATTACGTAAGTGCTCTATAGTGTATGTATGTGTATTCACATACTTATTCTAAGTTACTTGTAAATTATTGTATAATATTTATTATAATAGAGGAACAGTTTTTGACTAAGCTACCCAGTGACACTACATGCATAACACCCTGGTTCTTTCTGTGATAATGTTCTCACAATAGGCCTGTGACCATCTTTCATGTTTTCTGTCACGTTAATTAGTACCGGTTATAACATTCATGTTGTGTAAAGGTTGATTGTCCCTCCCTCGCCTTGGGGTGGTATTGGGGGTGGGGGATGAGTGATGGTATATAGGTACCGGCGATACATAAAGGTGATATATCCGGTCCAAATTAACACATGTTGTGCCCGCTGATAAGAAGGTATGACACGCATCTGGTTAAATACAATTACGTTGGTTAAATATACACATTCATGCATAAATGTATATACATGAGAAAAAAAAATCAGATATATTTAAAGCAAACTATACATTTAATAATATAGAATTTATAGATTTTTTTCCCCATATAACTTTTTATCATGTAGTGAATTTGTGTTTCACGGACAAGAAGAGATCGGTAATTTGACTAAAACCGTAGGCCTCTATTCTCAAAGGCAGTATGTTAATCTTCTATTGTAGGGGTCCTGTTGTTGTTTTTTTGCTGAAAAAAAAAAAAGCATCGGAAAAGACAGTGGTTGGATACAAGTGAGTCCAGGTGCGATACCCTAGCTCATTTCGCAATAAGATGCACTGGTTCTTTTACGTGTCAGGGGAATAGCACCGACCATACACGGGAGAGAAGTTCCTGCTTAGAACCAGTACTGAGTTCTCTGAGTTCCCATAGCAACCCCAATTTGACGAGTGCAAGACAAGGTCGAATCTAGTACAGAATTTATACATCTTGACGCTATCACCAGAGAAATGTACCCCGGTTCTGTGCAAATTATGATGTTTGCATATGTGGAGAGAGAGAGGGAGAGAGAGAGGGGGGGGGGGGGGGGGGGGTAAAATAAAGTAGGAAATAAAAAAAAATACACATTAGAACTATAATGTAGGTATATGCGTAAGTTACTATCATCTCTTTCAATGTTTTTAATAAGAGCACGCGAGCGAACACTGTAGAGGAAGCAACATCTTGAATGAAATCGGAGTTTGATTATGCATAATTAGGTCAGATTTGAATTGTTAATTGTTAATGCTAATCATGAAAATTTTTATCAAACACATCAAATAAACTTATAGGAATGAATGAAGCCCAGAGTATACTTCAATACCGATTTAATACTTTCGAATACATATTTTTCACATGTGCATTAAATTGCTTAACGACGCACGGCGTCTGCTGCAGAAAGTCACATAGGCCACTACACATGTATATACCGGTACATAAAAAGTAAAAGAATGTTATTAAAACTAAACAAATAATAAGATTATACTACATTATGTAATTCATGATAAAAAATAATACATATACGCATAATGTTGAATTTAGAGACATGAAGAAGAATAATTTTCTTAAAAAAAAAAATAAAGGGTGTCCCGACACACAGACTGCCAAAAATCTTAGAGTGATTTGATACGATATACGTTTTGCGATTTACAATATACAATTTACAATATACCATTGCTTTACAATACAATGCGATAAGATCCCATTCATTATGTGTAATACGATTGAATGCGATAGGATATGATTCGATACGTTACGATGCGATTGAGTATACTATACCATACAATACGATGCGATACCAATGATATACGCTATTTTTGACAACTGATACATTAGCGCCACTGTAGGAGTTCAAGGGACGCCTAACTCAAAACAGTTAGTGTCAAACCCTGCCCCAGGGCCATGATGTGAACAAACTTGGCAGATGTCCATAAGGCAATGTTACATACCAAATACCTAAACTCAAGGCTTTGTGGTTTCTAAGAAGATATTTTTCTAGATTTTCCTATTTAGGATTATGTAAAATCAAGTGACCCCTGGGGTGGGGCCAATTTTGACCCCTGGGCCATGATTTGAACAAACTTGGTAGATGTCCATAAGGCAATGTTACACACCAAATATCTTTACTCCAGGCCTTGTGGTTTCTGAGAAGAAGAATTTTCTAAAAAAATTTCTATACAAGTCTATGTTAAATCTATTAACCCCCGGGGTGGGGCCAATTTTGACCCCAGGGCCATGACTTGAACAAACCTGGTAGATGTTATTCCTATATAAGCCTATGTAAAGTCAAGTGACCCCTGGGGCGGGCAAATTTTGATCCCAGGATCATGATTTGAACAAACTTGCTAGAGGTACACTTACAATACTACACACTAAATATCTAAGCTCTATGCCTTGCAGTAAAAAGATTTTCAAACTCAGTATTCTTAAAATCTATTTTTAGCTCCTGTGACCTACTTTTTCAACCAATCAGAACAATTTGAATTATCTTGATTGAGGGTATCATAAGTATGATTCCTGTGAAGTTTGGTCAAAATCCATTCAGTGGTTTTGGAGATGTTGTTTAAAGGAAATGACGCCGGATGCACGATGGACAAAAGGCGATCACAAAAGCTCACCATGAGCACATTGTGCTCAGGTGAGCTAAAAAGATGCTGCAATGAGCATCTTAAACAATGGTTAAATGAATCAGGCCACGAGTTATGACAAGTACTGGAATGCTGATGGTGCACTTCTTCTGATCTGAATCCCTTGATTGGCAGTTTCTTGCAGGGGATGGGAGTATAGCCTGGTAATTTACAGGAATGATGGTTTATAATATTAAAAATACCAGCCTGATAAAACAGTTTTCTTTTTCCTTTTTTGGAAAACCATGTTAAACTGCAAACAAACAATAGACCCCTAAGTCTGGTGCACATAATGTTGACTTACTGTTATGCATTTAACAAATGAACAAATACCACTCACCATGCAGATATTTTACTGTGGCGAATTTTACAATAGAGTCATCAAAAATCACATGCTTGAAGGGCAGGCAATCCATTTGTGACGAATATACCTTCATACTTCAGAACTTTGATTAGTTTTATTAATGACATGTTTCATTATGGATATAAGCAGTAGACAGGAAATCAATTAGAACTACATTAAGACTAAAAGATTTGTTTTCGTAGGAAACTGATGTCTTCCCCCATCCCCTTCCCCTAAAACGACTTATACACTAAGGCACACAGTGACATATGCAAAAAAATAACAAGAGGGCCAAGATGGCCCTTAATCTCTCACCTGAGAAAGATGATTGCTTATGAAATAAAGATGCTAGAGTGTTAACAAAGTGAAATTGGGCTTTTTTTTATAGTAAAAGGGGCTTAACTCCTAAATTAACTATCCAAGATCAGTTATGATTGAACTTAATTGTGAACTTACGGTCATAAACATGGTTGTAAAGTTTGAAGATGATTGCTCAAAAGAATGAAGACTCTAGGGTGTAAACAATGTGAAATCTGGCATCTTTTATAATAAAAGGGACATAACTCCTTACCTAATTGACCAAACTCAGCCATAATCAAACATGATCAAAAGATTATGTCATAAACATTGTCTTAAAGTTTAAAAATGATTGTTTTAAAAATGAAGATGGTAGAGAGTAAACAAAGTGAGATCTGGCATTTTTTATATTAAAAGGGGCATAACTCCTCACCTAATTGGCCCATCTCAGCCACAATTGAACTCAATTAAGACATTATCGTCATAAGCAATATCATAAAGTTTGAAGATGATTGCTAAAAAAATTAAGATGCTAGAGTGTGAACAAAGTGAAATCTGGCATATTTTAATATAAAAAGGTGCAATTCCTGACCTAATCAACTGATCTCAGCTTTAATCAAACTCAATCGAGACATGGTCATAAACATTGTCTTAAAGTTTAAAGATGATTGCTCAAAAGATGAAGATGCTACAGTGTAAACGAAGTGAAATAAGTTGTTTTTTTATATTTAAAGGGGCATTACTCCTGACCTAATTGACCAAACTCAGCCATCATCGAACTCAATTGAGACATTATTGTCATAAACATTATTTTAAAGTTTGAAGATGATCACTCAAAAGATGAAGGTGCTAGAGTGTAAACAAAGTGAAATCTGGCACTCTTTTATATTAAAATGGGCATAACTCCTGACCTAATTGACCAAAATCAGCCATCATTGAACTCAATTGAGACATTATTGTCATAAACATCGTTATTAAGTTTGAAGATGATTGCTCAAAAGATGAAGATGCTAGAGTGAAAACAAAGTGAAATATGGCATTTTTTATATTAAAAGGGGCATAACTCCTGACCTAATTGGCCGATGTCAGCCATAATCAAACTCAAATGAGACATTATGGTCATAAACATTGTCATAAAGTTTGAAGATGATTGCTAAAAAGATGAAGATGCTTGAGTGTAAACAATGTGAAATCTGGCATTTTATGAATATTAAAAGGGGCATAACTCCTGACCTAATTGACCAAACTCAGCCATCATCCAACACAATCAAGACATTATTGTCATTGACATTGTTATAAAGTTTAAAGATGATTGCTCAAAAGATGAAGATTCTAGAGTGTAAACAAAGTGAAATAAGGTATTTTTTTATATTAAAAGGGACATAACTCCTGTCCTAATTGACCAAACTCAGCCATCATGGAACTCAATCGAGACATTATTGTCATAAACATTGTCATATGACCTTATTCACCCATCTAAGCCATATTCAAACTCAATTGAGACATTATGGTCATAAACATTACCATAAAGTTTGAAGATGATTGCTAAAAAGATGAAGATGCTAGCGTGTAAACAAAGTGAAATCTGGCATTTTTTGAATATTAAAAGGGGAACACTCCTAACCTAAATGACCAATCTAAGCCATATTTGAACTCAATCAAGACATTATGGCCATAAACATTGTCTTAAAGTTTTAAGATGATTGCTTAAGAAATGGAGATGACAGAGTGTAAACACTAAATTGTTGACGACGGACGACGCACACCGCACGATTGACACTCACGGGATCACAATAGCTCACCCTATAGATTATGCGAACTAGCATTTTTTTCTACAAATCGTGCTGGTATGATTTTAATTTTCCAATCTGCATTTATTTATTGTATAATATCAGTAGCAATATGACCGAAATTCGTCATTAACTACAATTAAAATAGTAATTAATCTGCATAACAAAATTGTATGACATAATTTTAAAGAAAGAAAAAACTGATATCAAATTATCTAAACACGATTCACAGTAATTTTTATCAGACACACACAAACATAATAAATATTTACGGGGATCACAAAGATGTCTGTTTCTTCAGTTTCTGTTTAAGTAGGTTATATAATTGTATACATGTTATGTATTATTTTGGCTTCGTGTGAGAAAACCTTAATCGGACAGCTCCTCTCAAAAGCCGACCGACCAATGTTATATCTCAACTTTCATAAGAGATTTTTAATTGTTAAAAATGTATAAATTAAAGTATCTGACAAAGAAGAAATAAGATGTGTGTGTGTGTTCATATGCCAATGTACTTTTTTAGGATATATATTTCCATAATTTATCATGACCCTCTCTATTATATATTTCGTGTATATTCTTAATCCATAAACTATTTATTCTCTGATGTCTAAATGAGTTTCCAGCCGTTTTCTACTCTGATTCATTATTTGTCTATATAAGATTGACAGGAGCAATGTATGTTTATATGGCAGTGTTGTTATTAGGTTTTTCTTCGTGTTGTATGTTATGTACATGGGGAAAAAGTAAATGATCTTTTATATTCTGTACACACAAACGACAAGTACCTGCACCTAATTTTGACCCTCGACACAGAAGGGACAGTATCTGCATCCGCTCACATATGACACTGTATAATGATAAGTCACAAAATCCATTTCCTGTAACGTCCTTTTGACTGGTGATCACTGGTTTATGACACCGTGTAATAATATGGCTGAGTAGACATTATGTCTTTTACACGAAACCCGAGATGAATTTCGTTAGTCGCTAAAATGTACTTTCTTTTATGCGGCAAGGTCTTGATTTTTTACCGCATAATAGCAGGCGGTATATTTTGTGCCAATATATTTGTTTTTAATAATATTATGAACGAAAATGACAAACTTAATTCAGGTAAATTTGTCAGTTTATTATGTTAATAACTGGCGATACTTAAATACTTACCTGGCAAACTTCTTTTTATTTGTGAGATTATCTCTTTCTCTCATTTCTTTTCCAATTTCAAACAGCCTGGCTAGAATAAAATATTGTGCTTCATACCCGATCAATTAACGATTATTTTTCGATCGCTTTGTAATTCGATGTTTTCTCTGTTCTCACTTCTTCTTCCGATTTCTTTTTCAGATTAATTTTAATTTATTTAAACCACTTATTTTTACTGCAGACTGTTTTAAGATGATATACATGTTTTCTTTCTTTTTTTCCCCCGACTTGGTTTTACTTTATAGCACAGTTCTTTTCTATGTTTTCCTCCGATATAGTAAATATGTTCTCTTTCTTTTTTTTAAATAATGTTTACGTTAATATATATTATATGCAATAAGGATTTGTAAAAAAAAATAACCTTACATATTCTTAAAATTAAAAAGCTTTATTTTTTTAATGTAAAAAAACTGTTAATTTTGTAAATATAAGTACACCCAGTAAGGTAAAGTCTCAACACAATGTGATTGAAATCGTTTCCTGTGCTGTGTAGTGTCAAGCTGGAAACACCAAGGATAGTACACAGGAAGTTCTTGTCAAACGTGTCAGGGGCATCACCTGTGAATTTGTATCTAATTATCTCCAATGAATTAAGTAGAGTGCTAAATTCAAACAGTAAATTTTGCGATAATGTTGGTCATTTGTTACATTTTTATTTCGCTGTCAAAACCGTGACGTAATATATCCTGATGTGGTTACATTCATTGAAATATTTTAGGATATATTTGGATCACCTGGAAAAAAAGGTACGTTTATGTTTAATGTTTATTTATTTAATTATTTTTTTTCATATTTTGAATTTGAATGACAATGAAAACACATGTACGTCACCCTTCTAACTATATCACTTTAAGGTATTATGCAATTTTAAATATAACGAACAATCAAGAGTAGAAATCTGTATTTTGAATGCACAATAAATCGCAATCTCTCGGTCCACAAAATATATCGTGCAGAACGATTCACATGGAACAAACGATGCGATAAACGAAACACGTTACACGAAACAAGTTAGAATCGTGAACGATAAACGCACGCACCATACACGCACGATACACGGTTACCGAACGCATGTTACACGCACGATACACGAAAAATATACCAACTTGAACGTGAGCCCCACTGTATAGACTTATGTATATTTACCATACTCAAAAAGGTACCATATAAACCCTGATCTGCAGAAAGCCACACAGAAACCCTACTTATATTAGTGGTTAAATCCTCATTACCAGACCACTGAAGAGTAGCTAATAGCATAAAACCTGATCAACCTGTGAGTCTTTTTCATGGTATCCTCTATGAGGGAAAGGAGTAAATAAATAAAAATTTCTAATTATTTAAATAATGTCTGTTTCAGCTTGTTGTAAGACAACATCATGTACCAAAGTCCATGTCAAAAGATAAATTGATGGCTGAATGCAGACAGCTGATGTTGGACTTCAGCGTGACAGCCACTCAAGCCTCCAACCTGGAGAAGATGACATTAAGTCAACAGGCGAGTCCACTGTGGAGAAGGCAGCGGATTGGCAGAATCACTTCTTCGGTTGCGCATGACATTAAGACTCTTAAGGACACTACTGACCCGAAAGGGTGTGTAAAGAAGGTCTTGAAAGAGCAGAAGAAGAACTTGAGTGCAAATCCAAGTGTTAAGTTTAGAGTTGTGAATGAACGAAAGGCTAAGAACATGTATGTAGAGGTGATGAGACGTGACCATGACTATTTTACCTTTCGTGATAGTGGTTTAGTGTTGGACACGGCCTGTCCAATTTTTGCTGCATCTCCAGATGGTGTTAGGAACTGTGAGTGTCATGGTAAAGGATTGGTAGAGGTGAAATGTTCTTACAAACACAGAGACAGAGAGGTTCATGATATTCCAGACTTGGATAGTACATTTTACTTGGAGAGTGAAACACTGAAGTTGAAAGAGACACATAGATATTATACACAGATTCAATTTCAAATGTATGTCTGCCAGAAACAATTTTGTGACTTTGTTGTCTTCACAAATAAGGGAGTGTTTGTTCAGACAGTGTATTACAATCCAACATTTGTGCACTCCCTTGTACAAAAGTGCCTTACATTTTTGAGTGACAATTTACTGCCAGAAATTATTCTCAGGAAAATGGAGGACTGATTAATAAAATGTGTATGTTAAGGTGGGAAAAAAGAACAATGCAACACAATGTACCTAGCGATGGATTTTATTAACAATTCAAAGGCTGTTATTATCTTCTCCAATTCAAATGTTTTTATTTAAAAATGCCATTGTTTGCACAACACAATAAAATAAAGGTCAACTGTATTTGTCTCTCCTAAAATAACATGAAAGAAGTTAAATGAAAAAAATGTTAGCAAGATTTGATATGATATTTATTATTTCAAAACAGCTATGAAAGAAATAACAATGTATATAGTGTTTATATCATCTACTCTTTATATGTTTATCATTTTGTATGAATTTTGTACATAGGTTTCCACTGACTGTGTCTTCTGGTTTGCATGTTATTCTATGTCAATACCACAATTAAAACATGATTTTCAAAGTTCATATTGTTTTATTTTCATTTTTGGTTTCATTTCACTTACTTTGGCAATAGGTTTGTTAATGCCACGCATACTGTCACAATGTTGTCAGCTTTTTTCACTAGAGATAGGGGCATTGTATGCTTCAGAATCTGAAAGTTCTTTATCCTTTCTATTGGGCTTTCCACATGAATGCGGGAACGAGACAACTGCCTGGCTACTTCAACTTCTTTCTGTGATAGTTGCTTCTTGCCTTTAGTAAAAGGCGGTATTGCAAGTGAAGCTCCGTGAACTGCAAGGTCTTCAGATATTAAGAATCCTCGGTCTGCTAACACAAGGTCCCCATATTCAAGTTTATTCAAAAATCCGGACTTAATAGTCAGCTCCTTATCAGACACACGACCACTCCAACACTGTGACAAGAAAGAAATTGTACCATATGGCGTTATCCCAATAAGCAGCTTTATGATGTTATGGTGCTTGTAATTTGAGTAAGTCTTGGCCCTAGCAGTTAAGTTGGAAGGTCGCTGAATAAAGATTTCAGTACAATCTATAATTACTTGACAGTTTTTGTATTTTGGCCTGAATGACTTTGGCATGTTCTTTATTATTGTTCCTTTATTTGGCCATTTAATCAGAAATTTCAATTTTCCTGCAATAATTGGCAAACACTTTGAAAATATTTTAGATACTTGTGTTGGACAGATGTTGAATCTTATAGCTAGATCAGCATTTGTCAAGTTTAGTCTAAGTTTCATTAAAACCAGGAGCAGTTGATCTCCAGGGCATAACTTGCTGAATGGTTTTATACACAGTGAAAGTAGGGACAACAACCACATAAACACTATGCAAGATGGCACACCAGTTAGATTCCTGATTTGAGCATTATTCAAGTTAGAATAGGTAAACTTCTGCTTTTGCATCTGCTCTTTCAGTTGTTGATTTTCTGTTAACAAGCGTTGGTACTCTGTCTGAAGGTTTGTGTGCTTTGTCTCGAGTTCGGAATACTTGCTTTTTAGATTCTTCAGAGCAGTGTCAACTGGATCAGGTTCAGGGTCAGTACCTTGAATAGAAAAATGTTCACATAAAACAATCTTAATAAAGGATTGAAAAAAGAAAAAGTAAGACTTTTGTCACTCAATCTATTGATGGCCTTCATCATCTGTTTTGGAGCTTTATATCATGTGTAGTACAAATAATAGTTTAATACAACATTATATTTGGTGGTGGGGGGGGGGACTCCCAGGGGAGTAAAAGGTTTTCACAACATATCATATTTGTATGAAACTCCTTTAATTGTGTTAAATTTCATCAAATCTAATATGCTGACTGACATTGTAATGGCACTTTTTTTTTGCGAATTAAGGTCTGTGATACAGAGAATAATCATTGATATACTCATGTGATAAAATCTTTGGTGTACCTTTTTCTGCTGTTGATGCATATTTCCCAAGATCCATCAATGCATTAGCAGCAAGCAGCTGGTCATTTTCGTCAAAGTTAAAAACTTCAGTCAGGGCGCGTCTCCTTTTCAACCTCCTCTCATACCTCTGGTTGTCAGTTGTTGCCTTGGTCAAAGGGGTGAAGGAGAACAAGGATGGGATGTAGCTTGAATGGGTCCTCTGGGTTCCAAATAATTAAAATATATATATATAAAAAAAACAACTAAGTGGCACAACTGAGATAAAAAAATACATATACTATAAACAGTAATATTGACATATTTACAACTTCACTCAAATCCACATATTTCTCTGGTGTTAGGAGCTGTATTCATAAAATTCCTTAGAAGAAACAATACTTGGTTTCTAAGTCACATAAATTTCGCATATCACTATCAGTTTGCTTAAAGTTTTTTGTATGTAAATATAACGAATCAAAACATAAATTTTCATTTTTACTTACCACCAACAAAATGCACAGAACATAATCTGTCGTTTTTTTTGGGCTCCCATAGTTTGGATGGATCGTCAAGGCGCATTCTCTTCATGGATAAAATACATCGCTTTCACCGAACTTCGTCTGCAGGAAATCGATGAAACTTAACTGTACTTCCTGTTACTCTTCTATTTGTACACCCTACGGCACTACATGTATTCACCATCTCGATTTGTTTACAAAATGTCGTCTAAATATAGAATGTTTACGCTCTGATTGCTTGTAATGGAGGACAATGGAGGCGGGGTTTCTTGCCCTCCAGTGTTCAGTGAAGCAAAGGTGCAGGTGCGCGTGACGTCATGCTCAAGCAAGCTAAAAATAAAAACTCTTACTCACCAACCTATCTGCATAAAAAACAAAATCACTTCGACTGGTGGACCTGAAAAAAAAAATGTTTCCATTAATTAGTTTTTAGACTGCATGAGCATGCACATGCAGTCTTTAGTACCACAATTTCAAGTCGACTGACAACAGCTGGCACTTCAATTTTAACATTTCGTAGTATTACTACGCAGAAGTTCGGAGGTTAAAAATTGTTCATATTGAAACCTGTCGATTAAGAGAGGAAACTCCAATATTTTCACAATTTCGTTCAGCACTAGACAAAATCTATTTATCTATTCAGTAAGCAGCATCTGTCAAGTTAGGTCTACTTTTTGTCAACTTAATGTAATAGTAGAATTACCGAAATCATATTGATACCGCCAAAATAAAAGCCACAAAAGGATAAATTTCACTAAAACTTAAAAAAAAACAACATGTGAATCAAACGTGTGATGAAATTATGAAGCTTTATTCATCTTTGATGAAAGGTTTTAAATAAAGATGTATAGCTATAAAGTAAGAAGTGCATTTCGATTTTTCATGTATTTCGTCATTTCTAATACACCCCCAACCTCCACCAACTACATTGATAGTGAATAACAATGGAATGCGAAAACATAGTTTACAGTTTTGAAGAGAATCTATCCATTAGTAAGAAAGATGCAGTAATATGAAAATCAGTATCTATCAGACCGATAAATTTGATAATCGATTTTCCCTATCATTGTGATTAAAGGTTTGCTCTTAAATTTGTTTTATTTTTTATCGCGTCAGCTAGATCTAGTCTTTAAGATTCAAAGCAATGATGTTACCTTTTATTTTGTATTTATTATTTAGTCGTGTCTACATCTACATTTATTTATTTATCTTTCTTTCTGTTAATCGTCCCCGTACTTTCCAGATTTCTAGATTTCTGTTACTATTTAAGCTTTATACTAGGGCTCATTATAAGGCAATAAATATATTTATGAAGGGTTTCTGTATATACATATAGCATAACTGGATCAAACAATTAATTAATTTAGAATAATTATGAACAATGATAGATATGATATGAGATTGAGAATTACATTGAGTTTAGACAAGAGGCATTTCATTGAATGATGTAAATGTAATTTAACAATTCAAGAAAAACTTTAAATCCAGACACATGACCCCTCAAATGGTTTTAGTAAGAGTGGTCATGAGAATGAACTCATAATGACTGCTTGTTCTAATGATTTATAAATACTTTATGAGTTATTTAAAGGCCACAAAATATAACATCCACCTCAAATTCTGAATTAATTGGGCCCTAAGGTCAAAGGCCTGAGAACAAATATCTATTTTCTTTTTTAATCCAATGGCAACACATTTATAAACAGTAAGAGCAAAATGATCAGGTAAGAGAAATGTATAGCCAGGCCAGGACTTGAGTAGGCGTACTTACACAAAACTCTTACTTAGGGCCACATGTTGCATTTGGAATTTGTCCCTGAATTCATATGACATAACAAATTAATATATTATTGACAAACCGAAGGACAATATTATACAGATGGAACTATACTGAAATGGCCTCCTTTTAGGCACCACATGTAACCAGGTGAAACAGAAGGTAAAGCCGGACCAGGATTCAAACCCAGGACCCTTGGCTTGCGAGAGCTCTACAGACTGATATACAGAATTACTAATACAAATCTTATACTGATAAAGGTTACTAATGGGCTATTATTTTACCTAGTACACAAGAGGGCCAAGATGGCCCTAGATCGCTCAGCTGAAAAAAGTATCATTCATTGCCTGTACAAAACAGATTGCTTAAGAATAAAGATGATGAGGTGAAACAATGTTCAGGAATTTTCTGACCCCATCCACAAAAGATATCATCATGACAAACATTCTGCCAAAGTTTGAGGATGATTGGACCAAAAATGTTGCCCCCAGAGTATAAACAAGATTTTTCTAAGATTTGACCTACTGACCTACTTTTCTGTCCAGCCCCACCCATTTTCAAACTGGTTCGAGATATCATCAAGACAAACAATCTGACCAAGTTTGAGGAAGATTGGATCAAAATTGTGGCCTCAAGTGTGTAAACAAGATTTTTCTAAGATTTGACCTACTGACCTACTTTTGGATCCAACCTGACCCATTTTCGAAAGGGTTCAAGATATTATCAAGACAAAAATTCTGACCAAGTTTGAGGAAGATTGGATCAAAATTGTGGCCTCTAGTGTGTAAACATCAAAATTGTTGACGGACAACGCACGACGGACAATCAAGTATCCCAAAAGCTCACCCTGAGCTATGCTCAGGTGAGCTAAAAATGAACAGCCAGAAAAGGATTTGGAATCTAACAGGGTGTATGTCATTCTACCAGACCACTGACACTATTGCTTACTAAGCAGTTACATTTGGAATTTTTACCTGAATTCAAGACGGGACAGAACAATTTGCTATGTTTTTGACAAATCAAAGGCTGATATATACTTGAAAATTTTACCAAAATTGACCCACGTTTGGCACCAAATGTAACCAATAAGTAGGTGAAAAAAAGAATGTGCAGCCAAACCATGATTCGAAACCTTACAGCTTACAGCTCTACAGACTAATCTTCAGGATTGCTAACACAAATCTCACACTGATCAGGATTACTAACAGGCTGTTATATTACCAGTTTAAACAAGAGGGCCAAGATGGCCCTTGGTCACTCACCTGAGAAAGATGATTGCTTAAGAAATAAAGATGCTTGAGTGTAAAAGTGAAATCTTTTTTTTTTTTTAATGGTGAAATGGGCATAACTCCTAAATTTACAAGTCAATATCAGTTATAATTGAACCCTATTGTGAGATTATGGGCATAAACATTGTCTTAAAGTTTAAAAATGATTGTTAAAACAAGAGGCCCATGATGGCCCTAAATCGCTCACCTGAGATAAATAGGTTGACCCAAGGAACATCTGTACCAATTTATTTTAAAATCTGGCCAGCAGTTTTGAAGAAGATGATTTTTAAAGTTTTCATATTTTTTTTCTTTTTGTTGCCATGGCAACCAGAGTTCTACATGGATCAAGTTTATTTTAGCAGCTTTTGTGAAGGTTGACCCAAGGATCATCCCTGCCAAGTTTAATCTAAATCTGTCCAGTGGTTTCAGAGGAGATGTTGTTTAAAGGTTTCTCTATGTACATATAAGGCAAATAAGCCCCGCCCCTGGCGGCCATGTTTTTTTAAGGATCAGAATAATTTTAGCAACTTTGGTAGAGGTTGGCCCAAGGAATATCTGTACCAATTTATTTTAAAATCTGGCCAGTAGTTTTGAAGAAGATGACTTTTAAAGTTTTCTTTTTTTCTTGTTTTTTTGTTGCCATGGCAACCAGAGTTCTACATGGATCAAGTTTATTTTAGCAACTTTTGTGAAGGTTGACCCAAGGATCATCCCTGCCAATTTGAATCAAATTCTGTCCAGTGGTTTCAGAGGAGATGTTGTTTAAAGGTTTCTCTATATACATATAAGGCAAATAAGCCCCGCCCCTGGCGGCCATGTTTTTTTACAGATCGGAATAATTTTAGCAATCTTGGTAGACACTTACCAAAGGAACATCTGTGCCAAAACATTTTGAAATTCAGTTGGTTGTTTTGGAGAAGAAGACATTTTAAGTTTTTTCTTTCCGTTGCCATGGCAACCAGAATTCCAAATGGAATTCAATTCTTTGAACAACTTTGAAAGGGGACCACCCAAGGAACATCCCTGTAAAGTTTTATCAAAATTGACCAAGCGGTTAAGGAGGAGATGTCGTTTGAAGCAAAATGTTGACGGACGACGGACGGACGGACGACGGACGGACGGACGACGGACGGACGGACGGACGGACGACGGACGAAGACCGGTCACAATAGCTCACCTTGAGCCTCTGGCTCAGGTGAGCTAAAAATGAAGTTGGTAGAGAATAAACAAAGTGAAATCTTGCATTTTTTGTATTAAAAGGGGCATAACTCTTGACCTAAATGACCCATCTCAGCCACAATTGAACTCAATCGAGACATTATGGTCATAAACAATGTCATAAAGTTTGAAGATGATTGCTAAAAAAAAGGAAGATGCTAGAGTGTAAACAACGTGAAATATGGCTTTTTTTTTTATTAAAAGGGGCATAACTCCTGACCTAATTGACGGATCTCAGCCATAATCGAACTCAATCGAGACCTTATGGTCATAAGCATTGTCATAAAGTTTGAAGATGGTTGCTCAAAAGATGAAGATGCTAGAGTAAACAAAGTGATTTCTGACATTTTTTGTATTAAAAGGGGCATAACTTCTGAACTAATTGACGGATCTCAACATTAATCAAACTCAATCGAACTTATGGTCATAACATTGATAAAGTTTGAAGATGATTGCTCAAAAGATGAAGATGCTAGAGTTTAAACAACGTGAAATCTGGCATTTTTTTATATTAAAAGGGGCTTAACTCCTGACCTAATCAACTGATCTCAGTCATAATCAAACTCAATCGAAACATTATGGTCATAAGCATTGCCATAAAGTTTGAAGATGATTGCTCAAAAGATGAAGATGCTAAGTGAAACAAAGTGAAATATAGCATTTTTTGAATATTAAAAGGGAAATCGAAAACCTTGTCATAAGCATTAAATTTGATTGCTCAAAAGATGAAGATGCTAGAGTGTAAACAACTTGAAATATGGCATTTTTTGAATATTAAAAGGGGCATAACTCCTGACCTAATGGTACGATATCAGCCATAATCGAACTTGGCCGTGATTTTATGGTTATAAACATTGATATAAAGTTTGAAGATAATTGCTCATTAAATGAAGATGCTAGAGTGCAAACAATGTGAAATCTGGCTTTTTTTGAATTTTAAAAGGGGCATAACTCCTGACCTAATGTTCCGATATCAGCCATAATCGAACTTGGCCGAGATTTTATGGTTATAAACATTGTTTCAAAGTTTGAAGATAATTGCTCATAAAATGAAGATGCTAGAGTGCAAACGAACAAATTGTGGACGACGGACGACGGACATTCATCGATCCTAAAAGCTCATCCTGAGCACACGTGCTCAGGTGAGCTAAAAATCAGCATGATCCAGATCTGAACCCAACGCAGACCCCCAGCATACAAGGTTGAAGAACCACCAGACCACAGACACAAATATCTCTCTGATAAGAATTACTTTTTGGCAGTTTAATACTTTACATCTATGCAAAAGCCATATTTGAAATTTGTTCATGAAAAATAATCTATGTTCTTGATATACCCAAGCGTGATATACACTGGAGAACTATTACTGTAACGGCCCTACGTTTAGCCAAGGACTAGAACCAGTACCATACAGATATAGTTATTGGAATGTTTACGCAGATCTCACAGTGACAAGGGTAACTACTAGGACGGTTACATAACCATGTGTAGAAAATGTGCAGATAGATCAGGATTTGAACCTGAGACACAGCATTTACAAGTTTTGAGCTCAACCAACTATTAGCTACCATACTGCTTACACATTATCTACAGGCAGAAAATCCTATTGGGTGTGTTATGTTTTTTTTATTCTTCTTGTCATTCTTTTTTTCTTCCTCTTATATTTGTGTTAATTTTGATGTGTTGCCATTGGCCCAGAACAATGAAAATTTTATGGCATATATTTCAAACCATGAACTTTCGGATGCAATGAATTTCATATTCATATGACCTCAAATGACTTCAGATTTGACGACAGGTGAAAATGTTTGTATGCAGTCTACAGCCATTATTTCTGGACCGATTTTCATCAAAATTTCACAGAATGTGTATGTTAGGCTCTAGTTATGCATCCTGGTGTCCATTTTTCAAAATTCAAAAAGGCAATGGTTCTATGGCGAATCCAAGATTCAAACCATTGACGTCAGATTTCAAATGCGTATAAAATCGCTTCAAGATAAGCTAGGCTGATATTTGGACAGAATATAAGTCTCTAGGATTTCTTTAGATTCTCAGAAGATGAACGTCATATGACGTCATGAGGTGAAAAGTAATTTCTAATTTTTAACATGTTAACTTCTATATGTTGAAAATGTCCGAGCACCTTGAAAATTTAATAGCATATGCTTCAGATACAACATTTAGCATTTCAATGATTTTCATTTGCCTATGACATGATTTGACGTCAAACTTGACGTCGTCTAAAAATGTTTGTACGCGGTTTTCATCAAAATTTCACAGAATGTGTATGTTAGGCTCTAGTCATGCATCCCGGTGTCCGTTTTTCCAAATTCGAAAAGGTCAAGGTTTTATGGCAAATCCAAGATTCAAACCATTGACGTCAAATTTCAAATACAGTAAAACTTCGATGAGTGGAACTTCGATGTGTCGACTTTCTTGGTGTGTCGACTTTTTTTTTCAAGTCCCGAAATCATTCCTTATATATTCTATATGAAATCCATTCCTTATAAAATGTATATTCTATATGAAATCCAATTTATGAGTCGAAGTTTTATGAGTCGACTTTTTTAATAAGTCGATCTTTTTTTTTGGTCCCCGCATATAAAACTTATATAGATTTACCTTTCATGAGTCGAACTGCCAATTACCTGTACCCATTATTGCCTCGGGATGTTTTCACATGTTAGCGAGAGGCACGAGAGTGTGTTCGCACCTTTTTACCGGCGTCTTTAATCTGCCATTTGTAAACAGAAAATTACCATAATGCACTAGTGTAACGGAATGTGCTAATTGGACTGAAATTACGTCGGTAAGAACAAACGGTGTAAATCTGTTTAAAAGATGTTTAATTGCACTTACTCAACATGTCATCATTATTAGATATAAGCTGCATCATGACAGTCTGTAGTCACTTATCATGGCTATGACAGATGAAACACATGCTGACTGTCCTGAACAAGGGCTGTCTAGTGAAGGACCCGCTACCCAACCCGGGGGGATAGCTAGACAGTCCGCTTCAACTGAGCAATCCAGTGAAGGACTCGCTTTCAGCGAGGGGATAACTGGATCAGTTGGTTCGGGGAAAGGCTTGAAAAGAAAACTGAGTGTCAAGACATACGAAACCAAATACAGGGCGATAATGGAAGTTGAAAAAAAAAGTGTAATGTTTTGTTTTTGATATGATTGATATTTTGACATATAAAACTTAATAAAATTGAATTTAAACATTGTTTATTGTGTTATTTTCTTCTTTATAACTTAATAATCGATTTTTACCATTTAACAAACATTCTTTCATACACTGGTACATGCACTACATATGAGTCGGCTTCCCGATGAGTCGATCTTTTTGACACGGTCCCTAGAAGTTCGACTCATCGAAGTTCTACTGTACGTATAAAATCACTTCCAGATGAGTTAGAAAGCTGATATTTGAGCAGATTATAAGTCTCCAAGTGTCCTATACATTCTGTGAAGATGAACGTCATTTGACGTCATATGACGTCATAAGGTCAAAAAGAATTTCTGATATCTACACGTAAATTAAAATATGTTGTAAAGTTCCCAGGACCATGGAAATTTAACAGCATATACATTAATCCATGAGCTTTTGAATGCAAGGTATTTCATTATTAATGTGACATCATATACTGTCAGATTTGACGTCTTGACAAAAAGGTTATACAGCCATTATTTCTGGACTGATTTTCATCAAAATTTCACAGAAACACTCTAGTTGTGTATCCTGGTGTCCGGTTTTCCAAATTTGAAAAGGCAATGGTTCTATGGCGAATCAAAGGTTCAAACCATTGACGTCAAATTTCAAATACGTATAAAATCGCTTCCAGATGACTTAGAAAGCTGATATTTGGACTGAATACTAGTCTCTAAGACTTCTTTCTATTCTGTGAGGACGAACGTCATTTGACTTCATATGACATCATAAGGTCAAAATGAATTTCTGATATCTATGCGTTAATTTCTATATATTGCAAAGGTCCCAGTGACATGAAAAATTTATTGCAAATATATAAGATACTGAATATTTCATTTCATTGATTTTTTTATGCCTATGCCATCATATGAAATCAAACTTGACATTGTCTACACAAGTTGGTACGCGGTCTACAGCCATTATTTCTGGATGGATTTTCATCAAAAGTTCACAGAATGTCTATGTTATGCTCTAGTTGTGCCAACCGGTGTCCATTTTTCCAAATTCGAAAGGGCAAAGGTTTTATGGCTAATCCAAGATTAGAAGCATTAATGTCAAATTTCAGTATAAGTCTCCAAGTCTTCTTTACATTCTGAGAAGATGAACGTCATATGACGTCAGGTGACCTTATAAGGCCAAAGTTTTTTTTGTTGCAATTAAACAGTTTTTAAGACCTGTAGGCCTTATTTTTTGTTTGATTTGCATTTGTATGAATTCCTATGAATGGCCCTACAAAAACAAGTTAAAGGCAGGAATTTGATATCCTTTTACTTTTTTCGCTTTTATTGTGACAAATGTAGCAAAAGTCCTATCATTCGTATTAACGAATGAAATCTAGTTATAATTGCATTTGTAGGATAATCAAAAAATGGTATAAGGTGGATTAACCTTTAAGGTAATCCAGCCATCATTAATTTATTATCATGATCTGTCAAATGCTTAAAAAGACTTCATTTCAGATGCAAGAATCCATTGACTTGGAGTAATAGGCTCTTTTGCTTTAAGTCTATACAGTACAACACCACTATATCGTGGTTCTTGGGGTCCAAGCCAAAATACCGCTTTCTATTGGTCTGCGTAGTAGGTTTGAGAATGCTATATATACAAGTGTCTTAGTGATAGTCATAAATTCTTGAAAAACCCTGATAAAAAGCAATAAACATTATTTTATTTATAGAGTTATTTAGTTATTTTAAATAGTTCCATAATCATTGATTCTTGGTTTTCTTCTGTTTTTCTTTCTTTTTTTTCGTACTGTAATTGCCAGTGATTCAGAGAGTAGACTGTGTCTGGTATGGTGATGTGAAGTGGTTACGAACCTCTTCAGCATATCTCATTACAGTGGTGCTAACGTATCAGTTGTCAAAAAATACGATTGGAATACGATAGAAATACGGACGATATACGACATGCGATATACGATCTGCGATATGCGATGTGCGATAGCAGGTCTGATTTACCTTTACGATTCGTTACGATGCGATGCATTCTTTGTCTGATACCATACGATATACGATTTACGATCTGCGATATACGTTATGCGATATACGATACAGGATAAGCACGGTATAAATGGCAATTTTTACAACTAGATTTTACAATAAGTTCAAAAATATGAAATATCAACCAAGCTTTTAACAATATTTATCACAAGCCGTGTTTTCATCTGAAATAAACAGCGGAAATAAACAAAACGGGAAACAGGAAATGGGGA
Organism: Solen grandis; assembly: GCA_021229015.1. Lineage (NCBI taxonomy): Eukaryota > Metazoa > Mollusca > Bivalvia > Adapedonta > Solenidae > Solen > Solen grandis. Next base: position 48,387,960 of record CM037777.1, read on the forward strand.
CAAACTAAATTGCGGTTCCTCTAGAAATGTTATGGACTCTGTTGTCTCCGTCAATAACAACCTAAGCACGTGTAATGAAAAACTGATTTTTTTTCCTAATGAGGACTCATAAAAAAATGTATTAATTATGCTTTGTTATTATGTGTTTTGATATTAATCACATTAAAAAAAAACAAATGATACCAGTAATCATCTAATATCTAGTTCGCTGTCATTTGTGCTAATTAAAACAATATCTTCGGGCATTTTTCAAACTTTGCATTTAACCCATCAAAAATAAATGTATATATAATTTATTGGATGTATCAAATATCAAAAGAACGCGAGTGAGTGTGGGAGAATAGCACCGTATCTATTTTCTGATTAGAATATTCGTATATATTACAAGTAGGTAACTGTCATAGGTATAGATTTAATATAAATATGTTTTCATATACTTTAACCAGAAGCTCGGAAAATCCGCTACTATTTTAACAAGAGGGCCATGATGGCCCTGGATCGCTCACCTGAGTACCATTGCTACAACTGATTACAAGGTTTTTAAACAGACAAGAATTCTGATATAACTCAATCTTAAACATTTTAGCCCTGACAATACTACACACCAAATATATAAGCACTGGGCCTTATGGTTTCAGAGGAGAAGACTTAGTGCAGGGTCATTTATCTCCAAAGGGCCACCATTTTGAAAATCTTGATAATGAACCATTAGATGATGCTACATACCAAATATCTAAGCTCTAGGCCTAATGGATTCATAGAAGAAGATTTTTAAAGATTTTCCTATATAACTCTATGTTAAACAAGTGACCCCTGGTGCGGGGGCATTTATCACCATAGGGTCATGATTTGTACAATCTTGGTAATAAACCATAAGAGGCCATACCTATCAACTCACCTGTAGGGATCATGCACAAGATTAAAGATTTTTTAAACAGAACAAGGGAATTCTCATTATAAACTCAATTTTTAAAATTGGTAAGCCTACAATACTACACACCAAATATCTAAGCTCTAGGCCTTATGGTTTCATAGGAAAAAGACTTTAGTTTTCAAGATCATTTAAATCTACCAAGGGCCACTACATTTTGACAATCTTGGTAATGAACCATTTAAGATGATGCTACATACAAATATCTAACTCTAGGCCTATGGATTCATAGAAGAAGATTTTTAAAATTTTCCTATATAACTCTATGTTAAAACAAGTGACCCCTGGTGCGGGGCATTTATCACCGTAGGGCTATGATTTGACAATCTTGGTAATGAACCATAAGATGATGCTACATACCAAATATCTAATCTCTAGGCCTTATGGATTCATAGAAGAAGATTTTTAAAGATTTTCCTATATAACTCTATGTAAAACAAGTGACCCCTGGTGGGGGGCATTTATCACCATAGGGTATGATTTGACAATCTTGGTAATGAACCATAAGATGATGCTACATACCAAATATCTAAGCTCTAGGTCTAATGGATTCATAGAAGAAGATTTTTAAACATTTTCCTATATAACTCTATGTAAAACAAGTGACCCCTGGTGCGGGGGCATTTATCACCGTAGGGCTATGATTTGAACAATCTTGGTAATGAACCATTAGATGATGCTACATACCAAATATCTAAGCTCTAGGTCTAATGGATTCATAGAAGAAGATTTTTAAAGATTTTCCTATATAACTCTATGTAAAACAAGTGACCCCTGGTGCGGGGTCATTTATCACCGTAGGGCTATGATTTGTACAATCTTGGTAATGGCCCATGATGCTACATACCAAATATCTAAGCTCTAGGCCTTGCAGTTTTGCAGAAGAAGATTTTCAAAGTTTGCATTTTTAAAATCTATTTTTAGCTCCTGTGACCTACTTTTTTAACCAATCTGAATAATTTGTACAACTTTGATAGAGGGCATCATAAGGATGATTCCTGTTAAGTTTGGTCAAAATCCCTTCAGCGGTTCATGAGGAGATGTTGTTTAAAGCAAATTGTTGACGACGGACGCACGCACGCACGCACGGACGACGGACAAAAGGCGATCACAATAGCTCACCATGAGCACGTTGTGCTCAGGTGAGCTAAAAAGCCCTAAGCCCGAAGAATTGTTGTTGGAAATTGACCTTGGTAATTAAACAATTAAATACATTTACATTAACATGGGTCGAAAAGCTATCTTTGTCGAAAAGATGCCATGAGTGAAGAGGCTGCCGTTTAACCAGGTATTCGTGAGAAATGTCATATGCCGCCATGCGTATACAGTTTAATATGATTTGTTTCGTTAATCGAGTACAAGAATAAAATAGTTGCCAAATCGGTTATATCTCATTTTGACTACACCCAGTTCATCTACTGTATAAAGTTATTTCACACCTTTCCAGACATGTTTCCAGATTGTCTAACACATGCATTACTACATGTAAAGGATATATAACTAATTGTCTCTTATTAAGTAGGGAAATATCATCATGTGTTGGGCTTTCAATATTTTGTAATGGTATCCATGTTTTTGACCAAGTATTATTGTAAAATTATTTAAATGTAAAGTATTTAATATTTTATTAAATATTTATGATATAACATTTATATTGTGTGCATATGTATCATCCCCGCACTAATTCACTGTGTCTTCCGCATAAATATGCATTCATCTCTCCTCCTCTCTCTCTCTCTCTCATCCTATATTTTGAGCTAATGGTCATTAATGTTATCATGTATGTGGTTTCGAGACACATTTTAATTTGCAGAGATTTTGATTTGTAGACACAATGGGTTTCAATCGGAAGAACAAATTTAAAAAAAAGTCTATTTAAAATCTGTGTATTTTACTCGCCATTTTAACAATCAAAATATTTTAAAGAATACCCTATGATTCGCTCATTTGTGATATAAAAATAAGTCCATAAGTCACACACATGTGTGCCCGCACACTCCCTTACAAAAGTACAGTTGGAACTCGTTATCTCCAATCTGCGTATATCGAAATTTTGGCTATGTCAAATTAATTGACTTGGTCCCAATTTTTCCCTTCTTTGTCTATATACATTAATTTCGTGTGTCTCAAAGTTTATTTATTTCAAATTACTGTTATCTCAAAGTGAAAATTTGGGCCCTCACCCTATAGAACAATGCATAATTGTTTGTTTATCTCAAATTCCACCGACGCTAATCAGCCCGCCGATATTTTTCACACCTATCAGTCGACTGGTGACACTAGCTTGGCACGTGGCTATCTGTACGACAAACCGTGATGTTAGGCTTTCATTAATTACCGGATTATGTTTTGCTGAAATATTTGCATGGTAAACATAAGCTGTTGTGCTTGGCAATCTTTGCTCAAAATATGCCAAATTTTTGCTTTAAATACCACCGTAGAATGAACCCGTGTCATAATTCACAATGCCTCTAGAACCTACTTGTCCATCTAAGAGCGCTGAGCAATCTGGCGAAGGACTCGGAATTTCTGGGGGGATAACCAGATCGGCATTTAGCTCTAATATAACCGAGCAATCCAGTGAAGGACCCAGGTTTAATCCTGGGGGATAACTGGATCGGTTAAGACCAAAAAAGGAGTGAAATGAAAGTTGGAAACAAAATCATACGAAGTAAGATACGAAGCTATTATGGAAGTTGAGCGAGGACAAACATCATAAAAATAAATAAAAAGAGAGTAATTTTCAGTGATATTTCGTTGGACAAAAATTAACAAAGGGGAATAACTCCTTTAAAAAACATGTAGAGTTATGGTTCTTATGCACTGCACTTCCTCTCATCAAGATCAATCTACATATGAAGTTTCATCAACCTAGCTACTTTAGTATTGGAGTTATGCTCCGGACAAAATCAAAAGATTAAAAATGACAAAGGGCAATAACTCCTTTCAAAATACATGCAGAGTTATGGTTCTTATGCACTGCACTTCCTCTCATCAAGATCAATCTACATATGAAGTTTCATCACTCCGGACAAAATCAAAAGATTAAAAATGACAAAGGGCAATAACTCCTTTCAAAATACATGCAGAGTTATGGTTCTTATGCACTGCACTTCCTCTCATCAAGGTCTATCTACCTATGAAGTTTCATCAACATAGGTACAGTAGTTTTGGAGAAATGCTCCGGACAAATATTTGTAGACCAACCGCCGGACCGACTGACGGACCGACCGACAGGGTGACTCCTATATACCCCCCCAAATTTCATTTGTGGGGGTATAATAATCACATGCTGTGCCTGCTGGTAAGAACTTATGGCACGCCTCCGGTATTGCGAAACACACTTTTTTCACTTAATTATACATAAAAGATTAGGGATATGCAAGAAAATGTTCTAACCTATTATATCTCTAGCAAACTGTAATAATATGGAAATGAGATCTTTAGCGAACTGTAGTAATATGGAAACAAGATCATTTTCTTTTAACTATTATCATGTCAGTGAACTCTGTGTTATCACGGAATAAAATACATCAGTTATTTTATAACAAATCTTCCATTCCCATGTAGGTTTTATGTTTATTTTTCTATTGTTATGGCTTGCAATAATTCCTGGTTTATCATATTAAATATTAAGACATAGCAGTGAAGCATATCACCAAAATGTGGTCCCGTTTTATCATTGTTTTTTTTCCATATGAAAGAGACAGTTGTTGGATACAATTAAGTTCGGGTGTGATACCCATGCTAATTTCGCAAAAAAAAAAATGCTCTTCGAAATATACGTGTCCGAGGTATAGCACCGATATACTGTAAACATGTTCCTGTGTAGAACTAGTACTTAGAGCTCCGTGTTCTCAAAGCAATACCGATGCATCTTGTACACATCATATACGTATTAGGAATTACGCGATCATCGGAAAAAATGCTCTGGTTTGGATTTTCAGTCTCCACCTACCTGAATTTTGATTATCTCCGTACTGATGAAAAAGGGGGGAAAAAGAAACATAATTTGCACTCATTCATCCAATTTTTTTGGAAGTGTGTGTGCGCGCGCGCGCGTGTGCGTAATGAAAGAGATAGAGAAACCTAAATAAAATAGGAAATAATTAAATAAATAAACTATATTCGTGAATTACAATTATCTTTTGTTCACGAATTCATTAAATATTAAAAAGAACAAGAGGGCCATGATGGCCCTGAATCGCTCACCTGAGTACCATTGCTTCAACTGATGTCAAGGTTTTTAAACAGACAAGGATTCTGATATAACTTAATCTAAAACATTTTACCCCTGACAATACTACACACCAAATATCTAAGCAATGGGCTATATGGTTTCAGAGAAGACTTGGGCGCAGGGTCATTTATCACCGTAGGGCCAAGACTTTGAAAATCTTTGTAATGAACCATTAGATGCTACTACATACCAAAAATCTTAGCTCTAGGCCTTATTGATTCATAGAAGAAGATTTTTTTAAGATTTTCCTATTTAACTCTATGTAAAACAAGTGACCCCAGGTGTGGGGTCATTTATCACCATTGGGCTATGATTTGTACAATCTTGGTAGTGGCCCATAAGATGATGCTACATACCAAATATCTAAGCTCTAGGCCTAATGGATTCATAGAAGAAGATTTTTTAAATTTTCATTTTTAAAATCTATTTTTAGCTCCTGTGACCTAATTATGCGATGGACCAGAACCATTTATACAACTTTAGTAGAGCTTCATCTAAGGAACATTCCTGCAAAATATTTTACAAATTGGCCAAGCCGTTTAGGAGGAGATGTTGTTTGAAGCAATTGTTGACGCCGGACGCACGGACGGACGCACGCACGCACGGACGACGGACGCCGGACAAAAGGCGATCAGAAAAGCTCACCTTGAGCACGTTGTGCTCATGTGAGCTAAAAATGGGCATTCGAGTAAATACAGCAGTAAAAAATAAATAATTACACAAAAGCAACATTTCGGACGATCTTGCATAAGTAGGTAAGTTTTAATTTGTTAGTTATTAGACAGGTTAATAAAGCAAACATTGATCAAACATATCGATTACACATATTTTAAAATTATTCCACTTTAATACTGATATAGTCACGAAGCTATATTAAAGGTATTTACGTCTCTGATATAGTACTTTTCACACGTGCATCAAATTATATAACATCGCATGACGTCTGCTCCTGAAAGTCACGTAGGCCATAACACATATATAAAATAATAAAGTAAAAGAAATATAACTATTGCAATTGGTAAAATATGAAACAAGAGGGCCATGATGGCCCTGGATCGCTCACCTGAGTACCATTGCTACAACTGATTACAAGGTTTTTAAACAGACAAGAATTCTGATATAACTCAATCTTAAACATTTTAGCCCTGACAATACTACACACCAAATATATAAGCACTGGGCCTTATGGTTTCAGAGGAGAAGATTTTTAAAGATTTTCCTATATAACTCTATGTTAAACAAGTGACCCCTGGTGCGGGGTCATTTATCACCATAGGGCTATGATTTGTACAATCTTGGTAATGAACCATAAGATGATGCTACATACCAAATATCTAAGCTCTAGGCCTAATGGATTCATAGAAGAAGATTTTTAAAGATTTTCCTATATAACTCTATGTAAAACAAGTGACCCATGGTGCCGGGTCATTTATCATCGTAGGGCTATGATTTGTACAATCTTGGTAATGGCCCATAAGATGATGCTACATACCAAATATCTAAGCTCTAGGCCTAATGGATTCATAGAAGAAGATTTTTAAAGTTTTTTCTATATAACTCTATGTAAAACAAGTGACCCATGGTGCGGGGTCATTTATCACCATAGGGTCATGATTTGTACAATCTTGGTAATGAACCATAAGATGATGCTTCATACCAAATATCTAATCTCTAGGCCTTATGGATTCATAGAAGAAGATTTTTAAACATTTTCCTATATAACTCTATGTAAAACAAGTGACCCCTGGTGCGGGGTCATTTATCACCATAGGGTCATGATTTGTACAATCTTGGTAATGAACCATAAGATGATGCTTCATACCAAATATCTAATCTCTAGGCCTTATGGATTCATAGAAGAAGATTTTTAAACATTTTCCTATATAAATCTATGTTAAACAAGTGACCCCTGATGCGGGGTCATTTATCACCATAGGGCTATGATTTGTACAATCTTGGTAGTGGCCCATAAGATGATGCTTCATACCAAATATCTAAGCTCTAGGCCTTATGCATTCATGGAAGAAGATTTTTTAAGATTTTCCTATATAACTCTATGTAAAACAAGTGACCCCTGGTGCGGGGGCATTTATCACCGTAGGGCTATGATTTGTACAATCTTGGTAATGAACCATAAGATGATGCTACATACCAAATATCTAAGCTCTAGGCCTTATGGATTCATAGAAGAAGATTTTTTAAGATTTTCCTATATAACTCTATGTAAAACAAGTGACCCCTGGTGCGGGGGCATTCATCACCGTAGGGCTATGATTTGTACAATCTTGGTAATGAACCATAGATGATGCTACATACCAAATATCTAATCTCTAGGCCTTATGGATTCATAGAAGAAGATTTTTAAAACTTTTCCTATATAACTCTATGTAAAACAAGTGACCCCTGGTGCGGGGGCATTTATCACCATAGGGTCATGATTTGTACAATCTTGGTAATGAACCATAAGATGATGCTTCATACCAAATATCTAATCTCTAGGCCTTATGGATTCATAGAAGAAGATTTTTAAACATTTTCCTATATAACTCTTTGTAAAACAAGTGACCCCTGGTGCGGGGGCATTTATCACCGTAGGGCTATGATTTGAACAATCTTGGTAATGAACCATTAGATGATGCTACATACCAAATATCTAAGCTCTAGGCCTAATGGATTCATAGAAGAAGATTTTTAAAAGATTTTCCTATATAACTCTATGTAAAACAAGTGACCCCTGGTGCGGGGTCATTTATCACCGTAGGGCTATGATTTGTACAATCTTGGTAATGGCCCATAAGATGATGCTACATACCAAATATCTAAGCTCTAGGCCTTGCAGTTTTGCAGAAGAAGATTTTCAAAGTTTGCATTTTTAAAATCTATTTTTAGCTCCTGTGACCTACTTTTTTAACCAATCTGAATAATTTGTACAACTTTGATAGAGGGCATCATAAGGATGATTCCTGTGAAGTTTGGTCAAAATCCCTTCAGCGATTCATGAGGAGATGTTGTTTAAAGCAAATTGTTGACGACGGACGCACGCACGCACGCACGCACGGACGACGGACGGCGGACAAAAGGCGATCACAATAGCTCACCATGAGCACGTTGTGCTCAGGTGAGCTAAAAAAAAGTACTGCATAATGTGATTTAATGATCCACCATTAATAAACTTAAGCAAATATTAAATTTAAAGACACAAACATTAATTATTTCTGAAATATCGATGGTGTCCCGTAACTTAAACTGTCCTAAACCACTGGGTGGTTCAATATGATATACGTTATGCGATTTACGATATACGTTTACCGATATACGGTTGCCTTACGATACGATGCGATACGAACTATATACGCTATTTTTGACAACTGATACGTTAGCACCACTGTATAATAAATTATACGCCGTGAAAATTGCCATTCCATTACAATTTATCGCTATTTGAACTTAAGATGAGGTGTACTTATTATGATGTATTGATATGAGGAGCCTTGATAATGTTTAAATGAAACAAATTACCAGGTAACGCTTATCTGATTATAATTTATTGTTTACTTCCAGTGAAATAGATTGGCTATTTTCTGGGACTTTTTAATCCATGGGAAGATTATGCACGCTAGCAAAATAAACAAAAATATCATTATTTAGGTGTATGCAGTGGATTTTAGACAATGTTTGTGTATTTAATCGAGTATCTGCTGGGTATTGAATGTCCATACCAATTAAATGCTGATTAATGTGGCTGGATCCGATCATTAACACTCGACTGCGTAATCATCAACTGCCCCCTAACACAATAGCTTACCACCTGGGGTGTTTAATTGTTATCACTTCCGCGTGTCAGTGCACTAGCATGTGAAATACTGTCCGCAAAACTCTTTTAAATACATATAGATATAGAAGGAGATAGATTAGTTTCACAGTAAGCCTATGCAAATGACGAAATATATTTTTGGGGTCCACAGATCAACCGCGATATATTGGTCTAGCGAAATAGCAGTCCGTGATATAGTGGCATTGTACTGTAATGGCTTGCATTTACTATAAAATTCCCACTATCACTTGACAGACTTTGATAACAATTCAATAACGGATAGTATGCAAGTTTACCTCTTAAAAGTTGGGTACCAAATATTCAAATTTGGTTCTTGAACCTGCCATCCAAACTTTGAAGGTCAAAGCTCTAATAAGTCTATATAAAATCAAGTGACTCATGGGGTGGGTCAATTTTGACACCAGGGCCATGATTTGAACAGACTTGGATGAGGGATTTGAACAGACTTGGATGAGGGCCACAAGTAAACATCTTAACTCAAGGCTTTGAGAATTCTGAGATCTTTTGAAGGTTTTCCTATATAAGTCTATGTAAAAAATCAAGTGACTCCTAGGACCGGGCCAATTTTGACCCAAGGGCAATGGTTTGAACAATCTTAGTAGATGTTCACTGGGCAATGTTACTCACTAAATTATCTAAACTCTAGGTTTTGTGGTGTCTGACAAGAAGATTTTTCTAGTTTTTCTTATATATGTCTATGTAAAATCTCTTATATAAGTCTATGTAAAATCAAGTGACCCTGGGGTGGGGCCAATTTTGACCCCAGGATCATGATTTGAACAAACTTGGTAATGGTCCATAAGACAATGCCACACACTAAATATCAAAACTCCAGGCCTTTTGGTTTCTGATAAAAAGATTTTTCTAGTTTTTTTTCCTAAATAAGTCTATGTAAAATCAAGTGACCCTGGGGCAGGGCCAACTTTGACCCCAGGGCCATGGTTTGAACAAACTTGGTTGAGGTCTACTAGGCCATATTTGACAACAAATATCTAAGCTCTAGGCCTTGCAGATTTGTTCCAGGCAATATTCATCAAATTTGGCCAAGTGGTTTAGGAGGAGATGTTGTTTAAAGAAAACTGTTGATGCCGGATGCACGGACGCACACAAACATGGAAGATGGACGCCGGACAAAAAGCAAAACAATAGCTCACCATGAGCACGTTGTGCTAAGGTGAGCTAAAAAAAGCCAACAAGCCAACCCATTCTTTTCCCAGTCTGTAACCAGAAACAAGACGCCTTAAGGATGGAATGGCTGTTGATCATGGATCTTCATGCAGTACCAGATCCTGATTTTATAAGAACAACAATAAGAAAAGTTAAGTTTTGGTTCAATGGTTATGTTTTTAATGGTTTTCCTATTAATAAATGTGTCCCTCTAAAAAAGTACGGCCTCTCTTTTGATCTTTACCTATTGATATGATGAACCTTTTTAATGTTTAAATGAAACAAATTACCAGGTAAGGCTGATCTAATTATCATTTATTGTTTACTTCCGGTGAAAAAGATTGGCTATTTTCTGGGACTTTTTATTCCATGGTAAGGTTATGCATGCTAGCATAATAAACAAAACTAGAACCGCAAGCGGTATCTTGGTTTTCGCTTTTAACCTAATCAACTTGACCACTTTATTTCAACTCAGCCACAATTTTCAATATGAAATAGAACGCAAAGGTTTATTGAAGACCTACTCTCATTTGCACATTTTTTTTTTTTTTTTTTTTTTTTTTTTTTTTTTAATGTTAGAACATTAAAACTTCTCTAGCGCAAATATTTCCCCATACCCTATACTTTGAAATCATCACATTCTGTGGTACAAGGAACAAAATGCTGAAAACCGCATTTCAATATGACTTTAACGTTTTGAGTTATAGGCAAAAGAGTGATTTTAAGCAAAGCGCCCTCTAGCGGCAAAATGAGAAAAAAAAATGATAAAAATTTTACAATTAGGTACCTAGAAATTCAGCAAATAGTTCAAACAAGTATATAAGTCGCACTAATCGAACATTCTTTTTCTTTTATATCACAATTTTAAGCATAAAAACTGAATAACAATTATTCCAAATAAAGGATCAAACTTTGGATTGTCGTAAAATGAAAAGATCAAGTCCGATCTTCAAAAACTAAACATTATACGGAAGAACTATTTAGAACTAAAACTTTCGTTCATATACTCTCAATGAAATATCTTTAGATTTGGAGCACTTTGGGGCCGAAAAAAAACCACAATTATCGTAATATGACCTTGACCTTTTCAATGTTTTTTTAACTTTTTAATTGTGAGGCCCTTTCAAACATAACAATACATAACTTGTGAAAATTTCATGAAGAATGAACAGAAAATAAAGTCAGGGGCGACAAAAAAAACATGTTTTTGAAATTTTAATTTTTCCTAAAATTTAGTGAAGTTTGACCTTTTCTAGAGGACAAACCATGCATTTCTTAAATTCGCCACCCCATATATTTTGTGCGTATATGTCTTGCAAATCATTTGCAGCAAACAGAATTCTTCTATCTGATTTCTAACAAAAATGGATAGGTTTTTCGTAGACCTACCCTCATCTGCACAGTTTTTTACGAGATTCCAACTTTCAACCTTCCGTTACTAGCTCAAAAAGTTTCAGCCACTCATATCTAGAAACTATCATATTTTAATAGGCTATCAACAAGGAACATAATTCACTTAACCGCATTTGGATCAGGCTTCAACTTTTTGAGTTATAAGCAAAATAATGATTTCAAGAAAAGCGCCCCCTAGCGGCAAAATGAGAAAGAAAATTGATTAAAATTTTACTGTTAGGTACCTAGCAAAGCAGCAAATAGTTCAATCAAGTATACTAGTCGCACAAGTCAAACTTTTTATTCTTATGTATCAGAATTTGAAGCATAAAACCTGATTTACAATTATTCCAAAAAAAGGATCAAACTTTGGACTGCCGTATAATGACCAAATCAAGTCCGATCTTCAAAAACTAAACATCACTGGAAAGAGCTCTTTAAGAACTAAAACTTTTGTTCATATACTCTCAATAAAATATTTTTAGTTTTGGAGCTATTTGTGGCCGAATAAAAACACTATTATTGTAATATGACCTTGACCTTTTCAATGTTTTTTTAATTTTTTTTATTGTGAGGCCCTTTCAAACATAACAATACATATCGTGTAAAAATTTCATGAAGAATGAACAGAAAATAAAGTCAGGAGCGACAAAAACATGTTTTTGAAATTTTAATTTTTCCTAAAATTTAGTGAAGTTTGACCTTTTCTAGAGGACAAACCACGCATTTCCTAAATTCGCCACCCCATATATTTTGTGCGTATATGTCTTGCAAATCGTATGCAGCAAACAGAATTCTTCCATCTGATCTCCAACAAAAGTGGGTAGGTTTTTCGTAGACCTACCCTCATTATTTCACATTTTTCCAAGGTTCGAACATTCAACCTCTCCTAGAACAATTTTTTTCCCGTACTCGATGATGAGATTTCCATCATATTTGATTGGGCTGTCAACAAGGAACATTATGTAAAAAACCGCATCTAAATCAAGTTTCAAATTGTTGAGTTATTAGCAAAACAGTGATTACATGCATTGCGCCCCCTAGTGGCTAAATCAGAAAGAAAAGTGAAACGTTTGACCATTTAGGCACATGTTCAGATAAAGATGACTCCATGCCCAAAATTTCATAGCTGTAGCTTTTTTCATCTGGCCGCTAGGCTGGACACAAAAATGGGTGGAATTGGAAAAATAATAAAAATAAAAAAAAACAAAACAAATCAACAGAAGAAGAACAATAGGTTTTCGCCCTGCAGAGGCGAAAACCTAAATACCATTATTTAGGTGTATGCAGTGGATTTTTGACAATGTTTGTGTATTTGATCGAGTATCTACTTGGTATTGAATGTCCATACCAATTAAATGCTGATTACTGTGGTTGGCTTATTATACCCACAAACCTGCATTGTTGTCGATCATTAACACTCGATTGCGTAATCATCAACTGTCCCCAAACACAATAGCTTACCACCTGGGGTTTTTAATTGTTATCACTTCCACGTGTCAGTGCACTAGCAGGTTAAATACTGACCGCAAAACTCTTATAAATACATATAGATATAGAAGGAGATAGATTAGTTTCGCGGTAAGCCTTTGCAAATGACGTAATACATTTTTGGGGTCCACAGATAAACCGCGATAAACTGGTCAACACGATATAGCGGTGTTGTACTGTAGTAGCAAAATGAATGCAAAAATGCAAAAATTGCCTGGATCGACGGATCGCGCCCATCGGCCCGCGATTGTTCAATTTTAAGGGGCCATTGTTAAAAAAATTACGGGAATCTCGCAGCATAGGCACAACACTAAAAGGGGCATAACTCCTGACGTAATTGACGGATATCAGCCATAACTGAACTTGGCCAAAAGCATATGCTATAAACATTGACAAAGAGTTTGAGGATAAATGCCTAAAAAATGAAAATGCAAGAGTTCAAACTAAATTCTCGCATTTTTTTAAGATTAAAAAGGGCATAACTCCTGACCTATTAGGCCGATATCAGCCATAATCAAACTTGGCCATGAGATTATGGTAATAAACATTGTCATTAAGTTTGAAGATGATTGCTTAAGAAATGAAGATGCTAGAGTGCAAAGTAATTGTGGACCATGGACAGATGACAGACAGACGACGGACATTCATCGATCCTAATAGCTCATCCTGAGCACATGTGATTTTTTTAAATATATTTTGTAAATTTATACGATATTGATTTACCCATTTGCTGCCCCTACCTCAAAAAAAGAAAGAAAAAGAAATGAAAATCAGTGTACGTGCATATATTTACATTGAATGATCTTTATATATTGAAATATCCTATATTCTTCCTTGATATAAAATATAGTTCAGTTCTTAACTTAGCTGTTAAAAGGCTTAGACCCACGATAATAGGTCCCCACAGAATAATATGAAGAAACTTATTTTTATCAGTCAATAGAATATCATTAAACCCTAATTTTAGTAACAAGAGGCCCAAGGGCCATAGATGCTCACCAGAGTACATCTGCATTTTAAAATGAAACAACTGTTTTCTGTAACAAGGAATGTTTAACTGTGACTTTTTTATGTGGTTCCTTTTGAGAGTGTCAATATGAGTCTATATGAAGGAAAAGGTTAAATCAGTAACAGTTGTTAATCTGGAAAAAGCAGCCAAAACAATTTCAAGTACAGATAAATCGGAGTCAAAAACCACACAAAATACACCCTTGACTTGGAACAGTTAACTGGTTGTAAGTTGATGGATTACATTTCTTTTTTTGGGAAAAACGTGCTTGCTTCCATTAAGATAAAAATATTTTAGACAACAGAGAAAAAAATCACACAAAAATACACCTTTGACTCCTAACAGTTTATAGTAACTTAAAACTGATTGTTGGAGGTTGATGGATCCGTTTGTCTCATATAGGACACTAAGGAAATTAATTACCAACAACTGCAAAAAATTACAATGTATATATTTTAAGTCTTCAATAATGAATTTATATATTGTATTAAATAACCACTTTATGCAATTTCACTCCTTTAATATAGAATCAATCTTCACATGTTTCTGTTTTTTAAACTCAAAAGTATATATCTGTAAATCTTTAATTGAAACAGAAGTGCAAATAGTAAAATGGTAAGATGGCGGATTTGTCTTGATGACGTCACGTGAAAACAAAGGACATTTCCTTTGATTTTGATTAATTATTAAAATTGTCTGAAAAACAAAGTAAAAATTAGCCAATTAACCCTAAATAAACATCTATAACAATGTATTTTAAATCTGGTTAGCAGTTCTAAACAAGATGAATTTTAAATTTATCTTTTCATTGCATTGCAATGGCAACTAGAGTTCTGCGTAAATCAATATAAATATAATAAATAAGCCTCCCCTCGTATTGTTGCCGAGTTTACAACACACATCCAAATAATTCTGAATACTTTGTAGAGCTACACCCAAGGATCATCTGTACCAATTAAAAACATTTTGAAACCCTGCAAATTATTAATCTGGAAGATTATTTATATTAATCTTGAAGAAGATGATTTTTGTTCTATTTATTGCCATGGCAACCAGAGTTCTGCATGGATCATTTTTATTTGAGCAATTTTTGTAGACTCACATCCAAAGATCATTTCAACCAAATTTCATCAAATTCTGTCCATTGGTTTTAGAGGAGATTTTTTTTTTATCTTTCCCTATATAAAAAAAAATGCAAAATAAGCCCGGCCCCTGGCGCCCATGTTTTTTTGTGGATCCGAATAATTTTAGCAATCTTTGTAGTGCTACCCCCAAGGATCATCTGTACCAATTTATTTTGAAATCTGGCCAGTAGTTTTGAAGGAGATGATTTTTAAACTTTACAAGAATTTTTTCTTTTTGTTGCCATGGCAACCAGAGTTCTGCATAGAGCAACTTTATTTGAGCAATTTTTGTAGAGTCCCACCCAAGGACCAATTATACCAAGTTTCATCAAATTCTGTCCATTGGTTTTAGAGGAGATGTTTTTTTAAATTTTTCCGTATATAAAACTAGAACTATCACTAAATGTGATTAATACCCCCGCAATACTGCTTTAGAAATGATGAAGTTATTAGGATTAAGAAGAAGAGTATGAAAAAGACATTTTTACATTAGTTTTTTTCCCAGATTTTGGCCGGGTTACACAGGTGCAAACCCAGGTTATAGAATGGTGAATGTCACAGCCTCTTTATATTTGGTATACAGCATTAACACGTGGTCCAATATCGTGGGATTCGATTTCAGGTCTGTCACTCATCCACTTCCTGTTTACCGACTTAGTTATATTTTCAACATAATGGTCAATGGTAGGAAATTTTCGTAACAGTTTTCTCAGCAACTACTTATCACAGTCTCTTGATATTTGGTACACATGAGCCTAAAAATGTGGTCCCATATCAGTGGAATTGATTTCAGGTTTGTCGCTCATCTACTTCCTGTTTACCGACTTAGTTAAATTTTCGACATAATGGTCAATGGTAGGACAATTTCGTAACAGTTTTCTCAGCAACTACTTATCACAGTCTCTTGATATTTGGTATACAGCATTAACACGTGATCGGTTGGTCGGTCGGTCCGTTGCATTTTCCTTGTCCGGAGTAACAAAGGGCAATAACTCTGTAATTACAATAGATAGAGTTATGGTTCTTGTGCACTGCACTTCCTCTTATTGTGGTTGACAATTGTATGAAATTGTTTTGAATTCCAACCAGTTCTTTTCAAGTTATGCTATGGACAAGGAAAAGTAACAAAGGGAAATAACTCTGTAATTACTCTAGATAGAGTTATGGTTCTTGTGCACTGCACTTCCTCATATTGTGGTTGACCATTGTATGAAATTGTTTTGAAATCCAACCAGTAGTTTACAAGTTATACTCTGGACAAGGAAAAGTAACTAAGGGCAATAACTCTGTAATTCCTATAGATAGAGTTATGGTTCTTGTGCACTGCACTTCCTCATATTGTGGTTGACCATTGTATGACCAGTACAGAAAACCAGTAGTTTACAAGTTATACTCTGGACAAGGAAAAGTAACAAAGGGCAATAACTCTGTAATTCCTATAGATAGAGTCATGTTTCTTGTGCACTGCACTTCCTCTCATTGTGCTTGACCATTGTATGAAATTGTTTTGAAATCCAATCAGTACTTTACAAGTTATACTCCGGACAAGGTTACAAGTTATACTCCGGACAAGGAAAAAATACAAAGGGCAATAACTCTGTAATTACTCTAGATAGAGTTATGGTTCTTGTGCACTGCACTTCCTCATATTGTGGTTGACCATTGTATGAAATTGTTTTGAAATCCAACTTGTACTTTTCAAGTTATGCTCCGGACAAGGAAAAGTAACAAAGGGCAATAACTCTGTAATAAGTCAAGATGGAGTTATGGTTCTTGTGCACTGCACTTCCTCTCCATGTGCTTGATCATTGCATGAAGTTGTATTGAATTCCAACTTGTGGTTTTCAAGTTATGCTCCGGACAAGGAAAATGCAACGGACCGCTGGACCGACTGACCAACCGACCAACCAACCGACCGACCGACCACCGGGTGACTCCTATATACCCCCCGAAACGAAGTATAAAAATGTAAAATAAGCCCGGCCCCTGACGCCAATGTTTTTTTGCGGATCCAAATAATTTTAGCAATCTTTGTAGTGCTTCCCCTAAGGATCATCTGTACCAATTTATTTTGAAATCTGGCCAGTAGTTTTGAAGGAGAGGATTTTTAAACTTACCAAGAATTTTTTTCTTTTTTTGCCATGGCAACCAGAGTTCTGCAAGGATCAACTGTATTTGAGCAATTTTTGTAGAGTCCCACCCAAGGACCATTTATACCAAGTTTCATCAGATTTTGTCCAGCGGTTTCAGAGGAGATGTCTTTTAAAGCAAATTGTTGACGACGGACGACAGACGACGGACGACGGACGAAGGGTGATCCCAATAGCTCACCCTGAGCACTTCGTGCTCTGGTGAGCTAACAAAAAAGGTAATACATGAATGAAACAGTAAGTGATAACATATTTTAAAATTTTATGTGAGTTATGTTTTCTCTGTTTT
>CM037777.1:48405687-48429634 GCA_021229015.1 Solen grandis
TCCAGTCCACAGTGCCTGGTTTGGGTACCCGGAATATCTCCTGTGGGGGCACTCTTAATTCAGGCACCTTCTCTAGGTTGGGCTGTGTAAAGACTGCAATACACAGGCAAAGTATTATACATGGGATCATTTAGTGGGTAAAGGCACACATGAACTGATCCAGGTTGACAGTAACTTGATACACTTTTGAATAACTCTGTAAGGCTTTTTAGCAGATGATGTCTAGAAAATAAACTTGCAGAAAAACAGAATACATTGTAAAAACGAAAGTATAAAAATAATGTTTTCTTTTGTTTTTCATTCTGTAAATATTAAATTTGGGTAAGTATGGAAACTTGTCCTTGAAATGGAATGCTTACAGCAGGTGACAAAAAAATAATGTATGTAGATATATTTACATAATATGTCATAAATTCTTATTTGCATAATGAGGGTATATGAGGAGAGACTAGTTTGAGTGTACCCATCAGGGCAAGTGATAGGTATTCATCAGGATAGACCAGTTTTAGTATACATATCCTATGGATCTGAGGGTTAAGGGTTCAAATCTCACTTTAAGCAACTTAATGGCCTCCAAGGTGTTAAGAACTAGTACAATCCAGGGATTATTGTGTGGAATAAGCATAACTCAAATTAATTTTCTTCATAATAGCTATTAACAAAATAAAATATAACCATATAAAACCACTACTACCTGTCTCCACATCCCAGAGGAACTTTGTCCACAATGCATGGTCTTCTTTCTGTGGGTTCTGGTAGGCATCTATCAACACCTTAAACTGGGCCTCCTGCAAGTCATGCTGACCCAGTTTGCTGAGACCCAGGAGCCCAAGTCCACGACGGAACTGTTCCTTACTGATAGAGCCACTCCGCAGGGGGTCATAGTCCTCAAAAAACTCAGATACCTGAATGTATTAAGCAATTATAAAAAAGCAAGTGAATAGTAACTTGTACATATTCCACTGTAACACAATCCAATATGATTACACACAATATAACATACATACACAGTATGTGAGCGGTACTGAGATCAACCTTGTGCATGACTTGTTTAATAGCAGGTCTTAAACCAGCCAACACATGTATTATCAGATCTAACACAGCACTTTTTGTATAACTTTGAACTGTCTCATTGATTTACAGATGAAAAGGATAATATACTTTGTTATAACATAAATATCATCGTGCAACTGCATTATCTAAATAAACTATGGGCTAAACATGTGTAAAATGTCAAAAACTTGTCAAAGACAAGTTTTGAGACTTGAAATCCTAAACATGTCAAATTTTATTCTGGCAAATTGGTTCCTCAAACATAAATGTACTCTTAACCTACCCTCAATCTGTTGGTGAGGACAATGTGTCGAATCCTGGCCATCAAATCCTCATAGTTGACATTACTGTCTGAGGCAGACACCTGTGGTTCAACTACAGGTGTGTTTGTACGACCTTTCTGGCTGAGGTCGGCATCATCTAGTGTGTGGCCAACAAATTCTGTGAATATAAAAACCAAAATGACACTTGTGCAAACTTGGTGCATAAAATTGAGCTCACTTGCCTGAGTACTGTGCCATCCATTAGAGAGAATCCACATATTAGTCACTTAAGATTAAATTTGACATCCAGCATCAATCAGATTATGATTTTGACCATACACTTTAGATACTTATATAAAATTTAATTCTGACAATTGCATGGTTAAAAAAGAATTTATTTATGAAAATATAATGATTAAGGTAACTAGCTGCTGCCACTGGGAGACACCTTTTTTGGTTTCAGTGAAGAAGAATTTCAAAATGTACTGGTATATAAAATATGCACAGAGAAAACAGGCAGCCCATCCCCTTGTCGTGTTGAGTTATACCTGGAAGCTTCATTTAATGTGTGATAAAATTTGTTTTAGCAATCATAGTAGAAGAGCATAGCCATGAGTAAATTATTTGTGCAACATATATTAAATTCTGACCTCTGTTAATCTTGAATTTCTGTATTGACAGTACAAATATACAAGAAAACTAGTTGATATGCTAGAAGCCTGGGTTTTTAAAGATTTGACTTTGTTATAGAAATTTTAGTAGAGGGTCATGAGGTGATTATTTGTACCATATGGTACAAAATTCTGACCACCAGTATTATAGGTGAATATATTTTCTATTATTTAACAAAATCTACCTTTGTCCACTGCCTGTACAAAAGCTGGATAATTAACGTCCCCAGTGGCAGGGTCCTCAAACTTCCTCAACAGCAGTTTCAGATCCTCAGGTGCAACATTCAGAGACAGGAAGTGCAGGATACGGCCAAATTGTAATGGTGTCACGACCCTTGTGTAGGCAATGCCCTAGAAACGTTATGAAATGAAATATGCATATTTTCCTTTATCATATCAATTGTTTGGAAAATACATTTATAGCATTTTTTTTATTTTGTTAGAAACAATTTTTGGTAAATGACTATTTTCAAAAGATAAACTTATAAACAAAAGTTCAAGAAGGGACTCCAGATAAACATATATACCCTGTCATAGTCCTTGAAATAAGGATACATCATGAGACGTCGACGGCGAACATTGTCAGAGATTTCTTGAATTATCTGCTGAATTCTTTGTTCCTCTGCTGTAGTCAGATCCCTCAAACCCTAAAAATATCAAATACAAATATTCATGCATATATGAAGTAACTTTGACGCAGTAATTAAAAAGTATGTACATCTAAATAATAAATTTAGAATATATATATGAAAAAAAAAGTGAAATTTATAAGCCAATCCATTTTCACATTTATTTGTTGGAGATTCTAAAGTATGTACATTTGTTGTTGCTTAAAACTCCTATGGATGAGGCCAAATTAATAATAATTTTCCCAGTAACAGAAAGAAAGAAATTGTTGGATTTATTATAGATAGATATATGACTTGAATCAACATATTACTTACCCTTGATAAGGCTCCTTTCATAGGTCTTGCAACATTTTGCAAGGGTTTCTTCTCAAGATCTGGGATTGTAAAAGCTGCAAAACATTCATTATATTATGTTTAAACATGCTAAACACTCTGGTAAAATTGATTTTACCATTTATGGGTTTACAATTTATGATATACAAGTATTACCAAGACATTTTTCACTCAGAACTACATGCATTCCAGTACTTGGGTAAAATTGTTTAAAAATTATTAATTTTGTACTTGGATAATTTTTTTTAAAACAATATGGGGTTGCATACATAACATATCAGAGCCTGGAACAAACTAACATAAGAACAGAAAAGACGAAGCTCAAAAATACCATTTTCCATCATGTCGCAGAACTCTTTGTACTGAACTCTTCCATCTGGTTGTCGGTAGAACTCAACTATTTTCTGTATCTCGGCCCGAGAGAGCTGGGCCTCCTTTCCAACAGCCAAGGCCAGACCACACACAAACTGGTTCTCGGTTATGATGCCACTCCTAAGCTTGTCATGATCCTTGAAAAATTCTGTTGTCCTAATTCCATTCTTAAACACTGCCACTCTGATTTTGTCAAAAATGATGTTGAGGGATGGGTCTTTGGAAACCTGTGGTAGATGCAATGACAGATGGTTCATCACTATGTCACTCAAACTTTTCCAAAATGGACAAAACATTCATTTTAAGTTTCATTAACTTCTTTGTTGATGATTTTTTTGTTCTAATGTCATACACTGATGCCAATTAATGCTTTTTATTTCAGACAATCTCAACATGAGTATTTGTTTGTGATGAAAAGGTGTGCCTGACTAAGGAAATAATTATGTTCAGACAAACAGCCCTTGTATATAATTGGCTTTTGCTGTGTTAAAAGACACATGTTTAAAAGTGCACTTGAATGGTGTAGTGTATTCAAAAAAAAATAAAAAAATATGAGGCTAATTAATGAAAAATAAGTTTTTTAAAATAAATAAAATGAAAATTAATAATTCAGATCAATGTTCATAAAATCAAGCTAACAATCAGTTTCAAAGGTGCAGGAAACCTTAAAATCATGCAAAATCAATAGGACATAATTATGGCTGATTCTTTTATTTATTTTTTTTCACCGACTGCTGGTCACATACTCACAGTGACAGGAGTGAAATCCACTTTAGTGTTTGGCAGAGCCGTAAATTCCTGATCCCTGAGCAACTGCTGTCCAATGGCCACGATATCATGGTGAAGGTTAAGATAGTTGAGCAGACCTGGCCTGTCCGGGTCACGATACTTCATAACCAGGAGGTTCATGTCTGCCTCATTCACATCAGGGGGACCAGGAAAACTTCTGTAGAACTGATTGAGAGTGGAAACATTTCAAATACAGTCAGGATATGGTCATGCATGTTTATAGTGATCAATGTATAGTCAAATTCTTGCCCTACTACAGGTTTTGGACAGTCTATGGTGGGGAGGTCAAAACAAAGACTTAATTCAGAGAAACAGTCTTAAGTCATCAAATGTTGCAACTTTCTTAATCTGAGTGTTATGTACAAATGTGTGTTCATGCTTTAAAATTTATTTTATCATAGAAGCCTTACCAAAATGTAAATTATGCATTTTAAAAGAAAATGAAGAAAAAAATGTTTTGTATCTAAGCTTTTACAATTGAATATTACCTTCTGTGTATTTTCATTTTTAGCATATTTCAGAAAAGAAAGTTTTCAAGATCACTATGCTGAAAGATCCTTCTAACAAAAACCTTTCAATTATACAACATATTTATAGCAGTATTTCATAAAAAAATATGCAATTTGATGTATCTCTTAACTTAAAACTAAAACAACACATTTATAAGATGTGATATAACAATACTGAAAAAATTTGCTGAAGTTTCCAATACCTGACTCTCTGTGACAACTCCCATATGATGTCTATCAAAGTCTTCATAGCATGTGCGAAGATTGATTCCATGGTACTGGTAAAACCTTTCCATGCGTTTCAGTGTCTCAAGAAGTTTTCTTTCTGACTGTGGACTAACTGGACGAACTGTCCTTATTGTTCCCAAGCTAAAAATAATTCAAGATATTCATACATGTACAAATGTATTTTTTAATATACTGGTACTAGTAACACGTACATGTAAAAAAAACTTGTACAAGTCAACAGTTCCTGGTTTGAACTAGTCTGGCGCTTTTTCATCATGGCAGACACTGGTTATAAAAAAAATTGCCTCCAGTAGGAATCAAACCCTCAGCATTAACAAGACAGAAGATGAACAAGTGTAATTTTAGGCTTTATTTACAGTTAAGAAACATGACTTACAATTCTGGAGCCTCTTTTTTCTGTGATTCAGGGTTTCTTTTAAGGTCTCTTGCATTAAATGCCTTGTCTATTGCATCACAGAACAATTTATAGTTGATTTGTCCAGTTCCATTTATATCATATTTCTGCCTAATGAACTGCTCCTGATCTGGCGTCAGCTGGATTCCCAAGGTTTGCCACAGACATCGTGAAAATTGAGGAGCTAAAATGTTTAAATGAAAAATAATTAGATTAAAGACTGTATTATGTGTCTTTCCATTTTCAATAAGACAGTTTTAAATTCTTTTGTAAATTAGCAAATTTTTGTCACATTTTTCAATATCACCTGCCCCATAAATATGTAGCTGCCTTGTGATGTTTAACAAATTTTCATTTTCTGATCAAGTGTCATGTCAAAAATGTTCCAAAACCATAATTTGTTCAGATTTCATCTCATTTGTTATAGAAACATGACATTGTTACCTTGGCAAATATCAAATTCAAATAATGGTAAAAGAAATAATGGTTCTTTACAATAGATAAGAAAAAAACTTAACTTATGATGACAAATTTGTTTTAATCTAAAAAGGAAATAGCATGGACAAAATACATTAAAGGAATATAACAAAGGGCCATAACACATTTAAAATCAAGGAATCATGATGTGTCAAAGAAATGCGCAACTAGGCTTGGTACTTATTGATGTTGTGAAGTTAAATCAAAATCCGACCAATGGTAGCTGAGAAATAACGTGGACAAAATATATTTAAGAAATATAAGAAAGGGCCATAACTCATTTTAAATCAATCATATCATGATGTGCCATCAATATGCATGTCTAGGCTTAAAACTTATAAGTCTTATAAAGTTTGATCAAAATCTGACCAAAGGTAGCTGAGAAATAGGGCAGACAAATCTTGATTACAGACGGTCCAACTGATTGAAGGATGTGACTCCAATATAGCCCCCATATACTTCGTATCTGTGGGTATCATAATAAATAAAAGAACTGTGAATGACAGTAAAATTCAAATTATTCAAGCATTAAATATCAAATTGTTTGACCAATTATGTTATATATCTTTGTGATCTTGGCATAAATAATACAAACTTGATGTGAATTACCAAATATCAATTTACCTGTTACAAAGCCTGATCTAAGTTTATCAAAGTCTTGGAAAAACTCTGTAACTCGAATTCTCTTAGTCTGTGCAAGAGTTCGTATTGAATTGTGGAAGTTATCCATTGCTGCTACAGCAGCCATCTTGATTTGTCAGGATACTGAAAAGGAAGAGACTAAACTTATTGCTGATACCATAATCATTATAATTCAATGGAGAACAAACAACTTCGAAGTATGATATGGAGCTATACATTAGCAATTTTCAGTTCTAGCATAGTGTGCACTCCTTTATCCAGGTTGTATTATATATATGTTCATTGCAGTGAATATGATGTATCTAACATTAATATTATATAATTACAGCATGCATATATACAGACCTTGTCAATTATATTAATTATTAATTCAAATAGCACATCTTGACATAAAACTGGTAAACATCACTGATTTATATTGAAATTGATAACTTCTAATCAAAATATAACCTTTTGAGTCACAGAATCTAGCAATATTTTTTCTTTCTTCAGCAGTGGGACTACAGAGGATCAGATAGACTGAAAATTTTTTTATAATCACTCATTCAAAAATGGCTAAAAACCCACTTTATTTTCTACATCTACGTGGTTACATCCATCTATCAAACTTGACATTACTTTGACGGTTGTAAATTAGTGGGTAACAAAATTCAATTAAAATCGAGAATGCTCACAAAATATAACCTGCATCAAACTTTATTTATTTCTCACTGCCAGTATCAAATGCATTGGCTCCTCAAACTGGATTTCAAATAACCAGATTTTTATTGAAGAACTTCCTTATTTTCTGTATATGCATTTGATCTGAGGCATCTACATACTTTCTTTGTATAAGCAGGGCAACAGACCAAGCAGGCATATAAAAACATGTTGCTTTCTTGAAGCTTCTGATTCAAAACCATTCACTTCAAAATACTCTATAGCTATTCTTAACTATCTTACATTCGTGTCTTACCTTTTCATAAATATGGAGCCTATTTATGTAAACTCTTTAACTAAAAGAACCAAGATTACAGTGTGTCATTAAATCACGGAAGCCACATGTTTAACTTTTTTATTCATGTAATTAGCGCTGCATTTAAATTCATACTATAACAACCATTATTACAGTCTAAATCATGAAAATGCCATCTACGACTCAAGACAAATCTGCCGTGCAGCTTAATTAAAACATAATCTGGTTCTTCTTAATGCAAAATTGACATCTGAAGGACAAGGAATTATGACAATTGAATTGTAAAAACTTTAACTTTTACGAGTTCTTTTTTTGCAGAGCCGTAACCATATGTGTTTATATGAGCTTTTAAATACAAGTGTACACATCATCATCTATCACGTTAAGCCTCCCTAACATTTCAATGTTTCACGAAGAAAACTATGTATTATATGTTATGTAGAAATGACAATATTTTCAAAAGATTTAAATTTCATTTAGATTCGATAAAAACAATCTGTAACTTACATGCACTTCGAATAAAAAAATACGATCTCCGATAGACTATCGAGAGGTGTAGAAAATGTTGAAATGTTGCTTGGTTACAGTATACTTCCGCCTGGAATGGTTCCGTATTTCTTTCGCGCAAAGAATGGCGGCCGAAAACCAGTCAGAACAATTTATTTTATCTCAATAACTGAAGATTCGAACAGTTCAATCAGATACAATGGACGCTTGTAACCTCGGTAGGTGACACTTTCATTAAACATATGTTCTATATGAACCAATACGTAATTTTTGCATCTATACTAATTTTAAGAAAATAATAATGTAGATTTAAATGATGTTACATGCTTTTGTTTTCTTTACAATGCATGGTCTGAAATCGGAAGAAATCTAGACAAATATATGTGATTTTTTTGAGTATCACCAAACGCTCTTAAAAATGTGCAGGCATACATAGTGACGTCGCTTTGATCCAACTAAAAAAATATCCAAAAAGCGACGGAATATTAATATGTCGTGGCTTTGATCCAACTAAAAAATATCACAAAGCGACTGAAAAAAACAAAAAAGCAGAATTTATTGGCATGATTGATCACCACCAACCTGATATAATTGTAGGTACTGAATCTTGGTTAAATAATAATCATAAAGACTGTGAATTTTTTCCAAAATCTCTAGGTTACACACCATTTCGACAAGACAGATCAAGCAAGGGCGGAGGAGTGTTCATCCTGGTCAAAGATACTTTCCTTGCCACAGAACAGAAACTATCTATCTATCTATATATACTGCACAAACTCCCCTTTCGGGTATTACTGGCAGGTAACAACTGAAGACAGACTGTGAAATCATCTGGATTAAGTTGCATATTAAATCCTGTAAACCTCTCTATATTGCAGCCTACTACAGACCAAAAGAATCAGACAGCTACAGCTTTAATGAACTCAAAAGATCTTTAGAACTGACCAAAAACCTTAAAGGAACATTCTGGATACTTGGTGACTTTAATTTCCCAAAACTCTCTTGGGGCAGTGATCATGTACCAGAAATAAAACCAGGTTGTAGCCTTCCTAACTTATATGAAGATTTTGTTGATTTACTTTCAGATTTGAATCTTACCCAGATGGTCACTGAAAGCACCAGAGGAGAAAACACACTGGACCTTTTTCTAACCTCAAATTATACTTTAATTAAAAATGTAAAATGTCTCCCTGGTATTGCAGATCACAGTATTGTCTCTATTTTTGCAGATATAAAGCCGCAGGAGATAAAACAACCTCCCAGACATGTTCCCCTCTACAAGAAAGCAGACTGGGATAGTTTTAAAAATTACATGGACCTGGTAAAAAATGATATTTTGAAACACCATGTATCTAAATCAGTGGAAGAAATTTGGTTAGAATTTTCAAATGCTATTTCAACAGGTATAGAAAAATTTATTCCCATAAAAAGAATAGGCAACAAGAGGTCACTTCCATGGATCACCCAGTCTATAAAAAGGTTAATGAGAAAAAGAGATAAAATTTATTTCAGACTCAAGAAGGAAGGGAACAACAAGACGAGGGCGGCTTTTCTAAAAATGAAAAATCACATAAAAAAACAAATTAAACTGTCTTATAATAAATACATTGAATATATTTTAGGCCTGGAAGACAACATAGACGACAAAGAAAAGAACAGCTTTAATTCAAAAAAACTTTTCAGCCTTATCAAAAACGCCAAGCAGGATGCAACAGGCATTCCCCCACTATTTGACAAAATTTCAGGTTCCATCAAATCAGACAACAGTGAAAAAGCAGATATTTTGAACAGACAGTTTCAGTCAGTATTCACTCAGATGACACCTATCTCACTTGCTCAATCTTGCTTCGCAGCTATTCGAAATATTAATACACAAGATTTTTCTTCTTTTTACAGGAAGTACCCAATCATGCCTGAAGTTACCATAAACATCAGTGGAGTGGAAAAACTTATATCAAATTTAAGACCAGATAAAGCTGCTGGACCAGACAACATCAAACCATTAATTTTAAAAAATCTTTGTCAACAAATCTCACCAATCTTGCTAATACTATTCCAAAAGTCTCTTGATACAGGTACCCTCCCCAAGGTATGGACATCTGCAAACGTGACCCCCCTATTCAAGAAAGGAAACAAAGAAGATCCAGCAAATTATAGACCAATATCTTTAACATGTATTCTTTGTAAGGTGCTTGAACATATTGTAGCTTCAAATTTAACAAAGCACTTCAATAAGCATAATATACTTTATGACTTACAGCATGGTTTCAGAGAAAAACGTTCCTGTGAAACACAACTCCTGCAACTTACTGACCAACTAGCGAGAAATCTTGTTAATGGACAACAGACTGATTTAGTTCTTTTAGATTTTAGTAAAGCTTTTGACAAGGTCAGCCACTTAAAGTTATTGTACAAATTACAGGAACATGGAGTCAATAATTCAACCCTGTTGTGGATAAAATCTTTTCTCATAGGCAGAACACAAAAAGTCGTTTTGGAGGGAGGATGCTCATCAGAAGTCCCAGTAACATCAGGAGTACCTCAGGGATCTGTACTTGGCCCACTTCTCTTTCTGTTATATATAAATGATCTTCCAGATACCATAACTTCTCAAGTTCGTTTATTTGCAGATGACACTGCCGTTTACCTAGCTATAAACAACAAGCAGGACTGTATTACACTTCAGAAAGACCTCGACAAGCTGGTGCAGTGGGAAAAGAAATGGGAAATGGAATTTAATCCCAGTAAATGCATTGTTTTAAATATTAATAAAAAGAAGAAAGCACTTTCCTTTGATTACAGATTACATGGACAAGCTTTAGAAACAGTGGATAATGCCAAATACTTAGGAGTTACAATATCAAAAGATCTCTCTTGGAATAAACATATTGACAACATTACTTCTTCTGCTAATAAAACTCTTGGTTTCCTCCACAGAAACATCCAGACAAAGAATAAGGAAGTTAGAGAAGCAGCTTACAAAGCATTGGTTAGACCTCAAGTAGAATATGCCTCTACAGTCTGGAGTCCTCATACACAGACATATATAGATAAAATAGAAAAAGTACAAAGCAGAGCAGTCCGATGGGTTAATAATAACTATTCTTATTACGACAGTGTCACCAGCATGCAGAAGGAACTTGACTGGCAAACCCTTCAGTACAGACGTGATGTCACCAGACTTCTTATGTTTTACAAAATAGTAAATAACCTTGTTGCTGTCCCATTACCTGCATATCTTGAAAGACCAGCGAGGATATCCCGCCACTTACACTCTTTATCTTACAGGCAAATTCATACTCCAGCTAGCTACTTTAAATATTCCTTTTTTCCTTATACAGTGATACTTTGGAACAGCTTACCAGAAAATATAGTCTCACAAAATGATCTTTTAGCATTTAAACAAAAGCTCCTCTCGTTTCAGATAGTAGACCGTCCCTGAATCAACAAAAAGATGTTTTTACCAGATCTTAAACCTAACATATTCACCTTTTTTTCAGAAAATTTTCTCACCCTAACAAAATTTTTATTTTAACAGTTTTATCCTTGCACAGACGCGCACCTGCCAGTAATACCCGAAAGGGGAGTTTGTGCAGTATATATAGATAGATAGATAGAATATTAATAGGACCACAGGCATAGACTACTGTATTTGATGTTCCCGCATATCGCGGTGACTGGAACAGAAATTTTATTACCTTTGAAGTCTTTCTATGCCACTTTTATTTATTCCACCATTGTACCATTGTGTGATTTTTTTCATCTTTTCTAATTTAACGTATTAAAAACATGTTATTGTTCGTCATGTTCTACATAGAATATCCCATGTAATTCTGTTGTATCATGGTATATCTTTAAATAGACCTCTGACTTCACCTTCATGACATGCTAAATTATCAAAGGGATTATCATTCATAATAACAAAGCAGAGACGATGATGAATGAGTCTGTCAATTCTTTATTTATGCCATAAAATGTTTTTTGGCAGACATGGGGTGATAAACGCATGCATATTTATAGGAAATCGGTACACTGCTAGAAATTTACATTTATCTTACTGTTTGCGGAGACATATTACTTTTTATTTCAATAAAATTTATATAATAATTGCAACTTCCTGTTTACAAAGTGGTGTCACTAGGTGGCGATCGGCAAAGTATTTTCCGACAAAATGACATTACCGTGATACCAGAGAACCCACGACACCACAGAACACCACTATATATGTAGTTACCATAGCTATTACCAAGACATTTTATTGCAATACTCATTTTTACCTTGAAGATTCAGTAATTTTATAAAAGCAAAGCTTCGAAGCGAGTGCAACATTTTTTAACTTTGTTTATATTTATATCATACATCTGGGTTCATTAATTACTGACTTCCCCTTTCTTCTTACAGGAATAGTGCTTATCCGACTTTGCTACTGGACTAAAATATGGATACCAACTGAAGTCCCTCCTTTCCCCCCTCACATACAGTAACACACACAAATAATTTCATCAATATCAAAAATCACATTTAAACTAGAACTATTTGTGTTTGAAGATCAGAAAATACTCAGTCAATCGTACAGCATGGTAATACATTTAATCTTTTGCCACTTAAATTTTCTTTTAGAAACAAATTGGCAATCTTGATCAGAGTAATTATTAAGTTGTATGCAGAACTCCTCCTTGTTTACTGGTGACTCGGACATTCAGGGGCTTACACCACCATACAGCCTCTGCATGGAAGACACACAAACTTGTATGATTTCCATTTGATAAGAAGCTTGTGGAGACTGAGGTGACTGTACTGAAATTTCACAATCTGCACCAGGGATGTAAATTTTTTTAAAAATTATCACTCTCAATGCCTAGCCCTTTCAAGACTTAAAATAATAAAATTAAGAAAATTACAAAGTTTCTCACACACCCTACTCTAATTTTTACTGGCCAGGGCAAGCAGGCCAGTGGAATGTACATCCCTGTGTTCAGTCTTCATGCAACCTTCATATGGATTTGTCACAATCAATCCCCTGGGAGCCCATACAAAATTTATGTACAAAGATATTGGTATACATTGTCAACACATAAGCCTTAGCTCGTAACCACCTACAATGCCAGAAAAAACTTAGAATTGTGTCACACAATGTCCCAGGCAATTGTTAACTGGGCATAATACATGGAGGTAATGTAATTTGAGGTTCAAATCAAAGGGGTTTACTGTTTTAAGCATTGTTTTGTTTGTAAATATACATGTTTCAGTCATTTACTGGTGTTAGGTGTTTTAAGGCTGATATAACTGCATGTATCAAGCTAATAAGCACTAAAGCATAGGAACAATTTGAACATCCCCAGCAACAAAAATTTACTAGAAAATCTTCATGAAAATAGCAGTTGTGTTGCTGTGACAAAATGACCAAGGTTTGACAACTCACCAAGGTAGAATAAATTACTAAGGCGCTTTTCTTTACAAAACTTAAATTTACAAATATTAAATTAAAAACGATATTTACACTCAATTACAAAACAAGAAAATATTACTTCTACAATGCATCTATACACAATTAACAATACACAATACGCCGGCTTTACACAGTTATTTTAAGCTTCTTAAAATGTTCAGTTAAAATATATTCTATGTGCGCAAATCACTGAACTGTATTCACATCAGGAATACAAGTAACATGGGTCTATTTGACCCTTCTGGTTATTACTGTAAACTTTAAACTGAGTATTCAAAACTAATTCTTTCACAATTTAACTTACCAAAATCAGAATACGTAATATAATTAATAAAAATATAAACTGTATTTACACTGTAATGTATGGTTCAGCGTTCAACGCTGTCTCATGATGCATCTCTATAACTGACACCCTTTCTCTTGAAAAACAGGTGGCTGCCGTGGCCGAGCGGTTACAAGTCGTGGACTACAAATCTCTCAGCCCCTCACCGCTGTGGGTTTGAATCCCGGTAGAGACTTCGGATTTTTTATGTGAGGAAGCCTTCCAGCTGGCTTGCGGTAGGTCGGTGGTTCTACCCGGGTACCTCTGTGTACTCGGGGGTCTTCCTCCACCTGTTATTAGCTGGACGTCGCTCTATGATTGAAATACTATCGCAGCGACAATAAACCCCAATACAACAACAATCTCTTGAAAATCCCAATTTATATATACCATACTAATTTGATCCCGGTTATCATCCATGTATTAAAACTCTGGCATCTTGAGAAACAGTAAACAAAAAATGTCCATGCACAACGTGAATCACTAAGTATTCAGAGATGGTCTGATATAAAGGCCATACTTAAGAAACTTTGGATTTATACTTTTAAAGCCTAAGCAGCCTTTCTAAAATCCTTAAAACTTAACCAACTGTAGTAAAATAATAACAGAATGGTTGATGATACATACAAAATTGATAATAGTAATAAGAGAACCTATCATTATCTGCATACAAATAAATTTAAATGCAACAA
Organism: Solen grandis; assembly: GCA_021229015.1. NCBI lineage: Eukaryota > Metazoa > Mollusca > Bivalvia > Adapedonta > Solenidae > Solen > Solen grandis. The sequence goes on from CM037777.1 coordinate 48,419,994, forward strand.
CTCTAACATGGTCTACGTGACATGACACTCATAGGTTAACTTCGTATAGTATACATGTAGTAGTAAACTAAACTGACCCCTGTAAATAAGGCCAAGCCTATGTTATTTTGTGACAGTTGCCAATAGATTTTTCTAAAAGAAAAGTATAACTTATGTCAGTAACAGGTGTATTTCTGACTCATAAGAAAAAATATCACAGAGCTCAGCCAAAATTGCATTCTACAACATTACACAAGTTTCATGTTATTACATGTTTCATCACAATCGTTATTTGTTGCCCAATCATAAGTTCATATACATGTAATTTTTGTATATATAAAATCGGCAAAGCCCATTGCCTGTTGTTAGTTACTGATTGTACACTAGGTAGCAGTGTGCTAGGATTTGTTCATGGTAGAGTTAGTACTGTGCTTGATGTCAAATAGGCAACATCATACATGTACTAATAAGAATTAGCTTGAACTTGGATTAATAGCTAGCAATCAATTTTCTTCCCTTTTTGAGGGTTGACTAATAACCTGCTAAGGCCACTTCGGTCGCAGCTTTCTATTTTGTTTGTAACACTAACTGGCATCAGTAAGGCACAGCATAGCTTCAGAGAGTCTGCTTCAATAAAAAGCATAGTGTAACCAGAAAATGGTTGCTTCTTTCAAGCCATAGGGAAGCCTCAAAGAGTCGGCTTCACAGAGGCAATGGTGGAGGAGTTTGGCCTCAATAAGACTTGTTGTCTTTATTTATAATCATTGATAAATTTTTCTTTTAAATATTAATATTTGCTGGTAACATTAACCCTTAATTAAAGGACAGGAAGTCTATATAGGTAAACCTTAAGTTTGTTAATTCTTAATACACACATCCTAATCATTAGACAGTTAGTCCCTAGGAAAATTTAGAAACTCTGCTCCCTGATCTATCTCAGAGGGAATTGTAACAATGCTTACATTAAACATTAAATTTAATTTTCAGTAAAATCTGAATATGTTTATATGCTTGCAGTGAAGACAATGTAGAAACATGGCAGCTGACCCTTATCTCCTCATGTTACTGGTTACCTTAGAGCAAGAACAGTGTATCAAGAGCCTGTTTGAACACAAAGGATGGCACTTCTGCAAGACAGGTATTGTTTAAACACTTCTCCTCACTTCTGTTTAGGGATATAATGATAGAATGATCTTGAAATTTTGTGTTGTTGGTACAGAGAAAGGATTTTTATGATTTTCTTTTGCATTTTTTTCTCTCATTTTTTAAATATTTTTTCAATGTTAAAGTAAAAAAAAGGAAATTCAAGTTTATAAATGTAGTAAATATGGTATTGGGATATCAAGTGAATTGAATATTTATGCATACTTAGACATGTATAAATGGTATGTAAATGTCCTCTTTATTCTTTACCAAATTGACATGTGATTTTCACCATGTAAAAAATATATCACTATAATCAGTGTAATCAAGAATGATTTTTTCCAGTCTGGTTTTATTTATTTAATGGTATACTCCATATGATGTAAAATGGCACATATTGGTGAAAAAAAGATTAAAGATAAAATCTTTGTAGGCAGCAATATGATAATTGATATATTTGACTTGTTACAGGATCCAGACCACCAGTAAAAGAAGAGCTCAGTCTGCTATATGACACCTTCTCCCAGGAACATGCAGATCATGCTGAGGTAAAGAGTGTCCAGCCATTTCTACAGGTACCCATTTATTGTGGGTACCAACCTCAGTTACAGACCACCATTAGCTCATCTAGTGTTCCTTCATATGGGCGACAGGACATGCGCTTCAATAGTTCTGAGGTTTTTAGCTCAACAGGCTTATCAGGCATTCATAGAAGTGATCAGCCAATCACATCAGTGTTTAGTGCAGGGTCAGTTATGGTTTCAGGAGGTCTTGATAAATCACAGACTGTCCATAATCATATGCCATCCATGCCAGAGCCACCATTAGAAACTAGTCCAGTTCTTCCAAGTAACTCTGTAGACAAGCCTGGTGTTTTGAATGATCTCAACTCCAATAGTCAAACACCAGGTAAGAGTCTAAGTGTGACGGAACAGATGCATCAGTTACAAGATCAATCCTTGGCTTCCAAATTGTCACCATATACAGGTTATAACCACTCTGCTTATTTTGGGGAGTCTCAGACGCTGACTCCGTCCCAGAATAATGAACCTTTTCGACAGTACTGGGAGCCAGATACTCTTCAGCAAAACACAAGTTCCAGCAGATTGTCTGAACATGTGGGTGGGGGAGAAAGTGTTGTTGATCCATATAAACCAGGGACTGAAGATGTGAATAAAGCTAACAATGCAATATCTGATACTATCCAAACACCTTCAGAGTGTGATGGTGATATGCTGACGGACAAATATATTGATGCAAAATCTACTGACCCTTCTGATTCCAAACTTTTGCAAAATAGAATACCCAATCTGTTATTAGATTTATTTCTAAAAGAGGTCAAGAATGCTAAAGTGGGAAAATCATATATGGAAGAAATGGAGACCAAAATAAAGAATATAATGAATTCAGCTTGCCCACCGAGGTTGAAGAAGTTGGAGTAGAAACAGATTCACAAACTAATAAAATTGATAGTGTATCAGAAGGAGATAGTGTTGGTATAAACTCAGACAGTGAAAGCTCATGTGCTTTAAATCAAAAGACTGGCCATTCAAAATGAGTGGAGAAAATTCGGAAAAACTTCTAAATGAAGATAAAACAGTTACTTGCAGTGATCCTTGTGCCAAAAATGACTTAAAAGTTGAAACAAAAATGAAGAGAAATTAATTTAAAAGGAAAAAAAAAGAAAAGGAAAGAAAATACTATAAAGGAAAAAAATAGCAGAATATCAGGAGTTGTTAAGAAACACCGATGGTCAGTAAATAGGAATATTAGAATGCATAGCTTCCATAGAAAGTGCCTAGTCGAACCTGCTGATTTAGATGCTGAAAATTTCAGTGTGTCCGAAAATGGATTCTACTGTCCAGACTGTAAGTACATCTTTAAGAAAAAGAATAAGTTGAAGATGCACAAAGAGATGAAAGATGGATTCTGCTCCCCAGACTGTATTTATTGTGATAAAGATGATTGTAAGGACATCTATCAGTGTCCCAGGTGTCCCAAATGTTTCCGCACCCAGGAGATGTTGGACAGACACATCGACCGACACAAGCCTAGCACATTTTGTTGTCAGGTTTGTGAAGCAGAATTCTATTCTGCTACAGAGCTGAAAGGACATCTTCAAATGGTTCATCCGAATGAATGTCAGGAAACGTTTCTTTGTGACCTGTGTGGATGTAAATTCAGTGAGAAGAAGGTTCTGAATGCTCACAGGAAATATGTTCACACGAGTGAACGACCAGAAGAGTGCACAACCTGTGGACGGAGGTTTAAAACCAAAAGTCAGCTTTCCAACCATCTTGTTGTGCACAAAAATGTGACTGATCTTAATCACTCATGTGAAATCTGCGGTAAGATGTTTCTCCGAGCTGCTACACTCAAGGACCATGTGAGGCGACACAAGAAAGATTTCAGCATGTATTGTGCAGTGTGTGGGAAAGGTTTCTACAGAAAATATGGACTGGAAGAACATATGCGGATACATACAGGTGCTAAACCATTTGATTGTAAGATATGTGGGTACAAATGTGCATTAAGTTGTAATCTTGTCAAACACATGAAGATTCATCAGAAACAGTGGCCACTGGAGCATTAACCATGTTCACCAGGGTGGTGCATTTTGTTTTACAATGTTTATCAACCTAAATCAACCTGAAAAAGTACTCTGTTCAACTGTCTACTGACTAGTTACATGTATTTGATCAGGTCTGGTAATAGATACATATCATAATGATATTTACATTTCATCCTCCATAAAATTATACCATTCATAAAGTTCATTTTAATGCACTAGCAACAGAGCAGATCTCTTTCCACAAGCTGTCTGATCAGGGTCTCCTCTGTTTGCTCATACAATATTGAAGCTCAGATTCTACATAGTCTGCATGACTATTAGGTTAAGTATATAAAAATCCATTATTTTTTTATATTTCAATGTTCAGTTTATTGATATTTGTCATGTCATAAATTTGAATATGTTATGTGAAAATCATGAATATTTATGCATTTAATGTGGAAATATTGCCCTTTTGTCGGTAATATCTACATGTAGTGCCTTCTTATCACTGACAGGTACATATAATGAAAGATTCATAGGAGATATGTTTGTAACTTTGTTTTGAGTGGATATTGAATAATGATGCAATTTTACTGTTTTCACGAGTGCAGTCCAGGATTAGTGACTGTATATGTAGTCATTTGTGTTAATATTCCATGTATTGCAACATAGTGTCATGATGTGCAGTATTTTCATGTATGTATTTTTTTTTTTAATTTATGTTGTTTTGGACTACAAGTATGTGTAATATGAGAGAAACAGATAATTTTTATAGCCATTTATTATTATTTACAAATTGGATATCAATGAAATATAACAATTTATCAGAAGTAACCAGGTCATGTGTAATTTGAGTAATGGCATACAATATTATGTCTTAAATATAATTATGAGACTGTGAGCAGCTATATCTACTGTCGGTAGTTTTCGTAACACAAAGAGACGCTCAGCTAAGAAAATTCTTGAATGTTAGTGGGTTTTATCAAATTTACACAGCAGTAGTACTGGGTATCTAACAAGATGTAAGTAATGCAACACAAAGATTATATAGCTAATTAAGTCTTCCAAAATTTAATTAAGTTCTGTTATAAATCAGTTTGAATATGATAGGATTTTGGTAACTACGCAAATATGCAGTCTATCTGCAGTGTTCCCAGTCACGTAAAATGTTGCGTATTTCACATACACAAATCCTCTTTCATGTAAGTTTTAACTTTTGTATGCAAGACAGTGCATATGAAAATTCCTGTGACAAATAACTTGTCTGCCGTAGGCCAAAAATATATCAGGGAAATTTATACAAAGAATAGATGTGCTTTGATTGGCTATCTGAAGGTACGTAAACAATATCTAGTTAGAAAAATGACCTGGCAAAAACCCAAATTGAAAATATGATGTGAAGACCTTTGGGTTTTCATACCCCCTAAAGTTAAAATGTATGCACATATTTTCAACACAAGGGGTAAGATTATCCTTGACAAAAATGCGAGTGTGAATACTTTCTTTGGTAACTTAGTATTTTGTGGCACACATACTGTATGCTCCTGATGAAAAACAAACTATAATTGAGCTCAACTATTGAGCTTATGTAACACATGCTTCTGTTGGAATGAAATAAACTGGCACAAGTCTTTGGGTCTATTATGCAGAATGATAGCTGGTATTACAGTCCAAAGTCATTTGTAGAAATCTTAACCGGAGCTTATTGTCTGTCCTTGTGAATGTTAAATCATTTTTCATAACTTCACAAGATGTGAAGTTCATTTGTAGGGTTCTGATTGTGTGGATTAAATTTTTACTTTCAGTGTTTCGAATTTTAGCACATCTGTATACTACCGGAAATAATATTCTCACATTTTATTGATAAATTTTAAAAAATTTAAGTTTTTTTACTTGATTGATCACAACCATACCCAGTTACCAATTGAAAACTGTTCATCAATTCTAACACTTAGCCTGACTGTGATATGTTTCAAACAAGTGTAGATCCAGACACTGAACCAACCAGTCGGGATACTACCACTACCATTATATGCTGAGCTTTTTAACTATTCAATATTATTCTTGTACAACAAAAAACATATCTTGTTTTATTCCAAAGTTACTATAGTTTTGGAATAAGACCAGATGTGTGTTTGTTGTACAAGATTTTTTAGCTCACCTGAGCACTTGTGCTCGGGTGAGCTTTTCTGATCGCCTTTTGTCCGTCGTGCGTCGTCCGTCGTCAACAATTGCTTGTGAACACTCTAGAGGCCATAGTTTTGGCCCAATCTTCATGAAACTTGGTCAGGATGTTTGTCTACATGATATCTCGGATGAGTTCGAAATTGGGTCATGTGGGGTCAAAAACTAGGTCACTAGGTCAAATCTTAGAAAAACCTTGTGAACACTCTAGAGGCCACAAATTTGGCCCAATCTTCATCAAACTTAATCAGGATGTTTGTCTACATGATATCTCGGATGAGTTCGAAATTGGGTCATGTGGGTCAAAAAGTAGGTCACTAGGTCAAATCCTTGAAAAACTTAACCCACAGTTTTAGCCAATCTTCATAAATGGTCAGGTGTTTTCTACATGATATCTTGATGAGTTGAAATGGGTATGTGGGTCAAAACTAGGTCACCAGGTCAATCTAGAAAAACCTTGTGAACACCCTACAGGCCACAGTTTTAGCCTAATCTTCATAAATTTTGGTCAGGATGTTTTTCTACATGATATCTTGCATGAGTTTGAAATTGGGTCATGTGGGATCAAAAACTAGGTCACCAGGTCAAATCTAAGAAAAGCCTTGTGAACACTCTAGAGGCCTACATTTTTGTCCCAGTCTTCTTTAAACTTAATATGAATGATGACTGCATGAATTCCCAGTTGAGTGCAAATTCAGGTAGGATCAATATGTAGGTCACTTAGTCAAATGTTAGAAAAACACTTTTAGATGCCAGATTTTTTGTCATTATGCCTAACACAGCCATCTTACTCAGGTGAGCGACACAGGGCCATCTTGGCCCTCTTGTTTTTTTATTGGTGTAGTTGTTGATATGACAGACACAAGAAATATTCACGTACATGTATAATGTAGTGGTATGTACCAGTCATCTTATCTTTGTCTACATGTTCCCACCTCCAGTTTTTGTTATATAATTTACGGATATATTGTCAGGTGTTTTTTGTAACATAATGTAAAACCTGACCAAGACCACATTCTAACTGGGGTGATATGGCCTTAATAAAGATGTGGTCTGAAGGAGTCTTGAAAACGTGGTCTCAGTAATGAGGTGGTCCTAATATTTCAGTGATCTGTAATTCTGTATATTGCTGAATGTTATTTTGTTATTGTACCTGTTTTTCATTCATATTGTTTTACATTGACAGTAAATTTGTTATTGACACTTAGTAGGGCTTCCATCTTCATCTATTTCTATATGCACATAGATCAGTTTGCAGTCAGCCCTTGTAGTTACTGAATTAGAAACAAAACTAATGTAAAGCAGCAAATAAATGTGAATGAACTCAGGTAACTTATTTCTGATTGTAACATTATATTTTCTTTCTTTTTATTTTTGTTAAAGCCAGTTTGTTAAATTTGCTCATATTTCAAAGTATTTCATAAATTATATAATTTTTGTATGTTTAATTGCATCCTTAACTTTCAGTCTCAACAAAATTAATGTAGTCTGTATAAATTTAGTTAAATAAACTAAACTGCTTGCAGCTTAATAGAGAGGATGCAAATTTATAGGGCAGTTTGGTTATAATTTTATGTAAATATTCGTTCAGGTCATATATGATTAAATATTTTTATAATACAATTTACATTTAATATATGCATCATATTTATGTAATTTATGATAAGTGTTAAGAATAAAAATGGAAAATAAAGGAAAATTGAGTTGCTCATTACTGCTGCCCAGCAACAAGATTATTTTGAACTATCTCAGTACCAAGAACCCAGCCTTTTTAACCTCAACAAATTTTGATGCCTTGGCAAACAGTGCAGACTTGAATGAGGCACACCGTCCAGGAGCGGTCGGATCATGGCCTCCGCTTGCTTATCCCTTTCCCTCATATAGATTCATTTTGACGCCCTCAGTTACCACATAAAGCCTGATCTGCAGAAAACCACAGTTAAACCTTACTAAATATAATAACAAAATCCTCATTTCCAGACCACTGAGGAGCAGCGAACAGCATAAAACCTGATCAGCCTGCGAGTTACTCGCAGGCTGATCTGGTTTTATGCTGTTCGCATAGGTCTTTTCATGGTGTCCTCTATGAGGGAAAGGGTTATACAATATTGTAGCTCAGATTCTACACAGTCTTCAATGCAAAGAAATATACATTGTTTCATTTAAAGATTAGTGAATTAAGTCATTCATCAAGTCATTAATTTAAGATTGAGGATTAAACAAATCATTCAAACTTCAAATGTGTCACTTTATTGTACAATTGATCTCTTTGGCAGGCACCTGTTTAAATAGTCTGCCTTTCATGTTAAATTATTTCTTTATGGTCCTTTACCATAATGGAAAAAAAACAACAAGCACCTCATGTGGATGCCACTGCTTGTCTATTGTTTTGTTTCTTTTTAAAGGGGGGAGGGAGATAAGTTAAAATGGAGCTAAGAGTTATGGCCCTTGATGAGAATGTAGCTCTGGTTATAGTGAACAAGTATGCGAAGTTTGATGACAGAAGCTTTAATAGTTTAAAAGTTTTGACCAAAATTACAGTTTGCCAACAACTATGACACCACCAGTAAGATGATAATGACTTTTTTTCTTAGAAAAAGAGATGAGCTAAAAATCTCTGAAACTGGTGATCAGAATTTAATTAAAATTAGAATTGCATTTAGGATCATCCCCATTGCTGAAACAGAGCTAATTAGTTCAAATATGAGGTCCCTTGTTTCTTTATATCAACTACATAAAACATTTTAGAACTTCTCTGAACTGATAGCCATAATTTAATGTCATTTCAATCATATAATGTCCTGAAAGAAAAATATGAGATATCCGAAATGCAATTCCAGTGTAATCTTTTTACTGTTATTCTTAAGATGGTTCTATTTCACGCATCTGAGTATCACTACTCTTTAAGAGTTGTCACTCCAGGGCCTATATCAGCCATTATCAACCATAATCGATCTTGCTAATGAAATTATTATGGCCATAAACATTGTCTCCCAAGTTAGATGAGTATTACTTTATAAATGCTTATGCTAGTATAAACAAACTTATTTAGGATTTCTTTTTAAGCTCACCTGAGCACTTGTGCTCGGGTGAGCTTTTGTGATCGCCTTTTGTCCGTCGTACGTCGTCAGTTGTCCGTCGTCAACAATTGCTTGTGAACACTCTAGAGGCCAGTTTTGGCCCAATCTTCATGAAACTTGGTCAGGATGTTTGTCTACATGATATCTCGGATGAGTTCAAAATTGGGTCATGTGGGGTCAAAAACTAGGTCACCAGGTCAAATTTTAGGAAAACCTTGTGAACACTCTAGAGGCCACAGTATTGGCCCAATCTTCATGAAACTTGGTCAGGATGTTTGTCTACATGATATCTCGGATGAGTTCAAAATTGGGTCATGTGGGGTCAAAATCTAGGTCACCAGGTTAAATCTTAGAAAAACCTTGTGAACACTCTAGAGGCCACAGTTTTGGTCCAATCTTCATGAAACTTGGTCAGGGTGTTTGTCTACATGATATCTCGGATAAGTTTGAAATTGGGTCATGTGGGGTCAAAAACTAGGTCACCAGGTCAAATCTGAGAAAAACCTTGTGAACACTCTAGAGGCCACAGTTTTGGCCCAATCTTCATGAAACTTGGTCAGGATGTTTGTCTACATGATATCTCGGATAAGTTTGAAATTGGGTCATGTGGGGTCAAAAACTAGGTCACCAGGTCAAATCTTTGAAAAATCTTGTGAACACTCTAGAGGCCACAGTTTTGGCCCAATCTTCATGAAACTTGG
>CM037777.1:48429734-48479734 GCA_021229015.1 Solen grandis
AAACAAAATAAATTTTTTAATTTTAAAATTTTAAAATTCTATGTGCGCAAATCACTGAACTGTATTCACATCAGGAATACAAGTAACATGGGTCTATTTGACCCTTCTGGTTATTACTGTAAACTTTAAACTGAGTATTCAAAACTAATTCTTTCACAATTTAACTTACCAAAATCAGAATACGTAATATAAAAATATAAACTGTATTTACACCGTAATGTATGGTTCAGCATTCAACGCTGTCTCATGATGCATCTCTATAACTGACACCCTTTCTCTTGAAAAACAGGGGGCCGCCGTGGCCGAGCGGTTACAAGTCGTGGACTACAAATCTCTCAGCCCCTCACCGCTGTGGGTTTGAATCCCGGTAGAGACTTCGGATTTTTTATGTGAGGAAGCCTTCCAGCTGGCTTGCGGTAGGTCGGTGGTTCTACCCGGGTACCTCTGTGTACTCGGGGGTCTTCCTCCACCTGTAATTAGCTGGACGTCGCTATATGATTGAAATACTATCGCAGCGACAATAAACCCCAATACAACAACAATCTCTTGAAAATCCCAATTTATATATACCATACTAATTTGATCCCGGTTACCATCCATGTATTAAAACTCTGGCATCTTGAGAAACAGTAAACAAAAAATGTCCATGCCTAACGTGAATCACTAAGTATTCAGAGATGGTCTGATATAAAGGCCATACTTAAGAAACTTTGGATTTATACTTTTAAAGCCTAAGCAGCCTTTCTAAAATCCTTAAAACTTAACCAACTGTAGTAAAATAATAACAGAATGGTTGATTATACATACAAAATTGATAATAGTAATAAGAGAACCTATCATTATCTGCATACAAATAAATTTAAATGCAACAACTCTAACATGGTCTACGTGACATGACACTCATAGGTTAACTTCGTATAGTATACATGTAGTAGTAAACTAAACTGACCCCTGTAAATAAGGCCAAGCCTATGTTATTTTGTGACAGTTGCCAATAGATTTTTCTAAAAGAAAAGTATAACTTATGTCAGTAACAGGTGTATTTCTGACTCATAAGAAAAAATATCACAGAGCTCAGCCAAAATTGCATTCTACAACATTACACAAGTTTCATGTTATTACATGTTTCATCACAATCGTTATTTGTTGCCCAATCATAAGTTCATATACATGTAATTTTTGTATATATAAAATCGGCAAAGCCCATTGCCTGTTGTTAGTTACTGATTGTACACTAGGTAGCAGTGTGCTAGGATTTGTTCATGGTAGAGTTAGTACTGTGCTTGATGTCAAATAGGCAACATCATACATGTACTAATAAGAATTAGCTTGAACTTGGATTAATAGCTAGCAATCAATTTTCTTCCCTTTTTGAGGGTTGACTAATAACCTGCTAAGGCCACTTCGGTCGCAGCTTTCTATTTTGTTTGTAACACTAACTGGCATCAGTAAGGCACAGCATAGCTTCAGAGAGTCTGCTTCAATAAAAAGCATAGTGTAACCAGAAAATGGTTGCTTCTTTCAAGCCATAGGGAAGCCTCAAAGAGTCGGCTTCACAGAGGCAGTGGTGGAGGAGTTTGGCCTCAATAAGACTTGTTGTCTTTATTTATAATCATTGATAAATTTTTCTTTTAAATATTAATATTTGCTGGTAACATTAACCCTTAATTAAAGGACAGGAAGTCTATATAGGTAAACCTTAAGTTTGTTAATTCTTAATACACACATCCTAATCATTAGACAGTTAGTCCCTAGGAAAATTTAGAAACTCTGCTCCCTGATCTATCTCAGAGGGAATTGTAACAATGCTTACTTAAAACATTAAATTTAATTTTCAGTAAAATCTGAATATGTTTATATGCTTGCAGTGAAGACAATGTAGAAACATGGCAGCTGACCCTTATCTCCTCATGTTACTGGTTACCTTAGAGCAAGAACAGTGTATCAAGAGCCTGTTTGAACACAAAGGATGGCACTTCTGCAAGACAGGTATTGTTTAAACACTTCTCCTCACTTCTGTTTAGGGATATAATGATAGCATGATCTTGAAATTTTGTGTTGTTGGTACAGAGAAAGGATTTTTATGATTTTCTTTTGCATTTTTTTCTCTCATTTTTTAAATATTTTTCCAATGTTTAAGTAAAAAAAAGGAAATTCAAGTTTATAAATGTAGTAAATATGGTATTGGGATATCAAGTGAATTGAATATTTATGCATACTTAGACATGTATAAATGGTATGTAAATGTCCTCTTTATTCTTTACCAAATTGACATGTGATTTTCACCATGTAAAAAATATATCACTATAATCAGTGTAATCAAGAATGATTTTTTCCAGTCTGGTTTTATTTATTTAATGGTATACTACATATGATGTAAAATGGCACATATTGGTGAAAAAAAGATTAAAGATAAAATCTTTGTAGGCAGCAATATGATACTTGATATATTTGACTTGTTACAGGATCCAGACCACCAGTAAAAGAAGAGCTCAGTCTGATGTATGACACCTTCTCCCAGGAACATGCAGATCATGCTGAGGTAAAGAGTGTCCAGCCATTTCTACAGGTACCCATTTATTGTGGGTACCAACCTCAGTTACAGACCACCATTAGCTCATCTAGTGTTCCTTCATATGGGCGACAGGACATGCGCTTCAATAGTTCTGAGGTTTTTAGCTCAACAGGCTTATCAGGCATTCATAGAAGTGATCAGCCAATCACATCAGTGTTTAGTGCAGGGTCAGTTATGGTTTCAGGAGGTCTTGATAAATCACAGACTGTCCATAATCATATGCCATCCATGCCAGAGCCACCATTAGAAACTAGTCCAGTTCTTCCAAGTAACTCTGTAGACAAGCCTGGTGTTTTGAATGATCTCAACTCCAATAGTCAAACACCAGGTAAGAGTCTAAGTGTGACGGAACAGATGCATCAGTTACAAGATCAATCCTTGGCTTCCAAATTGTCACCATATACAGGTTATAACCACTCTGCTTATTTTGGGGAGTCTCAGACGCTGACTCCGTCCCAGAATAATGAACCTTTTCGACAGTACTGGGAGCCAGATACTCTTCAGCAAAACACAAGTTCCAGCAGATTGTCTGAACATGTGGGTGGGGGAGAAAGTGTTGTTGATCCATATAAACCAGGGACTGAAGATGTGAATAAAGCTAACAATGCAATATCTGATACTATCCAAACACCTTCAGAGTGTGATGGTGATATGCTGACGGACAAATATATTGATGCAAAATCTACTGACCCTTCTGATTCCAAACTTTTGCAAAATAGAATACCCAATCTGTTATTAGATTTATTTCTAAAAGAGGTCAAGAATGCTAAAGTGGGAAAATCATATATGGAAGAAATGGAGACCAAAATAAAGAATATAATGAATTCAGCTTGCCCACCGGAGGTTGAAGAAGTTGGAGTAGAAACAGATTCACAAACTAATAAAATTGATAGTGTATCAGAAGGAGATAGTGTTGGTATAAACTCAGACAGTGAAAGCTCATGTGCTTTAAATACAAAAGACTGGCCATTCAAAATGAGTGGAGAAAATTCGGAAAAACTTCTAAATGAAGATAAAACAGTTACTTGCAGTGATCCTTGTGCCAAAAATGACTTAAAAGTTGAAACAAAGACTGAAGATGAAACTTATATCAATTGTACTAAAAGGTCAAAGAGCAAGAATAATGTATGTAAGAAAAGGAAAGAAAATACTATAAAGGAAGAAAAGATCGGCTCTGGAGATGATAGCAGAATATCAGGAGTTGTTAAGAAACACCGATGGTCAGTAAATAGGAATATTAGAATGCATAGCTTCCATAGAAAGTGCCTAGTCGAACCTGCTGATTTAGATGCTGAAAATTTCAGTGTGTCCGAAAATGGATTCTACTGTCCAGACTGTAAGTACATCTTTAAGAAAAAGAATAAGTTGAAGATGCACAAAGAGATGAAAGATGGATTCTGCTCCCCAGACTGTATTTATTGTGATAAAGATGATTGTAAGGACATCTATCAGTGTCCCAGGTGTCCCAAATGTTTCCGCACCCAGGAGATGTTGGACAGACACATCGACCGACACAAGCCTAGCACATTTTGTTGTCAGGTTTGTGAAGCAGAATTCTATTCTGCTACAGAGCTGAAAGGACATCTTCAAATGGTTCATCCGAATGAATGTCAGGAAACGTTTCTTTGTGACCTGTGTGGATGTAAATTCAGTGAGAAGAAGGTTCTGAATGCTCACAGGAAATATGTTCACACGAGTGAACGACGAAGAGTGCACAACCTGTGGACGGAGGTTTAAAACCAAAAGTCAGCTTTCCAACCATCTTGTTGTGCACAAAAATGTGACTGATCTTAATCACTCATGTGAAATCTGCGGTAAGATGTTTCTCCGAGCTGCTACACTCAAGGACCATGTGAGGCGACACAAGAAAGATTTCAGCATGTATTGTGCAGTGTGTGGGAAAGGTTTCTACAGAAAATATGGACTGGAAGAACATATGCGGATACATACAGGTGCTAAACCATTTGATTGTAAGATATGTGGGTACAAATGTGCATTAAGTTGTAATCTTGTCAAACACATGAAGATTCATCAGAAACAGTGGCCACTGGAGCATTAACCATGTTCACCAGGGTGGTGCATTTTGTTTTAAATGTTTATCAACCTAAATCAACCTGAAAAAGTACTCTGTTAACTGTCTACTGACTAGTTACATGTATTTGATCAGGTCTGGTAATAGATACATATCATAATGATATTTACATTTCATCCTCCATAAAATTATACCATTCATAAAGTTCATTTTAATGCACTAGCAACAGAGCAGATCTCTTTCCACAAGCTGTCTGATCAGGGTCTCCTCTGTTTGCTCATACAATATTGAAGCTCAGATTCTACATAGTCTGCATGACTATTAGGTTAAGTATATAAAAATCCATTATTTTTTTATATTTCAATGTTCAGTTTATTGATATTTGTCATGTCATAAATTTGAATATGTTATGTGAAAATCATGAATATTTATGCATTTAATGTGGAAATATTGCCCTTTTGTCGGTAATATCTACATGTAGTGCCTTCTTATCACTGACAGGTACATATAATGAAAGATTCATAGGAGATATGTTTGTAACTTTGTTTTGAGTGGATATTGAATAATGATGCAATTTTACTGTTTTCACGAGTGCAGTCCAGGATTAGTGACTGTATATGTAGTCATTTGTGTTAATATTCCATGTATTGCAACATAATGTCATGATGTGCAGTATTTTCATGTATGTATTTTTTTTTTAATTTATGTTGTTTTGGACTACAAGTATGTGTAATTCGAGAGAAACAGATAATTTTTATAGCCATTTGATTATTACCGCTTCCCTTTACAAATTGGATATCAATGAAACTGATCAAGCAATTTATCAGAAGTAACCAGGTCATGTGTAATTTGAGTAATGGCATACAATATTATGTCTTAAATATAATTATGAGACTGTGAGCAGCTATATCTACTGTCGGTAGTTTTCGTAACACAAAGAGACGCTCAGCTAAGAAAATTCTTGAATGTTAGTGGGTTTTATCAAATTTACACAGCAGTAGTACTGGGTATCTAACAAGATGTAAGTAATGCAACACAAAGATTATATAGCTAATTAAGTCTTCCAAAATTTAATTAAGTTCTGTTATAAATCAGTTTGAATATGATAGGATTTTGGTAACTACGCAAATATGCAGTCTATCTGCAGTGTTCCCAGTCACGTAAAATGTTGCGTATTTCACATACACAAATCCTCTTTCATGTAAGTTTTAACTTTTGTATGCAAGACAGTGCATATGAAAATTCCTGTGACAAATAACTTGTCTGCCGTAGGCCAAAAATATATCAGGGAAATTTATACAAAGAATAGATGTGCTTTGATTGGCTATCTGAAGGTACGTAAACAATATCTAGTTAGAAAAATGACCTGGCAAAAATACCCTAAACATTCCAAAACAAATGGTTGTCAGATTTTCATGGTTTAAAATTAACATTACAAAGGGGAAGATGCAGTGATTGAAAATATGATGTGAAGACCTTTGGGTTTTCATACCCCCTAAAGTTAAAATGTATGCACATATTTTCAACACAAGGGGTAAGATTATCCTTGACAAAAATGCGAGTGTGAATACTTTCTTTGGTAACTTAGTATTTTGTGGCACACATACTGTATGCTCCTGATGAAAAACAAACTATAATTGAGCTCAACTATTGAGCTTATGTAACACATGCTTCTGTTGGAATGAAATAAACTGGCACAAGTCTTTGGGTCTATTATGCAGAATGATAGCTGGTATTACAGTCCAAAGTCATTTGTAGAAATCTTAACCGGAGCTTATTGTCTGTCCTTGTGAATGTTAAATCATTTTTCATAACTTCACAAGATGTGAAGTTCATTTGTAGGGTTCTGATTGTGTGGATTAAATTTTTACTTTCAGTGTTTCGAATTTTAGCACATCTGTATACTACCGGAAATAATATTCTCACATTTTATTGATAAATTTTAAAAAATTTAAGTTTTTTTACTTGATTGATCACAACCATACCCAGTTACCAATTGAAAACTGTTCATCAATTCTAACACTTAGCCTGACTGTGATATGTTTCAAACAAGTGTAGATCCAGACACTGAACCAACCAGTCGGGATACTACCACTACCATTATATGCTGAGCTTTTTAACTATTCAATATTATTCTTGTACAACAAAAAACATATCTTGTTTTATTCCAAAGTTACTATAGTTTTGGAATAAGACCAGATGTGTGTTTGTTGTACAAGATTTTTTAGCTCACCTGAGCACTTGTGCTCGGGTGAGCTTTTCTGATCGCCTTTTGTCCGTCGTGCGTCGTCCGTCGTCAACAATTGCTTGTGAACACTCTAGAGGCCATAGTTTTGGCCCAATCTTCATGAAACTTGGTCAGGATGTTTGTCTACATGATATCTCGGATGAGTTCGAAATTGGGTCATGTGGGGTCAAAAATAGGTCACTAGGTCAAATCTTAGAAAAACCTTGTGAACACTCTAGAGGCCACAAATTTGGCCCAATCTTCATCAAACTTAATCAGGATGTTTGTCTACATGATATCTCGGATGAGTTCGAAATTGGGTCATGTGGGGTCAAAAATAGGTCACAGGTCAAATCTTGAAAAACCTTGTGAACACTCTAGAGGCCACAGTTTTGCCCAATCCTCATAAATTGGTCAGGATATTTGTCTACATGATATCTCGGATGAGTTCGATATTGGGTCATGTGGGGTCAAAAACTAGGTCACCAGGTCAAATCTTAGAAAAACCTTGTGAACACTCTAGAGGCCACAGTTTTGGCCCAATCCTCATGAAACTTGGTCAGGATGTTTGTCTACATGATATCTCGAATGAGTTCGAAATTGGGTCATGTGGGGTCAAAAACTAGGTCACCAGGTCAAATCTTTGAAAAATCTTGTGAACACTCTAGAGGCCACAGTTTTAGCCCAATCTTCATGAAATTTTGGTCAGGATGTTTTTCAACATGATATCGATGAGGAGGAAAATGGGTAATGTGGGGTCGAAAACTAGGTCACCAGGTCAAGTCTTAGAAAAACCTTGTGAACACCCTACAGGCCACAGTTTTAGCCTAATCTTCATAAATTTTGGTCAGGATGTTTTTCTACATGATATCTTGGGGGGAAAAAAATCTAAGAAAAGCCTTGTGAACACTCTAGAGGCCTACATTTTTGTCCCAGTCTTCTTTAAACTTAATATGAATGATGACTGCATGAATTCCCAGTTGAGTGCAAATTCAGGTAGGATCAATATGTAGGTCACTTAGTCAAATGTTAGAAAAACACTTTTAGATGCCAGATTTTTTGTCATTATGCCTAACACAGCCATCTTACTCAGGTGAGCGACACAGGGCCATCTTGGCCCTCTTGTTTTTTTATTGGTGTAGTTGTTGATATGACAGACACAAGAAATATTCACGTACATGTATAATGTAGTGGTATGTACCAGTCATCTTATCTTTGTCTACATGTTCCCACCTCCAGTTTTTGTTATATAATTTACGGATATATTGTCAGGTGTTTTTTGTAACATAATGTAAAACCTGACCAAGACCACATTCTAACTGGGGTGATATGGCCTTAATAAAGATGTGGTCTGAAGGAGTCTTGAAAACGTGGTCTCAGTAATGAGGTGGTCCTAATATTTCAGTGATCTGTAATTCAGTATATTGCTGAATGTTATTTTGTTATTGTACCTGTTTTTCATTCATATTGTTTTACATTGACAGTAAATTTGTTATTGACACTTAGTAGGGCTTCCATCTTCATCTATTTCTATATGCACATAGATCAGTTTGCAGTCAGCCCTTGTAGTTACTGAATTAGAAACAAAACTAATATAAATTTGCTCATATTTCAAAGTATTTCATAAATTATATAATTTTTGTATGTTTAATTGCATCCTTAACTTTCAGTCTCAACAAAATTAATGTAGTCTGTATAAATTTAGTTAAATAAACTAAACTGCTTGCAGCTTAATAGAGAGGATGCAAATTTATAGGGCAGTTTGGTTATAATTTTATGTAAATATTCGTTCAGGTCATATATGATTAAATATTTTTATAATACAATTTACATTTAATATATGCATCATATTTATGTAATTTATGATAAGTGTTAAGAATAAAAATGGAAAATAAAGGAAAATTGAGTTGCTCATTACTGCTGCCCAGCAACAAGATTATTTTGAACTATCTCAGTACCAAGAACCCAGCCTTTTTAACCTCAACAAATTTTGATGCCTTGGCAAACAGTGCAGACTTGAATGAGGCACACCGTCCAGGAGCGGTCGGATCATGGCCTCCGCTTGCTTATCCCTTTCCCTCATATAGATTCATTTTGATGCCCTCAGTAGGTACCACATAAAGCCTGATCTGCAGAAAACCACAGTTAAACCTTACCAAATATAATAACAAAATCCTCATTTCCAGACCACTGAGGAGCAGCGAACAGCATAAAACCTGATCAGCCTGCGAGTTACTCGCAGGCTGATCTGGTTTTATGCTGTTCGCATAGGTCTTTTCATGGTGTCCTCTATGAGGGAAAGGGTTATACAATATTGTAGCTCAGATTCTACACAGTCTTCAATGCAAAGAAATATACATTGTTTCATTTAAAGATTAGTGAATTAAGTCATTCATCAAGTCATTAATTTAAGATTGAGGATTAAACAAATCATTCAAACTTCAAATGTGTCACTTTATTGTACAATTGATCTCTTTGGCAGGCACCTGTTTAAATAGTCTGCCTTTCATGTTAAATTATTTCTTTATGGTCCTTTACCATAATGGAAAAAAAAAACAAGCACCTCATGTGGATGCCACTGCTTGTCTATTGTTTTGTTTCTTTTTAAAGGGGGGAGGGAGATAAGTTAAAATGGAGCTAAGAGTTATGGCCCTTGATGAGAATGTAGCTCTGGTTATAGTGAACAAGTATGCGAAGTTTGATGACAGAAGCTTTAATAGTTTAAAAGTTTTGACCAAAATTACAGTTTGCCAACAACTATGACACCACCAGTAAGATGATAATGACTTTTTTTCTTAGAAAAAGAGATGAGCTAAAAATCTCTGAAACTGGTGATCAGAATTTAATTAAAATTAGAATTGCATTTAGGATCATCTCCTGGCTCTCTAACTTAATTGCTGAAACAGAGCTAATTAGTTCAAATATGAGGTCCCTTGTTTCTTTATATCAACTACATAAAACATTTTAGAACTTCTCTGAACTGATAGCCATAATCTAATGTCATTTCAATCATATAATGTCCTGAAAGAAAAATATGAGATATCCGAAATGCAATTCCAGTGTAATCTTTTTACTGTTATTCTTAAGATGGTTCTATTTCACGCACCTGAGTATCACTACTCTTTAAGAGTTGTCACTCCAGGGCCTATATCAGCCATTATCAACCATAATCGATCTTGCTAATGAAATTATTATGGCCATAAACATTGTCTCCCAAGTTAGATGAGTATTACTTTATAAATGCTTATGCTAGTATAAACAAACTTATTTAGGATTTCTTTTTAAGCTCACCTGAGCACTTGTGCTCGGGTGAGCTTTTGTGATCGCCTTTTGTCCGTCGTACGTCGTCAGTTGTCCGTCGTCAACAATTGCTTGTGAACACTCTAGAGGCCAGTTTTGGCCCAATCTTCATGAAACTTGGTCAGGATGTTTGTCTACATGATATCTCGGATGAGTTCAAAATTGGGTCATGTGGGGTCAAAAACTAGGTCACCAGGTCAAATTTTAGGAAAACCTTGTGAACACTCTAGAGGCCACAGTATTGGCCCAATCTTCATGAAACTTGGTCAGGATGTTTGTCTACATGATATCTCAGATGGGTTCGAAATTGGGTCATGTGGGGTCAAAAACTAGGTCACCAGGTCAAATCTGAGAAAAACCTTGTGAACACTCTAGAGGCCACAGTTTTGGCCCAATCTTCATGAAACCTGGTCAGGATGTTTGTCTACATGATATCTCGGATAAGTTTGAAATTGGGTCATGTGGGGTCAAAAACTAGGTCACCAGGTCAAATCTGAGAAAAACCTTGTGAACACTCTAGAGGCCACAGTTTTGGCCCAATCTTCATGAAACTTGGTCAGGATGTTTGTCTACATGATATCTCGGATAAGTTTGTAGGTCAAATCTTTGAAAAATCTTGTGAACATGCTTGAGGCCACATTTTTGGTTCAATCTTCATGAAACTTTGCTAGAATGTTTGTCTTTATGCTATGTCGGATGAGTTTGAAATTGGGGGGAAAAACTAGGGTCTTCATAAACTTTGGTCAGGATGTTCGTCTACATGATATCTTGGATGAGACTGAAATTGTGTCACTTAGGGTTAACAACTAGGTCACCAGGTCAAATCTTAGAAAAACCTTGTGAACACTTTAGAGATTACAGTTTTAGACTAACCTTAATGTAACTTGGTCAGAATGTTTGTTTACATCAAATCTCGGATGAATTCGAAACTGGGCAACATAGGGTAAAAAAAAATAGGTCACCAGGGCAAATTTTAGAAAAATCTTGTGAACACACCAGAGGCCTACATTTTTTTCCCAGTCTTCATTAAACTTGATATGAATGATGACTGCATGAATTCCCAGTTGCGTGCAAATTCAGGTAGGATCAAAATGTAGGCCACTTAGTCAAATGTTAGAAAAACACTTTAGATGCCAGATTTTTTGTCATTTTGCCTAACACAGCCATCTTAATCAGGTGAGCAACACAGGGCCATCTTGGCCCTCTTGTTCTTTATTCATTGACCATTGCTTATATCAGCTATCATTGATCTCTGCAATGAAATTCAGGCCATCTTTATTATCATCCCTTAGTAAATGTGGATTCTAGAGTGTATACAATGTGAAATCATGAATTCTTGACAATTTCAGTGTCATAACTCCTAGCAATGTATTTGATATTTTAAAGACCATAACTTCAGACCTATCAGTTCTGTATCAGCCATAACTGAACTTAAATAAGATATTACGTCTATTAAAGGGCGCCATTGTCCCATGGTAATGTGTCTGATTGCAGATCCAAAGGGTGTAGGTTTGAATCTCATTAGGGGCAAGGATTTTTCATGACCTTCACAAGTGCTGAGTACTGGTCCAACACAGGAACCACTGAGAGGGATAAGTTTAAGTTGTAAGTTAGAACCTGTTTCTCATTCAAACATATTTAAATAAGTTAAAATATTATGACCATTGTTATGAAATTTGATTTAGATTGCTTCATAAATGAATTCCAGGGTGTACACAATGCAAATATGGCATTTTTGGATAACTTAAGAGTCCTAACAATAAAACTTATTGCCAAATATTTGCTATAAAATTACTTGGCTGAGACATAATAGACATAAATAGTGTTGACATGATCTTTAAATTCCTGAAACAAGAATGAGGTTTCCAGGGGCATGGCATCATTGGAATGGACAATAATCAGAAGATGGTAAAATCTGGAGTCTGGTTGTTGCTACATGGAGGTCTCTAAGTTAACCTATATAGCTTTTTAAAGATGATAGTTCCCAGGTGGGTGATTTAGGAACACTGGTCTTCTTGCTTATTCCCCCATTCAAGTCTCAGTGAAACAGTGACATACAAGAAAGTCAGTAGAACTGACAGATGCTCCCCGAAGAACGTCATTTTTACAAATAAGGCCTTGGTCAATGGGTTGGAGGATATGTTAAGGACCGGAATGGGATCAGCACATGCTTATCATGTATAGAATCCAGGTAATGCGCATCTCCTCTTGGTAATAAAGCTTCACATAAAAAAGTTTTGTTGAAATCAAGCCGTTAGTTCCTGAGAAATAGTCCGGACAAGGAAAGTGTGATGGACAAACAAACGAACGGACGGACAAAGCAGCGACTATATGCGTCACCTTCAGTGAGCATAAAAATGGTAAAAAAAAAAGCTCTTAACTCTCTAAACAGTAAACCATATTATATATTCTTGTTCCTTTTGATGAGACAGAAGATAAAATGGTAAATACTTTGGTGTCCCCCAAGATCACACAGGGGTCAGGCCCCACCCCCAAAATTTTACTAAGGACCTTTCAGCTCAAAGCTGTTGAAATCCCCATTCCTAAATCATATCTATTCTCCTCATCAGATGAGATGTTTTACCAACTCTAATTTGGAGACTTAGTAACAGTTTACTATTTAATATGATAATACGTGTTACTCATCAGATCTTTCATTGATTTTTTTAAAGTTTTTATACTACTGAAAATTAAGTCATACATTTCAATGTGTGCTCATATCAAAGAGGTTAACCAACACTCTTGACATATGACTGGATATTTGAAATAGTGTATAATGGCCTAAACAACAATTAGCTGACATGATTATGATTGACATTACTAGCATATTGAATTTTGTGGGGTTTTGTTTAAATGATATCTCCTGTTAAATTAGGCAAATGACATGAATATCAGTCAACAACATGGTAGTAGGGGCCATAACTCTCTTAAAAATTGAGGAACCAGGTCACGTCAACGATATGCGTATCTACTCTTGGTAATAAAGCTTCCCATAAAGTTTCATTGAATTCAAGCCATTAATTCCTGAGAAATAGCCCGGACAAGAATCATGCAACATAAACTATAGGCCAAAAAGTCAAGGGGCCATAACTCTGTGAAAAATTGAGAAACCAGGTCATGCCGACGATATGCGTATCTACTCTTGGTAATAAAGCTTCCCATAAAGTTTTGTTGAATTCAAGCCATTAGTTCCTGAGAAATAGCCCGGACAAGAATCCTGCAATATGTACTATAGGCCAAAAAGTCAAGGGGCCTTAAGTCCTTGAAAAATTTAGGAATCGGGTCATGCTGACGATATGCGCATCTCCTCTTGGTAATAAAGCTTCCCATAAAGTTTTGTTGAATTCAAGCCATTAGTTCCTGAGAAATAGTCTGGACAAGGAAAGTGAGACGGACGAACGGACGGACGAAGCGGCGACTATATGCGTCACCTTCGGTGAGCATAAAAATGGAAATGTTCATTAATCATATATATATATATATAAATGGCAGAAAAGATTTACTCAAACTAGACTATATGTTAATGCAATTTTATTTTGTCAATCTATCACTTCATAATGGTTTTGATTGGTAAAATAATTACCTTTACTGATAAATACAGCAACATATCACCAACAAAAATGACACCATCCATCACAAAACACCCCTAGTCTGGAACTCCTACCATGTATCACATAGCTATTTTTCACCAAGTGAGATCAGAGAATAGCCACATTTGCCATCTCATTAAAGATACTGATAAGTGGCAGACAGTATTAAATCTGATCAACCTGCTTGTCATTTGCATGCAAATTTGCATTTAATGTTGATCACTGAGTGATTTCCTAGATGGAACAATGTGGTACAGTGTCAACACATGACCTTTTGAAAATAACCTATGTGACAAGTACATTTGTACCATGAACAGCTAACTGATCAGGCCTGCATTTCAAAAAAACACTCAAATTGAGATTTTCTGCAACTCAAGAGTTTGATAGAATAAAACTCATTTTTTATTATCCAGAAAAAAGAAATTTTGTATATTGGCTATTATTTTCATGATCTTAGAGTAGGAAGTATTTATTTTCTTAAAATTCCATATTCATTGTGAATCAGAATTCAAGATTTTTGAGTGGAGGTAAATATGAAAATCTCAGCTTAAGATTTTTTGTGAAACACAAGCTCAACTTACAAATTTTAGTACTACATTGTATTCACTACTCATTGGCAACTTGGAAAAGAGAAGATAGCACTGTAGAATAATGATAGCTTTCAGTGTTATCAGATTTATCAATGAATCTAATACAATGTAAAATGACTTAAGTTGGAAAAAGTTTAAACTGAACAATCAAATCACAGTGTTTGTGTCAATTCAAGTCCTCATACAGCTAAGAAGCACTCAGTTTTTTTTTTGTTTAGGTCATTTATTAAATAGTTTGTTTGCAGACATAGGCCCAACTTATTTTGAGTCTGAAATAATATTATCAGATTTTTTTTCTCTACCTTCAGCCTGACAAAGTTGAGGCACAGTCGTCATTCTTTAACATTTATCTACAGGGTACACTTAAAATCAGTCCCACTAATTCAATGTTCCAACTTCCCATCATCTTGATTTAAGATATGCTCATTCCATAGAGCTCTTGCATTGTCATTCACTTTTCAAACTTTGTTATCATTAAATATAACTTAATCTGAGGAAAACCACTTGAAACAAAACAAGCTTCAATAACTTTTTTTTCAAAGCTTGACATACCAGTTAGCAGGTTTTATTCAACATCATTCTATAACTGTCACTAGGTATAAAATACAGATAAAATTATCTTAGTACAATCTAGATAAAATCCATGTGTGAATTGTGTAGTAAACATGGTTTTATTTTGATGTTCTGTATTCAATTTGCTATGGAGATTTTAGAATATAAAAGCAATGCTGGATACTGCAAACCATGAATCCTGTAATTTATTCATTGTCCTAAAAATATGTCAGGAAATGACCTGTGTTTGGTTACCATAAAAATCAAGACCAGCTTGCATGTCACTAACAAACTCAGTCACTTTCATGCTGTTACATCTCAACAATACCTCTGTGATTCTGAGGTAGTGCTAGTGCTACTAAACTTACTGGATTGCTTCAATGTAATCAAGCTTTTCAAAGGTCAAACACTGTGTTACACAACTTATCAACGTGATAAATGGCTAAAATCAAGTGGTATTCTGATCTCAAACTAGTGATAAATGACCTCAAACCAGTGATTTTCTCATCTAAACAAATCATATTCTGATCCACAACTAGGGGTATTCTGTATTCAAGCTGGTATTTTTTTTCATCTAAAACAAAAGATATTCTTATCTCAAACTAGTGATATTTTGATCTCAAACCAGTGGTATTCTGATCTTGAATTGGAGGTACTCTGATCACCAACTAGAGGTACTCTGATCTCAAACTATTGGTATTCTCATCTTAAACAAATTTCGTTCTGACCTCAACCATGTGTAATTCTGATCCATAATTGGTGGTATTCAGATCTCAAGCCAGTAGTATTCTGGTCTAAAACAAAAGGTATTCTGATCTCAAACTTAGGTATTTTGATCTCAAGCTAGTGGTATTATGGTGTCATTTTGCAGGTAGATGTAGAACATAACTGCGAAATACCTTAACATCAACAACAACAACAAAACCCTCAGACTCCTGTCAAACTGGAAAGAATAGGGTAATTGTATGAAGCTAAAATAATTCTCTGTATACATACTCTACTGTACAAAACACTGACAACTTTACAAATGGTTGGCCATTTAGTTGTCATAACTATACATTCACTCAAAACATGGTACAAAGTCTTAGTATAAAAGTTACATAAACTACATACATCAAACATAATGTTACAGTTTAAACAATACAAACTTAACACAGTGTACAAATAACTCAATTGGGAACAAAAATGCTGAATGTAACAAAAATTTCATAATGTAGCCACCATAATTATATATGCTTTTATATACAATTATCTTTTTCACTATACATTACTCCAGTATGTCACAATTTTGTACACATTGAACAGATAAACCATGAATAATATAAAGGAAATGTACATCTTTTGATTCATTGACAGTTTTATTAACTAAATCTGTTTCTTATTCACTCTTTCACACATACATTTTGTACACATACGATCAGTAAATTTTGTTAATATGATACATGCTATATATTTGTAAAAATTAACCAGAATCACTTTCATTGTGTCTTATAATTTCTGCATTAAAAGATTAGAAATACTGAAGCATTTAAATTGTGCATTAGAACCTTAAGAAATAAATCAGTGACATGATGTATTTTCCTTGCATTGTAATAGAACTTGCATTGACCTAGTCTGATATTGAACCCTGATTTTGTTTTGCTAAATTATTTGCGACATTGTTCAGTTTGCAAACAATGTCCTACGAACCGATACTACTTCGCTATATTATTCTGTATGCCTACAATATTTTCTGTACTAACCTATGTAATGTTGCTCTGTTTGCCAACAATCTCCTTAGTACTACCCTCTGCAATGTTGTTCTGTTTGCCAACAATATCCTTAATACTCCTTCTGCAATATTGCACTGTTTGCCAACAATCTCCTTAGTACTACCCTCTGCAATTTTGCTCTGTTTGAATATTGCTCTGTTTGCCAACAATTTCCTTAGTACTACCCTCCTGCAATGTTGTTCTGTTTGCCAACAATATCCTTAGTACTTCCTTCTGCAATATTGCACTGTTTGCCAACAATTCCTTAGTACTTCCTTCTGCAATATTGCTCTGTTTGCCAACAATATCCTTAGTACTACCCTCTGCAATATTGCTCTGTTTGCCAACAATATCCTTATCTGCAATATTGCTCTGTTTGCCAACAATATCCTTAGTACTACCCTCTGCAATATTGCTCTGTTTGCCAACAATATCCTTAGTACTTCCTTCTGCAATATTGCTCTGTTTGCCAGCAATATCCTTAGTAATACCCTCTGCAATATTGCTCTGTTTGCCAACAATATCCTTAGCACTACCCTCTGCAATAATGCTCTGTTTGCCAGCAATATCCTTAGTATTACCATCTGCAATATTGCTCTGTTTGCCAACAATATCCTTAGTACTACCCTCTGCAATATGGTTGTTTGCCAACAATATCCTTAGTACTACCATCTGCTATATTGTTCTGTTTGCAAACAATATCCTTAGTACTACCCTCTGCAATATTGTTTGCCAACAATATCCTTAGTACTACCCTCCACTATACTGTTCTGTTTGCCAACAATATCCTTAGTACTACCCTCTGCATTATTGCCCTGTTTGCTAACAATATCCTTAGTACTACCCTTTGCAATATTGTTCTGTTTGCTGACAATATCCTTAGTTCTATCCTCTGCAATATTGTTCTGCTTGCGCTGACAAGATCCAAAGGGCTACCATGCAGGATAACCTAATCCATAGTAATACTCTCTGAAACAGTTATGTAGGACAACAATATCCCCACAAAACCTCTACCTACCCATAATATTGTTCTTTAGGATAACAATAACCTTAGCAATACCCCCTCAATATTGTTCTTTACAACAACCTACTCCTTAGCAATATAACCTCACAATGTTTTTGTTCCATATCCTAACACTCCCTTAGTATCTTTAGCCAGAATTTTAAAAAAAAAAAAAACCCCAAAGAACCACAATAATTACAACACAGGCACACAAAACCAATGAATGATATTGTTCAGTAAGATAGAATATTATACTGCAGGCTAAAAATACACTCTGTTATACTGTTCAGTTAAGGTTAGTAATGTACTTAATAATAGTCCTGTTCTGTATAACAAAATCTTCATTGTTATGGTTTTAAAGTCTTGCAATATCCTTCATAACTTTTGTAGGTTAGTACTACTGGTAACTGATATTGACCTTTAAGCTAGCAATATCTGTGATATTGTTCTGGAAGCTACACTATTCAAAAAGAAATCCAGTAGTCATAAAAATATCAACAGAAAATTGAGTGATGCTTTTTTAAATCATAGACAGATTAACAAAGATAAAAGTACATATTGTGATGGCTCAATCTTAAATTTAATCATTAAAACTTCTAAAAAAATGAAATACATGGAGGTTAATTAATATTCAATTAAATGACTGGTGACATTATATCAAACACATTTTTATATCTGTTAATTAAATGTGATTAATAAGTTACAATAATTATTCAAAATGACTGATTCAGAAAGAATATTGAAAATGATAAAAATGTCCATTAACAGAGATACATGCTATTCAGAAAAATATTTTTCTTCCCAGTTGAATGAGCTAGTGTCAAAATTGTATATGGACAGGAACAGTGACATTGATAAAATAATGGTTTTCAACTGTTCCCTTGGCCACATGACAAAAATCAACACTTAAATAACCTGCATACCTAAAATAGAATCAGCCAGCCTGCAAGTACCTAGAAGCTAAACAAGTCTTTTTTTATATTTGATACGTATTCTATCTTGTCACTATGTCAACCATGCTGGCTGATCTGACAATGAAATGGATTTAATACAGGTTTCTAATTGGTTTCCACACGTGCATGGTTAGGGGCACACTGACATCCAAACTAAGATCAACTAACATAAGAACAGAGGAGGAAAAGAATAGAAGAAAGTATCATCTTCTTTATTATCAGTAACTTACTGATCATTTGGATTAAAGAAACTCACTCTATCCACCCACTTTTGTACAGCATTTACCTTACAGCTTAACTAGTAAAACCTTCAGAAGATGGTTTTGTCAGTGAAGACCACTGGATTTCCCGTGCCAGCATACACTCTCTACCATCTTCTTCATAACCTTACAAGGATAGAACATATTACTGATGGATAGAACACACTACTGACACAATGGTGCAATGTGACCTTTGGAAGGTCAGACAGAATGGACAAAGGTAAACATGGTGAACATAGAAACAGTAAAAATATGTAAACGTATGACCTCATGATTGTGTGATTTTTCCATTCACTAATTGCTAAATAACTTATACAGCAATTAAAAAACCATTCACAAATGAGTATACATAACAGAGGGGATCTGGGATGTATATTTACATGGTGTGTATTGCATTGTACAAGTCGGATTAAGCACTTAGGGATAGCAAAGTACAGTCCTTAGTTTGATCCACAACCCTGCAGGGGACCTATCTGTGCCCTGGCATGCCTCCCTCACTACCCAGCCCCACCCTATGACAACCAAAGACATTGCTTTAGCCTGTATATGCCAAAACATGACCTGTCATTTTAAAGAATATGAAAATAAAAAAAAGCAATTACCCATTGTTAAAGACCTTTTTTAAATTCATTTCAATGACTGTTTACCCAGATCTGGTATTTGCTACCAAGGTTACTGGTAATATCATCACAGTTACCACTTAATCAGAAACTATCTATCGATTCCTATTTGCATTTCCTTTTTTTTATATGGCCTCTGAATGCAAGTTGGACAAGGATCCCAGGATGGCCACATGGTATAGGGCCACTCATCCAAGGTTCTGGCTGGTATACATCATCCCACATCTCATAGTGCCATCTGACATATCTGTTACGTTTATGTCTTTCCATGTCTTGCTTCTTCCTGATCTATATTTTTTGTTCTATCAGAAAAGGAAACCTCTGTTTGTCTACAGACATTGCTTGATCCAGATATTGAGTATTCATATTATAGTACTGCTGGTGTGCTACATTTGAACTGCTATCCTTGCCAAACCTGCAACAGAAAAAAAAATATTTTACAGTTATGTTAATTACATTCAAAACACAGTAATTCAATGTATCTGCTTTCAATCCTTGACATTGATTACAAAAGTAACATGCACTGCCTTAAAACAAAAAAGTTGCATTCAAATGTACCAGTATGTGTGGAATTTAAGACAAATCAATATCAATTTGAATCTTTACCAGTCTTTGATTTTAGTAACTACATGTTGAAAATGTTCAATGGATTGTTGAAACAAAGTATAAATGCATTTAATTGAAGACTGTGTTTCCTAGAGGCATTACTACTATTACTACCTTGAACATCTTTACCTTTCTCTTCACCAAATGTGAGCTCATTTTACATTCGCTGTGACCTCCCAATACTTAATACTAGATGGCATTCACACTCCTTGAAAAACTAATATAAAGCATCCAAATTCCGACAGAATCCTTGTTCAAATACCCTCTGTAAAGATCAGACACCTTTTGAAGTCCAAACCCCTGTAAAGATCTTAGACTACCTTGGTTGAGAGTCCAAACTACCCTGACTGTAAAAATCCCAGACTACCCTGGTAGAGAGTCCAAATTACCCTGACTGTAAAGATCCCAGACTACCCTGGTAGAGAATCCAAATTACCCGACTGTAAAGATCCCAGACTACCCTGGTAGAGAATCCAAATTACCCGAAAGATCCCAGACTACCCTGGTAGAGAGTCCAAATTACCCTAACTGTAAAGATCCAAGACTACCCTGGTAGAGAGTCCAAATTACCCTGACTGTAAATATCCCAGACTACCCTGGGAGAGAGTCCAAATTACCCGACTGTAAAGATCCCAGACTACCCTGGTAGAGAGTCCAAATTACCCTAACTGTAAAGATCCCAGACTACCCTGGTAGAGAGTCCAAATTACCCTGACTGTAAAGATCCCAGACTACCCTGGTAGAGAGTCCAAATTACCCTGACTGTAAAGATCCCAGACTACCCTGGTAGAGAGTCCAAATTACCCGACTGTAAAGATCCCAGACTACCCTGGTAGAGAGTCCAAATTACCCTGACTGTAAAGATCCCAGACTACCCTGGTAGAGAGTCCAAATTACCCTAACTGTAAAGATCCCAGACTACCCTGGTAGAGAGTCCAAATTACCCGACTGTAAAGATCCCAGACTACCCTGGTAGAGAGTCCAAATTACCCTAACTGTAAAGATCCCAGACTACCCTGGTAGAGAGTCCAAATTACCCTGACTGTAAAGATCCCAGACTACCCTGGTAGAGAGACTGTAAAGATCCCAGACTACCCTGGTAGAGAGTCCAAATTACCCTGACTGTAAAGATCCCAGACAACCCTGGTTGAGAGTCCAAATTACCCTAACTGTAAAGATCCCAAACTACCCTAGTTGAGAGTCCAAATTACCCTAAATGTAAAAAATCCCAGACTACACTGGTTGAGAGTCCAAATTACGCCTGACTGTAAAGATCCCAAACTACCCTGGTTGAAAGTCCAAATTACCCTGACGGTAAAGATCCCAGACAGTCCTGGTTGAGAGTCCAAATTAACCTGACTGTACCCTAACTCTAAAGATCCAAGTTGACTGCACTTCATGCTACTCTATGATTTCACATTACAATGACTGTGTGCTTCCACTAGCACGACTATGAGACAACACCTATTTTTATAGCAACTCTACATAACTCTGAGGTGCTACACTACCCTGTTGATTAGACCCTGATTTCTTTTGTCGGTTAGAGCAGTAAGATTACATTACCTTGACTGTACTGTCCACTGCCCCTGAGAACACACGGCCGCGGGAAACGGCGAGACAAGCCACACTGCCCTGGTGCCTCACCAGTGTTTGGGAGCAGATCATGTTGTCCATACTCCATACCTGCCAGTAATAAACACTCCAAATGTAACATAATAGGGAATAAACACCTTCTGATCACAAACAAAGGCAATTTGGTTTAAATGATATGGATTCTAAACTGTAAACAAACGGAAATCTGACAATTTCAGATTACTTAGGGTCCCTAAACTCAAGATCCATTGGTCAGTAATCAACTATAATTCAACTTGGGAGATAGATAACATTGTCACCAAGTTCAGTCAAGATTGCTAAGAAAAAGAAAGATGTTATATTGTGGACAATAGATATGGGACTACTTCTTTAGATGTCTTTAGCAAAGTTCCCTTATACATAGAATATATAAAATAATCTTTCTCTCTATAGTCAAGGTCAACATACCCGCAAAGACCTGTCATAGGAAGCACTGAAGACTTTCGTCCCTGCGGCAGTGTTGCATGCTGCGAGGGCGTACACTGTGCCAGAGTGTCCCCGCAGGGTGGTGATCTGTTGCTGGGAGTCTATCTCCCACACCTGTAATGTAAGGTCAAGGTCACTGGTCAGGCTCATAAAGAAATGCACATCATATGAAAATGAAAGCCATAAGAAAATGATATTTCTTCATCACTTTTTAAGAACAATTTCTATTTTAAGACCACTGTGAGGACTTGAATTTCACCAACAATTTCTTAACCTGAGAATTTTGACACAGCATTTAAGTCAGCTATCTTTATATCTACCATGAACCATATTCATATACAAATTGATAATTATCACAGGTTTTAAGAAGATCAGATGGCATGGAACATTTCTCTAATGATCCACTTAATAAGTTATACAACAGGTATCAACCTTGTGTGACAGTTCCTCTTACAATTATTTGGTATCAAACAATTTCATTTTTAATTGCCAAAATGAATTTTAACTACAAAAATTTTATTTGGTCAATACAAGGAATCTATGACAGAAAAATTGTAACAAGAAATATCTTTAAACAAGTGGGTCAAACCTGCCCTTTATCATTCATAAGCATTAAGAACATTACCCCTAGATAAATGTGTCCAATATCAGCCATAATTTAACTTGGCCAGGATATTATGGCCATACACATTGTCTCCAAGTTTGCTTAATTATGCTTAATGAATACAAGAGGGCCATGGTGGCCCTAGCTCACTTATCAGAGTACATAACCTTATTTAAAGCCAATCAAATCACTTTATATTACTACTTCCAGCAGCAACCAGAATCAAGTTTCAGATACAAAAAATTATTTAGTTAGTCAATCATTTGGAGGCCATGTTTTTCATGGAATCATCTTTATTTTAGGAATGATGGTAGACAGCTATAAGGTGACCATTTGTGCAAAAAGAAATTAAATTCTAACCCTTGGCTTCATAAAAGAAGAACTTCAAATTTTCTTTATATAGAGTATATAAGGAAATTAGCTGACCCCCCTAGCAACCTCATTTTTCAACAGATCAACTTTATTTTAGCAATTTTGGTAGACAGCAATGAGGTGACCATACATGCTAAAAGGAATTAAATTCTAACCATTGGCTTCATAGAAGAATTTTGAATTTCTATTTTCAAGAGATCAACTTTACTTTTAAAGGAAATTAAATTTTGACCATTAGTTTCAGGAGATGATTTTTTAAGTTTTTAAAGTAAAATTCTGTTGGTTGCCATGGCAACCAGAGTTCTGCATGGATCAAGTTTAATTTAGCAACATTTGTAAAGGTTCACGCAAGGATCATTCATGCCAAGTATCATCAATTTCTATCAAGTGGTTTCAGAGGAAATGTCATTTAAAGAAAAATGTTGACAATGGACAACGAATGCACATTGTGCTCTAGTGAGCTAAAAAATGGTAGAATATCAAGAATGTGTCATCTGCATCTTTTAATTCAGTCATATACATTGTTTACAACTCTTTAAGATTGTTTTATGAATGAAGGTGCTAGAATTCTTACTAAGTGAAATAAATTATGAGCCATAACCCCAGTTCTACTGTGCAATATCAGCTACTATCTAATATGATCAAGGTATTAAGGTTTATGTAATATTTTTTAAGTTAATCAAGATTGTTTAATAAATGCAGATACTAACAAAGTGAACTACAAGACACAACAGCCAACACTGGGCTAAAACAACAGGCTTATTGTAAATAAGGTCCAGTCATCAAGTTGTTCAGTCTAAGAATCTGACATGACAGAGAACATGGCTGTATTATGGCATGCCTTTCTGACATGACAGAGAACATGGCTGTATTATGGCATGCCTTTCTGACATGACAGAGAACATGGCTGTATTATGGCATGCCTTTCTGACATGACAGAGAACATGGCTGTATTATGGCAGCTTTCTGACATGACAGAGAACATGGCTGTATTATGGCATGCCTTTCTGATATGACAGAGAACATGACTGTATTAACCCTTACCCTGCTAGAACTGTAAGTGCTAACCTTTGCCACCAGTAAAAAGCCAGGCAAGCCTGCACATCTGTGCAAGCTGGTCTGGCTCTTTACTTTTGGCTGACCAACTACATGCTTTCATCTTGTGATCCTTAAATTGATAATGGACAGTTCCAAAAAAGATGCCGGCTAAGTCCATTTGAGAAATTCAGCAGGTTAAGGGTTAAGGCATGCCTTTCTGACACAACACAACATACTGAAGCACACTGGGCTCAGCTCACCAGTTACACACAACACAGAAATCTTGTGTTAAACTCACATGGATGACGTTCTCGTATGTTCCACACAGGATGTGATGGTTGGTGATGGCGATGCTATATACACTTCCCCCGGATGTCTCTAGCTGACGCAGACACTCGAGGCTGTCCAGGTCCCAAACCTGAAGACAGTAATGACATGTATACACACTGCTATGGAATACAATGGCCATTACCATTCATATCAACACACATTACACTGCTGATAAGCAAGATCAAACTGAAAGCAATTTTCAGCCTGGACAGATTTTACAGTGTTACTCTTTTATCTTAATGGCTTAATGTTAGTTTATTTTTTAATATTAAACAGTATTAACAAGAGTTCAGGCTGAAAAATACTTGCAGTGTGATCATAGTGCATCATAGAGGTTGCATCAGAAAGTCAGTTGTAGCTCTCTTGTTGTGAGCTGATGATATTGTAAAATTCTAACAATTTCAAGGAAAATATTTGGGAGAATTCAAATAACATAAATAAAATATAAAATGTTTCAATATAATCAAAGAGACAGAGGAGACATGGATAGTTTTGGTTTTCTCCCCTGTAAATCTGCTGAAAATCATAAAATACCATGAATAAGATGCATATTTTCTGATACAATCAACTGAAAAGTTCTGTGTGATCCAATAGACTAGTGTTTAGCAGTGGCAGCATGCCAGGTGCTCCCACCTTGATGGTCTGGTATGAGCCACTGTACAAGTGGTTTTGGGTGGCCACCAAGGCTCGGACCCAGTGGTTTAGGCCTGTCAGTTGGCTCTTCAGCTCATGAGTGTGCACGTCCCACACCTGAAAGAAACATCCACAGCACTGTCATCAAGTTGTCAGCATCATCTTATATCATACAGTTGTTTTTAGTCACAATTTTAGTCAACAGATTTCTTTGGAACACAGTGTCACCTGCTGAAGTGTGACGGAAAAAGTGTGATGGACAGAAAGACAGATGGACTGACAGACAACAGAAAAGTGAACCCTATGTGTCACCTGCTGTAAGCAGAGGTGACACAAAAATGAATTCCTATCCCTGATTCTGGTGAAAATAGATACAATTTTTCTATTACACTGTTGCTGTATTTTCCAGAAAAAAATTGGTTTTACTCAGACATAAACGTAATGAAAGAAGGAGCAGGTTTTGTTAAGAAACTGAACAGAATAAGAATATGATCTGCTAGCAGCATATTTACATTGATTATGAAGGTGACTAACCTTGATGACCTTGAGGGATCCACTGAAGAGCATGTTCCTGGCCGAAGCGAGGGTACACACAGGATTGTCATGTGCCTCTATCACCTTTATTTTGTCAAAGTCGTTGTCAATGTTCCAGATCTGTCACAGTACAACAAAACAAACATAAGGCACTTGACTGGCCAGTTGGAAATCAAACAAAGCTTATCTTATAATTTGCAAACTTACTTTTTTTTAAACAGTTTTAAAGACTGAACCAGTCTAAGTTATATCAGAACACAGGCAAATTATGTGCCTGCCTTCCTGAGCGTAAACTAATGAGTTACAACAAAACAAGATGAATTTTCAAATTACATAAGAATGTATACAGAACTTAAATATACAAATGTATTCATAAACTTACAATGATATTGCAGTCTTGAGATCCGCTGTACAGTTTATTGCCATATGTACAGAGGGCCAGCACAATGCCCGTGTGACCCTCCAATGTCTTCATACACTTGTATGTACTGCCTGTATCCCATACCTGCAACATCACACATCTCAACATCATCAACCAATCTGATCAATAATCTATACCCCAATCAAAACACAAAAACTGATAAGAATTTTGGAGGTTTTAACGTCCCACTGTTGGTATTACATTCAGTTGGAGAGTTTGTTTTCTTGCATGTGGCAGGATACTTGTAATACTTGGAACTATTCTCTATTTTTTTTTACTCTATTATTTTTATTTATTTATTTTTTTTGCTGACTGCCAACAAAGGGAGATTTAATATGACTTGGTTTGTGGCCACCACCACCACCCAGTTACTGTCGGGTAGCAACCACTTCAACTAGACAAATGGATGTGTAGCAAATCTATAAATGTTTTCCACTGCACCCTTAATTCAGCCAAGAAGAGTTAACTTCCCTAATACTATCCCATTCATCTTGTATAAGAAAGTTTGATTAAGTGGGCACTATCATGAAGATATTTGAAACTGGTTACGTTTTCTTGACTATTCAAGTATATGCCACACCATGAACTTACTGAAACAGGCACTTACCTTGACAGTTTTGTCTGAAGACCCACTGAACAGGTAGTCCCCAAACACACACAGGCACCAAACAGGACCCTGTACAAGTACAAGTACAAATATTTTATTGCTTTAAACATATACATATTTATAGCAATTACAAAAACAAATTCAATAAAGGACATGATTTTACAGGAGCTATAACATCATACAGTCCAAAATTAAATATTCACTTTTATATTAAGTCTTACAGATGTGTATCGTATATTACACTCTTTGGAGATTTGCATAATATATATACTTAGATAAATTAATGATAATATTTCGAGATGTTGAACTCATTAAATTAGTAAATTTTTGTTTTGTTGGCCATGTATAATAGTAACGTTTAATATAAATTGATCTAAGTGTAGAATATTTCGGACAAATAAGTAAAAAGTGATATTCCGTTTCCAATTGACCTGAGTTACAATTTTGGCAAATTCTATTGTTTCTATAAATATTAGTATGACGACCTTGTTCTATTGCTAAGTTATGTGATGATGTACGAAATTTTGCTAACGCTATCCTAAACTTTGTTACAGTAAGTGTGTCTAAATAGTTTTCGAAGTTAAAAGTGAACTTAAATAAACAGTATGTATCAAGTCGACTCGAGTTATTTATCGATGAATACCAAGTTTGTATGTATATATCTAATAATCTCTGTTTAATATAGTTAAAATTAATAGGCATATTAAACTGGTTTTCCCATAGAAAAGATAGCCCTGATTGATTTAAAATAGTTTTTAAACCCTCCATTCTCAGTATCTGTTTTTAACATAAAATAGGTTTTAAATAATATGGTTCTTTCACTTAAGGTGAGAAGTTTAGTCCAGTATTTAAGAAGAAGTAGTTTTCTATGTAAAAACATTGGTATACGACCCAATTCACCATATAAAGCATCTAAGTTGGTTGACTGTTTAACTCCAAGTAATCTTCTACAAAATTTAGAGAATAACGCTTCTATATTTGGGCTTTGGTGACTACCCCTGTCAATACAATGTCAAATCAGTAATTAGTGATCGGAATAAGTCCGAAAAAAAAAATGTTCATTAATCTGCATGTCTTCCTAATTGATTAATAATTAATCAGTGACTTTTATGCTAATATTTGCAAACTGTTACTTCATTTATAGACTGTAATGAGAAACTAGAGCTTGTGTAACTCATGATAACTATAAAAACACAATAATAGAATCTGAATGCCTTTATTATCATTGTACTAATTTCAGTTTACAAGTCAAAATATTACAGAAGTAATAAAGACCAAAAGAGCAGTGACAGATGGAGCATATTCAGAGATTAAGCTGACAGCTAAGTTGATACCAACCCAAATCACAACTCTGTTTAAAAGCAGCCTAATTTGTTGACAAATAAGAAATCATCATTGACAATTAATCAATGCATTCTTCCTCCACAGTCAGATGAATCAGTCCAGCACAATCAGTAATGTTGGTGGGCATTAACACTGCACCTAATATAGACATGCTTTGACATGTAAGTAAACAGAGCAGACCCAGATCAGACAGCTCCTTCCTTATTAGAATCCATTGTTTCATAAACCATTTAAAGTCATGTTAATTGATATTATTGAAATCATGACATTAATATATGTTATGAATACATGTTTTCACGAGGTAAAGGGTTTTGTTCAGTTTGTATTCACCTCAAGTTTCTGGAGCATGTATCTAGAACACTGCTATAATACGCAACAACAAAATGAACTGTATGTATGTAGTGTGTAATTATGTATTTATTGTTAGATTCAGAATAGTAACTGACTGGCTGTATTTAATTTCATTTATTATTTTGGTAGAAAGACAAAGTAATTTATGTCTTTAAGATCTCTCTTGTGATTCTATACAAAGCTTCCTGCTAGTGGGTTGGGATTTCATTTCAAATGTATTCTATTGATTAGGCAGTAATACTGATCCCTCCCAGTGGTATACATTGCTCCATCCATTAACAGTTAATCTTTAATCTTTCCCTCCCTGCAATGGAAGTTTTTTTTGGGTTTTCATCTCCTGCTAAATTTACATTCAATATTCCTTTTTTTAAAAAATGTTTTCCTCTTAAAAATATGGTACATGTATGTAGATGCTTATCGACACAAATCCAAACTTTGACGTAATAAACTTGATCAAATTGGATGATGCATATATGGTATATTAATAATAGTTATCACAAAACGATATACATTTTTGCCCTTTTCTGTGATTCTTAATACCATATTTTGGAGAGTAAAAACCCCATATTCTCAAGTTTGATGAAAGAAAACCCCTGGAGTAAATATGGGGAAAACTGCATAATATTAATGTAATTGTCAGAGGGGATAACAGCTATGAATGGCTTCTTGTAAAGAAGGGAAAAAAAGCCCTGTAGGAATTGTTAAAAGTCTTCCTCCCTACAAAAGCCTGTTTACGATGTGTACAGTTCAAGTACTTATAGAGAGGGAAAACAGTGTATGATATATACTGACCTGATGTCCCACAAAAGTTCCACGGCACTTAAACATCTGCTGGGGATCATAGGCTGTGGACAGATAACACAATACTTCGGATATATACCGTACTCAGTTCAATGACATCCAAACCTCCTTCCAAGCTTTTACTTCAAATTTTAACATATAAAACGACAAGAGGGCCAAGATGGCCCTAAATCGCTCACCTGAATTTGGTTTGTTGTAGAAAGGCTGGAACCGTGAGAGGATACTATATACCAAATATCAAAGCTGTAGGTCTGTATGTTTCTAAGAGAAGGCATTTTATAGTTATGCATTCTGGTTGCCATGGCAACAAAAGTTCTTCATGATCCAACCAATGGTTTCAGAAGTAAAGATTTTTTTGTTTTCCTTATATAGTTCCATACAAAATCTGGGTGTGGTCCAGGGAGTGTACTCATGTAAACCCTGATGCACATATTTGTTGATAGTGTTGAGGCACCAGAAGCTGATGCTATGTACCAAATATCAAATCTTTAGGTCTGTATGTTTCTGAGAAAATGCATTTTGAAGTTATGCTTTCTGGTTGCCATGGCAATCAATTCAAGAAAAATTAGGCATTAGCCTAAGGCTAACATAAGAATCATTTGAGTTAAATATGTTGAAAATCCATGGACTAGTTTTGGAAGAGAAGTTTTTTCAAGAATTCCCTATATAGTTCTATATAAAATCTGGGTGTGGCCATGGGCTGACCCATTGTGACCCCAGGGGCACAAATTTTGCACTGATGTTGAGGCAACATGAGCTGATGCTTTGTACCAAATATCATATCTGTAGGTCTATATATTTCTGAGAAAAGGCATTTTAAAGATTTTTTCTTCTGGTTGCCATGGCAACCAGAGTTTTTCATGGAATTGAAAAAATAATAATAGGAATTTGCATTAGACTACCATAAGTATCATTTTGGCAAAATTTGATGAAAATCCACCTGGTAGTTTTAGAGGTGAAGATTGTTGAAATTGTTGACGCATGACGGACGATGGACAATCAAGTGATCACAAAAGCTCACCCTGAGCTTTGCTCAAGTGAGCTTAAAATTAAAATAATAAGGAATTAGTTGCTTTTCAAATTTTATGAGCGAGCCTGACATTGAACAAGAGGTCCATTGTGACCCTAGATTGCCCATCTGAATATCATCAGCCTTAAATAACCTATAATATAACCTATAGTCTCTTGTTCAAACATCTTATTATGGGACCACCTACAGCTGCAAGATGCAAGGTTTGACTGTCTGACTTTGATGATAATCATAGTCATATGACCAGCCCAACAATCTAAAATCTTCATTGTGGATGACAGATATTCAATGTTCCTAAAAACTTGTCTGGACCAATTCATTGTTAAGTGAGCTAAAAAGCTCATTCATAATTCAGTTGCGATAAGTTTTTTTTTCTCACATCCACTGAAAAAATAAGGAAAAAGCGAGCCAAGGTTGCCCTGAAGTCAGTTGAGAAAAATTGCCACTGTTGTCTGTTCAAGTTACTATTTTATAGCAAAGTCAAACTGAATTCAAGACCATTTTAATCCACACAAAAAATGTGTTCCAAATATTGAAGGACATAACCCTATATAAGTCTATATGAAATCAAAAGACCACTGGTGTGTGCAAATTTTGACCCAAGGGTCAAGAATTGGACAAACTTGATAAAGGTCCACTAGACCATGTTATACAACAAAAATCTGAACTTCAGGCCTTGTGGTTTCTCACAAGAAGATTTTTTAAGTTTTTCTTATATAAATCTATGTAAAATCAAGTGACCCCAGGGGCAGGGCCTATTTTGACACCAGGGTCATGATTTGAACAAATTAGTAGAGGTCCACTAGATAATGCTACACACGAAATAGCTAAACTCTAGGCCTTGCAGTTTTGAGGTGATTTTCAATGTGTGAATATTTTAATCTATTTCTAGCTCTATTGATCTACCTTTTGAACTAATCAAAACTATTTGAACAATTCTAAAAGAGGGCCTCATAAGGATCAATCCTGTGAAGTTTGGTAAAAATCCAATCAGCAGTGTAGGAGGTGATGTTATTTAAAGGACAAATGCTAGCAAAAACAAACAACTTTTTTTTCCGCCTAATTTGATATAACAAAGTTGTAGAATGCACTGCGATGTAACACACGTGATTCCAGTTCAGCTTCCACTTCATAATGTGTGGCTGCATAAAAAGCTTTGTGTTTATTATCCAAATCAGACTCTTACCTCCCATTGCCATGGTACCCAGGTTGAGATAATTGTTGATATGTGACAATTCATCCTGAAACAAACAAACACCTTTATACAAATACATATACAGGTACATTTGCGCATTTCCTGTAAAGACCTGAAATTTTCACTGACTCAAGTTTTAAGCTAAAGGGCTTTACCTCATATAGACGCTGTTTGATGCATTAGCAAACAAAACAGACCCAGATCAGGTAGCTCATACTGTTGCTTAAGATTCTACACAGTCAGCACACCAAATACATATATACCATTTAAAGAATTAGTTGCTACAATCTATATTTATCAAGGCATGAATTTGTGAAAGAATATTCATGTGGTAAAGGATTAATATTTATTAAAAAGCATAGCAGGGAGTTTCTATGAAAATGCAGGGAATGATAGGTTGGTTCACTATATGATAATAAAACTCTTGAAATCATGGTATGGTGGCGTTATATGTATATTTGACAAAAAATTCTACTCAATACAATAACAGACTTGTGGCACAATATGTCAGTATTTTTACATCACTTTTAAACCTTCAACTTTAATAGTAAATAAGCATGTACAGTTCATTATCAAAGGGAGAAAACCATGCCTTTACTGAAGAGGTTTTAAGAATGGATGGATTATCTGCCCATCCTCCATCTCAACCTCTTTCTGTATTTGAGATTTCCTATTATGGTAGTTTTATTTATCTAAGGATTGATTTACATAAATGCAACATTCATAGACTCTCCATCCATTTTGTATAAATAATAAAAGAGAGAAACTCATTGATACACGTAAGCTGTTCTTAGGATCTCATTTAACAAATACATCAATATGTTTAATATCCAATGTATAGCATTCTGTCCCAGGAATCCCTAGTTAGAACACTTAACATTTTATAATGGTATAATCTGACTGAAGGAAGTATAGTGCACATTGATTTGAGGTATCCAATTAGAGCAATCACTTACAGCGATGACAGCGTATTCTCTGCGGGAATCCACTATTTCTCCCATTATTTTGCTTTGATTGTGTTCTAGGAGCTCTGAAAATAAAGAGGAACCCAGTACATAATCTGGCACACCTACAAATTAGACATATCAAATATTAATGTCTCCTATATTGGTGCTGAGAATAATACTCTGTAGTCAAATGTCACCACGTGTGAATCCTAGAAAGAATACTTATCTTAAAATAAGAATGCCCATATCATATGTATCATTATATTCCACACCTAGCAGGCAAATTCATCACCAGTCCTCACTTACCGGGCATTATCAAAAAAAATACAAGTATCTCACTATACTCTTAAACAAAACACAGTTATTAGGGACCTTCCATATTTAATATTACCATTGAATGACTACTTTTTTATGACAAAGGGAAAGTATTCCATTTCTTTTAAATGTATCAGGTTATTTCACTTGCATGTCCATAAAAACATCTATGAAGTACATCATCAAATTTCCCCAGGACGCTATATTTCACTTAATTTCTACATTATGATCCCACTCTCCTGCCAGTATAATGCTGAAACCAAACCTGTGAGAGATAGTGTCCCTATACACAGATTGGTAGGGTTTCATTAATATCCATTCAAAGCTGTTGGAATTAAATATTGAAAATACTGGATGATGACAGATATAAGAGAGAAACTGGTGTCAGACAGTGTAATGTTCATATCCACACCATTCATGTGCAGCTCTGTGTAATTGTTCATCTTTAAATATGAATATTTTATATCAACGAGACCTAAGGAACTTGAGTTTTCCCTGCTGGATTTTCCATAAAACTTAGAATGAGAATATCTACAGCTCTGAAATATGGAAACATTTCTCCAAGAAGGATTCCATACGGTGATATGCAGAGCTGTCTGTATTCACCAGCAAGTTAATACCAGCAGATAGACAATTTACAGGAACTATACACTGATTCATTGCATGGAATTTCAATGGGCCATATCCAATTGTTCTTACAAAATCAATAGGACTATCTGTAAAACACTGCTTTTTCAATTACCAGCACCATTTGAAATTCATGACTGAGCTTCACTGATGAGATAAGATTTATACACAAAGTGATATAAGCCCATTAACTTCACATTTTTCTTTGGGAACAGGAAACACAAATTCCACTGAAAGCAATTTTCTGTTTTGGCTTTCCAAGAAATTATGTGGCACGATAATGTCTTTGCAGGTACTTGGTAATCTGTCATTAAAATGACCCTTGAACTTTTTGTTACAATAAGAACAAATTAATATTGATAATGGTCATTATAATATTAACACTGAGTTATCACTGAAGGTGATTCATACCCCTACATACTGTTTACACACAGTAAAAGGCCTATGATTATTACAAAATTCTTGAGACAATTATCTGCACTTGTCTGCTGATTGGTCTTATCATTCTGACAAATCATAATTTCAGGACAGTTTGTGTGAAAGTATTATCAACAACAGTTACAAACTTCATCTGAGAGAAAGATCAGGACGAGCATGATCCTACAAAGAGCTATCAATCAAGGTGATGAATACCCCCCCCCCCCCCATACATAACCATGACTCAACACTAAGAGAAGATAATGAACTTGGAGTAAAGCAGGACAGTACAGAATTAAGTGCATGACTCCTACATAATCCCTTTACTTTGTGAAGCTTGCATATAATGGTATACCAATAGCTTTGAGTTTTTCCCCCAACATTGCAATAATTGAAGCATGAGGAAAAAATAAACAGAAAAAACATTAATTTTCTATTTTCATCCAGACATTTAAATAAAGTATTTTCTAATAGAGCTCTTAAAGAACAATCTTCTCCAGGAGATCTTTCTAAATTTGTCTCCGGTTTTTATTATATTCTTTATTCTATAAACAGAAACAGTTGCATCCGCCCTTTGATGACCAGTCTGCTATCATTACCACACTTTATACAGTGGCTTGTGCATGATTTACAGACCGGGTTGTCATTATTTCCCTGTCTGTAGATTTCATTGCTTCCTTCAGTGGACCACTACCAGACACAGTTGCCACAAATCATCTTCTTTATGTGTTGGTTTATTTATTGGTCAGTGCATCAATATCAGACACCCCTCATCATATTGTATTAAATCTGCCATGACTTTGGCATGTTCTGCATTGTCAGTTTCATGAGGGAAATCTAATCAACAAATTCAGGTATACAGGAACTGAAGAACTGAAGAACTACAGGTAAATACGAAGAACATCATTTTAATATCAGAGTGCAATACTGGCATATCAGTTTCCTTTCTTTCTAGAATATATCCTGACTTCAAGTCAAACGACATACAAATAATTCAAAGTACATTTGTACATAACAGTTAAAATTGAGAAAGGAACACATTTCTGATATTCATCAAGATGTATAACCTCTTGGGGAAAATTGATTTGTTTACCATTAACACATTTTGGTGTTTATGCAAATTAGATGCAACTTTCTTGACAATTCACACTTTGATGAGCTTTTGAAAATTAATATTAATGTCTAAATATGGAACAACAACTAGTGGAGGACTCTGGTACTTACGAACTTTGACCTCTGTCACCTTCTCCAAGGTTTCCACCTTTTCGGAGAGTTTTCCTAACATGGACCTCAGGAAGCCGATCTCCTGGTCCTTGGAATTGAGGGTAAGGTGGAGGTCCGCAATCTTCTCGTCTGTACGCTGAAGGAACTCCTTCATCCCTTCAAACTTGCACAGTTTTAAATGTTCTTCTAGCTCTTCCTGAGTACCGGTAAAATCACAGCTGTAAAAATAAAAAATAATAATATTTGATTTTAATCATGATATTAAGGTAACTTTTTTTTTACTTCAGCTGAGAAATATTGCACAACTTATCCCCTTAAACAGTTCCTTTGGGGTGGACCATTACTTCATGCCTTGAAGATTTAGGAGGGTTCTTGCCCCTAGCTGGAAGTTAATTTCCCAAATGGACTATGGTGCTCATGATTCAGATGTGCATACCAGTTATAA
This sequence comes from Solen grandis, assembly GCA_021229015.1. NCBI lineage: Eukaryota > Metazoa > Mollusca > Bivalvia > Adapedonta > Solenidae > Solen > Solen grandis. Next base: position 48,465,087 of record CM037777.1, read on the forward strand.
TGCTGATCCTGATTGTTATATGGAACATCAATGAGAAATGTAACTGAAATGTTGTACTAAGAAATGTAAAGAATTCCCTTAACCCTTTCCCTCATATAGACTCATTTTGACGCACTCAATAGGTACCACATAAAGCATGATCTGCAGAAAACCACAGTTAAACCTTACCAAATTTAATTACAAAATCCTCATTTCCAGACCACTGAGGAGCAGCGAACAGCATAAAACCTGATCAGCCTGCGAGTTACTCTTTTCATGGTGTCCTCTATGAGGAAAAGGGTTAAATCTGCACCTACTGGTTGGGAAATGGATGAAGACAGTTAGTGAGATCCTTATGAGAGGCAGAAGTAGCAGGAAGCCTACTACAGGTTGTTGCACATCAGTTCTCTAAGACCATGTGATTCGGATGGTCATATGACCAGTAACATGAGTCACGAGGTGTGGGTCACAATGACCATTGCCAGTCAGATCATGAAGGCAATCTGATTACACCAAACATTCCAGATATAAAACATATCTTTATTGCAGCTTCAGTCTGCAGACTTTGCAAGAGATGTTTTTACAAAAACAAAAAAAAAAAAAAAAAAAAATTACGCTTATCAAAAAAAGATTGACCTTCACCTTGAGACAGTAATTTGAGCTAAAATAAGACAAAAATTCATCATAGCTAACTATATCAATTGATAAGTTACAGCAATTACAAAAATGTGATGATAATGGTGGACAAAAAAAGGACTCTTGAAAACCCTTCAAGTCTCTGAAATGTTTTTATGACTAAGAAATGACTATAAGTTACTTTGGCAAAACATTTTGACCTTTAAATTCTAGACAAAATTCTAGACGATCAATACGAAGATATATATATGTATACATATATACTGTCTCATAACCTAATGTACATTAGCTTTATTTATATCATATAAAGTATCATAAATTTTGTAAGTGACACATGGTTTGAGGACTGCATGCTGTGTCAATAGGCAAGATGACATATCCATGAGAATGCTTTAGAATTATGTCAACTGACGGTGCACAGTTACCAGGTACTTCTTGCGAATAATTGACGTGTATATATGTTCTAGAGTTGGAACCAACAAAATAAGTGTCAAAAATCTTGAACAAATTTACTTATGTAAGTTATTGTACATGACTGGCTGATTCCACCATTATAATCTTAATTAAATGAAAATTACTTCAAAATATGAGACTACTCATATAAGCCAATGCAATCTTTTCCCACAGAAACATTGTCTGTGTTCTGCCAATGTCTTCAGAATGTTCTCTCAGATCATGCCTACTGTATCACATGTATGTGTAAAGCAAAACAAAACTATAATCCCCATGATACCATACTTTGTGCTTTTTCTAAGACTGATAGACATTGGTTAAACTGTATTCCCCGGCCACTCCTTGGTGACAGCATAAAAAGGCGTAACACTACTGCTATTAACCTTTTACTTCATGAATATTCATGTACAAATTCATGACTTGATGAGTATTAATTGACTGAACTTTAAATGGAATCAAAGATAAGGAAAGTACCTTGCCCTACAGATTGTATCTGAGCTACAATATTGTATGAGCAAACGGAGGAGACACTGATTAGAGAGCTCCTGAAAGGGAGCTGCAACTGTCCTTTTTGCCATTGCATCAATGAGTCTGCATGGAGTGAAGGTTTTACCATACCTCTTAAGAACAATAGAAGAAATGACCTGTGTATCCAGTATGAGGGCTATATTAGAGTTTTATTGAATCAGAATTTTCATTTTTGAGGACACCAGACCAAAATAGCCTGTGAGTAATATGCAGTCTGATAAGGTTTCACATTGTTTCCTACTCCTTAGCTCCTTGACAATCAGGAGGAAAAACTATGAAATGTGTTCAGTCTGAAAACTGTTTTCAGTCTGGGACTAGATCTAGATAAAACAGAAATGAACACTGTCATCAGCATGGTGACTGGTCTAACTGTCTGTACAAGGTGTAGATGACACAGCTAGACAGTAATATTACCAAAACTAATCCCCAAATGTCACCTTTTTAAAATGTATCTTCCATAAAATGAAGTATTCAAAGCACAACACAAGCCCACACAAGGCTAGATATTGGAAATTCAACAAAACTCAGGATTTTTGTACCTTATTTACCTTCAACCTCTAAGTGTAACCTTAACCTTTGAGTCATAAATCTGACTTTGACCACGAGTTACAGATCTAAGTCTTGCTTGCCATTTTATCATGCTGAACAGCTGCATAACAAAGTAACAGCTTGCCATCTTATCATGCTGCACAGTTGCATAACAAAGTAACAGTCTGGGAAAAAAAATGATGGCTGCCCACCCATTGGCCTGCCTACCTTTGTTATCACCAGATTTTCCCACTGGAAAAACCTATTTAGAAACTGATACTTGAAACAACACACAAAACTGCACTAGAAGATGATCCTGTCTAAAATATAAATTTTCCCACATTCTGGATACAAATCCACATTATGAGAGGGGGGCATGAAGAGACCTTTGCTCTTAAAACCAAATTTATACATATGTAATTAATATCTATTTAATATCTATTTCCTTCAGGATGTAAGTGTATTTATGTTATGCTTGATCTGGTATGACTCTGGGCTACCATGAGAAAACTCTTGTGTCCAACTCTTAGAATGCATCAAATCTCATTTACATCATTTGTAAGTCCGGTCATCCCATAAAAAGCCTAAAGAATTATATCTGAAGCACAAGGTTTTGATCCTGCTAGATTTCATCTCCTATTTCCAATGACTTCTTGTCAATATTAATAGCCTGCCCCCTCGGATTGCATGCCAATCAAAACACAAATACACCATGTTGTTCAATTTGAGGCTTTCAGCATAATTCACAGTAATGGAAAATTGACCAAAAAGGTGAAATTAACTCTAACAGAAATCACATCTGATCATGAGACTGATGTCAAAAATCATGAAAAAAATAAATATTTGAAATCTAGCATTTTCCATTTCAATTCAGAAAAAAAAGACATTCAAACTATTCAAGACAGTATGTATAGCCTTATATTTTGTCTTACTAGTAGTTCTTTATTCTTAAGTGGTCTGACGAATTTGTACCAGGCAAAAGTTCAAGGAAAATATTTTATAACAACTGGAAAAGAATTTGAGGAAACATAAACTTTAACAGATATGCTGCTGTATCTCATCAAGTTTATTATCTTGTTTTTTTGTTCACTGGGATTTACATTATCTCTGTCACTTGGGAACTTTCTTTATATAAGACAGACCTAGTGCTGCTATATACACTGTAGTATCATGCCATAGACAGGTGGTAAGAAACAACCAACAGTCACTCTATCTTGATGCTAGGTCTACCAGTAATTAAGCTATGTTCAATGTTGAAAAAAAAAGAGCTCATATTCTAGAGTGAACAGTATTATTTTGGTCATAATATGAGATTACACCAACAACAAAGGTGACTAAAACTGATCCTCTAGCTTGCAGGCCTCTGGCACCAGTAAGGTTATTACAATCAAAATGTCTAAACTTCAGAATTCTTTGTTTCAAAAACATGTCTGTGTGGATGAAGGATTTTAAGTCTTTGTTAGTGTATATGTTTATTTTATACACCTAGTCACCTGGCCAACCAATCCTAGATCTACCTTTAAATGCCAAGCAAAAAAAGCAAACAAATGTTATATCTAAACCATTTTTAACAAGTTCTTATTGTGAAAGCCAAAGGATGAACCCATGACCTCTCACTCTTCAGGTGGATGCTCTAACAACTCTGTTGACCAGAAGTGTGTGATTATTTGTGACCCCACTACCTCTTGTCTGAATTTCATCATCGTGATCTCCCAGCTAGTTTCTAATGAATACTCCAAACTAGAAATGTGCCCATAGGACATGGATATCTCTGCCATTCTGTCTATTAGACTGCTATTTTTGTCATTTAATATGATGAGATACTGGAAGTATAAAAGAAAATGATTTTAAGATCAAATAAACACGTGACCCTGACCTCAATAAAGTGATGTGACCATGACCTTCAAGCTACCAACCAGGTGCTTGTTAGTGACACATTGTTTTTGTCCATGGATCCATTGTGCCAAGTTAATTAAACAAGAGGCCCATGATGGCCCTAAATCGCTCACCTGAGATAAATAGGTTGACCCAAGGAACATCTGTACCAATTTATTTTAAAATCTGGCCAGTAGTTTGAAGAAGATGATTTTTAAAGTTTTCATATTTTTTTTCTTTTTGTAGCCATGGCAACCAGAGTTCTATATGGATCAAGTTTATGTTAGCAACTTTTGTCAAGGTTGACCCAAGGATCATTCCTGTCAAGTTTAATCAAATTCTGTCCAGTGGTTTCAGAGGAAATGTTGATTAAAGTTTTCCCTATATACATATAAGGCAAATAAGCCCCGCCCCTGGCCGCCATGTTTTTTTACGGATCGGAATAATTTTAGCAACTTTGGTAGAGGTTGATCCAAGGAACATCTGTACCAATTTATTTTAAAATCTGGCCAGTAGTTTTCAAGAAGATGATTTTTAAAGTTTTCATTTTTTTTTCTTTTTGTTGCCATGGCAACCAGAGTTCTACATGGATCAACTTTATTTTAGCAACTTTTGTGAAGGTTGACCCAAGGATCATCCCTGACAAGTTTAATCAAATTCTGTCTAGTGGTTTCAGAGGAGATGTTGTTTAAAGGTTTCTCTATATACATATAAGGCAAATAAGCCCCGCCCCTGGCGGCCATGTTTTTTTTACGGATCAGAATAATTTTAGCAACTTTGGTAGAGGTTGACCCAAGGAACATCTGTACCAATTTATTTTAAAATCTGGCCAGTAGTTTTGAAGAAGATGATTTTTAAAGTTTTCATTTTTTTTTTCTTTTTGTTGCCATGGCAACCAGAGTTCTACATGGATCAACTTTATTTTAGCAACTTTTGTGAAGGTTGACCCAAGGATCATCCCTGCCAAGTTTAATCAAATTCTGTCTAGTGGTTTCAGAGGAGATGTTGTTTAAAGGTTTCTCAATATACATATAAGGCAAATAAGCCCCGCCCTTGGCGGCCATGTTTTTTTACGGATCGGAAGAATTTTAGCAACTTTGGTAGAGGTTGACCCAAGGAACATCTGTACCAAAGTATTTTGAAATCTGGCCAGTAGTTTTGAAGGAGATGATTTTTAAAGTTTTCATTTTTTTTTCGTTTTGTTGCCATGGCAACCAGAGTTCTACATGGATCAACTTTATTTTAGCAACTTTTGTGAAGGTTGACCCAAGGATCATCCCTGCCAAGTTTAATCAAATTCTGTCTAGTGGTTTCAGAGGAGATGTTGTTTAAAGGTTTCTCTATATACATATAAGGCAAATAAGCCCCGCCCCTGGCGGCCATGTTTTTTTACGGATCGGAATAATTTTAGCAACTTTGGTAGAGGTTGACCCAAGGAACATATGTACCAAATTATTTTGAAATCTGGCCAGTAGTTATGAAGAAGATGATTTTTAAAGTTTTCAAATTATTTTTCTTTTTGTTGCCATGGCAACCAGAGTTCTTCATGGATCAACTTTATTTTAGCAACTTTTGTAGAGCCTCACCCAAGGAACATTCCTGCCAAGTTTCATTAAATTCTGTCCAGCGGTTTCAGAGGAGATGTCGTTTAAAGCAAATTGTTGACGACGGACGACGCACGACGCCGGACGCCGGACGAAGGGTGATCACAAAAGCTCACCTTGAGCACTATGTGCTCAGGTGAGCTAAAAACATGACTATACACAACAAAGATACAGCCCAGACAGGACTACATTCACAAATTTTAAACTCAGCTAATTGCTGTGACCTTGTCGTTGAAGCAACCTGGTTCATTTTCACAACACATTGTCTTGTCCTAAGGATCACTCGTGTCAAGTTATTTCAAAACACAACCATTCATAAAAAAATAACAGCTGGGATATGATATTAAGGTCAAATGAGTGCTGTGACCTGGCTCTTCTTCTCATCACATCATCTTGTCCTAAGGCAAGATTTCAAAACATGACCATACATAACAGCTGGGACACAATGTCTTGCACAAACAGACTGACACACACATGGACAGGTGCAATACTATATGCTTGTCATCGTCATTTCATGACAGGGGCATAAAAACCTAGCATTCTGCATACAAACATTTGTGTCTGTAGCTGAAGCATCCAGTGACAATCACCAGGGACAGGGGAACATGCTAGCTAGATTGAAGGATAATACACTTGATAATTAGATCTCTCCCATCCGTCATCTCCATGCTTCATACAACCAGCAATTATGTGAGAAAAACGACTGCCTTCAAATACTTCTTTTCTTAAGCCGTACATCTGCTGATGTCTTGGATTGTACAAAATATTATTTTATAAACCACTTATATTGATTGAAACCTTCTTGTAGTGCTGAATATTTGTAACTTCACACCAGCAGTATGAGGAGCTGTATCTCAGTTATCTGACTAATTTAATGTTATGTGTGAATGTGTCGGACATATCCTAAATTACACATTGTAATAATGCCACACAACAGCTTAATGTTCAGAAATATGTCATTATTCATAAATAACTGAAGCTCTGAAAGGAATTCAATAAATGAATATTGCAGATGCTATGTAATTTAACATACTAAAAGAGGGCATATACAGTTGGATTCTATCTTGTTGAATGCAAGTCTCATAAGTTTTTTATTCTTTCCTACCTTTTTTTTTTAAACACTATACCTCATCAGAATATAAACAAATAAAACTATCACTTAGAGTGATAAATACCCCGCAAGGGCTTACAAAATCCTTAACACAGTTACCTGCACTTGTCCACGCTGATTGGTCTACTCGTGATAAATCCTAATCTTAAGTGTAAAGGCAACACTAACAACAGTTAACAAACTTCCTATAATGTGAATATAGGACTTGACGTGACAGGACATGGTTAGCATGATGTAGCTCCCACTGGGGGTATGAAAACACATTTCCTTTAATTATGTAAAACTATGAATCCTTGATGGCTTATCAGAAAGACAATAATACAGATGGACAGAGACAAATTAACAGATGGACAAACAAGAGACAAAAAAAATACAGATGGATAGATGTAGACAAATATACAGCTGGACAGACGGAGACAAAAATACAGATGAACAGAAGTAAACAAATATACAGATGGACAGATGTAGACAAATACACAGATGGACAGACATTTACAGATGAACAGATGGAGATTGATGAACAGACCCCTCATCAATAGAAGAGTTAACAAAAGATTCAGGTAATCCTGACAGTCCAATACTTACCTATATTTTTGATGAGGGCACCTTACATTACTACAATGCCTTAAATGGTCATCCAGCTCCTGAAATAGAGGTCAAAACAGTAAGTAAACTAAATATATTACCTTTTACCTCAAGAATGTTCATGAACAAATTTTTGGCCTGATGAGTATCAATTTACCAAAATCTGAATGGTATAAGACACAATAAATTTCCCTTGATTTTTTTTTTTGCCTTGCATTCTTAACAAGGGGGAACATAAACAAAATACTTGATCACTCACCTCAAAGCTTAAAGCAGCCATATTTTTAAAGGATTATAATTATATTTTAGCAACTTTCATGAAAGACGAACCTAGAATAAAATTTTTGTTCTAGGTATAAGGATAAGGATCTAGAAATGAAAAGTTTTTTGTTTATTTGGTTTATGTCCAATCAACAATACTGCATTCATTTTGGGACTACGTCTACTTGGTAATGATATAGAGCTGCCTTGTATACAATGTCATAGCATAGTTCAGTTAATATATGTCTGGATATGTAAGATGGCTCTGAAGTCACTCACCTGAGATATATTGCTTGCACTGCTCAAGAAATGAAGATGTTAGAGTAAAAACACGGCAAATTTGTGTGATGTTTTGAAATTTCAGGGGCCAAAAAAATGTACATCTATCAGTCAAATATCAATTTAACAGAGATATTGTTGCCATAATCATTGTGTTTAAATTGAATGAAGATTTCTTAATGATTACAGATGCTAGGGTATAAACAAAGTAAAATTCTGGCATTTTTTTTATAATTCAAGTCCCATAACTCCTGACCAAAATAGCCTATATTAGTCATAATCAATCATAGTTTGAGAGATAATGGCTATAAACATTGTCATGAAGTTCAAAGATGATTGCTTAAGAAATGAAGATGCCAGAGTGTAAACAAAGTGAAATCTGGGTTTTTTTTAATATAACTCTTAATCTAATTGCCCATAACAGCCATAATAAACTTGGTGGAGACTTTATGGCTATTAACATTGTCATGAAGTTTGAAGATGATTGCTTAAGAAATGAAGATGCTAGTGTGTAAACAAAGTGAAATCTGGCTTTTTGTAATATTAAAAAGAGTATAACTCCAGACCTAATTGGCCGTTATCAGCTATAATCAATATTGCTGAGAAGTTATGGCCATAAACATTGTCATAAAGTTTGAAGATGATTGCTGAAGAAATGAAGAGTGTAAACAAACTTATTGTGGATGATGGAGAAATGACAGACTGACGCACAATAGGCGACGGACATTCAATGGTCCTAATAGCTCATCTTTAGCACATGTGCTCAGGTGAGAAAAAAATTATCTTTAATTGTAAGAATTGTGCATAAACTTATATTTCAAATATTTTAACATACGATTATCATTTCTTTCTCTCTTATCATCTTTTCGTTAATATTTTAAAACATTTGTTACAATTAATACAATTTTAAATGAAACCAGCTAAGTAAAAGTTTAAATTTCAGGCCTGGTAAGAATGATACTCTTCAAAAATGAACTCAAACTGTATTCATTCATAAGCAAGAAAACAGACAAGACAATTGTTCTTCCAAATATTCCTAACCTTGACCAGGTCTTCCTAGAGACAAAATCTTGTTGAGTTTTAATTAAAGGTATCATGGATAACATCAGGTAATGGATGGCTCACTGACAAAAGCCCTTGCCTGACTAGCTTGTATGTTCCATTATAGCAACAACATGCATGATTCATTTTGCTTTATTTTAATTCATTGCAGAGAAAACTTAGATCACTAATTCCCAAGATGAAACCCAGTACAGTTGCATGAACCATGCAAACAGCATCTAGTGATGTTGAAACAATGAGAGATCTGATATCTACACTATTGTTGGCCCAGTCAGTAACATTGATTGCTTATCTAACAATGCCACTGTTTACAACATTCAGGGTCAACAGACATATTGTCTGATCCTTTCCAGCATGATATAACAGCTACAATCATATCTATCTATTTTTGTCTGATGCTGTCCATGGTACAACAGCTACAGCCATGGTCATCTGACATATGTCTGGACCCGTCTATCATGGTACAACAGCTACAGCCATGGTCATCTGACATATGTCTGGTCCTGTCTATCATGGTACAAAGCTACAGCCATGGTCATCTGACATATGTCTGGTCCTGTTAATCATGGTACAAAAGCTACAGCCATGGTCATCTGACATATGTCTAGACCTGTCTATCATTGTACATGTTACAGTCATGGACATCTGACATATGTCTGATGCTGTCTATCATGGTATAATAGCTACAGCCATGGTCATCTGACATATGTCAGGACCTGTCTATCATGGTCACAGTCATCTGAAATATGTCTGGACCTGTCTATCATGGTATAACAGCTACAGCCATGGTCATTTGACATATGTCTGGACCTGTCTATCATGGTCACAGTCATCTGACATATGTCTGAACCTGTCTATCATGGTCACAGTCATCTGACATATGTCTGGACGCTGTCCATCATGGTCACACAATACAAAGCTACTGCCATGATCATCTGACATATGTATGGTCCTGTCTAACATGGTTACAGTCATCTGACATATGTTTGGTCCTTTCCATCTTTGTCACATAACAACAGCCACAATCATCTGATATATGTCTAGCCCTGTCCAGCATGGTCACACAACAACAGCCACAATAATCTGATATATGTCTAGCCCTGTCCAGCATGGTCACGCAACAACAGCCACAATCATCTGATATATGTCTAGCCCTGTCCAGCATGGTCACACAACAACAGCCACAATCATCTGATATATGTCTAGCCCTGTCCAGCATGGTCACACAACAATAGCCACAATCATCTGATATATGTCTAGCCCTGTTCAGCATGGTCACACAACAACAGCCACAGTCATCTGACATATGTATGGTACATGTACCAATGAGCCTATCATGATAACACAACAGCAGCCACAGTCATCTGACATATGTATGGTACATGTACCCTTGAGCCTATCATGATAACACAACAACAGCCACAGTCATCTGACATATGTATGGTACATGTACCCTTGAGCCTATCATGATAACACAACAGCAGCCACAGTCATCGGACATATGTATGGTACATGTATCCTTGAGCCTATCATGATAACACAACAACAGCCAAAGTCATCTGACATATGTATGGTACATGTACCCTTGAGCCTATCATGATAACACAACAACAGCCACAGTCATCTGACATATGTATGGTACATGTACCCTTGAGCCTATCATGATAACACAACAACAGCCACAGTCATCTGACATATGTATGGTACATGTACCCTTGAGCCTATCATGATAACACAACAACAGCCACAGTCATCGACATATGTATGGTACATGTACCCTTGAGCCTATCATGATAACACAACAACAGCCACAGTCATCTGACATATGTATGGTACATGTACCCTTGAGCCTATCATGATAACACAACAACAGCCACAGTCATCTGACATATGTATGGTACATGTACCCTTGAGCCTATCATGATAACACAACAACAGCCACAGTCATCTGACATATGTATGGTACATGTACCCTTGAGCCTATCATGATAACACAACAACAGCCACAGTCATCTGACATATGTATGGTACATGTATCCTTGAGCCTATCATGATAACACAACAACAGCCACAGTCATCGGACATATGTATGGTACATGTATCCTTGAGCCTATCATGATAACACAACAGCAGCCACAGTCATCGGACATATGTATGGTACATGTACCATTGAGTCTATCATGATAACACAACAACAGCCACAGTCATCTGACATATGTATGGTACATGTATCCTTGAGCCTATCATGATAACACAACAACAGCCACAGTCATCTGACATATGTATGGTACATGTACCCATGAGCCTATCATGATAACACAACAACAACCACAGTCATCGGACATATGTATGGTACATGTACCCTTGAGCCTATCATGATAACACAACAACAGCCAAAGTCATCTGACATATGTATGGTACATGTATCCTTGAGCCTATCATGATAACACAACAACAGCCACAGTCATCTGACATATGTATGGTACATGTATCCTTGAGCCTATCATGATAACACAACAGCAGCCACAGTCATCGGACATATGAAAGAACATCTTTTTATCAAGCTAGTCAAGCCATAGGCATTATTCCTATTCATACTCAGAAGTATGTTACAACTTAAACAAATAACCATTTTTAGTCATCACACTTTGTCTACATAAAGAATCTGTTTAGAGCTTGGATTACCAATCTTTCAAGAACCTTAATTAAATCAAAGCGCTGAAGGCACTGAAGTTGGGTGTGTCTCAAGTGAAAGAGGGTTTGAAGAGCTGCAGATCTGCTGGGTAACTTAATATTTGCCAGATACCAAACTTAAATAAAATAATGAAATATTTTTGTTTTAGATTTGCTTCTTGGATTTAGATATGCATATTGATATAAATCTTATGAACTGTAGGCAAGAGAAATAGGTTGAGTAAGAGAGGCGATGTGCTTATTGTTAGCAGTCCATTGAAACAAATGGTGTGTCCATCTTTTCTTGTAACGACCTTGATAAAAGAAGGTTAAAGAGAGTTTATAACATTGGGTTTATTGGCATCACTTGAAAATTTTATCCCCATTCATTAAAATTATTTTGATAAACAAAAGAAATGTGACAATCCTGTTCTTTCAGCGCTATCAGCACTTTGATTTGCAATCAGTATGAGACGGAACAGTCTCTATTCATAGACTGAAGTAATTATGTAAAAGGCTGCAAAAGTCTGTGGGTGTCTTGTAGTTAATTTTAGATAGTAGATATACAGGTTTCTGTCAGTTTTTGGTGTAACAAATAACTCATGGAGGTATCTGAGGTCAATAGCTTGATGTGATTGTTACATGGATTTGTATCAGACTTCAAGCTTTCTACATGGGTTAGTGTAACACCATAAAATGATTTAAACCTGCATATTTACTATCCAAAATTATCTTAATGCCACCTTTGCATCAAAACAAACTATATCCCTCTGCATGGTCAAGTGATAGTTACACAACATCGTAGAGTAATTAGTTCTTTCGTGCTTTTATGCCATGAACAATGATATAGTCACGTAAAAAATTATTTTTGAAACAAAATTGATTTTTTAACACTTTTGCTTAATCTTAGCATATAAATGTTATAGAGTTATATACAATTGTTTGATCGTATTAACAATATTAAGAGGTTATTTGGTTTTCAAAGTAGAGGAACGGTTGCTCAGAATGTAGGTTCTATACTAGATGTGACTGTCACACGTAACTAAAAACAAAGCTGTTAAAATATTACTTTCATCCCTTGCAAATTCCTTGAAAAGCAGATCTGGAGATTTCTTACAGGTTCTTTTCTCCTGTTTTCCCTTTTCACTTTGGTTAGACTCAAGACTTTCTATATGACGAAATAATGTGTTTTCAAAAATGCAACACTGTCTAAGATCCACTCACAGTACCAGATGCAAATTTTAACACAGAATACAGGAACTGCCTGTAAACACATATATCTGATTCAGTGTGTAACACCATGCCAAGAAAAACCAGATCAAGCTTGCCTTTTGTATGAACACACATCAATTTTCCTTTCCACATATTTTTTTTTTCTCCTCAGTTTTTAGTGTATATCTTATTCTGAAATTTGGTTTCCTAACATCCTATTGCAAGACAAGAAATAGAACACCAGTTATACGATTTATTTTCAGAATGTAAAATGCAAATAACAAATATTTACTTCAGAAATGTTAAATTAAGCTTTACTTTGAAACCAAAACAAAAAAGGGAGAAAAAAGAAGATTGTAAATCAAAGAATAACATCAAATATAATCATTTTCTAATCTAATTTGAGAGAAAAAAACATATAGATAACAATAAGACATGAACAACATCATTGAAGAAAGTGACTACATACTATGTTATATTAGTCAATGTATTATTTCTCAAGTTTTTATCCAGAGCAGCCAAATCACAGGCAGACCAAATTCCATATTTACCATGGGTGTATATGAGCAATTATGAATGTAGGCAAAAAAAATATGTGGTAATGCTCTGAGGGTTTTTGGCCACCCAAAGAAGACTCTGAAAATCAGGAGGCAGATAATGCCTTCTCCACATAAATCAGCACTTTAATAAGGCATTTTGTACGGCGTTTTTATACTGAAAAGACATTTCACTTTTTCTGACAAATTGTATGTTGTGGTGCTTGAGCTTGCTAAGATATGTGCCTGCTGTCTGCTACTCATTAACTCCTTGAAGACTGATATGGATTCCAAAAGTCTAACAAGGTGTAAACTATATCCAAGTGTGAAATGTATCAAGTATATACTGTATCCAATGTAAAATGTATCCAGTGTAAAATGTATCCCGTGTAAAATGTATCCAGTGTAAAATGTATCCAGTTAAAATGTATCCAATGTAAAATGTATCCAGTGTAAACTATAGTGCAATATGTACCCAAGTGTAAAATGTATGAAGTGTAAACTGTACCCAAGTTTAAAATGTATCCAATGTAAAATGTATCCAGTGTAAACTGCTATTGCCATATGTACCCAAGTGTAAAATGTATGAAGTGTAAACTGTACCCAATATTAATGTAAAATGTATCCAAATCCAAGTGTAAACTGCATCCAGTGTAATATTTATCCAAATGTAAATGTATCCAGTGTAAAATATATTCAGTGTAAATGTATCTAAGTGTAAAATGTATCTAATGTATCCAAGTGGTAAAAATGTATTTTAATTTTCATATGGAAAATAATCAAAATGTAGATTTATATCACAGAATTCAAGTCTTTAACTTGTGAAATTTCCATTAATGAAGGGGCAGATTTGATTCAAATTTTGGAGAACATTCCTCTGGGAAATTTTCTGTGTTTTAATTTATTAAATTTAAAATTATATACTGGTCTGAATCATTCTATTCAATTAAGATAAATTAAGCTGAATTCATAAAATTTATTTTAACCTTAAAGACCAAGCTGAAAACTTCGAATGATTATTCGGATTAAAAATCCGATGGAAATTATAGTTTCTGAGCGTGCATGTCTGCGTTTTCATTATCAGTGCAGATCGTTACGTATATAGATCTAAATACTATTTGCATGTAATAAAAAAGTATGGTAATAAGAATATTTCATAATCTACTGTGGTGTTTCTGATTAACATAATCGTTCAAACATGTCAACAAAGTGATACATATTTTTACTGTTGATCTGCTGCTTCAGGTAGCGTCACATGCCTGTGACGAACGTGATGATATGGAATGTATTCAAGATCTGACACCTGTGTTTATCTGCTGGCACGTG
>CM037777.1:48479834-48490627 GCA_021229015.1 Solen grandis
TATTTATGAATCCAGTTTTTAAAAAAAAAGGATTGGCTGTTTTTGGGGATCCCATACTTTTTTTAATTGTGAGGGAAACCCCCAAAGGCAGCGCCAGGATAATCTGGGTTGTTTAATGGTGTTCCCAAAATTTGGGGCTGTATATCTGTTAACCAATGAATGATTCAGTGTTGGGGGGAGATAGTTCTGCATGGTGTCTGGATACAGCGGATGCTGCTGGGGTCAGATGTTGCGCCCCCTCTGAACTTTGGTTTATCCTGCAAACATTAAAAAAGTTTTTATCCATAAAGAATTTGTTTGCATTACTATTCCCTGGCAGAGAGAACAAGAAGAAAATTTGGGCAAATAGATACGAAAGTATGGGTCCAATATTGAAGTTTGAGGGCTTTTGGGTCCCCTTTTGGGGACAAAAGGTTTCCTTTGGTACCTGGTTTCTTCCAGCATCAAATACCACAATATTCCCATCTGACCAAGGCCATATCACTCAGTAAAATATTGTTGAAAAAAAATTAAATTTTTCAATAAACAAATAAAACTTCAAGTTTGGAGGGGGTAGAGGGGGGGTTCTCTTTTCACAAAAAAATTTTGGAAAGGAAAAAACAAAACTTTTGGGCACCTACCATGAGTTCTTTTGTGGAAATCCAGGGTTAATTTAGTTTAACAAAAACTTTTTGTGTATGTTTGCATCCAGAGCTGGGGTTATGTTTCTGTGGGTGAATGTTTTGTCTGTTTTGTCAGTAAAGGTCGAAGATTAAATACCAGATGTGAAAACAAGACATTAAAAGTGGACGGGTATAATATTATACCCCAAGAAAAAAATTTTATTGGGGGTATTACGGGAAAGCTAGCAGTCTTAACTTTTTTATAATATGTCGGGAAATTTGTCATCATGACTTTTTTGCCCATTTTTTGGGACAAAATATTGGGTTTTGATAGCTGTTTGGGTTGAAGGTCAAGGTCCGTATAAAAAAATAGCTTGTTACGCTTACTGTTGTCCTTTTAAAAAACCCAGAAAAAATATATAGAAATAAGCATGCAAAAAAAATGTATAGTTTTTTGATAGATTAATTTTTTAGCTTGATTTTTTCGAGAAATGAGAGTTTATTCTACTCGCTGGCGTTGCGTCGGCCCCTGGCATCTATCTAAGAAACCAGTGGGTATTAAATAAATCTTCACAAAAGTTTTTAGGCCCACAAAAAACCTAGAGAACCAAGAGGGAAAACTTTTGTTTGAATTTTTAACTCAAATTATGGCCTTTTTCAACTTAGAAATTTGCAAAAAATTTTTTGGGGAAAAGTTTTTCTGAACTAAGTTAATACATAACTCTGAAACCCATTGGTGTATTGGATTTAAATTTACACAAGCCTTCCCAAAGCATGAAACCAACCTGCAAACCAGATGGAAATCTTGCTAAAATTTATTAAAATTAGGGGCCTTTTTCGACTTAGAAATTTGCTTTAAACTTTTTTGGGTTTTAAATTTTTTTTTGCAACTAAATTAATGCATTACTCGAAACCCCCTTGGGTATTGGATTTAAACTTCACAAAAGTCTTTAGGCTGAAATGGACTGTAAAACCCAAGATGAAAACACTTGCTAAAATTTTACTAAAATTTTAGGGGCCTTTTTCGACTTAGAAATTTGGTTAACTTTTTTGGTTAAAGTTTTTCGCAACTAATTTAATATTATTTTCCATAAGCACTTGGTGTTGGTTTTAAACTTCACACAAGTTTCCTAAACTTTTAAAGGACCTGCAAACCCAAAGATGAACAATTTTGTAAAATTTTTACTCAAATTATGGCCTTTTTCGACTTAGAAATTTCGTTAAACATTTTTGGTTAAATTTTTTGCAACAATTTAAATATTTTACTCAGGAAGCACTTGGTGTATTTTTTTAAAACTTCATACAAGTTTCCAAACATAAAATGGCCTGAGAACAATAGAACAATTTTTCTAGAATTTTACTTAACAGGGCCTTTTTTCGACTTAGAAATTTGCGTTAACTTTTTTGGTTAAAATTTTTTTTGCAACTAAATTAATGTCATTATCAGTAACTCCTTGGTGTATTGTTTTAAATTTCCCAACAAGTCATCCCAACATGAACCAAACCTGCAGAACTCAATTTTAAAAAATTTTAAATTAAATTTAAAATTTTAATTTAAATTTAAAATTTAAATAAAAATTATTAAATACTTATAGAAAATTAAAAAATTGCTTAAACTTTTTTTTATTTAATAAAATAATATTTATATTAATTTAAATAATTTTTAAATTTTAAACAAGAGCTGTCCGAAAGACAGCATGCCGATATTTGGGTATTTGATAGTGACGAAATCCTTGTTTTAAAAGCACCAAAAAAAATTTAGTGACTCAATTTGCAGACTTTGCAAAAAACAACAAAACAAGATTTTAAGAAATTCATGAATTAAATTTTAAATAAATGTAATTAAAATTTAAATTAAATTTAAATTTAAATTATAATTATTAAATATTAAACAAAATTAGAAATTTACAAAACCTTTACATACGTCCCCCAAAATATAAATTGACTTGAAGAAAACCCACTTACTGTACTGGTTTTATATTTCCCTATTAATTCATCCAAAATATGGACAAACCAAAATATCAAAAAATGAAATTTTCCCTTTATTTTTTTTTTTTTTGAAATTTTGACCCGAGTTTTCTGAGAATTAAAGAAACAGCTGCTAAATTGAGTCACATAAATTATTTTAATATGCTTTTTTAAAAATTGCGTCACTATCAAATACCCGAAAAAGGGGGAGCTGTCTTTGGACAGCTCTTTTTTAAAAGCTGTTGACAGGGCATTTTTTCTAAAAAAGGGATAATTGGTAGAAACCCGACACAAAACCATTATGAACTCTTAAAAAACTTTAAATCTCGGACAATTAGGTTTACAGACTTATGCAAAAAGTGAGATTATAGGAACTTATTAGTTAACTGATTTTTTTATGAGAATTGTTCAGAAAATGTCTCCAGTTTACTTAAATCCATAGTTACTGCTCTCAACACTTATTAGCTCACCTGAGCACTTGTGCTCGGGTGAGCTTTTTGTGATCGCCTTTTGTCCGTCGTGCGTCGTCAGTCGTTCCGTCGTAAACAATTGCTTCATGTGGGGTCAAAAACAAGGTCACTAGGTCAAATCTTAGAAAAACAAACAGTTGCTTGTGAACACTCTAGAGGCCACAGTTTTGGCCCAATCTTCATGAAATTTGGTCAGGATGTTTGTCTACATGATATCTTGGATGAGTTTGAAATTGGGTCATGTGGGGTCAAAAACAAGGTCACTAGGTCAAATCTTAGAAAAACCTTGTGAACACTAGAGGCAACAACTTTGGCCCAATCTTCATGAAACTTAATCAGGATGTTTGTCAACATGATATCTGGATGAGTTAGAAATTGGGTCATGTGGGGTCAAAAACTAGGTCACCAGGTCAAATCTAAGAAAAACCTTGTAAACACTCTACAGGCCACAGTTTTGGACCAATCTTCAAAAAATCTAAGAAAAACCTTGTAAACACTCTACAGGCCACAGTTTTGGACCAATCTTCAATAGATTTGGTCAGGATGTTTGTCTACATGATATCTTGCATGAGTTTGAAATTGGGTCATGTGGGGTCAAAAACTAGGTCACCAGGTCAAATCTAAGAAAAACCTTGTGAACTCTCTAGAGGCCACAGTTTTAGCCCAATCTTCAATAGATTTGGTCAGGATGTTTGTCTAATTGATATATTGGATGAGTTCGAAAATGAGTCACATGAGGTCAAAAACTAGGTCACCAGGTCAAATCTTAGAAAAACCTTGTGAACATTCTACAGGCCACAGTTTTGGCCCAATCTTCATGAAACTTGGTCAGGATGTTTGTCTACATGATATCTCGGATGAGTTAGAAATTGGGTCATGTGGGGTCAAAAACTAGGTCACCAGGTCAAATCTAAGAAAAACCTTGTAAACACTCTACAGGCCACAGTTTTGGACCAATCTTCATGAAACTTGGTCAGAATGTTTGTCTACATGATATCTCAGATGAGTTCGAAATTGGGTCACATGGGGTCAAAAACTAGGTCACCAGGTCAAATCTAAGAAAAACCTTGTAAACACTCTACAGGCCACAGTTTTAGCCCAATCTTCAATAGATTTGGTCAGGATGTTTGTCTACATGATATCTTGCATGAGTTTGAAATTGGGTCATGTGGGTCAAAAACTAGGTCACCAGGTCAAATCTAAGAAAAACCTTGTGAATTCTCTAGAGGCCACAGTTTTTAGCCCAATCTTCAATAGATTTGGTCAGGATGTTTGTCTAATTGATATATTGGATGAGTTCGAAAATGAGTCACATGAGGTCAAAAACTAGGTCACCAGGTCAAATCTTAGAAAAATCTTGTGAACACTCTAGAGGCCTACATTTTTGTCCCAGTCTTCATTAAACTTGATATGAATGATGACTGCATGAATTCCCAGTTGAGTGCAAATTCAGGTAGGATCAATATGTAGGTCACTTAGAAAAACACTTTAGATGCCAGTTTTTTGTCATTATGCCTAACACAGCCATCTTACTCAGGTGAGCGACACAGGGCCATCTTGGCCCTCTTGTATGTAATTTAGAACAAACTCCATACTGTGATAAAGCAGTATGCTGGGGTATTTTAATAGCATAAATACGTTACCTGTTATTACTTCAGGTATGTGTCTATTTGTGCACAGCTTCCAAAACAGAGTCCGCAAAATAAAACCATTCCCTAAACCCCCTAGTTACCGGAAGTGTAACCCCCGTTCTCCAATTGTGTTTTGGAAGCCATCGAGTTTCAGTGGGTTACCTTGTGTGTCCCTTTCTTGATAGCTTCTGTGCGCTACAGCTCTCCTTTCTTATCTTTTCATAGCCTCGGCTGTGTTGTTTATATTGTTCTCTTAGTTTTATTCTATATTCGTCTAGAATTCCCAATTTCCGTCCCGTATCGGGACCTTTTGCCTTGTGTCACGGGTTTCCGTGCTTCGGCTCCCGTGACACTGGTTTTATTATATTGATTTTGTATATACTGTTGTCTCGTTTCGAGATTTTTTCTTTGTACGGGTTTTCTTCGGTCTTCCCGTCTTTTATTTTTCATACATTGTTCTTTTGTATAGCTATTTAATATGTCGCAGTCCCGGGTTCCTGCGGACATGTTAAGGCGTCCTGGGATTCCCATCAGTCCTGCCTATCATGTTCAGGGTGCTCTAGGGTCGACACCTGCACCGTTTGCGCTTCGTGGACAGACGAGATATGGAAGAAAGCCTCCTCCCGTCGGTCTTACTCTTCCCGGAAAAGGAAGGCCTCATCTTCCTCCTCCTTCTCCGGGTTCAGCGCTGCTGGGGGTCGGAGTCCCTCTCCCCCTCCTAGGAAGAAGGCTTCCCGCCCCTCTCCGAGAGGCCGCCTTCATCTCCTGGCTCCCTGCCCGGCTCTCCGGCAGCCCCGGAGGGCGGTCACCGACCACCGGTCATCACCGGTCATCGGCAAGAGATCTGCACAGATCAACGGCCAGGTCGGCTCATCACGCTAGACTTGTGGGTCGCCGGTCTTCGCCGATTTTGTCCGAGAATTCGGATTCGAGTTTTTCCTCAGGCAGCCCTGCGGTTTCTCCACTTCGGCCACCTCCTCTTCCACGTTCAAGGGTGCCCAAGAAACGGTCCCACAACCGTTCCCCGGGTCTTTCCGGTCACCGGTCCCCTAGCTCTGCTACTCGGGACCGGTCCCCTTTACGCTCCACCACGTCTTCGAAGGTTCAGGGTGCGGATGTTTCAGCGCAACCTCAGACCTTTGACCCTTCCACATGGTGGTCCCACATGATGGGGGAATACGCCAGGCATTTCAGCTCTGCCTCCTCCCCCGTCATGCCGGGTGAACCTTCTTCTTCTAGGAGGGATCGGGTTTCTCTGCCACCAGAGACCCTTGATCATAGACTGTTCCTTCAGTCTCCTCCCTCCTCGGGTCCACAGGGCTCTTCTTCCACACAGCCCCCTATGTGGCCCTTTTTCCCTCCATTTCCTTTCATGGGCTTTCCCCCTCAGGATGCTCCCCCTTCGCGCCCTGAGGCTGGGTCTCCTCCCTCGACTCGCAACCCCCCTACTAGTGGGACTGCTACGAGCGGACAATTGGAGGATGAAATCTCCCTTCATGCTCCGGAGGAGGACTCCTTATTTGCTGAGGACGTGCCTCTTTCGTCCACCTCGCGCCGATCCAGCGCTCATTCCGAACCTCGTACTGACAATCCTCTCTCTGACGAGGACGAGGAGTCAGACGAGAATCGGTTTTCCATGGACAGGGGTGTTCAGGAGGTCTTTGCTACCCTACCTGCATCAGTATGCAAACCGGCCCCTCCTCCCTCCCGGAAGAGGTGCGAAGGTTACCTTGACCTTGTCGTAAGCCTAAGGAGTCCAAATCAGTCGAACCGGAGTTACTCCCTTTCTCTCCGGTCGTCCGTTCGGCTCTGGAGGATTTTGAATCTTCATCCTCCTCTAAGCCAGGACCGGGCTGGTTTATTCCAACTTCGGACCTTCGGCCTTTGGGTTTTAACCCCAAGACCTACAAGTTTCCGGAGGGTGATTTTTCTATCCACCCCCCGAAACTGGACCTAGATGCGAGTCGGCTCCGGCTCAAGGTCCCCTCCTCTTTACCGCTTCAGCAGAAGGTCCTGGATCGCTGGGAGCAACGCTCCCGCTTCCTTTCCGGCATCTCGTCGCATACTGACTCCTTCGTGGCCGCTCTTTCGGTCAAGCTACAACAAAAGGATGCTTTATCTGCTTCCGTCAGGCTTCTTTTAGAGGCCTTAGCAGCGACGGCAAAACATTCGATTTTGCTATCTCTCTCTCTCTCTTCCGAGATGACTCGCTGCAGGCGGGATGCCATCCTGGACGGCCCCAACAAGCTACTTCTCTCTTCTTCTCGAGAAAAGCTTAGGTCGGCCCCTCTTTCTTCTTCGTCCCTCTTTGGGGGCCGAATCAAGGAAGTAGCGGATGCCTCCAGGGAGGAGCAAATGCACGGCGCGGTGGCCTTCCAGCCCCGCAAATCCTACTTCGGCTCCCCCTAAATTCCGGATACCGAAGAAACCTTCGGGTTCTTCCGGTAAATCCCCGAAGGACTCGGAAAAGGGCAAGCCTCAATCTCCTTTCAGAGGCAATCCCTCTTCCAGGGGCGCTCGCCAATCTGGTCCGCAGCGACCACGATTTCCTCCTTCATCGCCCCCCACCCCTTCTTCTACCTCTACCAGTCAAAGGGGTAGGAGTAAGCCCTAGGGGTACGTCCTTTCTTCCGCTTCCTCTTCCAGACGTTCGATTAGGAGGAAGAGTGTTTCTGCCCCTTCCAGTAGGCGGCAGACTCACTCATTTCATTCATCATTGGGAGACAATCACCGACGACCAATGGGTCCTGTCTATCGTGAGACACGGGTATCGGGTTCCATTCAGTCGTCCCCCTCCACTATCACGCTCTCCCATTCATCTCTCCTGCCATTTCAGATCTTCTGGAAAAAGGAGCGGTAGAAAGGGTCTCGATTCCAACCTCTCCGGGGTTTTACAGCCGTCTCTTTCTGGTTCCCAAGAAGGACGGCGGGTTTCGACCGGTCATAGACCTGTCTCATCTAAACTCCTTCATTCCGAAGGAACACTTCAAAATGGAAACAACTTCGTCGATCAGGGCAGCCGTCCTCCCCGGGCACTGGGCTGTTTCCCTGGATTTATCGGATGCTTACTTCCATGTATCTATCCATCCTCATTCCAGGAAATACCTTCGTTTCACGGATGGCCGAACTGTCTACCAGTTCAAGGCCCTTCCGTTCGGCCTGTCTTCGGCCCCCAGAATCTTCACCAAAATAGTTTCGGTTCTGGTCGCCAGGGTTCATTTTCGCGGCTCACGCCTCCTGGCGTATTTCGACGACTGGCTTCTTCTTCACATGGACCCAGTCGCTCTTCTCGACGATCTTCGATGGGTGACAGACCTAGCTCTCCGGCTAGGCTTCATCCTCAATTCCGAGAAATCGGAGTTGATCCCATCCAGAACTTCACGTTTGTCGGGATGCAATTTCTGACCGACCTAAACAGGATCAGAATTCCGGAACCCAGACTTATGTCTCTTCTAACTCTGGTTCGGGGGTTTTCGCGTCGGCAATCGATCTCAGCCCGCGAATTCCTATCGCTTCTCGGAGTACTCAATGCAGCAGCGGATCTTGTTCCGCTGGGCCGCCTTCACATGCGACCTCTTCAGTTTATACTACTCTCGATCTGGCGTCCCAGTCGAGACCATTTACAGACCATTCTTCCGGTTTCTCCGGAATTGGTTCATCATCTCAGTTGGTGGAATTCCCCCTCGTTTCTCCGAGAGGGTGTTCCTCTTTCTCCTCCTCAACCGGAACTGTTCCCTTCTCGGATGCCAGTCTGTCAGGCTGGGGTGCTCATCTGGAACCTCTGGGTCTCACGGCCTCGGGTCTTTGGTCCCCTCAGGACAGTTTCTTCATATCAACAACCTCGAACTCAAAGCTGTTCTACTAGCCTTACGACAGTTTTCTCCTCTCATTCGAGGCAAATCTGTTCTAGTATCTACGGACAACACGACTGTTGTCTCTTACATCCGCAGACAGGGGGGACGCACTCGCCTTCTCTGTGCATGGAAGCATGGCACCTTCTTCATTGGTGTCAGGTGTCTTCGGTACTCATTCAAGTCAGACATCTTCCGGGTCGTCTAAATGTTTTTGCGGACCAACTGTCCCGCAGACATTCTCTTCTCCCCTGGGAATGGAAGTTACTTCCTCGGATCGCGACAACTCTGTTTGCGATTTTCGGTCTCCGTCTGTCGATCTATTTGCTACCAGGCTGAACGATTCCCTTAGTTCTAAGGAAAATCCTGCGATCTCAGTGCTGGATCCTCCTTGTAGCTCCATATCGGATCACCGGGCTTGGGCGATAGATGCTCTGTCTGTAAACTGGGATCATCTATTTGCTTATGCGTTTCCACCGTTTTCTCTGATTCCCTTAGTTCTAAGGAAAATCCTGCGATCTCAGTGCTGGATCCTCCTTGTAGCTCCACTTTGGCCAACGCGATCTTGGTTCGTGGATCTTCTGGATCTTCTGATAGATGATCCTGTAGAACTTCCCCAGGTTCCAGACCTTCTGTCACAAGGTCGGAACAGGGTCCTTCACGACAATCCTTGCGCTCTTCGTCTTCACGCTTGGATGTTATCCAACAGCGAGTTAGACAGAAGAAATTTTCGGCAACAGTTGCCTCTATTATCTCTAAAGCCAGGAGACAATCTACTCGATCTGTCTACCAGGCAAAGTGGAAGGTCTTCCGTGATTGGTGTATCGCACGGCAGATTAATCCGGTCAAAGCTCCTGTCAGAGAAATCGCTAACTTTCTATTTTTTCTTTTTAACGAGAAAAAACTTGCGGTCAGTTCTATCAAGGGTTATAGGTCTATGTTATCGAACACGCTTAAGTTTCACAGATCCTCTTCCCTTGGTTCGGATCCTTATCTTTCGGAAATTATTCGTTCGTTTGAACTGTCTAGGCCAGTTTTCTCGTTCGTTAACTCCGAAGTGGGATCTTTCTTGTGTTTTACTGGCTCTTACTAAGGCACCTTTTGAACCTCTTTCTGAGGCGTCTCTACTGCACGTAACATGGAAGACGGTCTTTCTTATAGCAATGGCGTCTTCTAAACGTCGTTGCGAAATTCATGCCTTTTCTACTGAGGAAGGCTATTTACGCTTTAACAAATCTGATGGCTCTGTATCTTTGAGCTTTCAACCTGGTTTCCTTGCGAAAACCCAGCTCCCTTCGGTCTGTCCCCCTCCGGTAGTTATTCCGAGCCTTGCTAGGTCTTGCTCCAGGGGAGATCCTGATCGGCTTCTTTGCCCAGTTAGGGCCTTGAAGTTTTACCTCCAGAAGGTTAAATCTTTACGGGGTCGTCGTCTTCGACTTTTCCTCCCAATAAAAGGGGGGGGCGAAGTTTCGGCAGCATCAATATCTCGTTGGGTAGCCTCAACTATACAGTTTGCCTATTCGGATCTTTCGGACAGGGATCTATCCTTTTTAAGAATTAGACCACATGAGCTCCGTGCTTTGTCTGCTTCTTGGGCTTTCTTGAATAAATCTCCCATGGACGATATTCTCAAAGCGGCCTCTTGGAAGTCTTCTACTACGTTTTCTTCCTTTTATCTCCGCTCACTGGCTAACCAATCACAAAACCTTGTGGATTTGGGTCCACTTGTAGTGGCTCAGACAATAGTTTAATCATCATGTCTGACGCCTCGGCGGCTTTGGTCGTTTTCTACTTCGGGTATCGCTGCAATCAAGGTTCTTTGTTAGCAACCTCCCGCCTTAGCGACGAAGTCATACCTGAAGTAATAACAGGTAACGTATTTATGCTATTAAAATGAAATTTTTGAAGTAAAATTAATTTTAATTAGTAAATACTTACCTGTTATTACAGAGTCCCACCTCCCTCCCCGCTTGCTGGCGGTTGTATCCCTCGATGGCTTCATATACAATTGGAGAACGGGGGTTACACTTCCGGTAACTAGGGGGTTTAGGGAATGGTTTATTTTGCGGACTCTGTTTTTGGAAGCTGTGCACAAATAGACACATACCTGAAGTAATAACAGGTAAGTATTTACTAATTAAAATTAATTTTACTTCAAAAATTTCATATTAATCACCGCTGTGGCATTTCTAGTTTTTGTTGGTCAGAATAGTGGAATAAAGTACTGTAACCTCTATGAAATGGACCCTCAGTATAATTTAAGCCACAATA
>CM037777.1:48490727-48540727 GCA_021229015.1 Solen grandis
AGCATAACATAAAAAGTATTTGAGGTATTGCTTTGAAACCTCACAGGTGGAAAGATCTCATGGAGTGCATTGTGCAAGATTGATAACTGTTGTATTTTTGGAGTTATTTCCCTTTGTTTATTTTTTTGGATTTAATTCTTGTGTGGTGCATAACTTGTAAAGTATTTGAAGTGTTGCCTTAAACATTTATAGTAGATAGATCTCATTGGTCTGAGTGCAGTACACAAGAATGATAACTCAATAATGATAATGATGACTACAAACTTGCAACATATATATAATTAACGTCATAAGTGCTTAATGACGTCATAATTTTTCTTACAGTTAATGTTTTGAATTCATAGTCATTCTGACACTCCTCTGATGAAGACTGTATAGTTGAAAGTGCTCGGGAAAATTATTACATATTGCACTGTTTGAATATTTTATTCCCCCCCACCCCCCCCCCCCCCAAAAAAAAAAATATATATATATATAAAATTATATATATATATATGTGTGTGTGTGTGTGTGATTTGGTGTTATTTTGTACCTCACAAAATAGATTATGCTTTATCAATAATTTGTCAAAAGATCGATTTTCTAGTCAATTCTTTCATCAAACATGCTTAAATGCAGGCGACACAAGTGTTCCGAGGAACACCCACATCTAGTTTACTATTTTGTTGATAAGAATATAAATGATACATTTCCTCTAGGGTACTGTTTATTACAATAATTCTCATAATTTTAAACTGAATCGCCATACTTGCATGTTCCTTCAAAAAAAAAAAAAAAAAAAAAAAAGAGAGAGAGAGAGAGAAAGCGAGAGGAAAAAAAAGAAAATGATATTGTATTAATGAGCCTATTAATTTTACTTTTGTGCTAACTTTTTCAGTTTACACATTAACATGCTTGACAAAGCGAAAGTAAATACATAAATGAATAATTGCGTCCATGGATTTAAAGTAACAAATGATTATTTAAACTGTTATTTTTAAAAACAAGGCCACTAGGGACGTGACCAACATACAATATAATGATTATAATATAATAGGCATTTTATAAAATCATTTTATTATTCTTAAACATTGCTGAAGAAAGTAATTTTTTTTTAAGTGTATTTCGAAAAAAATGTGATTGTCGCGTAGAACAGATACGTCACTGTTAATTCATTAAATTTACAAACACACACGGATTTATGTAATTTCAAAGTCTTAGAGTATTTATGCAGCAATGTTATATTGTTGTTTATATGTTTGACGGATTTCGGATTTTACAATATGTCACTTTTTTTTCTCTCTTTTTTAAAGAAAATAAATACTAATTTATCTGTTTTAAATACATGTATTGACTTTAATATCACTTTCAGTTGCCGTAGCAACGCGATAGGCTTATTTTTTTTATTTTTTTATTTTATTCAGTATGAATGAACAATATAAATGCAAGAAGAAATACCTCATTTCTCAAGGCCATTTGCAACCAAAGAGTTTTAATACTAATCGAATGTGTAATAAGTTGACATATTTCGCCACAAACTGACAACCTATCCTACTTTCTACATAGGAGAGAATGAACGGTGTTTACTGGAACAAATGAAGGCAGTGTTTTTTTTCTTTTGTGTGTGTTTTTTATTTTTCAAAACTATGACAGTTTACCTACCACTGTGTGCATGGACTCACTGCTGCATTTTTTTAAATGTTATATTCTTAATAAACTTGACATGACTTGACTATTTGAGTTTACCGTCGCTTCGACAGTATTTCAGTCATAAAGCGACGTCCAGCTAATTACAGGTGGAGGAAGACCCCGAAGGCACGGAGGTATCCGGGTAGAACCACCGACCTACCGCAAGCCAGCTGAAAGGCTTCCTCACATGAAAATCCGTATGACCCTGCCGGGATTCGAACCCACTCGGTAAGGGACTGGGTGAGTGTTAAAGTCAGCGACTTTACCCTCTCGGTCACGGAGGCCCCCCATTCTTAATAAAACTGTTCAAACATGTTGCAGGGGTGGCGAAATCTCATTTTATTTTACTTGTCCACGGACAACCAAAATTAAAATTTCACTTGTCCGTAGCAAAACACTACTTGTCCGTACTTTTTGAAAAACTATTGGTATAAAATATGGAAATAATTGAAATTTATTACTACTCTCAAAAAATTAATTTAAGCATGTAAAAAAACATTATATTAACTACCTTAACACTGAAATTTGAAACATTTTTTACTGACTGATTTAATAATCAAACTGTTTAACACAGCAGAATTGTCTTATGAATTTGTTATTGCCGTCAAATTCGACGTTTTGCTGGTCCCTCATCATCGACTCTAAGCCATGGGAAGTCTTTAAGGCATGATTCTTAAAATTATCTTTAACGCTTTGTGTTTTGTATTTTTAATCTTGTTTTTTATTGTTTTCTTGGGGCTTTGATCTGGATATTCTTCCCCTTTTATAGTTTGGGAAGATTTTTAATAAGGAATCGATCCATACCGATTGTAGACTGTGCGTTAAAGTGCTGACTTTGACCATTAATTTTCTTATCTTAATATGCAGATCATCTGGTAAGATGCCAAAAAATAAACTTTATTTGACAGACGCACGTCAGGGATATCTTTACAGTTGAAGTGCTGCAGTTTAGAGTTTTGAATTTAAATTTTTGATACGGTTTCGGAATTTTGGTTGTCCACGGACAAGTCAACGGTGAAAATTTACTTGTCCGTACTGGCAAATGTATGACTCGGACAACTCGGACAATGGATTTCGCCATCCCTGTGTTGTATCACTGGTCTTATTATATTTTATGCAATAAAACATCATTAAATAAGAGTAAAATAGAATAAAAGACTGACATTATTCATAGCAGAACCCCCCCCCCCCCCCCCCCCCCCCTTTGGGCCCGGACTCCTTTCCCCCCATCAGTGAGAAAAACACTTGAAGGACAAGAAGCATGAAACTGTTATTTCACAACAATAAAACACAAAATACGCTAGCAGTATGCTTTTAAAAAAAAAAATCGCTGGCAAAATGCACATTGTCTGTGGTAAATGCAGAGAGTCTGCCTGTGCTTCAAAAAGTGATGTGCAGAGAGACCTCCGGTGCAACGACAAAACCGAAAGTAGGGGCTTATCAAGAAATTGACATTAAAATCGGCCAATTTATTGGTATCTTCTTGAAGAATATACTTAAAAGAATACATGCGATGGTCATATTATAGACATAATCAAAGCAATAACCTGCTGAAGCCTGTAGAAAGTGCCGAGGTTGTGTTTCATGTTGGTACATCACTGAACTGTTTGGCCGAGTTTCAGGTCGCAGTCACTAATAATTGAAAAGTTTACACGTATATACATAGCTAAGATACTCTAATATTCCGTGCAATACTTAATATTGAGAAACTCAAATTTGAAAAGTGACCATTGGTCTGTTTCTTTCCCTTCCGTCCAGCGTTTTGGGTGTTTAAAAATGGCAGAGAATGACCGGTGCAAACGCAGAGAGCCTGCCGATATAGCGATTTCCGCAGAGAGCCTGTCGATATGGTTATGCACCGTGTACTTGGTGCTATTGGGAGCAGTCTCCAGTCAGATATCTGACATTTTTGACAGCAAAATTTGAAATATGCCCATCCACAGTGGGTAAAAATGGAACGTTCAATCTATTTTTTATGACTGCTCTTTACCTGAAATACTCCTTTCCATTTTGATCTTAGTGGCCAAAATAGTAGGACAACATCTATAAGATATTAAATTGGAGTGGTCACTGCAGAGAATATTTAAAAAAAAATCAAAAAAAATCTATAATATTAACACATTCAAACCCAAAACACCCACTCCCAAAACATTTGAAAGTCATTTAAATTTAAATCTATGTATGGACCTTCAATTGGAGAATGCCTACTTAAATTGTATTGTTGAAGAAGGAGCATGTAACATTTCAAATCTGTTCAACTCTTGTCACCTCTGTGAGGGACTACACACCTGCAGCTGTGTCTATTTATAGCACACTGTGTACACTAACCAGTATACAGGGCTGGAGCAGGTTATACACTCAGCAGCTGTCTACATGTTAGGGGATAAGAATGTATGGAACGCCATAGCTGTCATATGTTAACGCATTACAAGTTGTCATGTCAAAGCGTCGCTTTGTTATGTTAAAACGAGTTGTTATTATGTTAATCGGACATGTGAACATCTCACTGCATCGAGTTGTTATGATAACTCGCACTGTTGATTTGTCAAAACATAGCCTTGTTATGTTTTCACTCTGTATTAATTTGTCAAAATGTTTTGTGGGTGTGTGTGTGTGTGCGCGCGTGTGTGTGTTAAAAATAACTTTATTATGTCAACTGGATACGTGAATATCTCAATGCATTTTGTTATTATGTTAACTCGCTTTACTGACTTGTCAAACCATGCTTTTATTATTTCAATATTCCATGTTATTTTGTCAAAACAATAGTTTATTGTGTTAAAAAAACATGTTTTAATGTAATTGGATATGGGAGTATCTCAATTCACGGTGTTGTTATTTTAATCCACACTGTTGACTTATCAAACCAGGGGCTTGTTATGTCTACACTCTATATCATTTTGTCAAAACAATGTTTTATTGTGTTAAATGAACATGTTAAAATGTCAGCTGGACATGTGAATATCTGTGTTATTCTGTCTACGTTCCATGTTATTTTGTCATTGTTTTAGATAAACGGGTAATTGTGTCTATGTACCATGTTATTGTGTTAAATGCAAACTGGTCACGTGATTTTTTCAATGCCTGGTGTGGTTATGTTAACTCGCTATGTTGACTTGTCAAACCGGGATGATGACAAAGTATGACGTAGGTATATATAGCCCACGCGGGATTAAGAAGTTTCAATGGCGGCAGAAACGAAAAGTCTCAAAAGTGTTTTATCTAGGGCGGGCCTGTCAACCCTACTACAACGATTCGTGTCTCAAAAAATTTATTCCGAGTTGATTGAAACTCTAAGTGACCAGGACTTGGCCCGTCTTGGAGTTGAGACAATCGGAGACAGAATTAGACTCCGTGAAAGTGCAAAACAGCAGGTTCGTACCAATTCTTCCGACCATTTTCTTTCTGCCCCTTCTTCACTGAGATTTTCGCAGATCTGTATAATATCGTGGTCTGCAAAACCGATACAGGTGACCAATCACACGACAATACACACATACACACATGCGCGCAAATAACAGACCTTGCCATAGTCTACTATGCAGTGAATCGGCATGTTATTATATCGTTCATATATCCTGGAGTTAGTCCTATTAATATTCCGTCGCTTTGTGTTATTTGTCTAGTTGAGTCAAAGCGACGTCATATCGAAAAGCCTCAAAAACACGTAGCAAAATTGAAAATGCATAATATGCACTATTTCAGTTAATATTTGCACAACTTGTTTAAATTCATTGCTGCTAATTCAAATTTGTCATGTTTAGACAACAAATGTTCTGTTATACATTAATTTATCCACTCTACATAAAATGCACAGGTATTTGACACAATCCACAACAATTGTCCAAATATGCTATAACGTATACAAGAGAAAAGGTATATAACATAAACAAAACAGGCATGCTGATCAATCAACTCAAACCGCCGTAAAAGTTGACCATATCGATTTTTCCTTCTTGCTATCGTAAAGTAAAATGATTTTTCTACCAAATATAAGTTTTCACTTGAAAGAAATCCGCCAAAAACTTAGAATATGGCTCTATATATTGTCAAAATAACTCCAATTTAGACCGATGTGAGGTGGGTAATTAAGGAGAGAGATTGAATAATACAGAGAGAATATTATAATTAGAGCTAGGGAGAGTGGTAACCCGGTGAAAATATGAAAGTTATGAGAGATCCGGTAGTCCGAAATAACTTTCCTTCCGTAGTTACACTTTGTAGGGTGTATAAAATACACAAGTCTCTGTGTTGTTAAATAAATATATTTCAACACAGATATATCCAAACAATTAGTAATATACAGTATTCTGTATAAATTTAAAGCACGATATTTGACATCAAATACGTTAAGATTGTCCTGACAGACTTCTGCACAGGACGATGTTTAAAACTAGAATCCTTTTTTTTTATCATCAAAATCAACAACTATTAAAGCAAATTACAGAATAAACAGATATGCCAATCACGCCTTTGTGTGCTAAGACACTTTTGTATATTCCCTTTAGTGAATTAGTTTATCAATTATTTTTCTCTCTCTCTCTCTCTCTCTCTCTCTCTTGTAACTGTAGTTTGTTTATTGTTATGCAATCGCTCTTCATACATTAATCCTTGTGCTGCAAGGATTAATGTATGAAGTATCGTAATACGTGTATTCATAAAACATGTTTATAGCTATTTTTTATTGCCCCATTTATCTTCTTCGTCATGCACTTCCACCCACCCCCCCACCAAAAAAAAAACAACAAAAAAAAACTTATAATTTTACATAAATAAATAGATTGACTACTGGCTTCATATCACTAGCCCTTGTTTTTTCGTTTCGGCAAGGACTATACAAATTATGTAGCAGTAGAGGTTCTTTATTTATTTATTAATTTATTTATTTATTAATCTATTTACATAGAGCTATATCTATGGTTATGCCAATATATGTACATGTGTTGGTATAGAAGTTTGTTATAGTAATTATGTTCATACTATCTGTATTAATAGGAAACTAAGCATGGATATGTATATTTGTGTGCTATACTGACTTTAGTATGATATGTGTGGTTATGACATATGCTTCTGTGTTTTCCTTGTACTCATTTTGTAATGTGTGTGTGTGAATTTATTATATGCATTTGTAATCTTCATATACTGGAGGAAATAAAGAATATATATAATCAATGAAGCCATTAAAGGTGTCAGACATTGAAATTGCAATAAACTAATTAGTCACACGTGCCAGATATCAAAGTTATGAAAAGAATTTACATCTAGATATTATACTTTTTCTAGATACATAAAATTAGCGAAATATAAATGAAACTTAATAAACATAATTTGTATGAACATAATAATATTAAAAAAAGTTGGAGCGAAATTATTCGGCTTAATAATTTACCGCTACAACAAGAGAGAGAAATATAACAATAATAGAGGGGGTATATGATATTTACATAGTGAGAGAGAGAGAGAGCGTTCTGCATGTTCATGATAATATAATGGTAAATGGTTATTAATACTTAGGTAACGACCGAAAATAATTAAATAATAATGATAGTTTTAAGCATTATCACGGCTATGTCGCTTTAACATTTCGTCTAAAAAAATTACATTTCTGTACCAACCACGTTTTCAAAAATGGACCAATCAGCTTTCACTACACAGCCAGCAGATTCCCTGTACACAGTTATGGTAGTTAAAAAGAAAAACACAGTAGAAACAAATCATCTTCTCTGGATAACTGTCTTTTGTCATAATAAACTAACGATCAATATCGATTGAATATTGATTAAGTTTCTCAATTCTGTCCGTAAATAGGCCCAGTTATTACGGAAAAACATATTTATGATGGTTTAAACATTCCGCTCTGATTTCACATCAGAACTTGCTTCGCGTTCTTGAGGCCTTTCGATATGACGTCGCTTTGGCCCAACTAAAAAAAAATATCACAAAGCGACGGAATATTAATAGGACTAATCCTTGAGTATGCAGTTCTCGACACTATAAGAAGATATTGCAAGAAAAATGAACAAAACGATCCTTCACTTTTATATTAAATATATCATCAAATGCATCAAAATTTTCAGTGGTAATTAAAATCAAATTTAAAAAAGAACTCAAAATCCAACAACAGTCAAAAGAATTATTTCCAAAATGTTGCCCGGAGTTCTCGAAATGAAAATGAGTCTGCCATGAGTATGGTGCACATATAGAGTCAAAATCTATAAACAACAGTTGCATTGAAGTTCTGTTTTCTGAATCACAGAACAGATTGGTTTGTAAAATATAAGATGATCCAAATAAGAGCAAGAAACACTATCACACTGAAAGTGTTCATGTTATTATATGGTGCCCTCCGAGTTTTGTAACTGGGGGGTACAATAGCAATTTTCCTTAACTTTGTGTCCTTTCAACCAGAGAGTCCAAGGTTACAATTTTTTAGGTATATGGCCAATTTTGGTTGTAAAAAACCTATACAAAGATTAAATATGGGCATGCTGTATTACAATTGTTAAGTATTAAGTTTACTGTTTTATTAATAACAGCTATGGCTCTAAATGACTTCTGTACATGATATTGTTGAGAAGTGTATTCATAATCAAACCTACACTATTTTAAGAACAGATGTTGGTTTACATAAATCAGTGATTTATGCTTGCTGAGTATTAACTGTAGATTCAACAAGTGTTTTAAAAAATCATAAAAAGAAGCATTAGTGAAAATGGTAGAAAATCGGTACTTCTTTATTAAATAAATATTTTTACCTTCTTTCCCAAACATTTTCAATAAAAAGAAGGTTAAGAAACAAGGGTCAATCAATTTTGTTCATTGTCAATGGATTCTCTGTATAATTACGTCACACTTGACGTCAAATATTGCACTCAGTGAAAATAGCCCGAGAATACCAATATGGCGAGAACTCAATACTTGAGGATATTACAATCCATTCATAATACATTACCATTAAGGTTTAGTTTTTGTAGTCATCTGCCATGCCCGTATATTCGGCGGGAATGAGACACTGCCTTCAAAATGCGATTAGAATCTATATTTTTTTGCTAATTGACAGTCATTTTATCAATTTAATTTTGAATCTTGACAAAAAGTAAAGGTTATCAATTTAATTTTAAATCTGAACGAAATAAAGGTTAATTTAAAAGTTAAGGATACAGTGACTTGGCACAGATATACATATCGAAAAAGAAATGGTTATTTCCCTTGAAAAACAAAATGTCTTCCCGCGTTTAAACTTCACCGTTTCTGCAACTAATGTTAATTGTAACACCTGCTTTTTTATGACAAATATGATTTTCTCCACCCAGTAAGTTGTGTTTCGATACCTTAGTGTTTCATTTCTGATGTAATTCTTTTGTATGGTTTGGGGGGGGGGGGGGGGGGTCCCATATGAGAAGCTGCTGTCTCACACACATAATGATATGGTTAACTACCAGTTTTCGGGGTATAACAAGTTTTCGGGGTATTTTACTTTTATACCGCTTGCGCGTGAGAACGTGATATGACGAGTTGTTTTCGCTGTCCCATATGACAAAAACAAATGTCAACCATGCTCTAGTATTCAAATTAAGACATCATGTGAAATTAACAATGTTTAAGATGCACTCCATTTATTAAAATCTAAATTTAAATGTTTATGTAGTATCATACTGCTCATGTTGTTTGATATGGTGTATTTTTCTTTCTATTTGTAACTTCCTCTTATGTTTCGTTTCGATAAGAGAAGTTATTCGAAATATTACGACATTGTATTGATACTGATATTTATATATATTTATATGATGTCTTATGTGATTTGCAGGTTACATGATCGTTTACACTGCTTTCACTTTTCGTTTGTTCATCTCCGTCATGTTTTGTACAATTTATGTAATATGTTTTGCCGCATGGGTCGTACGACCTTCTGGCTTATGGTGAATAAAACTTTCAAAAACTTTCAAACTTTCATATTTTCAAATAAAAACCATTTATAGTTTTTATTTAAGTTAATACACCTTACATGTTTAGTATTTTGCGCAGAAAGTAAACTTTAACGTTATCAATTACCCGGATAATAAGTCACATGATGGCTTAATTTGAATAAAAAATGGCGGATATTTGCTATGAATTTTAAGTGGTTGGAAAATAGCTTGTGCAAGAAGTTTTTTAAGGTGTGTAAAGTATATGTTTTGTGATGAATATGTGTAAAAATGTTTCATTTATCCATATGTGTCATCAATGGTAACTGTCATTAAGTTTAAAATGAAAAAATGATCGTCGAACGGGGTGGGTGTAGGGTCAGGAGTTTTCCCGGATAAAGTTGCAACTTTTTTCCGACCGTGGATGCCAATCAGAAAAAAAAATAATTAGATCAGCATCTCAGACAAAATAAAGGCTCTATAAATATAAAACAAGAGGGCCATGATGGCCCTGGATCGCTCACCTGAGTACCATTGCTACAACTGATTACAAGGTTTTTAAACAGACAAGAATTCTGATATAACTCAATCTTAAACATTTTAGCCCTGACAATACTACACACCAAATATATAAGCACTGGGCCTTATGGTTTCAGAGGAGAAGACTTAGTGCGGGGGCATTTATCTCCAAAGGGCCACCATTTTGAAAATCTTGATAATGAACCATTAGATGATGCTACATACCAAATATCTAAGCTCTAGGCCTAATGGATTCATAGAAGAAGATTTTTAAAGATTTTCCTATATAACTCTATGTTAAACAAGTGACCCCTGGTGCGGGGGCATTTATCACCATAGGGTCATGATTTGTACAATCTTGGTAATAAACCATAAGATGATGCTTCATACCAAATATCTAATCTCTAGGCCTTATGGATTCATAGAAGAAGATTTTTAAAGATTTTCCTATATAACTCTATGTAAAACAAGTGACCCCTGATGCGGGGTCATTTATCACCATAGGGCTATGATTTGTACAATCTTGGTAATGAACCATAAGATGATGCTACATACCAAATATCTAAGCTCTAGGCCTAATGGATTCATAGAAGAAGATTTTTAAAGATTTTCCTATATAACTCTATGTAAAACAAGTGACCCCTGGTGCGGGGTCATTTATCACTAGGGCTATGATTTGTACAATCTTGGTAATGGCCCATAAGATGATGCTACATACCAAATATCTAAGCTCTAGGCCTAATGGATTCATAGAAGAAGATTTTTAAAGTTTTTTCTATATAACTCTATGTAAAACAAGTGACCCATGGTGCGGGGTCATTTATCACCATAGGGTAATGATTTGTACAATCTTGGTAATGAACCATAAGATGATGCTACATACCAAATATCTAATCTCTAGGCCTTATGGATTCATAGAAGAAGATTTTTAAAGCTTTTCCTATATAACTCTATGTAAAACAAGTGACCCCTATTGCGGGGGCATTTATCACCGTTTGGCTATGATTTGAACAATCTTGGTAATGAACCATTAGATGATGCTACATATGAAATATCTAAGCTCTAGGCCTTATGGATTCATAGAAGAAGATTTTTAAAGTTTTTCCTATATAAATCTATGTTAAACAAGTGACCCCTGGTGCGGGGGCATTTATCACCCTAGGGCTATGATTTGAACAATCTTGGTAATGAACCATAAGATGATGCTACATACCAAATATCTAAGCTCTAGGCCTAATGGATTCATAGAAGAAGATTTTTAAAGTTTTTCCTATATAAATCTATGTTAAACAAGTGACCCCTGGTGCGGGGGCATTTATCACCATAGGGCATGATTTGTACAATCTTGGTAATGAACCATAAGATGATGCTTCATACCAAATATCTAATCTCTAGGCCTTATGGATTCATAGAAGAAGATTTTTAAACATTTTCCTATATAACTCTATGTAAAACAAGTGACCCCTGGTGCGGGGGCATTTATCACCGTAGGGCTATGATTTGAACAATCTTGGTAATGAACCATAGATGATGCTTCATACCAAATATCTAATCTCTAGGCCTTATGGATTCATAGAAGAAGATTTTTAAAATTTTCCTATATAACTCTATGTAAAACAAGTGACCCCTGGTGCGGGGTCATTTATCACCGTAGGGTCATGATTTGTACAATCTTGGTAATGGCCCATAAGATGATGCTACATACCAAATATCTAAGCTCTAGGCCTTGCAGTTTTGCAGAAGAAGATTTTCAAAGTTTGCATTTTTAAAATCTATTTTTAGCTCCTGTGACCTACTTTTTTAACCAATCTGAATAATTTGTACAACTTTGATAGAGGGCATCATAAGGATGATTCCTGTGAAGTTTGGTCAAAATCCCTTCAGCGGTTCATGAGGAGATGTTGTTTAAAGCAAATTGTTGACGACGGACGCACGCACGCACGCACGCACGCACGCACGGACGACGGACGACGGACGACGGACAAAAGGCGATCACAATAGCTCACCATGAGCACGTTGTGCTCAGGTGAGCTAAAAATATCAGCATTAACTCCCTGAAATGGAATTTTGATGCAAATTTAACTAACAGAGTATGTTGAGCTTAATTTGAAAATACCCCGAAAACTTGTTAGTAATTTTGTATTTCATCACCGTTGACCTACATTGGAATGAACGCTGCTCTGTTTTGATCGAAATGAATTTAAGATCGCAAATGTGTACAGGGAGTGACAACATTTATTGTTGCACCCCTTTATTCTAATTAAATGAAAATTTTAATGATATTTGATATGCAAATATGGATCGATATCGTTAGTACCCCGAAAACTTGTTAGACCATCATAGTAGGTAGTTAATACCAAATTGGTTGTTCTTTACTATAGAAGATTGAAACAGACCATAATTCTTATTCTCTTCTTAAGTGAAATGAATCATGGCTGAAAATATGATGGTAAATTTATTGTTTCCTGTAAAAGCTCTCATTTGTTCTCTTAATTTCAGAAAAATGCTAACTTGGACAACCCACCATGTAGGATGTTTCCTGGGTTCAGAAATCTCTGTGACAGCAGACAGAACAAAGGAAGAACAGGCACAAAGAAAACAAAATGTGGAAGCTGGACAGCACAATTTTTTTGCTTGAGTTCCATGGACCAACAAAGGGTACCAACAAGTTCAGAAAAAGACATACTATATAAAGCAGGACTAGGACTGAAAAAAGTAAAACTGAGCTTTTTGTTTGATGAAGAAGAGGTAATGAATACTCTACAGAAAGAAGAGGTATTCCCAAGGCTCAGTAAGTGTGGAGGGTTTGAGCTTCTTAGAACTGAACAAAATTGTCGAAATTTTATACCATTCCTGGCCCTTGGACATCTAAAGGTTTACAGACAAATGTTGGATCACAAGCAAGAATATACCTAAGACCAATCCAGCATTCTTTATCAACAGAACCAATAACCAAAGTATCTGAGCCTGGTATGAAAATGGCATGTGAAAAATGTAATGTGCAGTACCTTGTTCAGGAATTGAGGGATCACATACAAAATTGCAACTCCTCAAAAAACGATGCAGATCATTCTGATCTTAGCACATACAGTAACATACTTACTCAGGAACAGAATGAAGTTCAAAGTATTAGTAGTTCTCAGTATTATTTAGTTTCAGTTGCCTCTGAAAATGAAACATTGTTTCCTCTGAACTCCTCAACTATTCAAAACTCTCATGTAGAATACCCCCAAGGTACAGCAGATCTAGTTTCAGTTGCCTCTGAAAATGAAACATTGTATCCTCTGAACTCCTCAACTATTCAAAACTCTCATGTAGAATACCCCCAAGATACAGTGGATCAAGAAACAGAAATGCTGGTGTCAAGTAATGTACAGCCTTATGTTGATATGCAGCAAGATTCAGATCATTTAAGTGAATACATTCCTGTGGATATGCCTGCTGTAATCAATGCATGCATTAAGTTTTGTAGGGAAAATGATATCAGCAATCCAGTTGAAATGCTAAGAAAAATACAAGGAGAAATTGTCATGGGAAGGCCTTTAGAAGTGGAAGATCTAGAAACCAGTATTGAAGGGGAGACATCTTACATCACTGTTGACCGGAATAATCTTCTGGAAACAAGTATGGAGGAAATCAAATCCATACCTGATGAAGACTTGAGGAAAACTCTTGAGGTTCAATTTTACAATGAGGTATTTATTCCACTTAACATACTGTTAACTTGTCATTCTTAAATTTGGTGATAAGGTAGATAGAGATAAATAGATGGCCTGAAGTCAATACAATTATTATTGATTTTGTTACCCAAAGGGCAAAGTCAGGGTCATTGGGGATTAAACTCTACTTAACAAATAGTGGTTTTAATATATTTAAAAATAAAACCAGATGAATACTTTTACTTGTTAGGATTTTTAGTCATGATTAACATTATATGATCACATTTGACATATGGCAGAAAAGTCAATTTAATTGTGTGTGTGTGTGTGAGTGTTGAGTCTAAAAAATTGGCTTATTAGTAATTAATTAATTAATTGCTTACCTCAGAGTTGTAGATGTGGCCTACATCTGTTACTGCAGTCTGGAGGCCAAAAATATTTTGATTTGTATTACAGAGTGATTTGATTTATGGAGTCCTATTCACTTATAATACATTTAGCTGGCTGCAATAGGCTATTTTCTTTTTTCAAAGTAAATACTGCTAATTTTATATGCATAAATTGTATCTCAGTAAACATTAATTAAAATAAACATACAGTATGGATAAGATACTTGGTATTACTTTCTAGTATCTTTCATGGCAAGTAACACAAAAAGCTTAGTTTCACTATTTTAAATTTACTCTTTAGTTGAACCCCTCTTGGATAACATCAAATACACTCTTGTTTGTATTCAGTCTTGATATAAAAGATCAAATTTAAGACCAGTTTTGGCCACAGTGCTTGTCTGTTATATTTTTACTAAAACATTTATTTTGTTATTTATGGTGTCACATAAATGAGTCATGTATTTATTATTATACCAAACATACATACACTTGCTGGCACACATTTAGGATCTCTACTGGAAGAATACATTCATAACAATTCTGGTCTGCAGAAAAAAAACATTTGACTTGTAAATGGTGCTCACTGTTCCATGATTGTCTGTTTAAGGTTGTTGTTACATGAAGCCTTTCTGGTATTGTTATAATTTTTACCTAAAATACCTTCCCTGTGAAAAATTTTATGAACTTTTTATGAATACTCATGAAACACAATTTTTTCCTATCACAAACTTGCTCATTCATGAACTTCATGAAACAAAAATCAAACTAGACAAGTTCATGAATCTTTAGTTCATGAAGTGGTCTGGCCTGTTCATGAACCAACATGTTCATGAATGACAAAATTTGCTCATTTCTGTTCATGAAGTCAAGTTCAAGAGTGATGAATTGAATTTGTACAGGTCATGAAGATTTTCACAAATTCATATTTGCACTAGTGACTTTATTAACTGCAACAGACATATTTTTGATTAAACTAAGCCCATGGTTTTTTTTTTTTATTTCTGACTGGTTATTATGTACAAGTTATTTAATTACTCTGAGAGCAGTTATGCTGAACCTGATATAAAGAGGTTATGAGTATAACAGGATGCCAGTATTCATTCAAGACCTCAATAGACCCCTCAAGAGTAAATAATTCAAATAATGGACCTATCCACCACAGAACAATAAGCAATTAAACAAAAAAATCTGAACACTCAAGCAATATCAACAGAATATGCATCAAGTTTGATTTTATACATATTTTTGTCCTTTCAGTCAAGCATTTTTTAAAGTTCTATGTGCCTCTAATATTGTCAAAAGAGAATGTACAAACCCTTTTTTTTCCTTTGAAAACAATCTTTAATTATCTGCTGCCATTTTATAGAATATCTCCTGGTACTAGACAACACGTGAGACCTTATGTGTTTAAAGTGTTTTCTTCTATTTAGGATTTATTTCATGAATCTTAGTAAAATTTCCTGAACCTTGCACATGAACATTCACAGTTCATGGAAATTCAAGTTCATGAATTCTATTGGCTGTTCATGAACTTGTTCTTGAACTTGATGAACCTGTTTCACAGAGACTGTATAAAACATTTCCTATTTCAGCAAGCCGTTGACTATGGTGGACCACGCAAAGAATTCTTTCGTTTGGTGTTGATGGAAATCAAGTTGAAATACTTCGACAATGGTTTGCGTGAGCTGTTGACCCCAGAATATAGGACAGTGGGAATCATTCTTGGTATGATATTTAATACACTCATTAAGTCAGCACTATATCTCAATAGTGAGTTGTATATATGTTAATTGTTAATTTAATCAAAGCTAATTATTTGTTTCGGCCACATTATTCAAGAGTATAATACTTTTGACAGTTTTATAAGCTTCCAGGCAA
This sequence comes from Solen grandis, assembly GCA_021229015.1. Lineage (NCBI taxonomy): Eukaryota > Metazoa > Mollusca > Bivalvia > Adapedonta > Solenidae > Solen > Solen grandis. The sequence continues at coordinate 48,506,745 of CM037777.1, forward strand.
TAGTCACAGGTACTTTCTCTTTATTGATGTTCTACAATTGACAGTGTCTACACTCCTACACTTCTGTTCAATTCGACAGGTTCTTTAAAATCATTTTCATAGATTGCATGAGAAAAATGTAACTGGTGTTTAGGAGATTGTCACTTTTGCTTATCTGAATAATTAAAAAAACTGAAAATCATATAAATTTTAATATAAGTACATTTTGTGTATGTGAGTGAATTTCTATTTGTAATTATTTATCAAAGACAGGAAACTGCCTTATTCATGAAGTTGTTTCCCAATTGGTTGATTTATCAAGGAATAATCCATATATTACATTAATAAATAAATCAGATATGCTTGTGATCTTTTTGTCATTACATGGTTTGATTAAATAAATACAGTGAAACCTCATTAGTCCGGACACTTTGGTCCTGGTTTAAATTTCCGGATTAATGAATTTTCCGTATTAATGAATCAATCCATATCTCTATTCTTCTTTTTTCTTTCATACTTTCTCATTGTACACTGTGTGTGTGTGTATGTTTGTTACATTTGTTTTCCATTAATAATAATTATATTTAAAATTATATGCTTAGGCTATATATGATTTGTATTTTTTAATCATCCTTGATTTCGCATTCTTTAAGAGAAGAAAAAGACACCTTAAGTAGGTGACAGCATAATTGTGACCCATTTCTTGTTCTGCATTCGTGAGCAAAATGAATTGGATTTAATTATTTTAGCCAAAACAGTCACAAACAAATAAATATTAAATGTACGCACTGAAAACAAAACATATGAACAAAAGACGATCTAAAGGACGGTTTGCTTTTCTGTCTCTTTTTACAGCATACATCTGTAGCTTTGAATAAATTTTACCTTCTTCACTCGCTAGTTAGTACATTATATGTACCTTGCGGCTACACCAGCCCTTAATTGCCCCCTGTTCTCTGGACTGATTAGTGTGAAGCGCTCGCGGCTATGTGTAAACAATCTGCAGGTGACACTTCTATGACAGTCACGCGCAAAGAGTAGTCCGAATGATGTCTAAAAATAGTAGGTGGGAAATCCAGTCTGAACTGGTACCCGGATTATCGAGTTATTTTAAATAGCAAATGGAAGATTGGTTCCCAAAATGGATGTCCGGATCCGGAACGCGAATTTCCGTATTATCGAATCATTTTTACGTTGTGGAAATCCGTTCCAAGAGAAAAGTGTCCGGATGGCGAGGTTTCCGGAATAATGGAGCCCGGACTAACGAGGTTTCACTGTAGCTGGTAACAAGTATTGGGGAAAGTGGCCCTCAGCCTTCATGATTGGGGGAAAATATTACAGAAACTCCTTTTAGGGGACTAATTTCACATAAAAGAGTTTTAGAAGTAAATTTCAAATTGCATGATTATCAAGATTTTTTTTTTTTTGCAGGATGTAGTCTGTATTCAGCTACAGCTATAGAATATAGAAAAGTCATGGGTCATTTGCAGCAAAACACTATTGTCACCATGGTATTTCATATATTAACATCTTCATGTATGTTAGAAAGTTTTTATTGGGATTAAGGTCCATTCTTAATCTTTATTAAAAATATTATCAAACCAATATGTTGCAGCTCTGAGCATTCTTCAAAATGGACCGATGCCCACATTTTTATCTCCTGAAATGGTTGGAATGGTTTTCAGTACAGTGGAGCACTCACAGGCTGTACAGAAACTCAGGGAAGGATTAAATCTACTTGGACTGTATGATGTAAGTTAAGCAGGGCTATCATTCAACAACAACAGCAACAAAAATGGGGACATCCATATCTTACTGACACATTTCTATTTCATAATTCAATTCTGTCAAAACTTGTGCCATCCGATGCTAAAAAAACATTTCTTCTTGATAAAATTTAACTCTGGTACCATGACACCATGTGATGTCATTTGTCACAGAATGTAAATTAGGCCTTCATTTTTTGGGGGTGAGATTTATATCTTACACCCTAGCTGTGTCATTCAATGTGTCTGTATTGTATTAGACCTTAACCCAAAATCATAATTGTAAGACACTTGAAAGAACACGAAATGGTAGTCTTCCAAGTGACTAATATTAGTCTTTAATGTCATTTATCATTGGTGATGCATCTAGATCTTTTATTTGTATGTTTCAGCTATTCATTGGTCTTCCAGAACTGAAATATCTGCTACAACCAACATCAGTGAACCTCACTATGAAGAGAGTAGTGACTATGTTGAAACCTGTATTTTCAGAGGAAGGCAGTAATGCAAATCGTTACGAGAAAGAAGTGTATTCAGCTTTCATCAAGTATTTGAGAGAAGTAGCAGGTCTCATATTATGATTAAATACATTTACAGCTTTTAATTAAAGTGAATCACCTACTTAAAAGACTTATTTTTAAAATCTGTGAGACAACACCTCAGACTTCATAAATTACATCCTTAAAGTTGTATGTATATGGACCATTTTAGAGCAAATTCATTATGTCTGATTTATGACAAACCGTATTCTACCTAATTACTGCACATGCTCCTATTAGCGCACAGTAAGGTTTTCTTTATTTAAAAAAAAAATAAAAAATAAGCACATACATATTTGAGTTTAGAGTAACCTTCTTTGGTTGCAATCTTTCCGAGACTTACAAGAACAAACAAATATGATGAAAAATTATAAATGGTAAGATGATTTCGAAATTAAGGCAAAAATCAATAGTCAATAGTAAAAACTCAATACTAGTAGTTATTAAAGTTACGCAAGCACTCTTGGGTTAAAAAAAATGGGAATTTTTTATGCATAGGATAAATAATTCTACATTAATATTGTTTTAGGTTGGTGATTTACAATTGTCATTTGTTATATTTTTAACTCACCTGAGCACAGCGTGCTCAATGTGTTTTGTTATTGCCTTTTGTTCGGCATCAACATTTTTCTTTAGATAACATCTCTTCCTTAACTGCTGTGGATTTTGACCAAACTTCACAGGCTTGATCCTTGGGAGGACCAAAGTTCAAATGGTTTCAAACCATTGCATAATTAAGTTACAGGAGCAAAAAATAGATTTTGAAATTGAAATCTTGAAAAATCTTCTCCATACCCACAAGGTACTACATGTACTTGTACGTATAAGATGACTTGTTCAGATGAAAAGAATTGTTTTATTTGATTTTATAAAAAATTTAGAGTAGTGACATGTCAAACATGTTATGGTCCTTTCTAGTAAGAGCTATTCAGTCCCAAGATTATGTATTTACTGTAGGTATAAGGTTTGTTGGTTCAAATCTTGAGTAGGGCAGGGAGGCAAAGTTATTTAAAACCTTTCCAAGTGAAAAGTACTGGTCCAAGCAAGGAACCATTAAGAAGGTTTAGTATCTAAGTTAAAAGAACTTTCTTGACATCGGTATAAGTTATAAGAATATGATTCATTATTAAAGTTCAGTGGGTTCAAACATGTCATAATCATGTTTGCTTCAAGGTCAAAGGCCAGAAGTATAGGAAAAAACTTTGTTGGTTACATAGTTATTTACATAATTATCTGACCATGCAGATTTACTACATAAGAGAATTTTGTACTGTGAATATTTTATTTTAGCAGTTGATTTTATAAATGGTCTTTTTCACTTCAGCTGGAAGGAGATGCAACCTCACACTAGCAGATATATTGCAGTTTGTGACAAGCGCAAATGAGGAGCCTCTCCTAGGATTCAGGATTTCTCCATCAATACAGTTCACTGAAGTCTGTAATGGCTACTTGCCCACAGCTAGTACTTGTGTCAATTCCTTAAAGTTGCCTCGACCAAACCAATCCAACCATCTGCCTAAGGCTGTAGATCTATTCAAGGTGTATGATTACGCCTTTTCAAATACTTTTTATGGATTGCAGTAAACAAACATTTCTTAGGGACTTGTTATTTGATATCATGTAACATACGGAGTAGTTACACTGAACAAAATTTCTGATCAGTCATTTAAGGTATAAGTTTTTGAAAATCTTACAACAGCTTTGGGATAAGCATATTTTGGCTCATTATTTTGATTTCTTTTGATAATCAGTCTGAATTTGACACTAAAGGGTTACTATTAGAAAGAAATCTCGTTAAGTGATACTTTAATACATTTAAATCTTCATGGGAAAGCAAAAATGATACAAATTGCACTGATGCAAAATTCCACAGTCACAATGGCAACATCGGGTAAGGTTAAGCAGGACATCCTATTTGTAAAATGAACATGACATCTGTAAAGACTATCTGACACATTTTAAATTATATCTATTCAAAAATTTCCCTTTGCATGAAACACTTATCTCCACTTGTAAAAGTATGACTTTAAGTGAGGGGATATGTCACATGTGCTTTTGAACTTTGTCATTATTTGTGAAAGAACATTATTGTGTCTAGCTTTTTGTGCCTCATAATAGGTGGCGAGGGCATCGATAAATACTGAGAAAAGTCTAGCAAGTTGTCCAAGGACAGCACTTGTGTGAGTAAGGAATTATCCTCTTTACAAAGACTTTGCTATTAATTATTATTAATAGCATTTGATCAGCAAACAAGTCATATATGTGAACTAACTGCTACAGCAGACAAAATGAAGTGTTAGATGGGAGGGCAGATATTGGGGTCCTCATGTGGTAATTTAGTTGTTAGTTTGGTCAGATGGACTGTTCACAATTACATATGACCTTGTGGAGCAAACCACTATAACATTTCTTCAGTGATTTGGATGAAGTTTGATTTATGATATCATTTTGGAGTGTAAATGAGTTTGACACATTTTTCATGTATAGCCATTAAGGCATTGCTGAGTAATGTGCCCTTTGACTTGAAAAAAACTTCATGGGCCATATTCCCTGTAACAATGCTGTTTTGGGAAAAAGGTGTGTGTGAGGGGGGGGGGTTATCTCCTATATTAATAGTTCTAGTTAACTTTCAAATGTTAAAATGTTATAAATATTAAATTGCTGTTACCTTTTGTTGATCCAGAATATTGCTATTTTCAAAGAATTGAGAGGTTAATTTAGGAAGTATATTGATTGGTCTTACCATAGTTAAAGGTATATTGGTTGTTCTTACTGTAGTTAAAGAATTTACCAAGTATTTTTTTTTTTATATGCCACTGGAGGTGGTCGTATATTTGCGTCATCTTTTCTGTCTGTCCATACATACGTCCATTTCTTGTGAACGCAACTCCTCCTAAGTTTCTGAGCGGATCTTACATGTTTATAAAAAATTTGTGAATGTCTTAACTATAATGGATAGATGTGTATGAGGTGGCATTTTTTCGGTTCATTGAGTTTTACAAGACTTATGTCCCTTGAAAAAAAGTAGTTTCTGTAGCTGATTGATATATTATGGCTTTGTGAACGCAACTCTTCCCAAGTTTCTGAATGGATCTTTATAAAACTTGGTCAATGTCATTTCTATAATGGATAGATGTGCCTAAGCATGGATTTTCCAGTTCAGAGATTTTTGCAATAGTTATGCCTTTTGAAACTTGGTCTCTATAGCATATTAACTAAAGCATCTCTAAGTTTCTGAATGGATCTTTTTCAATGTCATCACTCTAATGGGTAGAAGTGTATAAAGCAGATTATGTAGTTCAGTGACTTTTGTAAGAGTTATGCTCAGGAGGAAAATAGGATACATACTGACACTGCCACCAATCTTGTTTTTAGCTATTGTGATCGCCTTTTGTCCATCGCCTGTGCGTGCGTCTGGAGTCAACAATTTCTTTAAACAACATCTTCTAAATCACTGGGCCAAATTTAATGAAAATTGCCTGTGATGTTACTTGCATGAAGCTCTACCAAAGTTGTTCAAATGGTTCCGATATGTTGCATATCTGGGTCACAGTAGCTAAAAATAGATTTTAAAGTGAAATCTTTAAAAATCTTGTTCTTATGCACTTTTACCAAGTTTGTTCAAATCATGGCCCTTGAGTCAATTTTGGCCCTGTCCTAGGGGTCACTTTCTATTACATAGGCTTATATAGAAAAATCTATTTGTTAGAAACCACATGGCCTTGAGTTTTGATATTTGGTGTGTAGCCTTGTCTAGTGGAACTATTTGTTCAAATCATGATCCTGGGATCAAAATTGGCCCTGCCCCAGGGGTCACTTTCTTTTAAATAAAATTATGCTTATACAGGAAAATCTAGAAAAATCTTCTTTGACAGAAACCACAAGGCCTGGAATTAAGATATTTGGGGTATAACATGAGCTTAAAGAAAGTTTGTTCAAATCATGGCCCTGGGGTTAAACTTTGCCCCGCCCAAGGGGGTCACTTGATTTTACATAGACTAATATAGGAAAGTTTATAAAAGATCTTGTCAGAAACCACAAGATCATGGATTTAGATATTTGGTATGTAACATGGCCTTGTGGACCTGAAACAAGTTTTCAGACTAATATAGGAAAGTTTATAAAAGATCTTATCAGAAACCACAAGATCATGGGTTCAGATAGTTGGTATGTAACGTGGCCTTTAATGCACCTGAACCAAGTTTTCAAATCATGGCTCTTGGGTATAAATTGGTCCTGCCCTAAGGCTCACCTGATATTATAGTTATGACCATCAAAATTTAGACCACAGGTACTGTTTGCTGTTCTACTGCATGGATTTTGTATTCAGTATGACTATTTTATTAAAGGCAATGAAGGAAATATAAATCAGGTGAGCAATTCAGGGCTATCCTGGCTCTCTTGTTTATATTCTGTGGTGGCGTATATTGTGGCAGCACTGGCTCTCCTGTTTAAATAACACTGTTACACAAAGCTTCAGATTGTCTTTAAATTCCATGTTTGATCTTTTGGTAAGTAATAGTGATTCAAATTACGGAATTCCATCTTAATACATCAAAATAGAAGTTGATAATTACCTTAGGTAATAGGTATGTGCAAAGAACTGTGCTTTACTTGTTTGTCAATGCATTTTTCTTTTACTGAATGGACATCTTTAGGTGCACTTGTGAGAAAAAAAATCTGAACAAAAATTTAGATAAGAAGGTATTTATTACACACAGTATACTATATACTTTCACACCTAAAACTTCACTGAAATCTAAGTGATACTTCATGCCATTTTATGATAGATAACAAACTGAGCATATAGTATTGCAGCCTGTTTAAATAAAGAGAATAAGTAACTGAAATTTATTGTTTATTACATGTTAATTACATGGCATTAAGTCTATGTAAGTAATTAAAATACCATTATATGTATTAAACACATTAAAAATGTGTTCATTGACACAATACCTTTAATTACTTGAAAGAATGTAACCAATTAGTTGCCATTACATTGCTAATTACCCCAGGTCTGGTAATTTGGCCCTGTGTTAAGTTATGTTAAATAATTCCAGAGTTTGATTATGTTAGATTTTTAGTGACCTATAACTTTACAATAAATATTGCAAAGTTTTATAGTATTTGTTGTATTTTATGTATTTTAGGTAACTTTATCATTGTGTTAATGATTATTTACTTTTTATACACCTGTCGAAGACGGCTGGTATATAAATCACCCATGTGGGGTGGGCAGTTTTGAATACTTCGTCTGGAGTATAATTCCGTCATTTTTGGTTGGAATGATTAGAACTTGATATACATGTTCCTTACAATGAGACTATGTGCAGTGCACAACCTAAAGTCTACCTTGTCTTTTTTTTAATTATTTCCCTTCATTTAATTTCAGTCGTGTATTTCTTTAGATAATTACTGCTTCACATTTAGTTAAAATAACTTGAGACTTGATATGCAAGTTTTTTGCAATGAGTCAAAGTGCAGTGCACAAGAACTAATTCTACCTGGCGTGGATTTTCAGTTATTCCCCTTAGATTAATGAAGTCTCCCAGTTAATTCCTGTTTTTATTTTGTTTCTTCTCTTTCTGATTATAATTTCTCGCTACTGCAACATTGTAGAGTCCATATCTCGTAGGCCTCTCAACCAATTTTAATGAAACTTAACATGCTTATAGTCCACTTTGAGTTGTAGTACCTCTAGAACATTGGTAATTGTGGGGTACCTAGGGGGTCAGGCCCAGCCCTCTCAAAGATGTATTTTGCACAAAAAAAAAGAAAAAAATATTTTCAATATTTCAGATTTTCATCCTGACTCATACATATTCTTCATGATAAAATGGACTGAATGGTATTACTTTGATGTCCCAGAAGGTCACTCAGGGGTCAGGCCCCAACCCCTCAATTTTACTTATCATGCTATATTATCCTCATCAGACTAACCAGTAGAATCAAGAACAGTAACTCTTCCATTTTTTTCTTCATATTTATGACCCTTTTTGGACTTTGAAAAAATGTTAAAATTTTGTTTAACATTGCTATTATCTCAAGTTTTACTGAATGGATGTCCCTCAAACATCACATGTGATAAACCAGTAGAAACAGGAACAGTAAATCTTCCAAATTTGTATGCATATTTATGGCCCTTTTTGGACTTAGCAAAAATGTTAAACTTATCTCCAGTTTTACTCATTAGATGTCTCTTAAATTTCACACATGCATTGAACATCATCAGACCAACTAGAAGAAACAGGGACAGTAACTCTTTAAATATTTTTATCATATTTATGGCCTTTCCTTGACTGAGAAAAAAATGTTTAACTTATGTTTAACATCGCAATTATCTCCCCATTTAGTCATTGGATGTAGTCAATTTCTTCACACATGGCTTGATCATCATCAGACCAACTAGTAGAAACAGGGACAGTAACTCTTCCAAATATTTTTGCATATTTATGGCCCTTTTGGACTTAGAAAAAATGTTAAAATTTTGCTTAACATTACTATTATCTACAATTTCTTTCCATAGATGTCCCTAATAATTTACGAAATTGCATAACCTTTATTGGGGGTCAGGCTCTGTCATAAATTTCAAAATAGTTATGCCCCTTTTTTATTTAGAATCTCGGTAAATGTTTTCACACCAACTCATTTTTTCACTTAACTATTCGAGGTATTAATAAATGTTTATTACCATCACCCCTACTTGAACATGGCAATATTACATAACTCTGTCTTAGATTTTGACATAATTATTCCCTTTTTTTGACTTGATTAATCTGTTTGTACTAACTCACTTCTTCACTGAACTCTTTGAGGTACTGCTTTAAAACTTTGAGCACATGTTCATTGCTCTTGTGTATATTTTGATAATAAAAAGATTCTCATTTTGCCTTTAATTGCAATATTTATTTTTATTGACAAAGTATCGATTAGTCGAGCATGCTGTCTTACAAACAGCTTTTGTTTTAATATGACATTTCTTTTCTCCTTTTGGTGGAATGGTATGCTTGCATATTTCCTGCAATGAGTTGAAGTGCATTACACATTCTCATTGGATATTTATTATCCTGATTTCCCAGCATATATTAATCGAATAAAATATGCAAAATGTGGCATATGTAAATAACTTTCTATAAGCAATACATTCTGATGAGATCAAAACGTAACATGAAAAAGAAACATCTACCTATGGTATGGCTTGCAGTAGGGAGGAGTTATAAATAAATATAAGCACAGAGGAATAAATGCGAGGAACAAGATTTTTTTTCTTGTCTTGATCTGTTGCCCTTACCAAGTTTCTCTAAATATCTCCAGTAGCTTTTCCTCAACCTGAAATTGTTAAGATCTAGACCTCACTTATTCATTCAACTGAATGAGTAATGTTGCATACATGCTTTGATTATAATGTACAAAAAGGTTATATAATTGTTAAAATTCATCTTCATATAACAAAAATGTATCTAACTGTATAAACTGTGTAATCTCATATATCCTTATCTGTTCCTGTATATCTCGAAAAATAATGAGAGCTTGCATAGGAACTTATATATAAAGCAATACCAGTCATTTTAAAGTATTCTGATAATGTTTGAATATAATTATATGAGACTGCCAGGCAAGTTTTACAAATTAGAGGACCATGCACAATACCACCATAAGGTCATACATAGATTATTCATGAGATTTCATCAAAATTTTGGTGTGAAAAATAAAAGATTAGAAATTTAACATTCTTTTCTGCTCGTATGTGCGTATTTAAATTCAGATTCGGCATGTGTGATTTGTCATTGATGTCTTAAGTTGTAGGATCAGTCAGTAAATATTTTCCCCCGTTTTTAATTTAAACTCCAGATGTACTTACATGTGTATGTAATCTTTTACAATATTCACAGCTCTTTGATATACATTTATACCAAAGTTCGAACACACCCAGGTTTTAGGGCACTCTACAGATAACCTGTGCAATATATTGTCATTCATTTCCGGGAAGTCTGGCTGGAATGTAGGAGTCTCTTTTCCAGGTAGACGTACTTCGCTGTCATTTAAGTGACTTTCTTCTTCCGTCACATCTTTGTCACCGTTTATAATGCCCGATGTCCACAATCTTAACGGAGTAGACCCAACTGTCCGCAGCCTGTGAGATGCCCAAGCTTCTCTCCAGATATCAAGTTTATTGTTAATTTTATGCTTGAAGACATAATGAAGGGCATAAATGTGCAATGGGTTCAGTACGTCCAAAATATGTTCGTCCTCCATAAATGTAAATAATTTATAATAATATACAAGAACCCCGTTAAAAACGTCACGCCATAGACGTTCTATCCTCTGGTTGTGTGTGCTTTTACCAGCAATTATTCCATTTGGACCCTTTTTATCATACATATATTCGGCAATTTTAGAATTTTCCATGCCCATGTCTGTTCGAACTCGGGATGGGATTCCAAAATTTTCAGTTCCTTGTAGAAACAACTCGAGCAGTGAGTCTGCACGGTTATTATCTAAGCAGTGTAAAACGGTTACTAATCTGCTGAATCCATCTATTGCGCCTGTAATTACAAACCCCCATCTAATCAATTTATGATTAGTATCTACATGCCATATTTCGTTTGGAACCCTTACATGGTATACACGACGGTGCAGCCGACCTATTTTTCTTGACGTCACTCCGGCCGCGTCATGTACGTGAAGAATATCACGCAATCTGTATCTTTGCACCTAAAACACAAACATTTGGAGAATTTATCATAATGTATACTTTTCAACTTACTAAAGTAGTAAAGATATCTACAAAGTTTTGGGATTTTGCTTATTTCATTTTGTTCAAAAACAACTGATACATGTTTCTAAAAAATGTAGAAATGTTAGTTTCTCAAAATTGCTTTGATTTGGTCCCACAACGCTTTGAATTATATATTGAATCGTCCCCGATGCTTTGTAATAGTCCGAGTATGGAGGTGAGACTGTTATTAGGAAATATGTCCTGAGGCGACATCGAGGGTTATAAAGTATTTCAGTCATTGCGACGTCTAGCTACAAGTGGGAGAAGACCACGGGTGCAGAGAGACAACCCCCCCCCCCCCGTGCCACCGACCTATCGCAAGCCACACTTGTTCAAATAACATTATGTTACATATCTTATTTTAAGCCAGCAGTTCTTTAAAAAAACGTATACATGTACTTACACTAACATTCCGCTGTCGAAGAATCTCGAGTAACATTCGTTCTCCACAACTGGGAAATTCCTCCAAAGTTTGCTTAACTATTGCCGTTAAAGAATGATCGTCGATGTCTGTAAACTGATTGTTTTTAATTCCAAAAATGCGCATACGTCTGTACAATGTACTCTCAGAAACGCCAATTAACTTAGCAATGTCGTTTACCTTTAAACCGATGGAGATTAGAGTTTCAATGTATCCCTGCGGTATCTGATATGAGGGTGCCCCTCCAAATTCAGGTTTTTGAGAAACTGGTTTTTTCGATCCGTAAAAAACACAAGTTGTTCTTAATTTCATTATGTCATTTCTGTCAGAAAGTCCAACACATCGCATTTCGTATAAAGACATTTTACACACAATGTTCGGTGTAATCCGTTCCTTTTTAAAGGACTCAATAAAGCGCCCTAGCCCAATTTCTTCTAACACGGAGTCCATCATTCGCCACATGGATACAAAATTACTTTTCAAAAAGAAAAATGCATGTTGAAATGATGAGATTATGTACAGGCATATACAACTGGCTGTTGGACAAGCCATCAGGTTAGTTTAACATTGTTAAGTGCTTTAAGAAAACCACGTGTCCAGTTGACATAGCAACACGTGTATTTAACATAATAAGTCAATTGTTCAACAAAATAACGTAAAATGTAGACATAATAAAATGACGGTTTGACAAATCATCAGTGTGGTTATACATAACAACACGATCAAATGAGAGGTTCACATGTCCTTTTGACATAACAACAATAATGATTAACATAATAAGTTATTGATTCGACAAAACAACATGGACTGTAGACATAATAAGACCATAGTTTGACAAGTTAACAGTGCTGATTCACATAACAACATGATGCACTGAGAAGTACACATGTTCGATTAACAAAATAGCACAGCCTTTAAACATAATAAAGCACCGCTTTGACAAGACAATTTTAAATTCGTTAACATATGACAGCTATGGCGTTCCATAAGAATGTGTTAGTTTCACTTTGTCAAGTTTGATTTGCATACATGCATGCTTGCTATTCATGAATCCTACCATTCACACTTCTAGATTTAAATCTGCAGTCTTCTTTACAATAATTCTACAAGTTTTAGCCTACCAAAAGTTCCTTCCAGTGCATTTCTTAACTTTGAAGTATAGATTTAAGGCTGATTTAGGTTTGACCAAAAGGCTTGTGACATTTCCAAAATTTCTGATGAAAATCACTCTGTAAATAAGTTCATTTACCATGGAAAATAAACTATATTTTCATAATTTTCATCTATTACATAACCTTAATTGTCATAGCACATATATGCATACATCTAAACATATATATGCCGCATTTTAAAGATCCAATTTTTAAATTTAACTCTACTGTCAGGCCAGGGTCCTTTATTGTTGAATTTGCATGGGGCTGATTTTCGGCTCAATTCCCCCTCTAAATCATATACTTCTTTTACCTAGTAAGTGAAAAATTCCCCCATGAAACAAATAAATACCACAAAGCTGCATTAACATTATCTGGGAGCCGGACAAAACAACTCCCGGACAACCCCCCCCCCCCCCCCTGCTCAATTTTGTATAGTTGGACAAAACCCCCCCTGCGATTTTTACAAGGCGGACAAAACACCCCTCGTTAGTTTTTCAAGGGTGGACAAAACACCCCCTATTCTAAATAAATATCACTTCTCATGTATCAACTATCACCAGACAAAAGGAAGTAAAGAGAGTAAAAAGCTTATCTTTGAAAACTTTATTGCAAAATAAACATGTATTCATAAATTCAATACATTAATGAAAGAAAACAATGAATAACATTTAGAGAGTGTAATAAAAAGAGTATTAGGGGATCCTTAAAATTTTTGTCCAACAATGATATTATTTTTGAATTAGGGGTGTTTTGTTCACCATGCAAAATCCAACGGGGGGTGGGGGGGGGGGGGGGGGGTTGTCCGCCTTGTAAAATTCACAGGAGGGGGTTTGTCCACCAATACAAATTTGGGCAGGGGGGGCTTTGTCCGCCTTGTAAAATTCACAGGGGGGGTTTTGTCCACCTATACAAATTTGGGCAGGGGGGGTTTTGTCCACCTTGTAAACTTCACAGGAGGGGTTTTGTCCACCTATACAAATTTGGGCAGGGGGGGCTTTGTCCGCCTTGTGAAATTCACAGGGGGGGTTTTGTCCACCTATACAAATTTGCGCAGGGGGGGTTTTGTCCGCCTTGTAAAATTCACAGGAGGGGTTTTGTCCACCTATACAAATTTGGGCAGGGTGGGTTTTGTCCGCCTTGTAAAATTCACAGGAGGGGTTTTGTCCACCTATACAAATTTGGGCAGGGGGGGTTTTGTCCGCCTTGTAAAATTCACAGGGGGGGTTTTGTTCACCTATACAAATTTGGGCAGGGGGGGTTTTGTCCGCCCTGTAAAATTCACAGGGGGGGTTTTGTCCGCCTTGTAAAATTCACAGGGTTTTTTTTGTCCGCCTTGTAAAATTCACAGGGGGGGGGGGGGTTGTCCGGGAGGTGTTTTGTCCTACACTCACATTATCTAGGTATCCACATCTCTGAAAATGATTAACAAGAAATTGTATCTTAGATAAAAAGTTTGATAGACAGTTAATGGCGGTTGCAAAAAAAATATTCATTGTACATGTTTTTTAATAGAAAATTAAATGTTTCAAGGTCAGTCTTATTGATAATATTCACACTGCAAAATCCCCGTCCCCCCTAACAAAGATACAATGTCAAAAGTCCATCCTGTCAGTTCCCCAAAGTAAGAGAGGGTCCTGGAGGCTGTTAAATTCCCCAGAGCTTGTTCCTGGTAATCTGATCTGTTTATCCTTCTGTGATCAATTGGGAAGGTACCTATATTTCTATAACGTCAGCGGTGCGGGAGTAAAGAGTTGGTCTCTTGCTCCATAATAATACATCACTGCCCTGGGCCGGTGATAATTATGTTAACTTCCATGTCAGCAGCAACATTATTATCAGTCCACTTAGTATGAAGAACGACCCCAGTAAAACTATGGAACAGAATTAGGGCAAAAATTACATCTTGCCGTCTTACAAGTCCATGTTTACACGTGACATTCTGCCTTTGCCATACTGACAAGTGGTATACTGTATTATGTTTAAGTGCGTTTATCAATGCTGTCTACTGAATACTGCTCTTGTGTATTTTGCATCAATTAATAATTTGGTTTTCATGTGTCATAATTGATGCTGTATTTCAAAGTTTTGTTCAGCAACCATCAGTGTGACATTTGTTTTGCATTAAATTGTCTATACTGCCTCATTTGTGACAGAGTAATCAAAGAGGAAGTTAATTCGTAGAATCAAAATCCTGCATTTGGTTCTTACTCAGTGGAGGAAACTGAATACTCAGAACTCCGGTAAAGTACGGGGTGATTGTATATCTTGGTAATATGATCATTACAGGAGCTGAATTATAATAAATATGTAACTATTTGACTTCAAGTATTTAATACAGTATTTTAGTATTTTACTAAATATGTTTATCATAGATACTCTGGCTCGGATTCAGAATTTTTCAAAACAATTTTCATGACCGGGGGTTGGGGGGGGTAGCTTTGTTAAGACTTAGTAAAATCTAAGCTTTGGGCTAAATAGTTTTATTCTCACTTAGGGTCATTTTAGGTGTGTGTGCGTGGTGGGGAGGGGGGGTGTCATGGCCCCTTGGGAAATATTTTTTCTAAGAGGATGGAGATGCATTCTGAGGTGCATCTGAGGGAAATATGCAAGGTTGCAAGTTCTGATCCAGCTTTTGGGACTGTTGTTCTATGTATTAAGACTCATTAATAATTTAAAAAAAAAAAAAAAAAAAAATGCATGTTCAGCAATACCAAAGGGGTTTGCCTGATTCAGATTTAAGCAAGACACAGTTTTGTTGCCATAATGACAGCAGAGATAAGTGACAGCGGATGCTCTCTCAGCAAGGGTCAGCCTGGGTGACTGATCATTTGGCTATCTTTATTTCAATAAGGGGCTCACAATGGGGATTTTCCATTTACCCAATCAAGGCAATTTCAGTCACCCAGAAAATTGTATTATCAGGCAAGCTGTGGGGGGGGGGGGGGGTTGCTTGAGCCCGAAGATCGAAGGGATATACTTGTATATAAATTTTTGCGTGACATTCATTATTTAAATATTCATCTTTGTAAGCCTGAGCTCATATGAATATCTGAAATATTTGGCCTGCACTTAGAAAAGCATTGGAAAGTATTATGTACAATGCAATTTTGTCTTTAAGCAGTGGATCTACTTTCAGTTTCAAAAAATTTGTTTCAAAGAAATAGCTTTTTAGCTCACCTGAGCATGAAGTGCTCAAGGTGAGCTATTGTGATCACCCTTCGTCCGTCGTCATGCGACGTGCGTCGTCAACAATTTGCTTTAAACGACATCTCCTCTGAAACCGCTGGACACTAGCTGGTTGCCATGGCTACAAAAAGAAAAATAATTTGAAAACTTTAAAAATCATCTGCTTCAAAACTACTGGCCAGATTTCAAAATAATTTGGTACAGATGTTCCTTGGGTCAACCTCTACCAAAGTTGCTAAAATTATTCCCATCCGTAAAAAAATATGGTCGCCAGGGGCGGGGCTTATTTGCCTTTTATGTATATAGAGAAACCTTTAAACAACATCTCCTCTGAAACCGCTGGACAGAATTTAATGAAACTTTGCAGGAATGTTCCTTGGGTTAGGCTCTACAAAAGTTGATAAAATAAAGTTGATCCATGAAGAACTCTGGTTGCCATGGCTTCAAAATGAAAAAAAATTATGAAAACTTTAAAAATCATCTGCTTCAAAACTACTGGCCAGATTTTAAAATAAATTGGTACAGATGTTCCTTGGGTCAACCTCTACCAAAGTTGCTAAAATTATTCCGATCCGTAAAAAACATGGCCGCCAGGGGCGGGGCTTATTTGCCTTTTATGTATATAGGGAAAACTTTACAGGGATCATCTCCTTTAAAACTACTGGCCAGATTTCAAAATGTTTTAATACAGACTGATGTTCCTTGGGTAACTGTATACTCAGGTGAGCGATCTAGGGCCATCTTGGCCCTCTTGTTTTTTTTTAGAGGATTCTAGTCCAGCTTGAATGTTAAAGAATTTATTTTCAAGATGAAAATTTTGTTATTGTTTCATATTTCTTATTTTTAGATATTTCTTTTTACATGTATATAACATTAATTATAAGGGACCAAGATTTCAGTTCTAGGGAACCAAGATAATCTCCCACCATGAGTTTTATAAATGGGTTTTCAAAATTATGGATATCTTTTGTATTATCAGGATTTCATTATATGAAAAAGACGTGTGGTATGCACCAATTAAATAGTATTCACCTTATATCATGATAAAAACATTGCTTTTGGTTATGTAAAATCTTAGCAAAATAACATTATAATCAACACATTTCATTTGTTATTTAAAAAAAATAAATAATAATTTTTTTTGTAAATCCAACCTTTTTACCACAATATCGTATAATACATTACAACATTGTTGTCTTGATGACATTAATCAATATTAAATCAAAATTAGATATTATATAAGAAAAAGGCTAAAACTTTCTGATCTCATTGTCCACAGATTTTACAAGATTCAGATCACAAATTCCCTTTTTAATCCACACTAGACTGGATTTTTTTCACAATGTTTAGTTTTTCTTAAATAACATATCTCATAAAGGAAGAACCTAATACTATTGGTATTTTTATGGAAAGTTCTTTCATTTTTACCATGCTTGAAACTAAGGCTGTACTTACTTTCCATTTTCAACAAATTTATGTTGCTTGGTCCCCTATTCTCATAATAATTAGTTTGTAAACAACAATTGTTGTATTTTTTCTTCTCTGAACAAGTCTTTTCAAATAAAACCATCATAAAACAGTGTTATATTCTTTACTTCTTTTACTGACCCATTAGATATGTCACCTATATCCATTTTTTTCCCCCAAATTTGATAAGATTGTACAAATCATAGCCCTGGGGTGATCCCAACCCTATGATCACATGTTTTACATAGAGTAATATAGGAAAAAATATATCTTCTTCTCTGCAACAATAAGGCCTAGAGCTTTGCTATTTTTTGTGTGTAGTATGTACAATGGCCCATAAGGCCAAAATTAGACCTGCCAAAGTGGTCATGTTTTACGTACATAAAACTCTTATCAGGATTTCTGTTTCTTAATGGACAGTTCCTATACTGTAAAGTATGTTTAACAGGTTTATCCAGTTAGTAAAAATGTGAAGCATGTGGTGAATTGTTGACCTTTTTTACATAAAATGAGCATGTTAAAGCAGTGATATTCGGGTGAGTGATTTAGGGCCATCATGGCCCTCTTGTTTGTTTTTCCAATCATTATACCCCCGAAACAAAGTTTGGGGGGGTATATAGGAGTCAAATGGTGGTCGGTTGGTCGGTTGGTCGGTCGGTCGGTCCAGCGGTCCGTTGCATTTTCCTTGTCCGGAGCATAACTTGAAAACCAGGTTTTGGAAAAGTTGGAATTCAATACAACTTCATGCAATGATCAAGCACATGGAGAGGAAGTGCAGTGCACAAGAACCATAACTCCATCTTGACTTATTACAGAGTTATTGCCCTTTGTATTTTTTCCTTGTCCGGAGTATAACTTGTAAAGTACTGATTGGATTTCAAAACAATTTCATACAATGGTCAAGCACAATGAGAGGAAGTGCAGTGCACAAGAACCATAACTCTATCTATAGGAATTACAGAGTTATTGCCCTTAGGTACTTTTTCTTGTCCAGAGTATAACTTGTAAACTACTGGTTGGATTTCAAAACAATTTCATACAATGGTCAACCACAATATGAGGAAGTGCAGTGCACAAGAACCATAACTCTATCTAGAGTAATTACAGAGTTATTTCCCTTTGTTACTTTTCCTTGTTTTTCTTGTCCTGAACATAACTCGAATATTATACATGGTATATACTTGAAACTTAAAATGTAAACAGATGGCGACTAGGAGAAGTGCAGTGTCCAAGAACTATAACCTTATATTTTTAAACTACTGTGACAAACAACCATTATTGACTCTCTATCAACTTTAAATAAAAACTTTACTTACTTATTACTATCACAACCAATATACTATGTATACAGGTTCTTATCTATGCTCTGCCTGAAGTCTGGCTTCTCCTGCATTAAAGTATTTTGCGGGGGTATTAATCACCTTCAGTGATAGCTCTAGTTTTTTTCCAGGGGTATCAAGCTTTCTTTTGATTCTGTGAACTCTCTTAGCTTATTGTTGAGGGAGCTGGGTTCAACTCCCAGGGAATCATTACATTTAGCTTGGTATTTTATACAGACTATATATACAACT
This sequence comes from Solen grandis, assembly GCA_021229015.1. NCBI lineage: Eukaryota > Metazoa > Mollusca > Bivalvia > Adapedonta > Solenidae > Solen > Solen grandis. The sequence continues at coordinate 48,525,607 of CM037777.1, forward strand.
TAAGTGAGATCTGTTGTACTAAGAGAAAACTAAAAAATAAAATAGGAAAAAAAAAAAAAGTTTGGGTTTTAGTGTTTGAGAAGAAACTTGTATATTTTACTCTGATCACTGCTAGCATATACGAGCAAGTGAATTTCCCCTTTTTCAGCTTACCTGGACACAGTCCTCTGAGAGCTAATAGATTGGGGTATGTTGTTTGGCGGACGACGTCAAACTTTCTGTTTCTACACAATATTTGAATATTTTTTGGTACACATGTTTATCTCTATAAAATGAAGATCAAGTTTTATTTTTGCCAAAATTTGTAAGTTTTTGACAAAGTTATGGCCCCTTTTCATTTTAGAATTTGCAAAAAACACCTTATCTGGAAAAGATGGACAAGATTTTAATAACTTTTGGTACACATGTTTATCTTGATAAAATGAAGGCCAAGTTCGATTTTGGGCAAAATCTGTAAATTTTTACACAGTTATTGCCCCTTTTGAATCCCGGCAGGGTCATTCGGATTGTGGCTTGCGGTAGGTTGGTGGTTCTATTCGGGGTCTGCCATCACCTGTTATTAGCAGGACGTTGCTATATGGCTGAAATACCGTTGAAGTGACGGTAAACTCAAAAAGTCTAGTCAAGTCAATGAAAAACCTGATTATTAGTCCCCTACCAGCTTTGCCGAAGGGTACTATAAGTTTGCACTCCGTCTGTCAGTCCATCTGTCATACACACTTGTTTTCCAGGCTTTTTTTTTAACTCACAAAGCTCAGGGTGAGCTATTGTGATCCCGTGAGCATCCATCGTCCGTTGTGCGTTGTGCGGCGTCAACAATTTTTAGTGTTTACACTCTATCTTTACACTCACCTTTATTTCTTAAGCAATCATCTTCAAACTTTATGACAATGTTTATGACCATAATGTCTTGATTGAGTTCGATTATGGCTGAGATCCGTCAATTAGGTCAGGAGTTATGCCCCTTTTAAAAAACCCACTTATTTTTAGCAATCCTCTTCAAACTTTAGGGCAATGCTTATGACCATAAGGTCTCGATTTAGTTTGATTATGGCTGAGATTCATCAATTAGGTCAGGAGTTATGCCCCTTTTAATATAAAAAAAATGCCAGATTTCACTTTGTTTACACTCTAGCATCTTCATCTTTTGATCAATCATCTTCAAACTTTAGGACAATGCTTATGACCATAAGGTCTTGATTAAGTTTGATTATGGCTGAGATCCGTCAATAAGGTCAGGAGTAATACCCCTTTTAATATTCAAAAAATGCCATATTTCACATTGTTTACACTCTAGCATCTTCCTTTTTTTAGCAATCATCTTCAAACTTAATGACATTGTTAATGACCATAAGATCTTGATTGAGTTCAGTTGTGGCTGAGATGGGCCATTTAGGTCAGGAGTTATGCCCCATTTAATACAAAAAATGCAAGATTTCACTTTGTTTATTCTCTACCAACTTCATTTTTTTAACAATCATTTTTAAACTTTAAGACAATGTTTATGCCCATAATCTCACAATCGGGTTCAATTATAACTGATATTGACTCGTAAACTTATGTAAAAGTTATGCCCAGTTCAACATAAAAAAAGCCAGATTTCACTTTTACACTCAAGCATCTTTATTTCTTAAGCAATCATCTTTCTCAGGTGAGCGACCAAGGGCCATCTTGGCCCTCTTGCAGATATTCATCTTATATTTGGTATATGAGTTTATCACCATGAGTTACAGATCAAGTTTGATTATCATTCCGGTCCACTGATTTTTGAAAAAAATTGCAGGCCTTTAACTTAAAAAATTTCTTTAAACTCAACAAACTACTAACCCTAAATGAAATTGTTTGATTTTTTTTATTCATTCACCAGATTAGCTATTCAGGCTCATAGGAGTCTAAGGAGTTGATATTTATTGTAGTTTTTACTTCCCTTTATCTAATTTTACAATAAATTTCTGACTAGATAAGAACTTATTTACTATATACTTGAAAACTATACAAGATGGAAAAAGCGCAGTGACCAAGAACCATAACCCTACCAAGTATGCTTTCTTGATTATATCCCTTTATTTTTTAAACACCCAAAGGGTCTTATTATGTTATACCCTCCGTCTGTCTGTTAGCAGACCCTTGTGAACGCAACTCCTCCTCCACTACTGGAGGGATTTGGTTCAAAATTACCAACAATACTTGCCCTGACATGTAGATGTGCATGAAGGCTGAATTTCGCTCTCATGTCAAACTTTCAAGACTTCTGGCACCATCTCATTTTTAGCATGACTATTCGAAGAATATGAGAGCTCTTGTAGTCGCCCTTGCTTCTGTGTTGGCGTTGCAGCTTTTGGTTAAAGTTTTGCATGCAAGTTACTATCAACCTTATATCTCATTAACCATTTATGGTATTGACTTGAAAGTTTATGAATATGTTTGGGGGCATCAGACAACCAAGGTAGATAACTCTTGATGGAATATATTACAAATTATGGCCCCTTTTTAACTTAGAAATTTTGGTTAAAGTTTTCATGCAATAGAATATTTGGTTAAAGTTTTGCATGCAAGCTACTATCAGCCTTATATCTCAATAAACATTCATGGTATTGACTTGAAATGTTATGAGTATGTTTAGGGGAATCAGACAAACAAGGTAGATAACTCTTGATGGAATTTATTATGACTTATGGCCCCTTTTTAACTTAGAAATTTTGGTTAAAGATTTGCATACAAGATACTCTTATGCTAATATCTCAGAGTCCAGGCATGGGATTGATTTGAAACATCTTTAATATGTTTAGGGATATCATACTATAGAGGAAGATAACACTTGATGGAATATATTTAAAATTATGACCCCCTTTTAACTTAGAATTTTGGTTGAAATTTTGCATTCAAGCTACTATCCAGCTTATATCTCAGAAATTGCTTGTGGAATTGACTAGAAAGTTAAGGAGTGTCTTCAGGGACATCAGAAAACCAAGGAGGATAACTTTTGGACTGAATTTTATGCAAATTATGGCCCTTTTCTAACTGGGATTTTTGGTTAAAGTTTAAGTTTTGCTTATGTCTCAGTAACTAGGCATGGGATTGATTTTAGACTTCATAAAAATTTTAAGGGTATCAGACTATTAAGGTATATCATTTTTGACTATTATTATGTACAGAGTATGTGAAGGGCAAGAATTGAAATAGATTTCATTTGATTTACTAACAAGCATATTGAATAGTCGAGCATGCTGTTCTCTGACAGCTCTTGTTTCTATATGCAGTTTTATAAGCAGAACCTTGTGAACACAACTCCTCCTACACTACTAGAGGGATTCGGTTAAAACTTGCCAACAATACATGAAAGCTAGAATTTGCTCTCACATGCAATTTTCAAGAGTTATGACCCCTTATCAATTTTATCTGTTCACAGTTTTATAAGCAGAACCTCGTGAACACAACTCCTCCTCTAATACTTGAGGGATTTAGTTCAAACTTACCAACAATACTTGTCTTTATATGTAGATGTGTATGAAGGCTGGAATTTGTACTCTATGATCTGAAACTTCCAAAATTAAATGTAGATATATCAGCAAACAACATCAGAGTCAAACAAAAGTGTTTTTCTCAAGTCAGCATTTTGTGAATGTGATAAAAAAATAATTTGGCGCTTGACAGACATCAGTATTGTACCGGTACCATATAACGTACAAGGCTTCTTCACATTACAATACATTTGGGTGTATATTGCCAGGCTGTACTGTGCTCTTGTTTTAATTTAAACTTTTGTTGCAAGCAAAACTAATAACCAACACAAGGTAAGGACTTGAAACTTTATAGGATAGCAAGTAGGAGCAGTGCAGTAATCAAGAACCATAAACTCTGCCTGATCTAGTTTTTGTATTATATCCATTTATTTCATATAAATTTTTGGCCTCAACGGAAAATTTAAATGATATTTGAATAAAATGATGAGCTAGTGTCATCACCCTGGCATCATCTGCGTCGGCATTACCATGGTTTTATGATCAGGGCAACTTTACCAAATCTACTATCAAAGCTGTTGATTTGAAACTGGAATCATTTATTCACTATCATCAGTCTTTACTACAAGAACTATAACTCTACCTTGCTTTTTGCAAGAATTATGGCCCTTTTACACTTAGAAAATAAAGAATTTCTTGGTTAAATTTTGTTTATGTCAGCTTCTCCACATTAACTTAAAAGCTATTGTTTTGAAACTTGGAACACTTAGTCATCATCACCAGTTAACTCTAGGCTGCAAGAACTGTAACTTTATCTTGCTTTTGGCAAGAATTATGACCTTTTTATACTAAGAAAATAACAGATTTCTGGGTTTACTTTAATGATAAGGTCAGACAGACAGGTTTGCTTTTTGAAACAATGTAACTGAAGGAAATATAGTAATTAAAGTGTCCAGGATCCTTAAAGAGATGAATGGAACAATGTAATTATTATACAGTGACTAAAAAATATGCATCATTGGCAGTGCTCTTGTTTTGTCTTAGCATTACCTCCTTACTATAACTATAGTCTTTATTTTTTACATAGGCTTTCATTTGACATCAATTATTTGACATCTGAAGTGCTCATGTTTTGAGGGCATGTTTTTTTGTTTTTTTTAAACACATCTTGTTTTCCCTTCTTCCTGTATATAGAGAAAGATTGAATTGTGTATACTGGATTCTGCTTGTCTGTCCGTCTGTTTGTACATGCAATCTTGTCTGCTCTTCATCTCCAAAACCCCAGGCTTAAATTTGATGAAACATCACAGGATTGATCAGTATAAAGTATATATTGGTTGTAACTAGTCCTGGTTTCAGTTGTAAATAATAGTACTGGTATAGCTCCCTTGATTAGCGCTCAGCATATAAGGGTAGTTCCAGGACTGGTTGGCCCAGAAGACCTGAGTTGACCCAGTCCCAGATACTGCACAGTGGCGCTTAAAGTCCATTGAAAAATTGAAAACATTGAACAAAATGAATCGAGCTTACAGTATGTACCAATATGGAAATGTATCAGATACAGCAAAAATACCACGGATACCAATTTTACCATATCAACCACCTTTCTCAAATGTTCTTCAAGTAATACAAGAGGGTATAAAAAGTTCTGAATAGGAACTTCCTTTTTTCTCCCTTTGGCAAACCTTTACAAGAATATTCATCCTTATTAGTGCATTTCAAAATAATGAAATTTTCCTTTTTAGCTCACCTGAGCACATAGTCCACAATTATTTCAAATTACATCTCTGAAACCACTGGGCCATATTTGATTAAACTTACCTGTGATGTTCCTTGCATAAAGATCTAGCAAAATTGTTCAAATTGTTCTGGTCCATTGCATATCAGGGTCACAGGAGCTACAAATAATTTTTAAAACTAAAATCTTCAAAAAATCTTTTCAAAACCACAAGGCCTAGAGATTTGATATTTGGTGTGTGGCATTGTCTTGTGGATCTCTACCAATTTTGTTCAAATCATGGCTCTTGGGTCAAATTTGACCCTGCCACTTACGAGTCACTTGCTTTTACATAGACTTGTATAGGAAAAACTTCTTGTCAGAAACGACAAGGCCTAGAGGTGTAACATGGCCTTATATGCATGTATATATTGCACCTCTACAAAGTTTGTTCAAATCATGGCCCTTGGGTCAAAATTGACTCCCCTCTTGGGGTCATTTGGATTTATATAAACTTTCATAGGAAATACTTGAAAATTTCCTTTCATAAACCACAAGGCCTAGAGAGCTGTGGAATTGTCTAGTGGATTTCTGCCAAATTTGTTTGTATCATAGTTCTTAGGTCAAAATTGACCCTGCCTCAGGGGTCACCTGTTTTTACATAGACTTATATAGGAAAAACTAGAAATATCATCTTGTCAGAAATAACAAGGCCTTACATTTAGATATTTGGTGTGTAACATAGCCTATTGCACTTCTACCAAGTTTCTTCAAATCATGGCCATTGGGTTAAATTTGGCTTTTATGTGGACTTTCTTAGGATATCCTAAACTAGAAATATCTTCTTTTCAAAAACTGCAAGGCCTAGAGCTTAGTTATTTGATGTGTGGCATTTTCAAGTTGATCCCTACCAAGACTGTTCAAATTTTCAAAAAATCTTCTTGTTTCAATCTACAAGGGTTGGGTTTAGACATTTGGTTTGAAACATGGCTTGGTGGACCTCATGCAAGTTTGTTCAAGTCATGGCTCTGGGGTCAAAAGTGGCCTCACCCCAGGGGTTATTTGCTTTTATGTAGACTTATAAAGGGAAAAAAAGTTTAAAAATCATCTTCTTGAAACAACAGAGCCTGGAACATAAATATTTTATGTGTGTCATTGTCTAGTGGTTCTTATCAAAGTTTGTTCAAATCATGGCCATGGGGTCATTTATTTTACAATTATAATATGATTGCCTTCAGGGACTCTTAGGTGATATGGCCTATGTTTTTATGTGACAAAGCCATATGCAGGGGGATATTCCATCACATTCAGTGATAGTTTTAGTTAACCTAGATACTGTGTGGAACATGTAGTTATCTGATAACTGTAACTAAAACTTTGTTAACCCTTTCCCTCATAGAGGAAACCATAAAAAGACCTATGTGAACAACATAAAACCAGATCAACCTGCGAGTAACTCACAGGCTGATCAGGTTTTATGCTGTTCGCTGCTCCTCAGTGGTCTGGAAATGAGGACTTCATAATTAAATTTGGTAAGGTTCAACTGTGGTTTTCTGCAGATCAGGCTTTATGTGCATCAAAAAGAGTCTATATGAGGGAAAGGGTTAAACTAATGGACCATGTTGTCATAGATCTCTACCACATTGATGTATATCATTTTATTGTGTTGTAATACTTTCCAGGCAGAGGTCACAGCAGGGGCAGAGGTCAAGGTCACCATGAACACTCAAGATGTCTGCCCTAATGACACTGTCTATCAACAGAGACTGCTGTGAGTACTTATTTGGAGATGTCATCAGGGACAAAGTGTTTAATGTCCTGCAAACAAATGATTGATAGTATTTTTGAACATTATTAAGGTTGATAACCACTAAGCCACAAATTCAACTCATTTTTTAAAGCAGTTCGTTCACAGATGATTGGTAGGTATCAAAAAAATAATTTTATGCTATCCCTCGTTAATGTTGGTGAAGTCTTTGTTTCCTGACAAATAAACTTGGCAAGTGTAGCTTACATTAAATGGGAAAACCCTTTTTTTGTAAATGTGATGGCTGATAAACAATACAATATCCCCAAAGCAGGTGTTTGCGGTGACTCATTACACAAAATGACGTCTTCACCAGTTCAGGGTAGCAAATTCGTAAGTTCAACCTATGAAGTTAGGGCATGTGCAAAGAGTGAATGTGATCAGCCAAGTGACTGACTTTATGTTTAGTGTGTATAAAAATGACCTAGTTTAATCAAGTTTGTTAAAATCATTGCCTTTGGGTTAAAAATGGCCAGGGGTCACTTGATTTTATATTGACTTATATAGGGAAACAAGTTTTAAAATTCTTTTCCTTGAAACAACAAAGCCTGGAGTGTAGATATTTGGTGTGTGCCATTTTTTAGTGGATTTTAACAAAGTTTGTTCAAATCATAGCCCTGGGGTCAAAATTAGAAACGCCTGATGTTCACTTGTTTTACATAGATTTATATGAGGAGCTATGACCTTCAGATTTGGATCACACGGTACAGTTTGGTGTGTGGAATTGAACTTTGATCTGTAATGAGCTTGACCATTACCCAGTGACCTACTTTGTTATAAATTAGGCTATGGCATTCTGATTTGGACTAAGGTTACAGTTTTGTGTCTTGATATTAGATGACCTTGACCATGACTCAGTCACCTTCTTTGGAATGTTTAAGCTACAAACTTCAAATTTGGACCACAAGTACTGTTCAGTGTGTGAAACTGAAATGTTCTTCCATTTCTGCATGGATTCTGTATTAAGTAGGAATGTGCTTTAATATAGTAACTTGTACAGGTAATAAAGACAATGTTTCTCAAGTCACAGATGGTTGCAGTGGGTGAACATGCATCTGTATATGGGTATTGATAGACTAAAACACACATACAGTTAAAAATGAAGTTCTTAGTTGTTGATCATAACTATGTGAACAAGCTGCTGTAGGACAGGACACACCAGTCACTGTGGCTGAGTGGTTAGTGTCTGCCCTGTAAATGGGGTATCATGGTCCATCCATTGGATTTGATCCCTGGCAGCACCATCAAATGTCAATAATGGTACTGGTAATCTCCCTTGTTTGGCCCTCAGCATATGAAGGTAGTTCCAGGATTGGTTGGCCCAGTGTCCGGAGTAGCTGACTACAGGTGTGGTGTTATTTCACTTGTCTACAACGTGACCTGCCAGTGAACATCAGTCTCATGCAAACATAGTTCACAAACTGAATTATTGTTGCTGGAACTTTGAACAGAAACAAATCCAGGACACATTGTTAAACTCTTGATATATGTAGTCCAGAATTCAGATTTCAGAACACAAGATTTTTAATAAACTGTCACATTATGTATAGTCTCAAACAAATGTCTAACTCCGGAAATTTAAAAAGAATATTCATATATGTTCAACATATCCGGATTATGGTAAGGAGTATTGTTCCTCAGTTTTGTTGGTTAAATAACATGAGGAGTTCATGTGTTCAGATTTACTCACTCAACAGTGAATATATCATTGAATTTCAAGAGTATATATTTTAGACTTAAGATTCCAAGAAAATTTCCTATACTGTTTTATATGAATTAACAAAAACACAATATTGTCTCAAAGGTATTCCTCTAAAAAATCTAGAAATAAAATGGTGGCCACTGAAATATTTACTGGTTATTGAAACATTACCTTGAAAATTGGCATTTCTTGAGCCTGAATCTTAGACTCAGTAGGTTGTTGACTGGATCACCGCACCAGCTTTTGTGCCTGGGTCCTGCATGCAGATTTATATTGTATACATTTACATGACAACATGTTACTTCTTTGTTTTTTACTTTGCATTTTTTTTCATTTCTATTTCATATACCAAATTAAGCCTAATTCATGTTTCTTTCATAGGTTACAAACTGAAATATTCGGAATGAAAATGAATCAATGACACTGATCTCCCTCTTTTCTACGCCAGCTACGTGCAAGCAATCCAGATGTGGTCTCAGATCTTCAACCTTGTCTTGAAGGAAATCTGGAGAGAAAAACGAAAACCTGTGCAGAATTATATAATCATCAATTTAAGAACCTCATATTGATGAAATCACTCCTCTATTTTCACTAAATCACTGAAACAAACACACTAAGACTCATGTATGATTGTTTTCTTAATGATTGCTTTTCTTGTGTACATGTTAATTCATGTCATAATGGCTTTCTGAACATGAGTTAAGAATTTTCTGATGTCACATATGTGTTGTATGTGGGATACTTGATGATATTGTTTAGAAAGTAGAAACAAAGTAGTCATGTAAACTGCTGATAGCAATGATTCAGAAAACTTATATTAATAAGTTTATGTACAGTATTGAAAATAATTTTATCATTAACAATTGTATTGGAGCACTGGTGTAATACACTTAATATGTATATAGTATGGACATGAACATCTGTACTGAGGGGGAGTTTCAGTCTATAAGCATCTGACCAAGGTGTAGATGTTTCTTTTTATTCTGATATTTTGTTTTTCAAATATTTCTTCAAATGTTTATATCAGTTATTGTTGTCATGTCAACACTTTTGGCAGCAGTTTTGAATCAAAATATTATTTTTCTAGACAAATTAGTTTTTAATAAGATTTTTAATCAGATAGATCAGGTTAGGTTTGTAGGCAAAATTAAAATGCAACAGATTCTTTTTCCACAATGCTTCTTGAATTACAATTATAACATTGAGCAAAGAAATTTCATCTATAACCAAGTAGATCTGATGTTTGATATACCAGTATATTTAGATAGTGATTAATGGGAGGTAACTCAAATTAAATTTTTGTTACTCTCATACCTGCATTTTATGAATATTTGTCAGATCAAGCTCCCAAAAATAATACTTCATGATTGTATTTATTTTCCATTTTGAAAACATTTTTATACTTATCTTCTGCTTATTATTTTGATTAGAAGAAAATCAGATTTAACTTGGACAATACAAAATTACAGTTTACTGATGTCTACCTGGTATGTTATATCTCTTGTTTTAAGAAAAACTACAAAACATTTTGATATTCCATACAATTTTGGTCTGGGATGTAGGAAATGAAAATGAATCTTGGTCAGTGACTTGGTAAAGAATATCATGTTTCAATGTGACATTTGGCATTCACATTTTTCACAAATAATAAGACACTTATTTCATCAAAGTGACATCGTTGAAAATTTCAACATATTTTGTTTTCACAGGGCCCCGGACTTCTCAATCACTGCTTATATAAAAAAAAATAATAATAATAATAATGGGAGAAATTACAGCAATTAATATAAGGAAATGTTAGGGGGGGGGGGTGGTGGGAATTACTGGTAGTAGCTGAAGTTCCCTGAAAATATCTAGAAATATTCAATATGTTGAAGACTATGAAGTGTTGTGCTAAGCATATGGTCTTTTATCTTTAAACAAGTGATTCTGAGTAAAGCCAGGGATCTTGTGATTATAATGGCAGAAAAATCTTAATTTTTGCTTTAAAAAAAAACATGTGTATAAATTGTGGGTAAAGGGATGTAACTGAAATTTTTTAATGATACAATTCTATAGTGGTTTAAAATATACTACAGTGGAACCTCTCTAAACCGCACGGTGCCTGAACCAGCTAAAATGTCCAGTTAACAGAGGTGTGCGGTTTACAGAGGTTTTTGCTCTTTCAGTGCTTATTTTGCTTTATGTATGGGATTCAATGTATATTCTAAAAATGTTATGTGTATGGTATTAATTGTATGTGAGGTGTAATTGTTCATTTCTTATTAATGTGTTAATTACAAGATAAGTACATGTTTACCAAATAGAAAGGGATTGGGAATCAAACTCAAAGCAATGTATAACTGTACATTATATTTTATTGTTACTAAATGATGTGTTTGTTGACGGTTTTCTTTTTAATTAATCTCTGATTTAATTATCATACACTTCTGATGTTCATTAAGTTTGATTAACACTATTATTACCGTATTCTGTAATTGATCAATCCAGTCATTGTAAACAAGCACCGCTAATTGTATTTTTCTCACATAGTGGATAAAAGTGCAACACCGATTAATCTCAAACCATATTACGGCCTTAAACACATAATTACAGTACAGAATTTCAAATTAATCATGCGTTTTTTTTTCTCGGACAGGAAATTTGTGTGCGGTTTACAGAGGTTAAAATAGGCACAATTTCTAAATATCCCAAAATTTTTGTGCAGTATTGGGAATTCGGAGGGTCCGGTTTAGAGAGTATTTTTCAATATTAAATATATAGTGGAAACATTGTGACTTTGGAAATTGTGCGGTTTAGAGATTATTCCGGTTTTCAGAGGGTGCAGTTTAGAGAGGTTCCACTGTATTATAAAGCGACTCAATTAAATATTTTAATATTATTGTTAAGTTATGCTAAGTATTTTTGATGGACAGCCTTATATAAACAAGGGCTACACAAATTAACCGATTTTCATTTCTTTTTTTCATGATGTTCGAAATTGTTTTAAATTTATTTCTATTTTGTAACAGACTTACAGATAATTGAGTTGAATATCTTGTTCTACAAATAATTATTCATCAGGGGGTATATTTCATGGAGATATTTCTTTTTAATTTTGAGTTTCATTTAAAATGACCAAAAATTATAAAATATTGAAACACATTTTTTTAATAAGACTATTATCACTTGAAAGTGGAAGAGAGAATAATAGCCATGTAGATCAAAGTAAAAGCATATATATGTAGAATTATGGAAGACAAATAACTCTACTACCTTTTCTTTCAGTGATAACTTGTTTTTTGACATTATGCAAAGATACACTCTGGGATGTTTAACTGTGTCCAGATAGTTATGTTAAAAGCTATTGTGCTTCTTAAGTTCAGAATTATTAACATTTCATGAAACTTGGCTGTACATAAAGAAATTGGAAAACATTTTATTTTAAAAAAAATAAATTAAAAATTTTATTGAGTAGTATATCACTTCTCCAATCAAATAATTTAGAAAAGATATTGTTCATTAAAACTATAGATGCAGTTTGTGAATTTACAGTTTCTGTCAATGTTTTTATTTTAATGATTTTTTCTGTAGTATCACATATTATGATTGTGCCAATTAAGAAATACATGTTTACTTTGCTTCCAGTTAACTTTCATTCCTTATGTTGGATTTGTGATTAAAGGGAGGTAACTCAATTTTCTTTTTTGATACCACAATTTCAGTGTTCAGAAATACAATATTTCATGATTCTAGTTTAAATGAATATGATTTCTTTATGCATTGTGGATAGGAGAGTCACAGTCCTAACTAAATGATTTCACTGGCATCTAGGTCTACTGTTGCATTCTATGGGATAAATAGCATGAAAATCTATTTTCCTATTAAAATTTGAATGAAAAAATATAAAATAAACAAGTCATTTCTACGTACTTCATTCTATTGAGTGTTTTTTCTATGTTTCTTACCATCACTTGTATCTTTGAAACCTCATTTATATTATATTACATTTTATAAAATCAGCCTACCATGAGCAAACTGCCATTAAATCAAGCCAGTCTGAAGTTCAAGGAACTCTTTGTTTTCAGATACTTTAAGTAGAAAATCATGTTTGTTCTGGTATTAAGGTTTACCATGTTGTTGAAATGAAAATATGAACTTTTTACTGAGAAAGTCTTATTTTTTTTGCATTGTAAAATGCAAGCCCAAGTTATTATCTCATGGACGTCAAAGACCTTGTGAAATCAAGGTCAGATAAGTCATAAAGGGGTCAGTGGATAGCGAGACATACCAGATTAAGCCTCTTCTTACCACTGGCCAAATGGTACATAGAAATGGCTTATTCTCCGATCATTATATATCTTGCTAAAATGGTTAACTTTAATATATATGATATTGATGAGGAAACTATACGGACTTAAATTCAATTTTTAATTCACATTTTGATCCATTCCCAAAAATATTGAAATACAGTAGAATTTCTTACTTTGTCCAAATAAAATGAAAGTCCAACAGTTTCCTCTATATATTCATTAGAAAACAAAACCCATTTATGAGTCCAACTTTTATGCGCCACATTTTTCAATGCGTCAACGTCTATCTGTGGTTACTAATGTACATAATAAGAGTACATTTTACCATTAATAAGTTGAAGCCGTTTTGACTGCGGGTTTATATTTATAGACCTTTACGGCTGCCTCGGCTGCGACAAATTTGACAGTTTTACCTGTATGGCAGGTGCTAATTACACAAAAGCTGCATCTTTTAATAATCTTCTTTGGCTTTTCCTGTGAGTGAAAACAACCCTTTTATTGTAATCATTCCAAGTGCCATATCATTTGAATTTAAACTCCTGTGATATTGTTGGACTGTTTCAATCATGGATACTTCCGCTGATCATGACGCGCTGGTAAGCAAAGGACCAGGTACCCAACCCTGATATGTGGATATCAGACAATTATTATCTCTGTACTCAATACCCATCTTATATTTGAATGTTGTTTTGTTAGCATATCTTGTTTTATAAATAAATTTATTTTCATAGGAAAATGTCCTCATGTTTTGTTTTGAACACACCTAAAAACAATGGAATCTCCGTGTAAATATTCATGAAGGGGTAGAGGAATTAAATTTCCTAGTCATTTAATATATCAATGATTTTATCAACATAACTCTGGCTAATTGTTTGATCAACAGAGTTAATATTTTGGTAATCGTCAAAAGAATGACTGAATTTTCATATTTTCACCTTATTTTCTGTATTTCCAATGTCTCAATTTTTTAGGTCAGTCCATTCAACATCAACTTATCGAAGTTCATTATTAAAAATAATAATGAAATAGACTTTTTTTTTTAAAACAAAATGACAGGTTCTTACCTCAATTGGTTTTTGTGGATAACTCTTGGTTTTGAAATTGAGAGTTCTGGGTTCGACTCCCAGGAGACCATGGAATGAAACCTGCACTTTTAAATATTACACAAAGCCACCCAGAGCTATGTCTTACTCCTCCATCAACTGCCTTGCATTACTAACAATAATTAATAGTTATGTTTTGATATTGATTTCAGATGTATCGGTCACTTCATAATTTTTCAGTGGGATATAATTGCTCTGTGAATTGGATTTATGTAATAGGCCCATATGATTTCAAGGCCCTTATGCAATGGTGTTTACTAAGAGAGAATTTAAATTAAGAAGCCCATATGAGCGTATCAAGTGACGACTTAAATTCTCTCTTAATAATACTGCATCACACTGCTATATTTGGAGATGGCGCTATACATTGTTACGTCAGCCTGTTGTTATTCACACACTTGAATGTACTTTTCAAATAGGGATACACCCGTCTATAGATATTCCATGGTATTCCACGGTGTGCCATGGAAATCCATGGAAAAATATGCCACGGAGTATTCGGACTATCAACTTTTCCAATAACAATTTAAAAAATTTGAAGAAAAAAAGGAATGCCATGGAGAACTTACGTTTGCCACGGAAATCTGCAGTTTTCCGTGGAAAGCCACGGCTTTCCGTGGAAAGCTACGGCTTTCCATGGAAATCTGCAGTTTTCCAGGGAAATTTCAATTTTGCCGTGGAATTCTGCGGCTTTCCATGGAATGCCATGGAGTATTCGGACGGATATCCTCGACAATGTCCGTGGAATTCCGCGGCAAAATGCAATGTAGATGGAAATCCGCGGCAAAATTTAGATTTCCATGGAAAAAAAAGGGCTGAAAAATCAAAAAAAATCTGGCTTGAAAAATCAAAGATTATGTAATAAATGGCAACTTCTATAACAAGTTTGTCTATAAATCATATTAAACAGTAATTTGAATATCTAGACAAGAACATATATACATAATCATTGCATACCACAGAATGGGTCTTCTTTTTGCATAAAGGGATTCTCGGCAACATAAGCATTAGTTTTTCATCACTTGATGAAAACTCCAAA
>CM037777.1:48540827-48590827 GCA_021229015.1 Solen grandis
TTGTTTCGTTGTCACCATCAGGGAGGGGGAGGGGTATCGACTTAGGGCGTGGAACATGTATATACGAGGTATGCATACATATTATTGTATTTTCAATATTTGTTATAAAAATCAGACTTTGCTATACTGGCAAAGAGAAACGAAGAAATATTGTTTAAATGTGAATATAAACATTGTTGCAAATCAGGTATTTGAGAAGAGAAAAAAAACGTCGGAAAGCCTTAGGTCCCAATCAGGTAACATCAACGTAACGTCCAAGTCCAATCAGGTAACATCAACGTAACGTTCCAGTCCATTTAGGTAACATCAACGTAACGTCCAAGTCCAATCACGTAACATCAACGTAACGTTCCAGTCCAATCAGGTAACATCAACGTAACGTCCAGTCCAATCAGGTAACATCAACGTAACGTTCCAGTCCAATCACGTAACATCAACGTAACGTCCCAGTCCAATCAGGTAACATCAACGTAACGTTCCAGTCCAATCAAGTAACATCAACGTAACGTTCCAGTCCAATCAGGTAACATCAACGTAACGTCCCAGTCCAATCAGGTAACATCAACGTAACGTTCCAGTCCATATCAGGTAACATCAACGTAACGTCCAAGTCCAATCAGGTAACATCAACGTAACGTTCCAGTCCATTTAAGTAACATCAACGTAACGTCCAAGTCCAATCACGTAACATCAACGTAACGTTCCAGTCCAATCAGGTAACATCAACGTAACGTTCCAGTCCAATCAGGTAACATCAACGTAACGTTCCAGTCCAATCAGGTAACATCAACGTAACGTTCCATTCCAATCAGATAACATCAACGTAACGTTCCAGTCAATCAGTAACATCAACGTAACGTCCCAAGTCCAATCACGTAACATCAACGTAACGTTCCAGTCCAATCAGGTAACATCAACGTAACGTTCCAGTCCAATCAGGTAACATCAACGTAACGTTCCAGTCAAATCAGGTAACATCAACGTAACGTTCCAGTCCAATCAGGTAACATCAACGTAACGTTCCAGTCCAATCAGGTAACATCAACGTAACGTTCCAGTCAAATCACGTAACATCAACGTAACGTTCCATTCCAATCAGGTAACATCAACGTAACGTCCAAGTCCAATCACGTAACATCAACGTAACGTCCCAGTCCAATCAGGTAACATCAACGTAACGTTCCAGTCAAATCACGTAACATCAACGTAACATCCCAGTCTAATCAGGTAACATCAACGTAACGTTCCATTCCAATCAGGTAACATCAACGTAACATCCCAGTCTAATCAGGTAACATCAACGTAACGTTGCATTCCAATCAGGTAACATCAACGTAACGTTCCAGTCCAATCAGGTAACATCAACGTAACGTCCAAGTCCAATCAGGTAACATCAACGTAACGTTCCAGTCCAATCAGTAACATCAACGTTAACATCCAGTCTAATCAGGTAACATCAACGTAACGTTCAAGTCCAATCAGGTAACATCAACGTAACGTTCCATTCACATCAGGTAAAATCAACGTAACGTTCCAGTTCCATCAGGTAACATCAACGTAACGTTCAAGTTCAATCAGGTAACATCAACGTAACGTCCCAGTCTAATCAGGTAACATCGACGTAACGTTCCAGTCCATAGGTAACATCAACGTAACGTTCAAGTTCAATCAGGTAACATCAACGTAACGTCCCAGTCTTATCAGGTAACATCGACGTAACGTTCAAGTTCAATCAGGTAACATCAACGTAACGTTCCAGTCCATTTAGGTAACATCAACGTAACGTCCAAGTCCAATCAGGTAACATCAACGTAACGTCCAAGTCCAATCAGGTAACATCAACGTAACGTTCCAGTCCAATCAGGTAACATAAACGTAACGTCCAAGTCCAATCAGGTAACATCAACGTAACGTTCCAGTCCATTCAGGTAACATCAACGTAACGCCCAAGTCCAATCAGGTAACATCAACGTAACGTTCCAGTCCAATCAGGTAACATCAACGTAACGTTCCAGTCTAATCACGTAACATCAACGTAACGTTCCAGTCCATTCAGGTAACATCAACGTAACGCCCAAGTCCAATCAGGTAACATCAGCGTAACGTTCCAGTCTAATCACGTAACATCAGCGTAACGTCCCAGTCCAGTCAGGTAACATCAACGTAACGTTCCAGTTCAATCAGGTAACATTTTAGTAACGTTACAAATTACCAGATAACATTCAAGTAACGACGTTTCACAATTCGGTTTTAGAGAAGCAGAAATTCACAGATAAATCTAATTTATTTATATGATTATTATGATTATTCATTTTAAATATTAACAATAACTTGTATATTCGTCTTTTTGTCCAATTTGAAATTCTTGATAAACATTATTTTACAATATGATAATTTATGTCTGTATTTCTTCATTTGTAGCTATTCTTGAACATGCCTTGTTGGAATGTCCCATTGAGATAACGGTATGATAACCTAGTTTGTGAATAAAACATCAGGCATTTTCTACATTACAACAAACAGGAGTAGTAGTATAAGCACTGAAAACTGTGCCTAAGGCCTTGTACTGCTTGCATATATCCGTACTCATCACACATTTAGATACGGTTGCAATCAGTGCATTCGATTATAACATCTCAGGTAACAAATGCTACATCATTTCATATTACAAGCGAGTTTATTAATATCAGAGCAAACCTAAGGGACTATGGTAACTATAGTGGAAATTTATAAGAGCTAACTAAGTGGGAGTTTGATATTACAGGAGCTTACCAAAGGGCCACAGTGATTATCGTGGAAGTTTAATATTATAAAAGCTAACTAAGAGACCATGGTAACTATCGTAGACATTTAATATTATAAGAGCAAACTAAGAGACCATGGTAACTATCGTAGAAATTTAATATTATCAGAGCTAACTAAGAGACCATGGAAACTGTCATAGAAATTTATGTTATAAGAGCTAACTAAGAGACCATGGTAACTATCGTAGACATTTGATATTATAAGAGCAAACTAAGAGACCATGGTAACTATCGTAGAAATTTGATATTATAAGAGCTAAGAGACCATGGTAACTATCGTAGACATTTAATATTATAAGAGCAAACGAAGAGACCATGGTAACTATCGTAGAAATTTAATATTATAAGAGCAAACGAAGAGACCATGGTAACTATCATAGAAATTTAATGTTATAACAGCTAACTAAGAGACCATGGTAACTATCGTAGACATTTAATACTATAAGAGCTAACTAAAAGACCATGGTAACTATCGTAGACATTTAATACTATAAGAGCTAACTAAGAGACCATGGTAACTATCGTAGACATTTAATATTATAAGAGCAAACTAAGAGACCATGGTAACTATCGTAGACATTTAATATTATAAGAGCAAACGAAGAGACCATGGTAACTATCGTAGACATTTAATATTATAAGAGCTAACTAAGAGACCATGGTAACTATCGTAGAAATTAAATATTATAAGAGCTAAGGGACCCTAACGATTATCGTGGGAGTTAAATATAACTAGAGCATATTTAGGGGTCATGGCGACTACCATTGAAGTTAAGTAATACAAGAGTTAACTAAGGGGCCATGGCGGCTATCATTTAATTTTAATTTAAAATTACACCTGGCGACTACAATGGAAGTTAAATAATAAAAGGGAAGGAAGTTAAACATAACAAGAGCTTACTTAGGGACCATGGTGACTATCATGGAATTCAAATTATACAACAGCTAACTTAGGGACCATGGCGTCTATCGATAAGGTTATTATTACAAGAGCTATCCAAGGGACCAAGACAACGATCGTGGTTGTTTAATATTACAAGAGCAAACTAGGGGAACATAGTGACAAGTGGTTGACAAGAGCTAATTAAGAGACTATGACGACCATCGTGGAAGCTTAATATTACAAGAGCCAACGAAGAAACCATGACTATTATCGTGGAAGTTTAATATTACATAAGCTAACTAAGAGAACATGGCGACCATAATGGAAGTTTTATTTTACAAGAGCCAACCAAGAAACCATGGCGTTTATCGTGGAAGTTTGATTTTACAAAAGCCAACCAAGAAAACAAGGCGATTCTCGTGGAAGTTTAATATTACAAGAGCTAACTCAGGGAACATGGCAACCATCGTGAGAGTTCAATTTTACAAGAGTCAGCCAAGAAAACATGGCGATTATCGTGGAAGTTTAATTTTACAAGAGCTAACCAAGAAACCATGGCGATTATCGTAGAAGTTTAATATTACAAGAGCTAACTAAGAGAAAATGGCGATCATCATCAATATTAAAAGAGCCAAGCAAGAAACCATGACAATTATCGTGGAAGTTAAATATTACAAGAGCTAACCAAAAATACATAGCGATCATCTTGGAATTTTAATATTAAAGAGCAACAAGACCAAAAACCATGGCGATTATCGTGGAAGTTAAATATTACAAGAGTTACCTAAGGGAACATAGCGACCATCGTGGAAGTTTAACATCACAAAAACCAACTAAGAGGCCATGGCGACTATCATAAAGGTTAAATATCACAAGAGCTAACTAATGGACCGTGGCGACCATCGTAGAAGTTTACAGATAAGTTATATGAAAGTCATAAGTAGGGTAATATTTTTGTCGAATATTCAATAAGCAACGGTAGAATCCTGATAGAAAATGGTTATCTGAAGGGTGAAAACACCAGAAATTCATAGAAAAAAAGTATTCCCTCTAGAAACAAAATTAACAGATAGGATTGTTTTTAGGCTTATGAATATTAAGCAAAGATTAACTAATAGCCCTATGAAACTAATATAGATCATATAAAAATTACCTGATTTCCGAACACACCGACAGACGTTGCTGTTGACACTTGGTTCGGACCGAACCACACTGCAGCAAGCTGCGCAGGAATTCCCAGAATGAAAATCTGCGCAATAGCACATATCGTCTGCGCAAACATGAGGACCGGAAATCGGTCCGGTGACAGACACGCGCACTTTATCCAAGCCCCTAGTGCGTTCAGAAAGGCGCCGGCCAACAAAGTTATCCTGAGTCCTTTTTTGTCCAGTAGCCATGTGGCGGGGAATATCAAAGGTATATAGACCAACATGTATATCATGGAGAGCCAGTCCACTGCCGATTCCTGCTGGAACGAGTCAGTGGGAAGACTCTCATTGTAAAACTTGATGATCACATTGGCGATGATATTCAGATGGATCCACTGGAAAGCGTTGCTGAACGAGTAGGTGACGAAGAGCAGAAGCATGAACCATCTCCTTGTGTACTCGCGAGGTTCTAAAGATGAATCTGCTACAACAACTTTTGTTGTGACGTCTGTCGGAGACGCCGGTGGAAGTAGCTGATCAGCCACACTCTCCGGTCGCCGAACCTCATTCGATCCAATATTCGACATGAGTCCCCCTGGAACAGAATGTGAATGAAACATAAGAAACTTACAAACACGGAGGTTTTTCTGATGCCGATGTTTAAACCGCTACTGTATTACTTTAAGACAGAAGTCATATTCACCTCTGTTTTGACTCTGATCAGACTTCAAGCCGCTGTAACTTTTGAAAAGTAAGAACGCCCAAGAAATGCAGTAGCTAGTTCAAAATTCACCCAGTCGTAATAGCAGTCACGGTCCGTTGTGGCGTTAAATAAAAAAAAAAAAAAAAAAAAAAAAAAACTCAACAAAAGTAGTACATGTATAGATATTTAAATTTGCATGTTATCACTATTAGAATATGTCGCAGCGTGTACAATAGCACAACATTGATAGCAAAGTTTAAAAACGTTTTTAAGTAGGATTGAATTAATATATTGAAATGTACTTTTTTCAGTATTTTTCATTTACCCTAGCCCTTCGCGCAAAATAATACAAAATAATGATACTGAAATAAAAGCCAGGCGTATGGAAGAAATATTAAATGTTCTAAAATGTAGCATTGACAAAAAGGCCAAAACAGAACTACAGATCCTCCGTATACTATGCTAGATCCGCTGACCTGCGTATTAAAACTCCGAATCCTGTACTGAATCTGTAGTGCTACACTTCCTGCACTGCTACACGCTTGCAGTGGGGCCCGAGACTAAGAGGGCTGTGGGGCTCAGCGGAACTAGGGCCTTCCCGCCGCAAGCATTACATGGACTCCAATATAAGCTGGACGATAACATTATGATAGGGACGGCCGAGGTCAGTAGCCTGATACCACTGGGGACACTCGGCAAAACTTCTGCCAAATTACGTGTACTGCCTCAGAGTTTTTATTATTTGTCAGCATCAGTTGGAAAGAGGCAAACATAATAAACATGATGAGAAACTTTCAATAGAAATAGCCTAATCACCCTTAAAAATTCTCAAATGAAACTATATAATTATATATACATGTGTACTCTTTATTGGCGGTAAATCATATTTGGCTATATTGGCGGTTTAAATCTGATACGCCAAATTAAATAAATTAAAAAACGGTACTGAATGAACGTTTTACGGTTGTAGAAAGGACCTAGACAATCTTCAAAAAATGTTTACACATGAAAGACATTTGTTATACAGTGAAGAAATCTAGACAAAGGGACTTAGATAAAGGCGAGGAAAAATGACATGCAAATAAGTTATTATGTTATTTGTCTGCTAGTTTGATTTTACATCCCAACAGCGGTAGTATAGAACATTTGGAAGTTTTGTCGAGTAGTTTGGACTTCAAGCGACCAATTGTCAGGTGACCTCGAGTCTGATATGGGGATACTACCGCCACTTGTCAGTGTGAGTATATATAGAACACTTTCAAGATGTCCATGCAATATCAGTGAATGAGATGGAGACCAAACAATAAAAAAATGTTGGTTTTGTTTTCTTTTTTTCATCAAGACTTGTAGATTTGCAACACAGATCCAAATGACTGCAAGATTATACGTAGTCAATGATTATAACAAGGGACCCTAGTGATCTCAAGCGCTCACCAGATCACCATCAATTAGATTAAAAACAAAAGGCCCGTTTTCATTTAATCAACTTTGTTTTAATAATTATGTAAGGGAGCACGAAGTGATCATCTTGTCCAGTGAAATGTACCAACTGTCTCATGACCAAGTTTGGTAACATTGCCAAGTGCCGTAACTCTGATATCTACCGATCCTGGTGTCCAGATAGTGTGCTTATTAACAGGGTTGGTGACAATTGACTAAATATACTACAATTAAAGAGCGGATAAATATCAGACTACTTTTTTAATTTAATCTTTATACTGTAAAATCATTAATTTTCGTTGATTATGTACTAAGGGAAATTTCGTGGGTACATTTATTCGTGGATCTATGTTCTAGATATCTAAAGGCCTATGTAAGAGACACATTTTCATGGGGGTTTATATTCATGTTTAAAGCCCACCACGAAATCGACGAAAATTAGTGTCCCACGAAAATTAATGATTTCACAGTATTTTTATCGTCATCATATTTCAGCTTGCAGCTTGACGCGCAGATGCCTAGTTTCCCAAAAGGGTTTCACATTAACGGAATACAGGTCCTTGTTAACGTTATCACAAAGCATTTGTAAAATATGATGATGCATGGGATTTAAACATAATTTACATGTAGTAATTTACTAGATATTTAATGATACTTTAATACATTAAATTTAACCTGAAATTACAAATATGCGCCTATCATAGACGCCAGATGTAACATTTAATAGCATTTAGGTATAGGTCAACAGAATTTACATGTGTGACAGATGTGTCATGCCTTTAATATATACCGAGAGACAAATGAAGTAGAGTGTTGTTGTTTTTTTTATAATTTCTTCGCAATGGCTCTGAATTCTGCATGGCACGCGATCACACACAGAGAGAGAAGGAGAGAAAGAGAGAGTTATCACGGTTTGTACCGTGTTCTGTATGTAGAATGTAGTCAGCGAGGTACAGTTCACCGAGTTATACGTCGGTATGTAATCAAACATTGACTTGACTTGACTATTTGAGTTTACCGTCGCTTCGACAGTATTTCAGTCATATAGCAACGTCCAGCTAATTACAGGTTGAGGAAGACCCCAGTGGACAGAGGCATCCGGGTAGAACCTCCGACCTTCCGCAGGCCAGCTGGTAGGTTTCTTAACATGAAAATCCGAATGAACCTGCCGAATAAAACATTGAAACTAACCAAACCAAACATAAACGCTACACACACAAAAATAAACCCTAATCCTAACCCAAACCCTTACCCTGACCCAAAAACCGAAATATACAAACCAAAGTAAAAGAATTCAACCTCACAACGTCAGGTAAACAAAAGCACACACGCGCTGAACTAGCGACATTATAGGCATATACTGATTTTGCAAGTTGGACACGTGCAGCATATCGGGCTTTCACATTTTGATCTAAATATCAGTATTTCTTTTGTTGTTGTTTTTTTTAAACAAAATTTATGTTTAATTAAAAGTGATATGAAGTAATGTCTCTCGGCAGCTATTAGTCGTATCAATGAGACAAGATGGCGGCCCGAAGCAAAATTGAGACAAAAGTCAATCTAGTGTCATACATAAGAATCGATTCCTTCAAGTAATACTACATCCGTTTTCACTTTAATTGGTGTATCATTTACACGCTTTGACATGTCTTATGTAAAAAAAAAAAGTTATATCATGTTTTAAGTATTGTATCCAATTTCAACATGGACAGAAAGAAAGTATATAGATATACATTTCAAATGGTATCTCATTAGATATTTTCTATCGTTAGTTTGTTTAGTTGTTTGTTTCCTTGAAATTTTTGGGTTTAAAGTCCCATCGACAGTATTTCAGTCATTTGGAGACGATGTCTACTTAATTTAGACAGATATAGTGCTGCCACACTGTAGACAGGATACCACACCCAGTCACATTTTCCTAACACTGGGTCAACCAGTTTTGTAACTCGGCTCGTGTGATGAGCGCCAAGCTAAAAATGGAAGCTATATCAGTACCATGTTAACGATACTGGTAAGTAAGTAAAGTAAATGCATTTTACAGTCTAAGTTTCATGCCTTGGACACCGACTTTACAGCTTTTACCCCTGGTCATCGGGCTACTTGTATGTATCTATCGATCTCCCTGGGAAGTCTTTCACTCCGCTTATGACAGCACACACCATGGCGCCACGGAATTATACCCCCTCTCAGGTACCCATTTACACCTGGGTGAAGTGAAACAATGCGGGATAAATTTCTTGTTCAAGGAAATTAGCAGTGTCCTTGTCAGGACTCGAACCCGGGACCCCTCGATCCCGAAGCGCGTGTTCTACCACTGGACCACTGCTCCCCCTGGTATGTCGCGACCCACGACCCCATGGCCGTTTTCTGACGACACTAGTAACTTTCATTAACATTGAAAATGCAATACGTGTGACTTACTAGTACATGTAACTACTCATTAATGACAACACCCACACATGTGTTGCAGGTGTTAAAAGCAGACGACGGGCGTATATAATAAAATATTTAACAATTATTTACAAGTTCAAGAAAATGATATAAATCTGCATACCTTGCAACAAAGATTGCAAGCAGAAACGTATTATAAATACGCAGCATGTGGGAAGACATTTGTCTAAATACAAAAGGCAACTATAAATCATTTTCTAACAGAACTATAGAAAGATAGCGGTCTCCCGATTGGTCTTGCAAATTCAATAAATACTATGTTTTAGACTGGTATAGAGCTGAACGTTAATATGTTTAGTTGTAGCCAGACAGTTATTTGTTTGTATGTTGGGTTTAACGTTCCACCGACAGTATTTCAGTCATTTGGAGACGATGTCTACTTGAGACAGATGTAGTGCTGCCACACTGCAGTATCAGTCCGAAGACATGTGGCATGATACCACATCCAGTCACATTATCCTGACACTGGGCCAACCAGTCCTGCAACTACCCTTATATGCTGAACGCCAAGCAAGGGAGCTATAACAGTATCACTTTTACGACTTTGGTATGTCGCGACCGGGGATCGAACCCACGACCTCCCGCAC
This sequence comes from Solen grandis, assembly GCA_021229015.1. Lineage (NCBI taxonomy): Eukaryota > Metazoa > Mollusca > Bivalvia > Adapedonta > Solenidae > Solen > Solen grandis. The sequence continues at coordinate 48,550,844 of CM037777.1, forward strand.
AAAGGCGGACGCTGTAACCACTTGGCTAACTCAAAGGTGAGAATGGTCTCAATTTTTCATGTGAAGAAGCCTTAAAGTTGGTTTCCAGTAGTCTGTGGTTCTACCCGGTTGATCCATGTGAACTCGGGAGTTTTCACCAACCTGTTATCAATGGACGTCTGTATGTGAATAAAATAATGTCGTAAAACTCAAAACATCCAGACATAATTATTTCTTATTGTGGGTGAATCGACTAGAAAGCTGTCCGGATATGAAATCACATTTATAAATTCAAGATAATTAGCTGAACGAAAAATTAAGAAATGCGAAATGAAATGAAATGGATGTGAGAGAAAATGATTTAAGATAAAAATAAAATGTAAGAAAACTAAAAGTGTTTCAACTGGGCATTTTGATATATTAGTATCTCCACTCCTTCGAACGATCATGTAACGTCATAATGCTTTTTACTAACAAGCGTGCAGGCGAGCGAGACAAAACAACAACAACAACAACAAACAAAAAAAACATGCACTGCATACTTAATCTATGTCCTACTAATCATATTTAACTCAGACTGCGAGTCACGCTGACGTGAGGCGACTTAAGGACAAAATAAACCGGATGTAATACATACATATTAAGTGAATACACTGTATGGTAAATGTTGAGATGTCACTAAAACATTGCTTAACTTTTTATAGTAGTGTATATTCAGCAGTACAAGACACATGACAGTTATATTGTATTGCTGAGTTTTAAAGCGGCAAATAAATTATACAACATACATAAACCTTAATTAAAATATAACTATTATGTCAAACAGCTAAAGTGGTGCAGAATACATAGAAGCCATGTGTGTAATTTGTTAACATTTGTGACATGTTAAAGAATCAGTATACTTCCTGACCTCAAAAGAGTTGAGATCTATTTCCCAATAATTTGGCTCTGGTTTGTGTTAAAATGAAAATAATCTAATATTTCACTGTCTAGATATGTATGTGTGATGAAAGTATTTCCAGTTAAATAAGTCAGGTCTTTTTTAATGCAGCTCTGATGGCTTGGGTTTAATGTCCGCCTGACGTAAAAATTTAACGACACCGGGAGCCACAGCAAGCCAAGAATGCTATTGCAACTTAATGCCAACTTCTGAACTTGCAAAATTACATCATTATTACTTCATTGCAGGTGCATTGTCTATGTTTTTTTTTTTATTTATCTACAGCGAATTGTTGTTTTTCTATCAGTTTTCAATTCAGTTCCATTTCAGTTTTTTTTTTCATTCATCCCCATTACGACTGGCAGTAGGAGCATAATTGCCACAAAAAATAAAGGCACATAATGGTTTCCATAGGAAGTTGTCCGTACTTTGTATCTGAATGAAGAAAGTGCACATGGGAATAAGGCAGACGAAGACCGACCCCGTGTCAGCGTGGTCTGATATACTGCACGTTAACAACAAGACAAGGAAAGACGGTCTGTATAGCAGACCTAGTTTCTTGTGTTTGAAATCTGCTGGTTTTTAATCTTGAATAGCTCCTTTATATTAATCTACCAACATCTTAGCACGTGTGAGGCAAGAATTCGAAAATGTAAATTTTAATCGTTTTTTATTTAATTTACAAACTACCTAAATGTTACAATTTAATGTTACCGGCATCTAAAGTTCTATATTATTACTCTATTTTGGGAATGAAAACATGACCTATACCACATTGAACTTTCTGTAAATGCATCAAATGAAAATAAATGCACCTTGCCATCTCTGTATTACTGGTAGGATTTTTTTTTTTTGGTTTAACGCTACACGACAGTGGTTTTAGTCATCTTGGGATTTGTTGTCGCAGACAAGTGGCATGATTCAAACCCAGCAATTTATCCTGAGATTGGAGCAAGCAGTATTGGAACTATCACTATACGTTGTGTGGGCAGCAAAGGATCTACATTTTAATGACTGTGGGGATTGAACTGAAGACCTCACGCTCACAAGACGGAAGTTCTCATCAACCAGTCAATTCTAAATATAGATTCAATGTCTTTTGTAACGCTATTGCCTGTAATGGAGAAACCACTCAATTTTTTTACTATCACGGAATGTCGCATAGGGCGACCATGAACGAACTGCTTTAAGAAATACCCAAGCACATGACTATTGACTAAGTTGACATATATTATTAACTCAAAAACAAACACTTTAAGTGTAACTTAGTGCTACGTGCGGTTGCATGATTTGAAAGACGTTTAACACGACTGAAAGGGAAAAGCGCATGTACATTAGTTATGTATTCAAAATCTTTCTTTCTAAATGCATTTTGTTAATGATAAGGGGTTGCTTCTATAATAATAAAAAAACAACATTTTATTGCATATCTATTTTACAACAATTGACCAGTTAGTACCCTGCTTACATTCTTTACTTAGCGATAAAGCAGGGCTGCAACCGCTTACGTTAGCGACTGTTAGGTTCTTTGAACGCACGCCAGGGTTAAACCCAGGTGGCACTGGTGAAATCAAAGCGCTGAAGGCACTTAAGTTGTGTGTGTCTCAAGAGGTAGGAGAGGTGGAAAATGATAAACACGTGAAGATATTTGTTGACATTTCTTTGAATTTATTGTACATGCGCAACACGGATTTATCTTCTTTTTTCATGAAAATAGAACCCGTCACAGCTTAATAGTTTCATATGTCGCTTAGAGACACTTCACTGGTAAGATGTGGAGAGCTATCATTTTCCGAGTATTGATCAAAATTCTTGGTCAATGACCATATCTGAACGAGCTGTTTTAATGATGCATTCAGTCCAACATTTATCCCTACTGATCTTGACAGGAAGTTGTATGTTTTACACTGTATGAATATATAGCGTGCAACATTTATATTCCCAGAAAAGTAGGAAGATTGAATAGACAAAGTTATATGAACATGACGAAAAAAAAAAAACAAAAAAAAAACGCCGACTTTTCTACCATAGTCGGGAACAATACGTTCACATTCGGAAACGCTCGGAATGTCATGGATATTAATGTGGTAACAAACAGGCTGCACGTTTTTCTCGCTGAAATTATATTTAGGTGTACGGAACTGGCATTTTTACGCTGACACAAGGCACGCTTGTTTACATAAGGCAACCATGTTCCAGTTTCTCATGTTTCATCAACAAAGGAAAGCATGAATGCCTCAAATTTGGCATGCTTATATTGTAATTCCAATTGTTATATCAATGGGAAATTATTTTCAGCGTGATAGACCCCTCAAACTATCCAATATTTCCTAGAAAATGGTCAGAATGTTGTTCAGTCATTTTGTATCGGTGCCCTTTTGCCCTGTAAACTCACGAATGCCCGTATAGCGTAGTGGCAACGCGCCTCACTTCTCACCAATGCGTCCCGGGTTCGATTCCTGGTCACGTATGTGGGAAGGAACAGTGGTCGCCCGTCTAAACACGTGGGTTTCTCCGGCTCTCCGGTTTCCTCCCACATTAATGACCACATACGCCGCCACAAGAGCCATTGAGAGTGATTAATATAAGTTATGATGACTTGTTTCGTAATTGATGTACCCTAAATAAACTTAACTTTAAAACTCACGGTTCTGTAAGCATAATTAATTACAAGCGAGCCTTTCCGATAATAACGAACGCATTTCCGTAAATTCCAGTGAAACGGTTTTATTATACTAGAATCACCGGCCGTCATGCACTAGTATATTTTCACGCGGATATCATTTTATAGTTTTAATGTTTCAAAAAGTGAAAAAAAAATTCATATGCAATATTTATTGGAAATTTGAGCCGAATAAATCTTTAACAAACATCAAAAGTTATAATGGTGTTTCTTTCCATCACCGTCAAGTATGTGTGCATTTCATGAAACACAAATCGTGGAATGCCTTTCTCCCTAAATAAAAATCATAACCCTTTAATTCATACAGACTCATTTTGACGCATTTGAAAACAAAGAGCAGACCTAAATTTTACAACTCGTAACAGATCTGAGAGTCACCCTTATTTTCTCATACAATATAGTAGCTCAGATTCCTCAATCTTCACGATGAGAAAAATCCATTGTTTCACATACCATTTTAAGACAATCAATTAATATTCATCAAGTTATGAATTTGTGCATGTATATCCATTGAGTAAAAGGTTAAGTATTACTAAGCGCTAAGAACTGTTGGTTAATACGAAGCATAAAGTAAGATAGATATCATTCGTTCGAATAAACTTTGGAAAAGAAAGAAAAATAAACAACTTTACCAAGATAGCGCGAATGCTAGTTAATACTAGTTTTAGTGTAAACATGAAAAAATGTGACATAAGACACATGCGGGCAGTTTCCATCCTCTAGATTAAGTAATTAAAGCATTAAACATTAACTTAAAACATCCCATGTTTCAAAAGAATCAGGCATTTAAGAAAAATGAAGAGTAACAAAACATAAAGGTTTAAAAAGAGCATAACTGGGCAAAAATGAATTCAAGAATTTTGCCCTTTTGAAATATTTTCCAACTTTGCAAGTGATGAAGTATTTCAGCCTTGAAGTGAATGTTTGACAGATTTTGAGAAATTGACCTTAATCATTACAGAAAATTCTAAGTCGTAAAAGATGTAATTTGTGCAAAACTAAACTTTAGGTTTAAATGGTTACCCTTTTCATAGTGGACATGTATTCCAAGTTTAAGTGAATATGTGACATTTTTGAGAAATGACTGCAATAACACGTGCTTAGAAATGAAGTATTTAACATACCATACCTTTAGTAGTTGTTGTGCCGTTTCGGGAGCGAGAGGTCACAGCTGCGATTTAGCTGAGTTCAAATATAAGTTAGCCTTTAATACTTTATATTGTCTGTCTGTCTGGGTTTTTTTTATATTTTATTTAACATTCCATGAACAGTATGTCAGTAATTTTAGGGTCTGAAATTACAATCACATCCTGAGTGTCAAACAAGGGTACATACTATAGCGAATATCGAACTAACGACCTACCAGTCACATAGCGATCGCTCATTCCACTAGACCATCAGGGCCGGTTTTGCCTGCTTCTAGAAATGTTTGTGTGCATTTGTTCTTAATATTTAATATTAATAACCCATAAAAATTCAGTAAACAATGCATATTTACGTGCTACATACACGTCTATAATAATACTGTACACTATTTTATTGATAATAATGATGATGGAAAGAGAAGTAATAAAAGGAAGGATTAGAGATACAAGATCTAGATCATGCCAACCCTGATTTACCAAAACTCGTAGAAACTATGTAACGATCTTATCGATTGATCATCCTATATTGATCTTTGTGTCTACAGACACCTTTCTGAAATGTATCCGCATTTGTCGTCACACCTTGTGCACAAAAATAATGTTCTATGTCTACAAAGGTTCATGGTGAGGTCAGAGTATAGGACGATTTTACAAGAAATCAGCCTGATTTGCCTATTTTTAAGATATTTTCTTTATTCCACTTAAATGCTACATAATATTAAACAAAGAAAGACAAACACAGCCATATATCAAAACTATGTTGTATTACAGCTGATCGATATAGATTCTGACCTAAATACAAGCGTCTGTCTTTGACATATCAATTACAACTCCGTTACAAATACTAAACTTTCTGTGACAAAGTTTTTACGGTGGCATAGATGTGACATACAATAGTTACCCTGTTTCTAAAGTCGAGGTATCGTCAACCAACGAATTTGCTTGTTAAGACCCAATACCTTATTACAGAGGGAAGTAAATATCTTCTCCTTTCATAATAATGTTTCTTAGTATTTGTTTATATGTTTATTGGGTTTGATTTCCCACCGTCAGTATTTCAGTCATTTGGAGACAATGTCTACTTGAGACAGATATATTGATGCCACACTGCAGTATCACGCTGTACACATGTGGCATGATACCACACCCTGTCACATTATCCTGACACTGGGCCAACTATCCTTGTATGCTGAGAGCCAAGTATGGGAGCTAAACCAGTACCATGTTACGTCTTCGGTATGTCACGTCACGACCCCCTGATATCGGGGCAGACGCTTTAACCAGACGGCCAATGGGGACGGTTTCGCGGTATTTGTTTAGTTGACTAGCGTTATAGTAAGTCGTTCTTTCGAGATGAGTCGTTCGCTCGAGTTATTTTAAAGTCGTTTTCCCTCGACATAATAATCAAATTAACACAAGTCCCCTCTGTTCCACCGTAAGTTTCAGACTAGTTAAAACCAGTTACAAACCGGACCAAACCGGTTCAAGATTTCGCCAAAGCCACTATGATCCATAGTACAAGGCACAGTCAATATTGAAAGCCAGTTGGTATCAGATATGTATTTTACAAGAGAGTACATGTCGTGTGATCGCACAGACTTTACAAATGAGTCCAGGTGACCTGTGATACCCTTTACACACCCGCCGAGACTTTTATCTCCTTCAAACTCCCTACACCCCATTTATCTCCTCAGGCAATACCATGCTGTGTTTCATGTTAAGATCTGTATTGGGTATGAGTTCACATGACACTTTTAGCCCATTGTAAGGATATAACTGTCTCTGGTACAGTAGTTCTGTCCAGCTAACTACAGGTACAGGTCCAGTGATAGCGTATATAACTTTGTATCCTAAAGTTGTTAGTCCGAACCCCCAAGGGGGGAGGGGAAAATTTTGTCATGACCCCCCCCCCCCCCACACACACACAGTTGCAAAGAACTGTAGTTCTAGTAAAAAAACTTGGCCAATTAAACTTAGGGACACGACCCCGGTTCTAAACACCCGGGTAGAACCACGGACGGAGACGGGCGTGCTATATCAATAGGTTCACGTTTAGGTCTGATGTTCACGGTCTATAAATTCAATGTAGATCTGAGCATCAGATGTGTGTTGGAGTCTAAGGTCGTATTCAAGTAGTTCAAAAATTGGGGACTCAAATAAGTTAAAGGTAGCGCTGTACTTCCAAAAGTAGATGGGAGTTGGTAAAGTGTGCAACCCTTACTTTATGTAATAACTGGCCTGCACACATAATATACCACATATCCAGAAAATTAAATATGGCTGCAATAACTTTAATTAGCTATAAGGAGCATGTCCCCCTGGTCTCGTTCACTAACACATAAAGTAGAAAACATTTGGACGATGCATGCATTTAGTATAACATAACTTAAAACAACAGAGAACAAACTCTTATTGAAATTTCGATGGAAAAATACATATTCAGGCGAAAAAAAATGTTTTGTTTCTGGTTACTCGACTGACCCATAATTGAATTGTAAATGTCAGTTAGTGCGCTCTACCAACTTCAATGATATTGTCTATCAATCTTATAATCTAGTGCGCAATAAGAATGTGTTGTCATAGGTGATTTTTGTTTTCTTCTTTAAAACTTGTAAATAACAGTCACGATGGAGACGGCCATTTTGAAATTAAGGATTTGTTTCGAATTTTCTTAAAAACCGTATGGCCCGACATCGATTTTGTCGTCAAACAGGCACATTTATTAAAATCAGTAACGAAAAAAGTATATAATCCATGTAATTATTTGCAAACATTTCATTACAAAATGGTCCTGGTTGTGTTTAACAATGAGGATAAAGCTGTCGCAGTGACCACCTGCAGCCTCACTTGCACAGCAATAAGGGAAAGAAAGAAATAAAAACTATTACCACACAGGACACTTTTATAATCAAATTTGGCAAGCAGCAGGTTGAATTTCCAAATTAGGTATTTAATAAAATAGCCGACTTAACGATTATTTTCAGTCTGTGACCAGAAACAACGACTATTTTTTTTTAATATTTATTTATTAGAACATACCACCTGTTTAACAGAAAATTTAATTTGTAAAAACGAAATAACATTTATACAATGCATCCCATCCACTATGGAAAATACAGCACTGTCTTAAAGTGATTTCTATTAACGCGCTTGGGTAACAGAAGTTTTACAGCTTATCCCTCCTTTCGAAAATCTCCCGAGAAGAGAGAGAGAGAGAGACGTGATGATGAATTTGCTGACCTATTAAGGGATATCTACTACAGTAAATAACTCAGTATATATAAACGTTGAAGTACGATGTATTAACAGTCCGAAACTGGCGGAAAGGCAGAATAATTAATGGGTTATAAATACATTACATCATGATATCGTTATTTGAAAGATTAAACCTAACAAATCAGGTTCTTTTGAGGCATTTAATTTTTAATCATTTTATTTTTTTATTAATAATTTGACTGAGATTAAATTAAGGACGATCCTGAAATCAATCAATAAACAGGGAAACATTACAGTTCTTGACCCTATCAAAACAGCAAGCGCTTCACTACACAGATCGATTTTTTAAGGCACACGACTATTGACCCATCAGGGAATGGAGTATTAACATATCACTACATTACAACGCAAATGCATTAAAAACATTATCGGCAATGCAGTTAAGTGTGATAATACACCAAATTTACGTCAAATAGACACACAAGACAATTAACAGGCTGAGTTTCCATGTATAATATGCAATACACTATGTAAAAAAAACAACACTGCAGGCCTATATTCTCTACATATACCGTACACCTCTGGCCTTTTTTTCACTGGTCTACAGTATGAGTTAAGTAAAGAATGGTGTTAAACATAAAAAAGTGTATAAATATTTGTACTTACCCATTTTGTTGGTGTTGCATGTACCAAATGATCTAAACACAAGACTTATAAATCACTCAATCACGTACACACAAAACTGCAAATTGACGGCGTCTCTCTTATATACTGATGTTTGTCCCAATCGGAAACTTGTATTCTACATTCCCTTTGTATAGAGAATCACTTCAAGATTTCGACCCTTGCAATAAAAGCTACACATAAAACGAACTTGAATCGAGGGTCCAATGAACTAACACAGAGGAGGAATCTCGTGCCCCGTCATCTATCGGATATAGCACAACCCTGCAGTTCGCAGTACTCACAGGATCACAGGCCAGTGAACCTCTGGTGATTTCACTGCCAGGTGTATCAGAGTTGTCGGGTGGGACGGGCGTGCGTATGTGTGTGTGTGTGTGGAGATAGGTGGGGGGGGGGGTGATAGGTTTGTGTGTGCATGCACATGTAATTCTTGGCTGCGTTATTTTGTCAAGAGTTTCTGTAGTTCTAACAAAACTCGTTGAATTGTATTTATTATATTTATGTTGAGATGCACATCTGTATTTATTGCGGTAGGTCGGTGGTTCTACCCGGGTACCTCTGTGTACTCGGGGTCTTCCTCCACCTGTAATTAGCTGGACGTCGCTATATGATTACATACTATCGCAGCGACGGTAAACCCCAATACAACTACATCTGTATTTATATAGGCAGGTACATGTATATATGAATGGATAGATGTAACAGCATGTTACATGTATATTCGCAAACACACACGCTGTGGCATACATGCTTGGAGTTAGCTTATTAAAGCAGTGTAAAAATTGCATCAGCCAGGAGAAGCAACCTTTCAAAAACTTTCATCAGAAATGTCAAATCTGTCAGCAGGAAAACTGCCTGAAATTCAACATTTACAACGGTATTTACTGATAAATTACAAGATTTTTAGCTCATCATCAACATTATTTTCATCAGCAGCATCTTTTCACATTATTTGATATGTAGCAAACTCGACCCGGCCCAGGATTGAACCTGGTCCCCCGGCACAGGATCGAACCTGGTCCCGGAATGCAAGTCCAATGATCTAACCACTGAGCCAAAGAGTCGACTTCTTGACGCAGTTGTCAGAGATTGTATTTATACCTGTGGCGACGCATCGTCATTACTTTCCCCTCCGAGAAGTCTCGACCCGAGACTTGGCCTGGGAAATATGTGGTTAACCCTTTCCCTCATATAGACTCATTTTGACGCACTCAATAGGTACCACATAAAGCCTGATCTGCAGAAAACCACAGTTAAACCTTACCAAATTTATTATAAAATCTCATTTCCAGACCACTGAGGACAGCGATAAGCAAAACCTGATCACCTGCGAGTTGATTGTTTTATGTGTCGCAGGTCTTTTCATGGTATCCTCTATGAGGGAAAGGGTTAAAGATGCAATACTACAGATAGTTGAATTTGGCTTGAATATTTTGAAACGCTTAGATTACAGCGTGTCATGGACAATTTCACTTATCATATTATAGACATTCAGTAAAGAAAAAACGGTAATAAAACTCGTCTGATCCCATACATTTACCTGTGGATTATCTACGATACCGTGATCTTATCAGTAAATAAAAAAAATTACCACGGCCACCCATTCATGAAACTAATTTACATAAATATTTATACACGCTAATATAAAAGAGAAATAGTGTGTGCGTGCGAACAGCGAGAGCGTTTACATCATTTGTGTACGGTGGCAAAAAAGGGACATGTGACATGGAAGAATCATTTTATATGGCTTAGCGATAACCACCACGTTTGCACGCGTGAATTATCGCGTTCACAGACAATATAACGATGCGTGCACACGCGACAGCTACTGCATTTGCGCGCAATAGATTGCGTTGCGTTCGCATAAAAACATATTCCATTCCCCTTATATAACACCGTATACCGATTCCGGGATCTTAGAAGAAGTTTCGTGAAAATGGGAAGATTATTCATTTCCTACACTCGTCTACTACATTAATGCTTATATCGGCATCAATCGGGCTAACCTTTTGAACTACAAAGGCAATTTATATATCGCGATAGAGAGGCTTAATTTTCCTATATCAGTACCAATTGCATTGACTTTGGGTAGTATTGCAATTAAAAAGTTTAAAGAATACACATGTATACTTACGAGTATATAACATAAATATATTACACAAACATGTATGTTTACATTACACATACATGTATACTTAATGTGCACATAAATGCATATTTTTATTACACATAATTGCCTACTTATACATGCGTGTACATATATATATAAGACACTTGTATAACAATGTCGTTGTGTTGTATTTCAGTTCTGTAGCAACATACAACTAATTACAAGTGGGGATAAAATCCGAGTGAACAGAGACTTCCGGGTATAACCAGCGCTGAACTACCGACCAAGCTGACATAGAAAATTCGGAATGATCTTGCTAGGACTCGAACCCAAAGCGTTGAGGGACCAAGTGTAAGTAAGCGGCAATAACCACTCGTATCCCGGCAACGACACGGAAGTCATACCATGTTTGTATTTGGCACACATCACATAAGGGGGTAATTCCAGAACTAGTTTGCTAATTATCAGGATAATGTGACTTGGTGTGGTATCATGCCACTTGTCTACGGCGTGATACTGCAGTCTAGCAGCTCCATATCTGTCTCACACAGACTAAGTACCCAAATGACTGAAACACTGTTGGTGGGACGTTAAACCCAAACTAACAAACAACTTGTCGTAAGGTTAGTGAATATGCCTACTTTTTGGACAGAGGCCGAGATATTCCAATTGTTATTTATACATGTATATGTTTCAACTGCAATATGCAAATTGAAGAGACTGTTAAGGTCCCGTCCAAGACATATCGATCTGAATCTTTTGTTATCACTCTGGCTCACTCTTGTTCCTCCCCGATGTAATATTCTTTGAATTAATGAGATACGAGTCATTCAGGACGAGACCATGCTGCCAGTGGGGGTCGAACATTGCCTAATCCCAAGACGACCATCGGTGAGTGACGTCTCCAGTGACAGCGTGTGGACGGACGCCCATTTCTTTACTGAAGAAAATGTGTTCTTCGAAACAATATTTTTAGCATTTTGTTAAATGCGGATAACACAGCTAATATTTAGTTTGAAAGTATCTTTACCATCCGTCCTAATGATATTGTCAGTCTTAGCATCATACTTGAGTCCATCTTTAAATTTTCTAAAACCAGACTTGCAAAATCTCATAATGCATTTTTACCGCAGCTGTCCAAGCACTTAAATTTACTGATTAACTGAATTAATTATCAACGGTGTGCTGAAATTTCCAAGATAAAAAGGCATAGGGTATTGGGGAGGGGGGAATTCTAAGAAGGCCAATAAAGACCTACGTCGTTCTTGATATTTCTGAGACTGACCGAGTCCCCCGCACCCAAATATACTCGTGTGTGTGTGATGTTGTTGTTGTTGCGCTCGCTGTAAGGTGTACTGAGGATTTGTTAAGAGAATGCCTATTTATGGCCTAGCATTTCTTACTTTGACTCTTTTGATTTTTTCTTTCAGGGTTTCCTTCTAAAAACACCTACAGACAAGTACAACCTTCTAGTGGAGGCAGAGACAGTACACAGGGGATCCGGTGCGATAACCTGACTCTTTATCGTGCCCAGCGTATAGCCACGACTCGGTGAACTAACAATGTGCTTCTACATTTGTAGTTGGACGGGATACGCTGGAAAAAAAATCCGTAGTTCGACCGGGATTCGAACAAGGGGGACCCGGATCATCGGTCCAGCTCGATACCACTCAGCCACGTTCTCTGCTTTTTATTGTTTGAAAATGCTTTCTACGGATATGTCAAAGTAATCGGTCCAAAGAGATATGTAGTATAAACACAAGGATATCATGTTATGGCGGTATACTGACATGTGATGACTTCACCACATGACCTCATCAATCACTGGTTATAAGACACAGACCTCCAGACTGCATTAGATTGAAACAAATAAAGAAAGCCTATGGTCACTAAAAGCTATTTGACAGAGGGATAAATCTCACGACGTTAAGTGTGGTAGTTTTTATAGCAATTAAGTGATAAATTGGTAAATAATAAGGTCACGAAGACGCTTATACATGTTTAAAATTATATCACTGGCACCAGGATACTGAACCTGATACCTCAATTTTAAAAAAAGGAAAAAAATGCCAAATGATCATTTTCTGACAACATTGTACAGTTCTATATATTTACACGGTGTTGAACGTCCGGTCAAGTCCGGCCTCAGCTATTGATGGACATGTTTGACACACGATGGAAGAGCTATAAATCTAATTCAATCGTTTAAACAGGGATGAATTCTATAGAGGCAAAGGTTATTTTACGCAAAAAAACTCCACAAGTTTTCTGCAACTCTAGTCGCTTCATGATAACCTCGCCGACAGTCTCTCCGTTTTTGTGATTTTATTTGTTTCATAATGATCCGGAGTACATTGCATACCTTAGAAGGTCATGACCCTACTTCTTTTATAAATAACTGCATTGAGTTGATACGCTACTGAGCGCGGAAAGATACGGTATGGTGAAAACAGCTGCGGTAATTACCGTATGCAAATCAACAATGTATGCCATTCTTTACAGGTACGTAAGACTCGTTACCGCCAGTCTAAAAACATTTTGAAAAGTTATCATTTCTATAAATTGAGCTGTAATACTCTCTCTATTTGTTTTCATGCTTTTTTCTGTCATTGACAACTTCCGGTCAGTCTTTGTAAAGACTTTACACGGCCAAAAAAAAAAAAAAAGAAAGAAAAAAAGTTAACTCAACTTATAGTACACTCATAGGTCGACAATATTTCCGGGTTGGACAAATAAGCTAAATCTGGGAAGATAATGATATGAATCATTTAAACCTTCTGTGTTTAAACTTTTAACTTCGGATTCTGAGTCAACCTACAATATGCTACCATTTTGATGCTGTCCTATTAGCGACGTACAAATGGGAGACATCGACCTGGTGGACCGCCGAACCATCGACCTACTGCAAGAAAACTAGAAGGTTTCTCTATATGAAAATCTAAAAGGCCAAACTTTATGTCTTTGAAAAAAAAATGAAATTTGGAAAAAACATAAAGTAAGAAATGGTCTAAAGAAAAGTCAAACCGTTCGGATCTTAAATTAGGCATTCCAAACTCTGATATTTGATCTGGTTCCAAACATGTTGCATTGACTTCAGCACGAGAAAATAGTAAAATGAATAAAATGGCAGATTATTCATTATGCGAGGACCATGAAAACTCATTGCATCCAGCGGACGTTTTGTGATGTAGAGTGAGGTAAATATTTATGAAAATTGTGAAATCCAGTATTTTCCTGTGAATCGTTTTTGATTCAGACCCTACTGTGAGCGCCTGTAGTTCAACATGTTTGTTTCGCTGTGTGTTTATGAGAGAACATATTTTGTCAACTTCAGAACGTCTCCAGTTCAACGAGAAATTACAATTGCAATATATACCGGATAAAGCTTACTTTCTTACATTATTCTTCAAACTAATTTATTTTCGTAATTTATATGCATGCACAGTGTCAAAACCAACTTCTCAGATTATCGGTTCTAGCACCGCTGGAATAACTTAGTTCGATAATTCTCTCTCTCTCTCTCTCCGTTTTTCTCTCTTTAATCTTTCCCCTCTCTTTTCTCCCGCACACACCCTTCCTCTCTGTATGTATGTCTCTCTCTGTAACTCTCTTTATCTCTAAATTGATAAATAAATCACAGTATTTGTTTAAAAAATGATACAACAACAGCATAATTACAGCAGAAACATACTAAAAGAGAAGTTGGAAAGGGGTGAAGAAATGAAAAAAAAAAAGTTACAGTACCTCTTTCCAATTCAACACATTTTAAACAATGGAATGATGTTGCTGGTGGTGTTTTTTTATCAGCACGATTATCCTCAATTGAATTCAAAGCGATGCAGGGATTTTAAATTTTAAGAATCACATATGAGCGCACATGTACAGCGACCTCTGGTGACCGATCATCGTGTGCAACATCCGGCGGATGACATCAGAGGACACACGTTACTGGGGACAAAGTAACTGCATCAGACGGCTGTCTCCCGGGTCCTGTGAATGTCAACTTCATTAACTCTCCACTTTCTCAGACTGTTAGAATTCCGCAAGAACAATATCCGCTGCCTCCTGCTTATTTAACAGACATCTTCCCGCATGAATTAAATAATCTAGATACCGCGCCCTAGTTCCCTGATTTGGTTTTCATCAGACACTTATTTTCTCCAAGAATCATCGACATGCTTATTCTCAGTCCCTTTCATTTCCTGTTCCTCCTCTTTCTCCTACTCATCTTCATTATCACATGAAATAATGTATTAACTGGAATTGAAATATGACTTAATCCTTGTCTCTGAAAAGAATAAGATATTTTTTTATAAATGAGAAATTGGATATTTAAAAACGGTGAGAGCTTTACACACACACACACACACACACACACACACACACAGAGTTTTACTGCATATACTTAACGAAACTTGTAGAGAAGACATATTTTCCAAAACATATGCCCAGTATATATCAAAATGTGCATTGGCTCAATCTGTTGTCTCCTTGAATAATTTGACGCATTATCAACTCTGTGAAACCAATTTTCGTGGAAAGCTATAGAAAACCAAAAGTCTGTTATTTTGAATACAACAAATGTTATAGACAAAACTTTAGTCAGAGTACTTATAAGTTTCGTCTAGTATATATTCCGTCTTCGGTGACCAAAGGATCCTCTTCAGAATCGGAAAGTCGAAGTTTTTATTTATTTATATATTATTTTTAATTTTTACATGCGACTTTTCGATAAAAAATAATTATATATGCACAGGCTATCTCTCGTCGCCAAGATAGGTATACTGCATATGATTAGGCCGTAATATTGTAATGTGGTACATAAAGTTTGTATCTCAAGTGGACGCAAGTAGTATGTGCGCCTCTTTAGGGCCAAGACTGCGCATGCGTAGGAATGACGTCATAGGATTTGTTCGCGAATGTGCGGCGGCCATATTGGTTTCTATATTTAGAATGACATCTAATTTTAGAATGACATCATTGGTCTATATTTAGAATGACCACACCGGTAAACAATAGGATTGAAAAATAAAATATGTTCATCATATTATATAAAAGTAACAAGTGGTCATTTTATTTCTTATGTGTGCGCATACGTGGCGGTCATAGTATACAGAGGTGACTTGTATACTTGATCTAAGATCTACTCGCGGAAATTGAGAGTCACTTCCATTTGATCTCAGACTGTGTCCTAAAAGATATTCTACTGCTACTTCTACTATATAATAATAATCATATTAATAATTAAATAACATGTCTGCTATATAGCTACAACAACAATGATAATATATTACTAATAAAAAATTTCTACTTATCAATAATATGTAATAAAAATACTTAGTCTACCTTTTCGATGTGTTCTGTTCAACGTCCTACCTTCGAGTGACTCGAGTGCAACTATTTCATCAGTTCATACTCGTTTCCTAGGCCCATACCACCTGCGTTAACAATAGACGATCTATTTTTAGCAATGGAACAATAGCGGTATTGATTTAGGAGCGGAAATGCTAACAAAAGCCTATTTTCATGTCAAAAGTTAATCCCTTTAAAGTCGCCACATGTCTGACGTGTGTTGATTTAGGAGCGGAAATGCGAACAATAGCCTATTTTCATGTCAAAAGTTAATCCCTTTAAAGTCGCCCCATGTCTGACGTGTGTTGATTTAGGAGCGGATGTGTGAACAATGGCTTTTGTGTTTATTGTTAAGTGAGTGATCAATATCTCCCTCAAACGTCACGTGGAGTTTGGCATCACCTTAAAAAAATGATAAGAAAAAATATCTTACATCTTAAAAAGATATTAATTATATTCTGCTGAAATTACAACAATGAAACTAAAATGTTAAAAAGAAGTAGAAAAATCTAATTTGTACGACCCACAAAATGGATCATAAATTATAGAAATGTAGATTAAAAAACTTACCAAATCTCCAACGGCCAAAGACTTTACTGAGAAAGCTTAAAATTGTTTTTATTTTCAGAACAATATTAAATGTATTTATATTGGAAAATACACTGGCAAATTCCATATTTTCGTACGATGGATACCACGACAGCAGCAAAACCAAATTAGGTGACGATTTTTACTCGGACATACATATATATATATAAGGACTTGAGGGAGTTGGTTAAGGGCTGCTGCTTTTTATACGTCAATATTTTTTAATTGACATACACCCATTTATTATTTCAGTTAAACAAGAATGAACAAGAATGGCCAAGTATATACACGAAATCAACCTTTTCAGGGTCCAGTCACATTTATACGTCAATATTGAGATCGGATTAAGATAACCCACAAAGGGAGCTGGCCAATGTTTACATAAACGCTTAGCTTTACCTCGGTAACGGATTAAATATTGTCAAATTGTACGAGTTTTAGAGGGAGCCAGTATGCGTGTTATAAAGTGATTTATATATCGAAATATTCCGTTCTGTTCAACAATGTATATGTTATTCGTAATACATAAAAAAATGTTCCGGATTGTATAAGCTTTAAATTCGTAATGTTGGTATTATCTTGGTTGAAACAAAAAGCTTTAAATCAGTTTTTCCTTTCTAGGGCAACGGTTTACGGTATCGATTTTCAAGATTTTTATATCAATTGATAGATTTATCAAAATACTTCAAAATAAACCCTATGTTCTCGATTCGATTTTCAACCGTTACTGAGTTATGCCGTAACAGCGATTTTTAAACCTTAATTAAAATATAACATTTCCTGCCCAATATTTACATCATTGGAAAGGTCTCGTCTCCACAATGTCAAAAATGTATACTTTTATAGGGTTATCTTTATTCGTTCACGAAATATAAGCGTTTGAAAAATGTCACGCGCCAAATTCAAATTTTCTACACAAAATATATTTTTAGGCTGTATCTCAGTCATTTCCTCGACCGAATTACATGATATCGGTATCAATCGAAAGGTATTTTTGAAACCTTTACGATGAACTCAATGAAACGGAAGTTCAATGGCGGAGAAACCGGAAATGACGTCATCACATATAAAATTTGGCCCGATCTCTCATCATAGACAACCGATTGACTCGTTATTGGTCTTTCTCTCTCTCTCTCTCTCTCTCTCTCTCTCTCTCATACGAACTATATGGACGAAATAAATTTTGAATTTTTTTAAAAATATGTCTAAAAAAGATAAAAAAGTAATACGTTTAACAATTTCATTTACTCCTCCCTCCTCCTCTCCCTCATCCATCTCCTCTCCTTCCTTCTAAAAAAGATAAAAAAGTAATACGTTTAACAATTTCATTGACTCCTCCCTCCTCCTCTCCCTCATCCATCTCCTCTCCTTCCTCCTCCTCTCCCTCCCTCCTCCTCCTCAAACTCTCTCCTCCTCTCCCTCCCTCCTCCTCCTCCTCTCCTACTCTTCCTCCTCCTCTCCCTTCCCCTCCCACCTCCTCCTCCCCGTCCTCCTTCTCTTCTAAGTAAGATAGGGACCAAAATATGTAAGAATAGGCGAGTATTTACTTAATTTACATTGACAGAATTTACAGTTGTACTGTATGCGATAAAGTCTTTACAAGAAAAGACAATATGCTGAGGCATCATAATAAAGTTCACGATAATAGCGAAAATGTTACATTGGAAAGCGGTGAAAATGAGACGATACAAACAGTTCATAATCAGAAAATGATCTTTAAACATCCGTTTACTATGGTCATATCGGGGCCCAGTTTTAGCGGTAAAAGCGAGTGGACTAAAAGACTTTTTCTGTCATATTTGATTGAACCATCGCCAGAAAGGATTATATTTTGTTTCGGACAATGGCAATCTATGAACAAAGAACTCGAGAAAAGATTTCCATTCATCGAATTTGTTCACGGTATATCGGAACATATCGACAATCCCAGATATATAGACATTACCAAGAGAAACCTTATAGTCTTTGATGACCTGATGACAGAAGAGAAATGCGACCAAAGAATCGCTGGTATTTTGTCGGTCATTTTTTTGACCCAAAACGTATTTCCTCAAGGCAAATCATGCCGGAATATCGCCCTTAATACGCAGTATTTGGTCCTATTTAATAATCCGATAGACAACATTGGCTAGAAGAATTTATCCATCAAACAGTAACCTACTTATGAAGAAATTTGATCAAGCAACTTCTAAACCGTACGGTTACTTGGTCATAGATTTGAAAACAAACACGCCGGAACAGGAACGTTTACGTACTGACATATTCGAAAAAAAAAAACGATACTGAAAGAACGAAATTGTTGCCGTGGGATATAAATTCCGAACGCGACAGCGATGAAGACCTTAATGGTAAAAAGAGAATTGCCACTTTCAGCGGACCGCCCGGTAAACGATTTCGTGAAGACCTTCAGCAATCACTTAAAGGCATATGGGAGAGGCGATTTAAGGAACCCCTAAGGAAGTCTAATCAGGAACGGTTTGAAAAGGAGGTGAGCGGATACTTAGAGAGAGGATACTCGCAAAACGAGGCTGTATCTCGGGCGGCCAATGACTCATTGTTCCAGCTTCGTAAAGAATTGAGAAGAGACTACGGAAATTTTTGATAGACTTTTACGCGTTACAACAAGATGCTACGCAACAACAAATATTACAATCGACATACAAACTTAGTCAGGAACACAACATGACTTTCCCAGATTCTGTACGACAAGCCGTAAAACTAAGAAAATATATTTTTACGGACATATGGCCTAATCACGTGACCAGTGAGAGTGATGACGAAAGTGAAGAAGAAAATAAGTAAAAATACAGCGAAAGAGACCAGAAAATACTTAAGAATAAGCTAATATCTGTTTGATACTAAATGAAATCATGGGATCGATAGAAGTATATGACCCTGAACAACAAAGATGGGTTCCGTACAACCCTGACCCCGAGGCGTTGTATCAACATTTAAAAGATTTGAGGGACGGCTACGTTCAGCCCGACCACCTTGGACGATATATTGTGGGTAGCGGTAGTCTAAATAGAAAGATAGCCGAATGAACAAACAAAAAGAAACCCCGACCATAAACCTAGTGACGCCCATAGCACAGGCCATTGAAATAGCAAAGTCCGAAGTAGAACGAGCGCGCAATACTCCTATGAAGAAAAAACCGTATGAACGACCTAAGAACTATCCGAATGATTGGAGAAAAACCAAAAACTGAAAACAATTAACAATATCAAGCTCGAACATTCACTGAAAGGATATCCAGTGACTGTGAGTTTTGCCGATGAAGTCAAAATAAAAAGAGGAAATTTTGTTATTTCGCATACGATAAAAACTGGAGAACGTGGACAACATTGGGTGTTTTTTTATTTCCCACACAGCGGACCGGACGAATTCTTTGACTCTTTAGGACGAAATCAAGAATTTTACCAAGTGGACTTTGAAAAACGTTTAAAAAGACCCTATTTTATGAACTGTAATCAATTACAAGACAGTGACTCAGACGTATGCGGACTATATTGCGTTTCTATGATATTGTTAAGCCTTTTGATGCGAATAACAAGAAATATAATGACAGGCTTGTCGACAAATTGCTTGATTCTATATTGTAATTGTGATTGTATATCGAATTTATCTTGATATAGTAAATAAAATTGTCAAACGTATTACCTGTTTTTTTAATCTTTTTTAGACATACAATGTATATTTTTAATGAATAATTCAAATTTTCAATTTGGATGGAGAGGAGAAGGAGGAAGGAGAGGAGGAGGGAGATTAGGGAGAGGAGGATGATGAGGAGGGAGAGGAGGAGGGAGGGAGAGGAGGAGGGAGATTAGGGAGAGGAGGAAGAGAGAGGAGGAGGGAGAGGGAGGGAGAGGGAGGGAGGGGAGGAGGAAGAGGAGGAGGAGGAGGGAGGGAGTAGGGGGAGGAAGGAGGAGGAAGGAGAGGAGGAGGAGGGTGAGGAGGAGGGAGGGAGAAGAGGAGGGGGTGGATGAGGAGGAGGAGGAGGAGGGAGGGAGAGGAGGAAGAGGGTGAGGAGATGGATGAGGGAGAGGAGGAGGGAGGAGTAAATGAAATTGTTAAACTTATAAATTATTAAACTTATTACTTTTTTATCTTTTTTAGACATATTTTTAAATAAATTCAAAATTCATAGTATAACACCATGAGTTTAAATACAAAAATGCGTTTCATTTCGTCCAAATATAGTATGTATAAGAGAGAGAGAGAGAGAGAGAGAAAGACCAATTACGAGTCAATCGGTTGTCTATGAAGAGAGATCGGACCAATTATTATATGTGATGAAGTCATTTCCGATTATACCACCAATACACTTCCGGTTCACTGGGTTCATCGTATAGCTTTTAAAAATACCTTTCTATCGATACCAGGATCATGTAAAACGGTCGAGAAATGACTGAGATACAGCCTTAAATATATTTTGTGTAGAAAATTTGAATTTGGCGCCATTTTCCGGTCACGTGACTTTTTCAAACGCTTATATCTCGTGAACGAATAAAGATAACCCTATAAAAATATACATTTTTGGAATCGGCATGACGATATCTTTCGAACTGTAATTTGAAATTTGGGTTTAAAAATCGCTGTTACGTCATAACTCAGTAACGGTTGAAAATCGAATCGAGAACATAGGGTTTATTTGAAGCATTTTGATAAATCTATCAATTGATATAAAAATTATGTGAAAATCGATATCGTAAACGGTTGCCCTAGACAGGAAAAACTGATTTAAAGCTTTTTTTGTTTCAATCAATATAGAATTTTTTTTAAAGCTTATACAATTCCAAACATTTTGATGTATTACAAATAACGTATACACGGTTAAACAGAACGGAACATATCGATACTTATATCGCTTTATAACACACATACTGGCTTCCTCTAAAACTACTGTCTTCCTCTACAATTTGACAATATTTAATCCGTTACCGAGGTAAAGCTAAGCGTTTATGTAAACATTGGCCAGCTCTCTTTGTGGGCTATCTTAATCCGATCTCAAGTCAAACAATATTGGCTTATAAATGGCACTGGGCCCTTACAAGGAGTCGAAGTCATGTATAAACTTGACCATTCATGTCCATTCTCGTTTAACTGAAATAATACATGGGTGTATGTCTATTTAAAAATATTGACGTATAAAAAGCAGCAGCCCTTAACCAACTCCCTCAAGTCCTTATATATATATATATATGTATGTCCGAGTAAAAATCGTCACCTAATTTGGTTTTGCTGCTGTAGAGTATCCATCGTACCAAAATATGGAATTTGCCAGTGTATTTTCCAATATAAAAACATTTTATATTGTTCTGAAAATAAAACAATTTTAAGCTTTTTCAGTAAAGGCTTTGGCAGCTGGAGATTTGGTAAGTTTTTTTTTTTAATCTACATGATCTCAATTTGTAGGTCGAACATATTAGATTTTTCTACTTCTTTTTAACATTTTAGTTTCATTGTTGTAATTTCAGCAGAATATAGTTAATATCATAGTTTTCAAATAATACGGTAGATATACACCTAATGCAGCAGTTTAAGGTGAAATGGCCTGGGTATCCCCAGATATCAGACAATGGAAGTTTATTTGTATTTATTTGGCTAGATTGTCTAACATGAATAACAGTAGAATTAATAAAAGGGTAGCACGTAATGCTGCTTCAACTGGTTTTACTATGTTAATTTTATGCTTAAAAAGTGTGATGCACAGCAATATTGTGATATTAGTAAGTCCATCTCGAAGCTTTCTTTAATAAATATTGTTACAAACAAATTACAGGAGGGATATTTGTCAGACTGGTTAAAAACTTTGAATAGTGCTACAGGCACGTCTGGTCGTGGTGGTAATAAGTTACGCACTTACCGTCTCTTTAAAACCAGTTATGAGACAGAAATGTATTGTACTGTTATTTTGCCACCACGCCATCGTGCTGCATTTTGTAAATTTCGATGTGGTGTCGCCCCTTTACGTTTAGAAACTGGGCGTTATGAAGGATTAGGCATTTCTGATCGAAAATGTCCTTTCTGTGACAGTATTGAAGATGAAAGCCATGCTATTTTTGATTGCTCTATGTACAATGATATACGAGAAACATTATTTGAGAAAGCAACAGCTATAAATAATTCATTTGGTGTAATGTCAAATTCACAAATAATGAGATGATTTGTGCCAAAACCTGTTTTATTATTTTACAACGTCGTCTTTTATTTATTTGTAAATAATAAATTTAGTTATTTCACAAGAAACATGTTGATTCTGTCAGCTATATAGATATGTGTATATTTGTATATATGTGTGTATATAAGTATATAAATTTAATTTTAAGTTCCTTTATTGTATCTAGTCATTATGTCTCTTAAAACTCTTAAATAGAATGGTTGTATACATGTTTTTTTATGGTTGTATATATATATATATGTATGTATGTATACGAATGAGACAAAAATAAAGTTTATATATACTGAAATATGTTTTTCAGATGTAAGATATTTTTTCTTATCATTTTTAAAGGTGATGCCAAACTCCAAGTGACGTTTGAGGGAGATATTGATCACTCACTTAACAATAGACACAAAAGCCATTGTTCACACATCCGCTCCTAAATCAACACACGCCAGATCAACACACGCCAGACATTGAGGCGACTTTAAAGGGATTAACTTTTGACACGTGAATAGGCCATTGTTCACACATCCGCTCCTAAATCAACACACGCCAGACAGAGTGGCGACTTTAAAGGGATTAATTTTTGACACGTGAATAGACCATTGCTCGCATTTCCGTCCCTGAATCAACACGCGCCAGACAGAGTGGCGACTTTATAGGGATTAACTTTGACACGTGAATGGGCCATTGTTTGCATTTCCGTCCTTAAATCAATACATCTATTGTTCTATTGCTAAAAATAGATCTATTGTTAACGCAGGTGGTATGGGCCTGGGAAACGAGTATGAACTGATGCAATAGTTAGCATTCATTTGAAGTTAGGACGTTGGAGAGTCAACATCGTAAAGGTAGACTAAGTATATTTATTTTATTTATAGAGTAGACATATTATTTGATATATATTATTTCATAGTAACCATCATTATATATTATTAATAGATTATTGATATTTTTTTATATAGCAGACATGTTATTTAATTATTATGATTATTATATATTAAAAGTAGTATTTAAAAATCTTTTAGGACACAGTCTGAGATCGAATGGAAGAGACTCTAAATTTCCGCGAGTAGATCTTAGATCAAGTATACAAGTCACCTCTGTATACTATGACCGCCACGCATGTGCACACATAAGAAATAAAATGGCCGCCTGTTTATAATATGATGAACATATTTATTTTTAAATCCTATTGTCTACCGATATGGTCATTCTAAATATAGACCAATGATGTTATTCTAAAATTAGATGTCATGCTAAATATAGATACCAATATGGCCGCCGCACATGCGCGAAAAAATCCTTTGACGTCACTCCGTCTTGGCCCCAAAGAGGCGCACATACTACTGACGCAGTCTCCAAATTTCTGATATACTGTTGGTTGGGCGTTGAAACAATGCGTGCATAGTCTAGCTATCGGTCAAACAAGATTTTTTTTAACGACGGAAAACAATTAGTGATTATTTGTTGGGAGAAAACAATTAGTGACTAGTATTCGGTGGGAAAACAATAAGTGACTAGCATTTGGTGGGGGAAAACAATTAGTGACTAGCATTTGGTGGGAGAAAATCAGACTAACCAGACTCAGGTTACTACAGTGAAATCATTGTGAAATGTTTTCTGTTATCAGATAAATGACTAGCCTAGACTTACATATATAAAACCCCAGGGAGCGCGAGGTTGTGGGTTCGATCTCCGGCCGCGACACACCAAAGGCCTTAAAAATGGCACTGGTATAGCTCCCTTGCACGGTGCTCATCATATAAGGGTAGTGCCCAGTGTCAGGATAATGTGACTGGGTAATGTGACCCTCTACAGTGTGATACTGCAGTGTGGCAGCACCATATCTGTCTCAAATAGACATAGTCTCCAAATGACTGAAAAATGCCGACAGGACGTTAAACCCAACAACGACTTATACGAAACTTAACTAACAAAAACACACCCCCAAAACAGAACTCTTACCATGTTTTTTGTAGGGGTTGAACAGAGTTAGGTACCTTGATACACTAAGAGTTTTTCATGAGTCATATGAATCACGTACATTTCCATAAAAGGAGGTAATAGCTATCATAGCTAATGTTGTTTTTTTCTGTTTGTAAACTATGTCACAGACAAAAATAAATTTTGAACTGAATGGAATTGAACTGAAAACCATAAATATGGGAGACCATAAATAAGTATACAAGTAGGTGCGATCTACTAATGCTTACTGCTTTAAACATTTCGAGTTGTTGGCCTAGATGTATATAGCACTTAAAAATGTGTTCTGGTAATGCAACTCATGGTTCAGCAAACACTTTTATACCCAAATAAAGCGCGTGAAAGATCCCTTCCTATGGCGTATAATTAGATGAATGCTAAATTCACACGCATTCCACGGCCCAACCCCGCAGATATATGAGCTTCAATCGTGTAACTCCGCGTATCTTCGGAAACCGCCGTCGCTAATGACATCAGAGAGAAACGACGTTATTTCAAAGAAATGAACTATGTGTTCCTTCTGGAAATCTAGCAAAGCACATATGGTAACGATGTTTTATTCTGTAGCATGTCACTCTTCCTTTTCTCATCGCAAAAAAAAAAAAAAGAAAGACAAAAAAAGAAAGTAAAAAAAAATCAAAAAGAAAAAAAATCGAATGACTAATTAAATAGAAATGCGAGTACTACAGACCGGACTGGCTGAACTATGAAACTATGTTATAGTTTATTTGACAACAAAAACAAACAGATGTTTGTTTGTTTGTTGGATTTAACGTCCCACCGACAGTATTTCAGTCATTTGGAAACGATGTCTACTTGAGACAGATATAGTGCTGCCACACTGCAGTATCACGCCGTAGACATGTAGCATAATACCACACCCCGTCACATTATCCTGACACCGGGCCAACCAGGCCTGCAACTACCCTTATATGCTGAGCGCCAAGCAAGAGAGAATAACAGTACCATTTTTTACGACTTTGGTATGTCGCGGCTGGGGATCGAGCCCACGACCTCCCGCTCCCGAGGCGGACGCTCTAACCACTCGACCACCGTGGACGATCCAACAACAAACAAAAACTTTTGAGTTAGATATTTAATAATAAATGTACCAAATGTACAAGATGTATAAGATAACTGGCGTCACGAGTATACACACACTTTAAGTATACACAGACTTCGAACGTATCACTTGGAGATTACTTATTTTCGAAAGGAATGTTACAAATTTGTTTTACTGTCTTTTGTATTATAACATAAACATAAACAAGTAGAAAAAAATAAATATACAATCAGAAGTAAATTAAGGTGCCTCAAAAATTGAAAATCGCAAAAGAATTCTTAATTACAGTGAATGCATAAGTTAAAGAACATAATATTTCTTTCTTTACGACAAATCCTTATATTTACTGCTGTCAAGTGAAAGTCAAGTGCGCAAATGTCATAAAGACTGACATTGCATTCAAATAAGCAAATTAAAAGTAAATGAGCATCATATTATGAAGCTATTGTGTCATCATATTACTTTCTCACCATTACTTCTCCCGTTCTCTTATATATATCTTGAATATGTATAGCTTAATTTAATTAATCGTTTCTTTCACCATTTCAATGCAGCCGTAAGTTTTCACAGAAATCAAAATTTAGTTTAAATACGATTTAATTGCACAAAATCAGAGTGAACCAAAACAATTAACCCCTGACAACCATCTCGGTAAAACAGAACAAGGGTTACCTCTAAACCTGAAAAACGCAGCCAACCTGAATCAATACCAGTCCACACGGAACCAAACGAAAAGGGTCCGGTGCTCCAGTAGTAACATGCATGACTGCGGATCCAAATTTTGTGTTTGAATTCCGGTGGAGGAGAAATTTTCATGGCCTTTCTAGGTACAAGATACTGGCCAAACTCAGGACCAATCAAGAGCGATAAATATAATTGTAAGAACCATTTCGAATATCGACATAGAATAGATATGTTTATATTGCCCGACAAATGTTGGTTAAACAACAGTCTCCACAAAACATTCATAAAGCATTTACTCTGTGTAGCAGAACTACTTGTTTTTTCGGCGAAAATATTGAAAAAAACTATTGACAGCCCAATCAAAATGTACCGGTAGCTGGCGACCTCTTTGAAGGTATTAAATGAAGTTTGGTATTTTCTGGTGGGAAATACCATGACATATATATATCCATAGTTTGTGAATATACGAAAAATAAACACCCAGCTACTTGTTTTTTTTTTTCAGCGAAAACATTGAGAATAATATTGATAGTCCAATTAAAATGTACCAGTAGCTGGCGACCTCTTTGAAGATATTAAATGAAGTTTGGTATTTTCTGGTTGGGAATACCATGACAATTATGAATATATCCATAGTTTATGAATATATGAACAATAAACACCCGGCTACTTGTTGTTTTTTCGGCGAAAATATTGAAAAAACTATTGACAGTCCAATCAAAATGTACCGGTAGCTGGCGACCTCTTTAAAGGTATTAAATGAAGTTTGGTATTTTCTGGTGGGAAATACCATGACAATTATATATATATATCCATAGTTTATGAATATAAGAAAAATAAACACCCAGCTACTTGTTTGTTTTTTTTTCAGCGAAAACATTGAGAATAATATTGATAGTCCAATCAAAATGTACCGGTAGCTGGCGAACTCTTTGACGATATTAAATGAAGTTTGGTATTTTCTGATGGAGAATAACATGTCAATTATGAATATATCCACAGTTTATGAATATATGGAAATTAAACACATAGCCACTTATTTCTTTTGGCTAAATTTTAGAACAATATTTATAGTCCAATCAAAATATACCGGTAGCTGGCGACGTCTTTGAAGATTTTAAATGAAGTTTGGTATTTTCTGGAGGGGAATACCATGACAATTATGAATATATCCATAGTTTATAAATATATGAAAGATAAACACCCAGTTACTTGTTTTTTTCGCGAAACACTGATAAAAATATTGATAGTCCAAACAAAATGTACCGGTAGCTGGCGAGCTCTTTAAAGATATGAAATGAAGTTTGGTATTTTCTGGAGGGGAATACCATGACAATTATGAATATATCCATAGTTTATAAATATATGAAAGATAAACACCCAGTTACTTGTTTTTTTCGCCGAAAACACTGATAAAAATATTGATAGTCCAAACAAAATGTACCGGTAGCTGGCGAGCTCTTTAAAGATATGAAATGAAGTTTGGTATTTTCTGGAGGGGAATACCATGACAATTACGGATATATCTACAGTTTAAGAATATGTGAAAAATAAACACCCATCTACTTGTTTTTTCGGCGAAAACAATTAGAACAATATTGATATTCCAATTAAATTATACCGTTAGTTGGTGAGCTCTTTGATGATATTAAATGAAATTTGATATAAATTCTCGTGAAGGTTACCATGACAATTATGAATATTTTCATAGTTAATGATTTTATGAAAAAGAAACACGAAGCTACTTGTTTTTTTCCACAAAAATACAAATGAAATTTAATTACGTCAGATACATTTTAAGTGATTTTTTTTTTTTTTTACTTTTTGGACCTTAAATCTATCAGAAGTGTGAATATGTTCATAGTTTAGGATTTCTCTTTCACCTAATGGTTTTAATTGCGAAAAATATCATTAAAATTCCCCGGTAGCTAGCTACTAGTAGCTGCCTTTCCCATTAGAAGTAACTAGTTACTTGTAGCTGGCTACTTGTAGCCAACTTTTCCACCAAGAAGTAACCAGCTACTAGTAACTAACTTTACTTTCGAGAAGTAACCAGCTACCAGTAGCTGGTTACTAGTAGCCAACTTTTCCGATCTACAAAACAACACAGTTTTGTAAAGCATTCATTATCACCATCAGTCCTTGACAACCAAATTAATTAGAAACAGCGTAGTTACCTCTACACAGCCAGCCTGGCTTATCAGTTGCATGATGTACAGATGGTGTTTGGGCCAGTCTAAGCTATCTATGCCGAAAGGAAACACTACTTGGGGTAACAAATAACACAGTACCTAAGCGGAAGCCATTTTGGTTGCTATTGCACTCGTAATTGGAAAAACATTCCTTTCACACTTGTGCGTTGAACGTTAACACGTAAGTACGCATTCATTTGTTGTTTTATTTTGTTGTTTTATGTTGTTGTATACTAAGAATGAATTTTCGATGTATCGTACGGGATATATTTATACTAATATTTTGTTTTAATACTTGGTGTTCCGTGCATGTTCAGGTACGGTAAGTACTTAGTACGATAATAGTATTTTACTTATATTAATCATAGTTTACCGTTTTCCATTATTAAATATACAATATTTAAATCATCCGATAATTTTTTTCTTAGTTGTTAATTGTCTTAACACAAAGGTGTGTAATATTATTTACTATATGTACTTTATGATACTTGGAATGCCGGGGATGAGGTATGAGTCACCATATGTCTATTTTGTGTATATTGGTGGAAGTTGTATGTTAAACACACATGTATGTAAAATGGCATAGACCTGACAATATAAGCTTCTTAAGTGGTTTCATAATTGTTATACGAAGTACATGCTCATTACAAACAACAACAACAACAATAAAAAAGACAAAAAAACAACAGAGGATATTTGTTACTTAATGTAAGATCGCATACATGCTAACTGGTGTTCTTTCAATGGTATCATTTCAGTAGAGGACATAGCAAATTAGAGAAACATATTTAATGAATACACAAGTGAATAATAATATATGAAATAAGATGGGGGAGCCTAACAGACTTTTGGAACTTGTGGCATTTTAAATGAATGAAATAAGTTCCAGCTTATAATAAGTAAAATACTTCATTCATTCCATGTCATTCTGACGTTTCTTTCTTTCTTTCTCTCTCTCTCTCTCCACCCCTCCTCTCTCTCTCCACCCCCGTCTCTCTCTCTCTCTCTCTCTCTCTCTCCACCCCCCTCTCTCTCCACCCCATCCCCCCTCTCTCTCCACCCCCCCTCTCTCTCTCTCTCCATCCCCCCTCTCTCTCCACCCCCCTCTCTCTCTCTCTCCACCCCATCTTTCTCTCCACCCCCACCCCCCCTCTCTCTCTCCATCCCTCTCTCTTCTTTCTCTCTCTCTCTCTCTCTCTCTCTCTCCGCGACATGGTCTCAAACTTTAGGTTACTTACTGAAGATTACTTTGAATAAAAAGGAAACTTCTGCCACAAAGCAAAATGATTACATATCTCCTCTCTTTTACGCCGTATGAAATGTGTTATCCTTCATGAATCTTCAGCTTGGCGGCTTAACTACAATCAAAACATATAGGTAAGCAACAGCAACTTCTGGCGCGTGATGATATTAATGATATAAATTGTGCTGGTTAAGTAAAGAGTTATATGGAGAAAAATGAAAGTTGAAAAAATGCATCCAGCTGGAAGATGATGAATATGGCGGGGATCGCGATGATTATCTCATTTAGTAAATAGTTTAATATTATCTATAATCATTTTTAAGGTTTGCACGTGCGTGCAACAGAAATTAATGTATGGTTTTTACTTTTTATAACAATTATTCACAAACACGACTTGTGGACACTATAAAAAGCGTTCATAATAATGATTATATTGCTACCCGTTATAAATCATATGCGGAACTGCGGATTCGAAGGTCGTGGGTTCAAACACCGTTTGGGGCAAGCGATTTTTATAACCTTCCCAGACGCAAAATACTGGTCCAACCCAGGAACCGTCGGACGGGATTAGTATAAGTTGTAAGAACTTGTTTCCTAAACGATGTTAAACAAATCAGGCATATGAAAAAAGTATGTGTATTCAGTTACGATACACAATTTGTTACATATTTTCTGTTTAAACGGTAATTAATAGCTACTGAATACACACCTTATTACTTAATCTTTCATTAAATGGTTAATATCATGCACGTTCTGCCTCTTTACAGGAGATGTATAACCGCGTGATACTTGTGCTGATAGCCTGCCTGGCAGGCCTGTGTGTCGGTCAGACAACAGACGAGGGCTGGACGGTGTCTACCTACCCCGACCCCATCAACAACCCAGACAAGTGTGGACGCCAGACGTCGTCGTTCGTCTGTGACCCGGACGAAGTGCTCGATACTGTCAAAGGTTCGCCATCACGAATTTATGTGAACATTGTTATTTTCATTTTTAATTTCTGGATTTGAAATCTCGTATCCATGCAATTAGAACATTTTTGTGGTGTACAGATACTACCTAATTATGGCCTTTGTAGTTAGCCAAACAGTGTGTAATACATTTGCTTTTTTTATTATTGGTCAGTAACAAGATAAAACTAGCAAAACAATTATCAAGTTCACAATACAAAGCGCAATATATACATGTAAAAAAATCACACACAAACACACACTAAATCCAAATAAATAAAAACAAATATTTGAAGTAACTATAAGTCAATGTCTATTGTATGGGCTCTAACTATATTGTTGAAAAAAAAATCCTGTTTTTTTTCAACACAATCCTTTATAAAGTGTAAAAATATGTATACGATGTTTAATGCAACAAAGTTGAATGCTGCTGATGATGTTCACAGCCAATACAATAGACGAGGTGTTACGCGGCATCCACAACGACACCCGAGTCCCTTGTTACAATGAGGGGGGCCGGGCTACCCGGATGAAGGGATACCTTGTCATGTTGGCCATCATGAAGAAGCTGAAGAAATATCACACTTTCAAGTGAGTAGTAGTAGAAATAATAGTAGCTGAAGAAATAGAAATAATAGTAGCAGAAGAAATATCACACTATCAAGTGAGTAGTAATAGAAATTATAGTAGCTGAAGAAATATCACACTATCAAGTGAGTAGTAGTAGAAATTATAGTAGCTGAAGAAATATCACACTATCGTAGCTGTAGTAATAGAAATTATAGTAGCTGAAGAAATATCACACTATCAAGTGAGTAGTAGTAGAAATAATAGTAGCTGAAGAAATATCACACTATCAAGTGAGTAGTAGTAGAAATAATAGTAGCTGAAGAAATATCACACTATCAAGTGAGTAGTAGTAGAAATTATAGTAGCTGAAGAAATATCACACTATCAAGTGAGTAGTAGTAGAAATAATAGTAGCTGAAGAAATAGAAATAATAGTAGCAGAAGAAATATCGCACTATCAAGTGAGTAGTAATAGAAATTATAGTAGCTGAAGAAATATCACACTATCAAGTGAGTAGTAGTAGAAATAATAGTAGCTGAAGAAATATCACACTATCAAGTGAGGAGTAGTAGAAATAATAGTAGCTGAAGAAATATCACACTATCAAGTGAGTAGTAGTAGAAATAATAGTAGCTGAAGAAATAGAAATAATAGTAGCAGAAGAAATATCACACTATCAAGTGAGTAGTAGTAGAAATAATAGTAGCTGAAGAAATATCACACTATCAAGTGAGTAGTATAGAAATAATAGTAGCAGAAGAAATATCACACTATCAAGTGAGTAGAAGTAGAAATAATAGTAGCAGAAGTAGAAGTAAAAATAGTAGTATCAACTCAGCAGTGCTTGTAGAAGTAGTAGTAGTAACAGCATTAGTAGTTGCATCAGTAGTAACAGCAATAGTACTAGTTGTTTCAGTAGTAGTCGTAGTTGTTGTTGTAACTGTAGAATAAGTAATAGCGGCAGTAATAGCAGGAGTAGTTGAAGAAGCAGCAGCAGTAGCAGGAGTAGTGGTGGTCGTCGACGTGGTTAGTAAAAGTAGTAGAAGAAAAAGAAGTGGGGTAGCTGCAAAATTAGTCACTAGTATGAAACAATGCGGTATTCTTCATCACCACTATCTATGACCATTACCCATCTGTTGGTTCTCCGTTCCTTACAACTTAAAAGTCATCAAAAAGTCAAAAGGTGCATGATTCAGACCGAATTTCAAGTTATTTGTCGAATTATTAAATGACGGTCTAGTAATCATAAATATTTTTAAAGTTCATGAAGCAAACTAATCTATTTCAGCTCTTCGGACAGCTTGTCAAGCCGGTACCTCGAAGCAATGCATTTTGCATATCACCTTGGTAAAAAAGAGAAGTGGGGTAAACACTCTTCCAAGTGTAATGATATGGTCATCATCGTGTTCTCTGTGGAGGACTCCGTGGTACGTCTGTAATCCAATACATTTAACACTGTATATCTGTATGTTTTAATTGTCTTTCAAAGTAATAAAACTGCTACATATATATTAATCATAAAATTAAAAATTTACAAGTGCTGTATGTGTTGAAATCATATACGAACGGTTACAGCTACATCTACGTGTATTCAATATTCGAATGCCTTTTGTAAATTATAATAACACTATAATGTTTTCAAATACCAGTATGTATTATTAATGACACTTATGCTTCCTCAAACTCCACACAGTTATCTCCCTTGCATCTATACAACTGTAAGGGGAGGTAACTACTGCGTGGAGTGGCTACTAGTCTAGGACTAAAAGTCTATATAATATGTATTGTTAATTATGACTATAGCAAATGTTGCAATGTTATAGTTATAGAAAATGTGTTGCAATATAATGGATATTATGTATGTTTATCCAGGCATACGTGTACGTACGTGAAAATGCACAATTCGTCAAATGAAGCGAAAAATATACGTTTGAAGTATAAAAACATGACAAAATGCCACATTAAAGCTGAACTATAACTTTAAAAATGCATTATTTGCCTTTTGATTTTCAAAGGTTTCTTTGAGTAGCCATAAATACACATCTGCACCAAAACAGAGCATTCACGCATCTACGTATTCCACATATAAATCAAAGTTGTCCACGTGCAGACCTGTGCCGGATTATTTTCCTTGCATTTCGGTTTTGGATCTGTGCTCATACATATCCCGTGTGATTTAACTCGATATGCTTCAGTAGGCCGTATACACCCCCCCCCCCCCCCCCCCCACCCCTAAGAATAATAATGGCTGAGAGTTGTTTTTATTTTATCATAATTACAAAGTCATTTTCCACTTTATTTCAGCTTTACACGTCCACCCAATCTACTGCCCGACGGATGTTGACCGACAACCTGGTCCGGGACACCCTGTTACAGACACTGACCCTCAACTATCCGATGACCACCAGCAACTCACGGGCCGGAAACGGGCTGAACTACATGGCTCGCAGATACAGGTAGGGATTCGGGGGCACATTTCATTATCATCTGAAATCAGTATCTGCTAATGACTTGACTATTTGAGTTTACAGTCGCCTCGACAGTATTTTAGTCATATAGCGACGTCCAGCTAAGTACAGGTGGAGGACGACCCCGGATGCACGGAGACATCCGGGTAGAACCACCGACCTACCACAAGTCAGCTGGAAGGCTTTCCTCACATGAAAATCCGAATGACCCTGCGGGATTCAAACCCACGCGCTGAGGGGCTGAGTGAGTGTTAAATTCAGCGACTTTACCTTCTCGGCCACGAAGGCCCCATGAAAACTTGAAATCGTTATCATTAAATGTTGCATCGTAAGCAAGTGAACAAAACTAAATGATTTAATCTTACATTTTGATACTACTATTGATAATTTCAAATTATTTTATGCCTTTGAGTGGAATACTGCGATATAAATAAAAAATATTTGACAATGTACTTCGGTAATTATAAAAATAAAATTTCACTCTTTTCAACATAAAATTGTTTATTTATTTTTAGCTCACCTGAGCACAACGTGCTCAATGTGAGCCTTTGTGATCGCCCGTCGTCCGACGTGCGTCGTCAATAATTTGGCTTGTTAACACTCTAGAGGCCATATTTTTAGGCCAATCTTCATGAAACTTGGTCAGAATGTTTGTCTCTATAAAATCTTGGACAAGTTCGAAATTGGGTCATGTGGGGTAAAAAAGTAGGTCACGAGGTTAAATCTTATAAAAACCTTGTTAACACTCTAAAGGCCACATTTTTGGCCCAATCTTCATGAAACTTGGTCAGAATGTTTGTTTCCATAAAATCTTGGACAAGTTTGACTTTGGGTCATGTGGGGTCAAAAAGTAGGTCATGAGATCAAATCTTAGAAAAAACCTTGTTAACACTCTAGAGGCCACATTTTTGGCCCAATCTTCATGAAAATTGGTCAGAAGGTTTGTTTCGATAACATCTTGGAGGGGCTGCTGTGGCCGAGCGGTTACAGTCCTGGACTACAAATCTGTCAGCCCTCACCGCTGTGGGTACGAATCCCGGTAGGGACTTCGGATTTTTCATGTGAGGAAGCCTTCCAGCTGGCTTGCGGCAGGTCGGTGGTTCTACCCGGATACCTCTGTGTACTCGGGGTCTTCCTCCACCTGTAAGTAGCTGGACATCGCTATATGATTGAACTACTATCGCAGCGACAGTAAATCCCAATACAACAACAACAACATCTTTGACAATTTCGAATTTGGGTCATGTTGGGTCAAAAAGTAGGTCATGAGGTCAAATCTTAGAAAAACCTTGTTAACACTCTAGAGGCCACATTTTTGGCCATATCTTCAAGAAACTTGGTTGGAATGTCTGTTTCCATAATATCTTGGACAAGTTCGAAGTTGGGTCATGTGGGGTCAAAAGTAGGTCTATATGAAAAGTCCAACATAAGTTACTCATTTATAATCAGGTGAGCGATTCAGGGCCATCATGGCCCTCTTGTTTTTTTTTTGTTTTGTTTTTTAAGTGTGTGTGGGGGGGGGGGGGGCAGTTACAATATTTTATTTCATCTAATTGTATTCTCACATTCTCAAAAGTGGCGTATATAACCTTCCACAAAAAAAAGTCGAAAGTCGGACATACATCATACATTTAACTTTTTGAATGAAAAACATTTGTATGTAAAATCAAAAACATTCAATGTTGGACACTTCCCGTGGATGACCTTCATATTTTTTTTTACTGTATATTTAAAAAAAAAAGAAATTTCTCTATCATCATCAAGTTAAATCATTTTTTGATTAATCAAACTTATATCAGCTATTGGTGTTATATGCTGCGCAATGAATTATCTTGGCATATAATTGTTTCATATTAAAAAAATAAATCTTTGTTTTATTTTCAGCATGATTCTTAAAGGAGAAATTGGTGAGGATAACTAGGAATGGCGAGGTAGATTGAGGAGATAGATGAAAAGACTTAAACCTTGATATTTCTCTGTGATCATCTTTTTGATATTCACGAAAGGCTTCGTGAAATTTTCATCACATGCTTAAACGTTGCTGATTTATTAAATTTACGTGAGACGGCTCATTTATTCTGTAGTTTAAAAAAATGTTTTGAATTGAATAAAAGTTTACGTTCACACGTGTTGTTTAAATTTGTTTGAGTGCATTGTTGTACTTTGTAAATCCTAAATAAATTACAATGAACTCATTCCCTCATGAATATGTGTGTATCACTTGATGATCATAAAGGGTATATAAAATAATTAGTTTTTCTTTGCTATTCACACTATATAAATCTGGTTACCACGAAGCTACATTAGCAATAGGTCAAATCTCTGAGCCCCTCACCGCTGTGGGTTCGAATCCCGGTAGGGACTTCGGATTTTTCATGTGAGGAAGCCTTCCAGCTGGCTTGCGAAAGGTCGGTGGTTCTTCCCGGGTACCTCTGTGTACTCGGGGTCTTCCTCCACCTATAATTAGCTGGACGTCGCTATATGATTGAAATACTATCACAGCGACGGTAAACCCCAATACAACAACAACATTAGCAGTAGGTAATTTAAATGTAGTGTTTTAGCAGAGAAGATTCCTGGAGAGAGCTGTCTGATCTGAGTCTGCTCTATTTGCAAAACGTGTACATATAAGGTAAAGGGTTCAAGACACCGGCCATGCTGTTTCATATCCCAACCCTGTTTCCTACAGAGGTACACCTGGTTCGAATTCCGACACCATTCTTAAAATCTGAACCAATCCCTCGACAGTTACGAAGCTTGTTTCCGAGGAGACAGACTCCCCAAAAAGGTTGCGAAGGCGTTTTCTACAAAAACAGACACCCTGAGTTGCAATCCCCAGACAATTTATAGGATCTTTCAATCCAGGCGCTAATAGTTTTGAATAACAAAATCTTAATTTATCAACTGAAGTTTATTTTACTAAGACAAATAGTTCTTCATGAAATAAACGGCAAGTATTTCTGCAAAAAAAAATCAGTATTAATGTTATAAGGAATAGATTTTAACCAGTATGGTCAATATAGTTGTTATTTTCATTTATTTAGCTAAATCGTAACGGTGGAGAAGTGCACTTCAGGAGTCGGACACTCAAACATTGACTTAAAGATAAAAGATTGTTTTCCATTGAGTGAGTGAGTTCAGTTACGATAAGTGCACGGTTTTCAAATAAACCAGCTAAGAAGTACCACTCAAAATGGTGATCGTCAAAAGCAAATCTATCAAATACACAGGTAAATGGGATTTCACTAAGTGATCCTTAGCAAATTTTGAGTAGTATAGATAAAACAGGCGATTTGCACAATATATTTCATAAGCATGAACAATGAATATATTAGGTTTCTGGGTACTGACAAAGACATTGTGGTGAAGTCAAAATCATAAACGATGTTAACAGAAAACGTGCACATTTTCAAAGCTCAAATTTTGCTTTTTAGACCTAAATAGCAACACACATTATGAAAAAGCAAATACTACCATGGAACACGCCAAGGATATGAAATAAGCACTATTCACATTGGAATATTTGTTTCGGACATCGCCACATGCTCTTGTGAGAAGAAAACTAAGTTGTGTACAGTTTAAATCATTGGTCTCCATTTCTGGTTTAAACTAGAATAGTTGCTTTGCAATTCTTCCACTGAGCAGTAAATGTAACATCTGGTATATTCTGCTTACTAATGCAGCTTGATAAAATGAATAAGCTATGATAAACAGGATGAACTCGGTACTTATGTATACACTGCACCTCCACCATTTAATATTATTAATTTGGCAATCTTTTGATTGGTCTGATACCTGGTAAAATGGGAGGCCTGACTTTACTGTTAGATTTGTTTTTATCATGGAACAGCAAATCAGGACGGGATATAAACAGTATCTATATGGTCAAAAAGAACAACAAAAAAAAAAAGATAAATAGTAAATAAGTAATAATTTAATATATTAGATAGTTTTTTGTGTCTATTTATATAATGCAAAAAATATGTTCACATATATAAACAATTATTATACCTACCTAACTAAATGTCAACATAACTTATGAATTAACATGAATTTAAGTGTTAGCTCAACGTAGTAAGGAAAAAGGTCTAGCAACCAATATAATTGTTTACCAGTCAAACTTGAAACTGTAATCAATAACCCATATTTTCCGTGATTAACCCTTTCCCTCATAGAGGAAACCATGAAAAGACCTATGCGAACAGCATAAAACCAGATCAGCCTGCGAGTAACTTGCAGGCTGATCAGGTTTTATGCTGTTCCCTGCTCCTCAGTGGTCTGGAAATGAGGAATTTAAAATTAAATTTGGTAAGGTTTAACTGTGGTTTTCTGCAGATCAGGATTTATGTGGTACCTACTGAGTGCGTCAAAATGAGTCTATATGAGGGAAAGGGTTAAGAGAGTATGTAATCCTATTTTACTTCTAAGCTTAGACAAAACTAAACACCTTCAAAAAAGTATCTGTATGAGACATGGGTGTTCAACTTATATGTTGTTCAAATGTTAGAGAAAATAATATGCATACATAAATGAAGAGCTTCTGGAATTATCTTACAGTGAAAGATGTTAATTTTTTCTTCTTTTTAATATCAACATCATTTTCATGAAAATGTAACAAGAGCTGTCAGAGGACAGCACGCTCGACTATTCAAAATGCTTGTTGGTAAATCAAATGTATCTATTTCAATTCTTGCCCTTCACATTCCCTGTACATAATAATAAATCAAAGTTAGAAAAGGGCCATAATTTGCATCAGTCCAAAAGTTATCCTCCTGTTTTCTGATGCCCTTGAAGACACTCCTTAACTCTCTAGACAATTCTACAAGCAATTTCTGAGATATAAGCTGGATAGTAGCTTGAATGCAAAAATTTAACCAAAATTCTAAGTTAAAAGGGGGTCATAACTTGTAATATATTCCATCAAAAGTTATCTACCTTGATAGTATGATACTCCTAAACATATTAAAGACATTTCAAATCAATCCCATGACTGGATACTGAGATATTAGCATGAAAGTACCTTGCATGCAAAACTTTAACCAAAATTTCTGAGTCAGAAAAGGGGCCATAACTTGTAATATATTCCATCAAGAGTTATCTACCATGAAAGTATGATACCCCTAAATGTATTAAAGATGTTTCAAATCAATCCCATGCCTGGATACTGAGATATTAGCATGAAAGTACCTTGCATGCAAAACTTTAACCAAAATTTCTGAGTCAGAAAAGGGGCCATAACTTGTAATATATTCCATCAAAAGTTATCTACCATGAAAGTATGATACCCCTAAACGTATTAAAGATGTTTCAAATCAATCCCATGCCTCGATACTGAGATATTAGCATGAAAGAACCTTGCATGCAAAACTCTAACCAAAATTTCTAAGTTAAAAAGGGGCAATAATTTGTAACATAATTTATCAAGAGTTATCTACCATGAAAGTATGATACCCCTAAACATATTAAAGATGTTTCAAATCAATCCCATGCTTGATACTGAGATTTAAGCATGAGAGTATCTTGCATGCAAAACTTTAACCAAAATTTCTAAGTTAAAAAAGGGGCCATAACTTGTAATATATTCCATCAAGAGTTATCTACCTTGGTTGTATGATGCCCCTAAACATATTCATATACTTTCAAGTCAATACCATGAATGGTTATTGAGATACAAACTAGATAGTAGCTTGCATGCAAAACTTTAACCAAATTTTCTATTGCATGCAAAACTTTAACCAAAATTTCTAAGTTAAAAAGGGGCCATAATTCATATTAAATTCAGTCAAGAGTTATCTACCTTGGTTGTCTGATGCCCCTGAACATATTTATAAACTTTCAAGTCAATACCATAAATGGTTATTGAGATATAAGGTTGATAGTAACTTGCACGCAAAACTTTAACCAAAAGCTGCAACGCCGATGCCAGGGTGACTACAATAGCTCTCATATTCTACGAATAGTCGA